>NC_069420.1:5834499-5859499 GCF_026875155.1 Cherax quadricarinatus
CACAACTGGTACACACATGGTCTACAACACTACTGTCCCTCACAACTGGTACACACATGGTCTACAACACTACTGTCCCTCACAACTGGTACACACATGGTCTACAACACTACTGTCCCTCACAACTGGTACACACATGGTCTACAACACTACTGTCCCTCACAACTGGTACACTCATGGTCTACAACACTACTGTCCCTCACAACTGGTACACTCATGGTCTACAACACTACTGTCCCTCACAATGGTACACACATGGTCTACAACACTACTGTCCCTCACAACTGGTACACACATGGTCTACAACACTACTGTCCCTCACAACTGGTACACACATGGTCTACAACACTACTGTCCCTCACAACTGGTACACACAGGTCTACAACACTACTGTCCCTCACAACTGGTACACTCATGGTCTACAACACTACTGTCCCTCACAACTGGTACACACATGGTCTACAACACTACTGTCCCTCACAACTGGTACACTCATGGTCTACAACACTACTGTCCCTCACAACTGGTACACTCATGGTCTACAACACTACTGTCCCTCACAACTGGTACACACATGGTCTACAACACTACTGTCCCTCACAACTGGTACACACATGGTCTACAACACTACTGTCCCTCACAACTGGTAACACATGGTCTACAAACACTACTGTCCCTCACAACTGGTAACACATGGTCTACAACACTACTGTCCCTCACAACTGGTACACACATGGTCTACAACACAACACTACTGCCCCTCACAACTGGTACACACATGGTCTACAACACTACTGTCCCTCACAACTGGTACACTCATGGTCTACAACACTACTGTCCCTCACAACTGGTACACACATGGTCTACAACACTACTGTCCCTCACAACTGGTACACTCATGGTCTACAACACTACTGTCCCTCACAACTGGTACACATGGTCTACAACACTACTGTCCCTCACAACTGGTACACACATGGTCTACAACACTACTGTCCCTCACAACTGGTACACACATGGTCTACAACACAACACTACTGCCCCTCACAACTGGTACACACATGGTCTACAACACTACTGTCCCTCACAACTGGTACACTCATGGTCTACAACACTACTGTCCCTCACAACTGGTACACACATGGTCTACAACAACCTACTGTCCCTCACAACTGGTACACACATGGTCTACAACACTACTGTCCCTCACAACTGGTACACTCATGGTCTACAACACTACTGTCCCTCACAACTGGTACACACATGGTCTACAACACTATGTCCCTCACAACTGGTACACTCATGGTCTACAACACTACTGTCCCTCACAACTGGTACACACATGGTCTACAACACTACTGTCCCTCACAACTGGTACACACATGGTCTACAACACTACTGTCCTCACAACTGGTACACACATGGTCTACAACACTACTGTCCCTCACAACTGGTACACACATGGTCTACAACACAACACTACTGCCCCTCACAACTGGTACACACATGGTCTACAACACAACACTACTGTCCCTCACAACTGGTACACACATGGTCTACAACACTACTGTCCCTCACAACTGGTACACACATGGTCTACAACACTACTGTCCCTCACAACTGGTACACACATGGTCTACAACACTACTGTCCCTCACAACTGGTACACACATGGTCTACATCACTACTGTCCCTCACAACTGGTACACACATGGTTTTGGGTGAACTGGAACATAGTTGAGAGTGGCGTGGATCATTACCACTGCTGCCACAGCTCTCATAACAGACCGTCTGGTTTGAAGTGGAAATTTTAGAGGATTAAGATGTAATAAGACAGGAATGGAGTGAGTATTATCCCGGTTATTATTACGAGGGATTATCATACTGCTGCGCCTCCCTACTGACCATTAGTATGTTCGGTAAAAATACATAAGTGTAACTAATGTGACATTTGACTTGGGCAACGTTTCGCTCTCCAGGAGCTTTATTAAGCTGTTTGTTTCATTTACCTGCTCATATGTGATCAGGAAGCAGAAAGACAAGTGGTCCTGCCGGAGTCCAAAACATTTAATATTTTCTCTCTTATGACAAGGATGTAATACCTACCTAGATGCCAGCTGTTTACTAGACTGTTATATACCATGGTGGTGGTAGTTGTGGTGGTGGTGGTTGTTGTGGTGGTTGTGGTAGTGGTGGTTGTTGTGGTAGTGGTGGTGATGGTAGTGGTGGTGATGGTTGTGGTGGTGATGGCTGTGGTAGTGGTGGTGATGTAATACCTACCTAGATGCCAGCTGTTATATACCATGGTGGTGGTAGTTGTGGTGGTAGTGGTTGTTGTGGTGGTTGTGGTAGTGGTGGTTGTTGTGGTAGTGGTGGTTGTTGTGGTAGTGGTGGTGATGGTTGTGGTAGTGGTGGTGATATAATACCTACCTAGATGCCAGCTGTTTACTAGACTGTTATATACCATGGTGGTGGTAGTTGTGGTGGTAGTGGTTGTTGTGGTGGTTGTGGTAGTGGTGGTTGTGGTAGTGGTGGTGATGGTTGTGGTAGTGGTGGTGATGTAATACCTACCTAGATGCCAGCTGTTTACTAGACTGTTATATACCATGGTGGTGGTAGTTGTGGTGGTAGTGGTTGTTGTGGTGGTTGTGGTGGTGGTTGTTGTGGTAGTGGTGGTGATGGTAGTGGTGGTGATGGTTGTGGTGGTGATGGCTGTGGTAGTGGTGGTGATGTAATACCTACCTAGATGCCAGCTGTTTACTAGACTGTTATATACCATGGTGGTGGTAGTTGTGGTGGTGGTGGTTGTTGTGGTGGTAGTGGTGGTGGTGGTTGTTGTGGTAGTGGTGGTGATGGTTGTGGTAGTGGTGGTGATGGCTGTGGTGGTGATGGTTGTGGTGGTGATGGTTGTGGTTGTGGTGGTGATGGTTGTGGTAGTGGTGGTGGTGGTTGTGGTGGTGGTGATGATTGGTAGTGGTGGTGATGGTTGTGGTGGTGATGGTTGTGTTGGTGGTGGTGATGGTTGTTGTGGTAGTTGTGGTGGTGGTGGTGATGGTGGTGGTGTTGATGGTGGTGGTGATGATGGTAGTGGTGGTGATGGTTGTGGTGGTGATGGTTGTGGTGGTGATGGTTGTGGTGGTGATGGTTGTGGTAGTGGTGGTTGTGGTGGTAGTGGTGGTTGTGGTGGTAGTGGTGGTGGTGGTGATGGTTGTTGTAGTGGTGGTGATGGTTGTGTTGGTGGTAGTGGTGGTGATGGTTGTGGTAGTGGTGGTTGTGGTGGTGGTGATGATGGTTGTGGTGATGGTAGTAGTGGTGGTGGTTGTGGTAGTGGTAGTGGTGGTTGTTGTGGTGGCGATGATGGTTGTGGTGGTGGTGATGATGGTTGTGGTAGTGGTGGTAGTGGTAATGGTGGTGGTAGTGGTAATGGTGGTAGTGGTGATGGTGGTGTTAGTGGTGATGGTAGTGGTTGTACTGGTAGTGATGGTAGTGGTAATGGTGGTACTGGTAGTGGTGGTAATGGTACTGGTGATGGTAGTGGTAATGGTGGTACTGGTAGCGGTTGTAATGGTACTGGTGATGGTAGTGGTAATGGTGTTACTGGTAGTGGTGGTAATGGTACTGGTGATGGTAGTGGTAATCGTGGTACTGGTAGTGGAGGTAATGGTACTGGTGATGGTAGTGGTAATGGTGGTACTGGTAGTGGTGGTAATGGTACTGGTGATGGTAGTGGTAATTGTGGTACTGGTAGTGGTGGTAATGGTACTGGTGATGGTGGTGGTAATGGTTGTACTGGTAATGGTGGTAATGGTACTGGTGATGGTAATGGTGGTATGGTAATGGTACTGGTGATGGTGGTAATGGTGGTGATGGTGGTGGTACTGGTAATGGTGGTAATGGTACTGGTGATGGTGGTGGTAATGGTGGTACTGGTAATGGTGGTAATGGTACTGGTGATGGTGGTAATGGTGGTACTGGTAATGGTGGTAATGGTACTGGTGGTGGTAATGGTGGATTGGTATAATGGTACTGGTGAGTTGGTGGTATGGTAATGGTGGTAATGGTACTGGTGATGGTGGTGGTAATGGGTACTGGGTAATGGTTAATGGTACTGGTGATGGTGGTGGTATGTATGTTGTGGTATGGTAATGGTGATGGTGGTGGTAATGGTGGTAGCTGGTAATTGGTGGTACTGGTAATGGTGGTATGGTACTGGTGATGGTGGTGGTAATGGTACTGGTAATGGTGGTAATGGTACTGGTGATGGTGGTGGTAATGGTGGTACTGGTAATGGTGAAGTTGGTGGTGGTGGTAATGGTACTGGTAATGGTGGTATGGTGACTGGTGGTGGTAAGGTGGTACTGGCAATGGTGGTAGATGGTTACAGTGATGGTGGTGTAAAAGGTTTGGTACTGGCAATTGGGTAAGGTACTGGTGATGGTGTGTAACATGGTGGTACTGGGAATGGTACCTGTTGGGTCTGGTACATGGTGGTACTGTCCTGGTGGTTGATGGGTCTGTTAATGGGGTACTGGTAACCTGGTGGTAATGTTTGGTGATGTGGTAAGGTCGTACGGTCAATGGTGGTAATGGTACTGTTGGGGTACTGTTAATGGGGTACTGGCTCTGGGGTAAGGTCTGGTACTGGATGGTCGTCCGGTACTGGTGATGGTGTGGTAATGTGGTCCCTGGTATGGTGGTTGGTACTGGTGTGGTGGTCATGTTGGTACTGCCCGTCTGGGGTCCCTCGTACCTGGTGATGTACTCCGCCTGGTACTGGTAACTCCGGTAATGGTACTCCCTGCCTGGTGGTCCTACCGCTAATGGTCTGTGTATAGTGGTCCTCCGTACTGGGGTCCCTCCCGCTACTGGGTCTGGCTCTGGGGTCTGCTAATGGGGTCACTGCCGTCTGGGGTATGGTCCCCGTATGGGGGGTGGTCATCCCGGTACTGGTGGGTCCCTCCCCGGCTCTGGGGTCCCTCCGCTCTGGGGTCGCTCTGGGGTCACCTGCTACTGGGTCTGTCTGGTGGGTTCGTGCCCGGCTAATGGTGGTCAACTGTACGGTCTGGGGTTGTTGAGGTGTACCTGGTACTGGGGTCCATGGTACGGTCCTGGGGGTCCATGTCTGGTGGTCGGTAATGGTACTGGGGGTCGTCCCCGGTCCTGGGGTTCCCTCCCCGTCATCATGGGGCCCGCCCCATAGTTACTGAGTCACTTCCCGTCCTGGGGTCATCACACCCCTGCCTTCTCTCCCACACCCGCCTTTACTGGGGTCTCCCTCCCCCGCTCCTGGGGTCCCTCCCCGCTCCTGGGGTCCTCCCCCGCTCCTGGGGTCCCTCCCCGCTCCTGGGGTCCCTCCCCCCTGGGGTCCCTCCCGCTCCTGGGGTCCCTCCCCCGCTCCTGGGGTCCCTCCCCCGCTCCTGGGGTCCCTCCCCCGCTCCTGGGGTCCCTCCCCCGCTCCTGGGGTCCCTCCCCCGCTCCTGGGGTCCTCCCCGCTCCTGGGGTCCCTCCCCGGCTCCTGGGGTCCCTCCCCGGCTCCTGGGGTCCCTCCCCCGCTCCTGGGGTCCCTCCCCCGCTCCTGGGGTCCCTCCCCCGCTCCTGGGGTCCCTCCCCGGCTCCTGGGGTCCCTCCCCGGCTCCTGGGGTCCCTCCCCCGCTCCTGGGGTCCCTCCCCCGCTCCTGGGGTCCCTCCCCGCTCCTGGGGTCCCCCCCCGTTTCCCGGGGGTTCCCCCCCCCGCCCCCGGGGTCCCCCCCGCTCCTTTGGGGTTTCCCTTTTCCCCCCCTCCCGGGGTCCCCCCCGTCCGGGGTTCCCCCCCTCCCCCCCCGCTTTTGGGGTCCCTCCCCCGCTCCCGGGGTTTCCCCCCCCCGCTCCTGGGCAAACCCCCCCTGCTCCGGGGGGTCCCCCCCGTTTTTGGGCATCTCCCCCTCTCCCGGGGGGCCCTCCCCCGCCCCCTGGGCACCCCCCCGTCGGGGGTTCCTCCCCCGCTCCTGGGGACTCTCCCCCGCTCCCGGGGGGACCTCCCCGCTTATTGGGGGCCCCTCCCCCGCTCCGGGGGTCCCCCCCGCTCCGGGGGGGCCTCCCCGCTCCCGGGAACCCCCCCCGCCCCCGGGGGTTCCTCCAAAAGCTCCCGGGGGCCCTCCCCCGCTCCTGGGCCACCCCCCCGCTCCTGGGGTCCCTCCCCCCTCCCGGGGGTCCCCCCTCCGCTCCGGGGGGTTTCCCCCCCCGCCCCTGGGGGACACCCCCCCCCGCTCCTGGGGGGCCCTGCCAGCTCCTGGGCACCTTCCCCCGCTCCCCGGGGGGCCCTCCCCCCCCCCGGGGGGTTTCCCCCCCCGCCTTTTGGTCACCCCCCCCCGTCCTGGGGTCCCTCCCCAGCTTTCCTTTGGGCCCCCCCTCCCCCCCTCCCCGGGGTTTTTTCCCCCGCCCCAGGGCACCCTCCCCCCCCTCTTTGGTTCCCTACCCCCCCCTCCTGGAAATCCCCCCTCTGAGGCGGGGGGGAGGGGGTGGAAGGGAGGCAAGGCTGGGAGGGTGGGGAAAGGGGGGCTTTGGCTGGGGGGAAAGGGGGGAAAGGGGGGCAAGGCGGGGGGGAGGGTGGAAGGGAGGCAAGGCGGGTGGGAGGGGAGGGGGGTGGAAGGGAAAAGGGTAGGTGGGAAGGAGGGTGGAAGGGAGGCCCAAAGGTGGGAGGGGGGGGTGGAAAAGGGGGCTAGGCTGGGGGGAATGAGGGGGGGGAAGGGAGGCTTGACTGGGGGGAGGGTGGAAGGGGGGCAAAGGGTTGGAGGGAGGGTGGAGGGAGGGCCCGTCTGGGGGGAGGGTTTGGGAAGGGGGGGCTAGGCTGGGGGGAGGGTGGAAGGGGGGCTAGGTGGGGGGGAGGGGGGGAAGGATGGAGGGAGGCTTGGCGGGAGGGAGGGGAAAGGGGGCTAGGCTTTTGGGGCGGAGGGGGGTGGGGAAGGGGGGGCTAGGCTGGGGGGAGGGTTGGGGAAAGGGGGGGCTAGTCTAGGCTGGGGGGTGGAAAGGGGGGGCTAGGCTGGGGGGGGGGGGGGTGGTGGGAGGGAGGGTTTGTCTGGGGGGGAGGGAGGGGGGGAATGGAGGCTTTTTGGGAGGGGGGGGGAGGGTTTGGGAAGGGGGGCTAGGGGTGGGAGGGAGGGTGGAAAAGGGGGGCTTGTTTTTGGGAGGGGGGGGGGTTTTTAAAGGGGGGGTAGGCTGGGAGGGAGGGAGGGTGGAAGGGGGCTAGGCTGGGGAGGAGTAAGGGAGGCTAAGCTGGGAGGAAAGGGGGGAAGGGAGGTTGGTGGGGGGGGGGGGGGGTGGAAGGGGGGGGCTAGGTGGGGGGGAGGGGGGGTGGGAAAGGGGGGGCTAGGCTGGTAGGGTGGAAGGGAGGAAGGCTGGGGGGAGGGGGGTGGAAGGGAGGTTTTGGCGGGAGGGAGGGGGGAGGATGGAAGGGAGGAATTAAGGGGTGGGAGGGTGGAAGGGAAAGGGTAGGCTGGGGGGGGGTGGAAGGGGGAGGCTAGGGGGGGGAGGGGGGAAGGGAGGCTAGGTGGGAGGGGGGGGAGGGGGAAGGGGGGGGTAGGCGGGAGGGGGGGGTGGAAGGGAGGCTAGGCTGGGGGAAGGGGGGGGGTGGGGAAAGGACCGGGGGTGGCTGGGAGGGGGTGGAAATGGAAGGGAAAGGTAGGCTGGGAGGGAGGGAGGGTGGGGGGGGAGGCTAGGTGGGAGGGGGGGGTGGGGAAAGGGGGGTTTTGGGTGGGAGGGAGGGGGGGAGGGGTGGAAGGGAGGCTTTGGCTGGAAGGAGGGGGGGAGGGGAAAGGGAGGGGGTTGGTGGGGGGGAGGGAGGGAGGGTGAAAAAAGGGGGGCTAGGTGGGAGGGAGGGGGGGTGGAAGGGGGCTTGGTGGGGAAAGGGGGGAGGGTGGAAGGGGGGGGTAGACTGGGGAGGGAGGGGGGGGTGGAAGGAAGGCTTGGGCCCGGGAGGGGGGGAGGGGGGAATTGGGCTTTGGTGGGAGGGAGGGGGGGTGGAAGGGAAACTAGGCTGGGAGGGGGGGGGGGTTTTGGGAAAGGGGGTTTTGGTGGGGGGAGGCTGGAAGGGGGGGCCAGGCTGGGGGGTGGAAGGGGGGCGCTTGGGTGCAAGGGAGGGGGGGGGTGGGGGGAGGCTAGGTTTGGGGGGGAGGGGGGTGAAGGGGAGGTTGTCTGAAGGGGGGAGGGTGGGGAAAGGGGGGTAGGTGGGGGGAGGGAGGGTGGAAGGGGGCTTGGTGGGAGGGAGGGAGCGTGGGAAAGGGGGGCTTGGCTGGGAGGGAGGGGGGGGGAAAGGGGGGCTAAAGGTGGGAGGGGAGGGTGGAAGGGGGCTTGGCTGGGGGGTGGAAGGGGGTTGGCTGGGGGGGTGGAAAAGGGGGGGCTTGGTGGGGGGGGAGGGTGGGGGGAAAGGGGGGCTAGGTGGGGGGGTGGAGGGAGGCTAGGGGTGGGAAAAGGGGGGGAGGGTGGAAAGGGGGGCTGGGGGTGGGGGGAGGGAGGTGGAAGGGGGGCTAGGTGGGGAAGGAAAAGGGGGAAAGGGGGGGAGGCTAGGCTGGGGGGGAAAGGCCCGGGTGGGAGGGAAGGGGAGGTGGAAGGGGGTTTTGGGTGGGGGGAGGGTGGGAAAGGGGGTTAGGCCGGGAGGGAGGGAGGGTGGAAGGGAGGATTGGCTGGGGGGTGGAAGGGCGGCTTTGGGTGGGAGGGAGGGGGGAAGGGGGGGCTAGGCTGGGGGGGAGGGAGGGTGGGGAAAGGGGGGCTAGGCTGGGAGGGGGGAGGGGGGAAGGCAGGCTTGGGGGGGAGGGAGGGTGGAAGGGAGGCTAGGCTGGGAGGGGGGGAGGGTGGAAAGGGGGCTTGGCTGGGAGGGGGGGCTAGGCTGGGGGGGGGTGGGGGGGGAGGCCCTTGGGTGGGAGGGAGGGGGGGAAAGGGGGGCTAGGGGTGGGAGGGAGGGTGGAAGGGGGATAGGCTTGGGGGGAGGGGGAAGGGGGGGGCTTTGGGTGGGGGGGGGGGAGGGGGGCTAGGTGGGGGGGGAGGGGGGGGGTGGATGGGGGGCCCTTTGGTGGGAGGGAGGGTAGGCTGGGAGGGTGGAAGGGGGGGCTTGGCTGGGGGGAGGGTGGAAGGGAGGCTAGGCTGGGAGGGTGGAAGGGAAAGGGTTGGCTGGGAGGGTGGAAAGGGGGGGCTAGGCTGGGAGGTGGAAGGGGGCTTTGGTGGGAGGGGGGGTGGAAAGGGGGGGGCTAGGGGTGGGAGGGTGGAAGGGAGGGGTAGGCTGGGAGGGGGGAGGGGTGGAAAGGGGGGCTAGGTGGGAGGGGGGGGGGGTGGGGAAGGGAGGCTTGGTTGGGGGGGGGGTGAAGGGAGGCTAGGCTGGGGGGGGGAGGGAGGGGGGGAAAGGGGGGCTTGGCTGGGAGGGAGGCTTTGGTGGGAGGGGGAAGGGGGGGCTTGGCTGGGGGGGAGGGTGGAAGGGAGGTAGGTGGGGGGGGGGAGGGGGAAAGGGGGATAGGCTGGGAGGGGGGGTGGAAGGGAGGCTTGGCTGGGAGGGAGGGAGGGGAGGTAGGGTGGGGGGGGAGGCTGGCTGGGGGGGGAGGGGGGGGGTGGAAGGGGGCTTGGCTGGGAGGGGGGGTGGAAGGGGGGTAGGTTGGGAGGGGAGGGGGGGGTGGGAAAGGGAGGCTTGGTGGGGGGAGGGAGGGAGGCTAGGCTGGGAGGGGGATGGGCGGGGAGGGAGGGAGGGTGGAAAGGGGGGCTTGGCTTGGTAGGCTGGGAGGGAGGGGGGGGGTGGGGAAAGGGGCTTGGCTGGGAGGGGGGGAAGGGAAAGGTTGGGGGGGAGGGAGGGAGGGTGGAAGGGAGGTAGGCTGGGAGGGGGGGGGGAGGGGGTGGAAGGGAAAGGCCCTTTGGGTGGGAGGGGGGGTGGAAGGGAGGTTGGCTGGGGGGGGAGGGGGGTGGAAGGGAGGATAGGTGGGGAGGAGGGAGGGGGGAGGGTGGGGTAGGGGGAGGGGGGAGGGAAAGGGGGGAAGGGAGGGTAGGCTGGGGGGAGGGGGGGGTGGAAAAAGGGGGTTGGTGGGAGGGAGGGAGGGGGGGAAGGGAGGGGATAGGCTTGGGGGGGGGGGAGGGAAAGGGGGGAAGGGGAGGTTTGGCCCGGGGGGGAGGGGGGGGAGGGGGGGGGGAAAGGGGGATAGGCTGGGGGGGGAGGGGGGAAGGGAGTATTTGGCTGGGAGGGAGGGTGGAAGGGGAAACTTTGGGTGGGAGGGAGGGAGGGGGGAAGGGAGGATTTGGTGGGGGGGGGGGGGTGGAAGGGAGGCCCGGGGTGGGGGGGAGGGGGGGTGGGAAGGGGGGGTAGGTGGGAGGGAGGGGGGGAGGGTGGAAGGGAGGCTTGGCTGGGAAAGGGAGGGAAAAGGGGGGGTTTGGGTAGGTGGGAGGGAGGGAGGGAGGGTGGAAGGGGGGATAGGCTGGGGAGGGAGGTTGGGAAAAGGGGGGCCCGGGGTGGGGGGGGTGGGGAAGGGGGGGGCTTGGTGGGTGGGAAAGGGGGGGTGGAAGGGGGGCTGGGTTGGGGGTGGAAGGGAGGCTTGGGTGGGTGGGAGGGGGGGTGGAAGGGGGCTTGGCTGGGGGAGGGGGGGGGGGGAAGGGAGGGTTGGCTGGGTGGGGGAGGGTGGAAGGGGGGCCCTTTGGGTGGGTGGGAGGGGGGTTTGGAAAAAGGGGGCTTGGCTGGGTGGGGGGGGTGGGGGGGAGGCTTGGGGGGTGGGGGGGGGGGGGTGGAAGGGGGCTTGGCGGGGGGGGAGGGAGGGGGGTTTGGCTGGGAGGGAGGGAGGGTGGAAAAAGGGGGATAGGTGGGAGGGAGGGAGGGGGGGTGGAAGGGGGGGATAGGTGGGAGGGAGGGAAAGGTTTGGGTGGAAGGGAGGGGTAGGCTGGGAGGGGGGAGGGAGGGTGGAAGGGAGGATAGGTGGGAGGGAGGGGGGAGGGTGGAAGGGAGGATAGGGTGGGAGGGAAGGGGGGAAAGGGAGGTTTTGGGGGTGGGTGGAAGGGGGATGGCTGGGTGGGAAAGGGGGGGTGGGGAAGGGGGGGATAGGCTGGGGGGGGGAGGGAGGGAGGGTGGAAGGGGGGGTTGGCTGGGAGGGGGGAGGGAGGGTGGAAGGGAGGGGTTGGTGGGAGGGAGGGGGGGAGGGTGGAAAGGGGGGCTTGGCTGGGGGGGGGAGGGTGGAAGGGGGGCTTGGGTGGGAGGGGAGGGAGGGAGGGTGGAAAGGGGGGGGGGTTTGGCCCCGGGAGGGAGGGGTGGAAGGGGGGGCTTGGTGGGGGGGGGAGGGAGGGGGGGAAAGGCTGGGAGGGAGGGGGAGGGGGAAAAAAGGCTGGGAGGGGGGGAGGGAGGGTGGAAAAGGGGGCTTGGCTGGGAGGGGAAAGGGAAAGGGGGGAAAAGGCTTTGGGGGGGAGGGAGGGAGGGAGGGGGGTAGGCTGGGAGGGAGGGGGGAGGATTGGTGGGAGGGAGGGAGGGGGGGTGGAAGGGAGGCTTTTGGTGGGAGGGGGGAAAGGGGGGATAGGTGGGGGGGGGAAGGGGGGGGAGGCTAGGCTGGGGGGAGGGAGGGGGTAGGTGGGAGGGGGGGAAAGGGGGGATAGGGTGGGGGGGGAAAGGGGGGGGGAGGGGGGCTTGGGGGGGAGGGAGGAAAGGGGGGATTTGGCTGGGAGGGAGGGAGGGGGGAGGTAGGCTGGGAGGGGAGGGAGGGGGGTAGGTGGGGAGGGAAAGGGAAAGGGAAATTTGGTGGGAGGGGGGGAGGGGGGATAGGCTGGGGGGGGGAAAGGGAGGATAGGGTGGGAGGGAGGGAAGGGAGGGAGGGGGGGCTAGGTGGGAGGGTGGGAGGGAGGTTTGGGCCCGGGGGGGGAAGGGGGGATAGGTGGGGGGGGGGGGAGGTTTGGCTGGGAGGGAGGAAGGGAGGATAGGCTTCGCTGGCATGTCGTCATTATAGTCACTTCAAAATGTGGTCAGGGAACCGTTGGAATTTCTGGTATTTATTTTTTTTTGCATAATATGAGTGATAGAAAGGGGGTAGTTTGGACTGTAGAAACACCTGGTCCGGAGCTGTCTTCTGTCATCACCAACATAGTGGTGGTACCACTGAACTGACATCACAGATCCATATATCTATATCGTGGCTAATAGGGAAAATTCGTCAATTAGCAAGAACTCATTTAAAATTAAGTTCTTTCTAAAATTTTCTCTTATACGCTTAAAGATATATATTTTTTTCATTTATTTTAATACAAAAATTAATAATTTTGTACCAAAGGAACCTTAGAAAACTTTCTTAACCTTACAGGTGCAACTAAATATATTTTAGATAAGTTTACAATAATATAATAATATATTCTTTTATATGTGTGTTTGAGTTCTGTCTTGGCTATATAACTTCAGTATTATTTATATTCCCTTTACTACTGTTTTCTATGTATTTACTCCAGTTACATTTACCCTACAAAAAGATGTAGAATAATGTACGCATGTTTTAGAGAGTTGGTTGCCTTGATAATGTGTTCATAGGGAAGACTTGTGTCACAGGGAGATGACTTGGTGGTCGTCCACTGTGTGTTGTCCAATGTATCTATGTTCATTCTGTAATTTGCAGACCAGAACTGCGCTGCATATTGTAAATGAGGACCTGTCAGTGAAGTATAGAGTTGTAGTATAACCTTGGGACGTCTGTTACTTATACTTCTTGATACGAAGCCAACAAGTCTGTTAGCTTTATTGTTAACACGTATGCACTCTAGTCTTGGCTTTACATTTCTGCTAACCAGGGCTCTCTCTTTTTGCATCTTCTTACAGTAAATTATTTAGTATTTAATGATTGTTTACTCGAGATTGGGAACATATTTCTTTACATTGCACTGCGTATGCCATGTGTTTTAACACAACATTAATCTACCCAAATCATCCTGAAACACAACAATGTTTTTAGATATTATTTGGTGACCTACTTATATTTCATTTGCGAAGAAAAATATGTTTTCTTTATTCTGTCATCTACGTAGTTTATGAGGACGAACATTGAGCTCTGTGTTGGTCAGCCTTGCAGTGCTCTAGCTGAGGACTTCTTCAGCAATACCGTGTGCCGCTACTTTCTTCTTTAGTCTTACATAAGTCATTGCAAGCAACGGCTTATGTTTATTGTGGTAAATTAATTCATACAAGATGATATTCATTGTGTACTCTTTCAGGGTACTTGTATTGCATCCGTAGTTGATTCGGTACAGTCACTTTCCCACTGTTGATATTGTGTAACTGGTGGGGAAGTAGTTTGTAATTCATCGGCCTTGTTCTGCAACTTCTTCTCTAACATATGTTGAGACATTCTGCTTTTTTGAGATAAGGTTGACATTAATATGCCGTACAATTAAAACAGTAATTGCAGTAAGTCACAGAGGGCCGAGAATATTTAGCGATGCTGCGAAAATAACATAAAAGGAGCTTCTGGAAACCTAAGTTATATGTAATATGTAACACAAGAACAACATGTGCAACTGATATGTATTTGTCCTGTGGCATACGTTTCGCTCTACAGGAGCTTTATCAAGCTGCTGTTACAAAATAATACAGAGGTATATACAGGTTTCAAGGTGAGGAGGTTAAAAGCAGTATGTAATCTCTGCGAGCGATTATATTGTATTACATTCAATCTTATACCTCATTATTTGTTGTGCCACGAAGAGGTAAATTTGCGGTTTTGGCGTTAAATATAGGCGGTCGCTCTTCTTGCCGGAATAAGGCAAAAGAAAATTTGTGTATGCAATTAATTTCGCAAAAGTCTCATTCTAATATTAAGAATAAAAATATATTTTAATCGTGTAAGAGAAATATTTACAAAAGGAACTTAGATTTGAACGAGGTTCTTGCTAATTGACATTTTTGCCTATTCGGCACGACATATTTATATTTATATAGATTATATATATTTATTTTATATTATATATATATTTATATATATTTATATATATGTATATATATTTATTTATATATATATATATATATACAAACCATATTTATATATATATATATATTATATTATTGTTTATATATAATATATTATATTTGATATATATTTATGTATATATATATATATATATATATTTATATATAATTTATATATATTTATATCAGATTTTTATCAAATATTTATATAATGTGCACTCATTCCCCTTCTGTGCAACTCCGTGCCAACAATTAGATGTCTAGGTCCAGGTGAGCTCCAATGAGAACAACAATCAGCCTCCCCCAGCTGACTGGGCTCGACAGCTTCCGTGAACTTCACTCTACAGAGAGACATCAAATCTGCATCAAATTAACATCCACAGGACTCTGAACACATCCCCAAAGCAGCTGCCCTCAGTGCTAGCAAATTCCACTGACCTTCTGAAGAAAGTCAACGATTCTCCTTCAAACAACAGATCCTGGCACAATTGCTGCTTTTCTTTGGCAATGCCTGTTTGGCTGTCCCACCAAGGAGGACAAGTCACTTGCAACACATGTTATTAGGGCAATAAATGATTCCCAAGGGGATGACAACTCGTCCGTCTCCCCCCTAGGGCGACAAACACCCGCCGGGCAAATGCCAACAACATTAGGTACACCCGACACTCAAAAAAATCAGAGCCCAAATTAGCTATAAAAATAGAAGAGGGTATACTATTGGAGTTTGAGATTTTAACAGTGGGTTTCCATCGCTCCCTAGGACGTCTGCACGGGCGCAAGATCTGAAGAGGACAAAAAATCCACCCAGGGCTCCCAGTACCTACATTGACACTCCCTGAATTGCAGCTGGCGAAGAAATCTTACACTGTCAGGATGCTGATGTGCTACTAAGATGCTATGTTTTTTCCACAGGGTTCAGCAGGGAGGTTTATCAGGTTTATTGGCCTCATCACTTAAAAAACAAAATACTTCAATCCAGCACTTGGTGAGGTTTCAAGTGAGGCTGCTGTCTGTTCTCTACCAATTTTTCAACCTTGTGCACTGGTGGCGGTTGTCCAGAGGCCATCAGGGCCCTTTTTCTTTGGTGTCATTGTGTGCCCTCCGGGAATAAGGATGGCCGGGGATTCAGGCCCATTGCAGTGTGGTTAATCACCCTTCGGCGCATAGTCGCCCATGGCTGCTGTAAGCAAGGGTGTGTTCAGAGGCGGCTGAATGCTGAAACCAATCTCAGCTCGGTTTCGGCGTTCAACAGGGATGCGAAAAGGAGCTGCCACTCGCAGCTCGAGTATATTCTCAAAACTTGTCCATATGATAATGCCTTGGTCAAATGGGCATTTGCTCAAATGCTTCATCTGTGCAGAAGGGATAGGCTGCTATCACAAGCATGTTTATAGAAACTTCACCTTCCCTTTTTCCTTTTTAGAATCGTGTTTTAGTGTGACTTCCAAACTTTTGTTTTGGGGACCATGAATTTGACTCGATGTGCGGGCGTGCAACAGGGGGACCCTCTCGCCCCCTTTCTATTTTGTTTGGTCATCAAGGAAGTCAACGGAGGCACTCTCCTGCGTGCTCAATATCTGGCCCTGGACGACGGTACCCTAGCTTGGCCACTACAGAATCTCTCCTGGAGGGACATCACAGTAATTTTAAAGACATGGGAGTAAGCCTGGGCCTTTCTTTATTAAACCCCACCAAATGTGAAATAGTTATCCCTTATCAACAGTTTGTCCAGATTATTAGTACCGTTTTACAAGGAGACGAGCCTTTGATCCTGCCTATAGCATCTCTCGGAGGTCCTTTGGGTCCATTGCCATCGATCTGGTCCTAGTAAAATAGTTATCAGACCTCCGGCCGAGGGAATGCAGGATGAAAGGTCTTTGGACACTCTCGATGCATTTTCTACCTATGCTCACCAGGTGCCTGTCAACCCCAAAACTTATCCCTATTTTATGTGATGCTCCCCTGCCTTCAGCAGTCCAAAACTCAAGGAATATGAATCTCTCCGGATAGTCCATGCTTGAGAGTGTAGGAATCTTTCCCTTGACGATGGCAGCGGTTGCAAGCCTCCACTTCCGGTCAGGCTTGGTGGCCGCTAGGAGTACGCAGATCCTACCAGAGTGCTCTCCAGCTTTACTTTCTCTTCCATTGCAGCAAACGAGTGATAAGACAAAATTCTTCCTGTACACCCTCGTGACTCATGCAGGAATAGAAGGACCCCTTGCTATGTCAGTGACTTCACAGTTTGGGAGACTCTTGCTGCTCCAGCACCAAACCCTAGTGAAGCAACTGGCTCACAATCTGTCAAGCTGGGATAGACCAATTGCTGAAAAGGTGCTTGCCAACCATGCTCAGGGCTGGCAACATCAGATAGGGAGATTGCCCGTCTCCAGGCTGGTGTGCTCCATCACTCCGGGACTTCCTCACCAAACAGTTCCAGTTCGGCTATGGGGGAACGCGTAACTCGACCCTATGTCCCTCCGTATTGACAAGTTGGCATCTGCTAGCTTGCTGTACCAATTCACACAGAATTTTTGTGTATTTGCGGGCGAAAGTGGCAAGCAGAACCAATACGGTCTACATGGTCTTAACTGTTCCAAAACCCAAGGGTTGGGCTGCAAGGCACAATGAGGTCAAGACATCATTATAAGAGGGAACCCTTGCTAAGAATGGATGCCTGCCGAGTGGGAGCCACGAGCACTTGCAGCAAACATAACACCAACCAGCAACCGCCCCGAAGGGATCACCATCTATCCTTGGAAGAAGGGCAAGCTCTTAGCATCGCGGACATATACCTGTGTGTCCACTGGCTGACCCCTATATCCATCACAGATGTGGGGCGACTAGGGAGGAGCTGCTGACCACAGGGAGGAGTACAAGATCAGCAAGTACAGGGGACATTAGCCAACAGTTTCATTTTGTCCAGTGGGATCAGAGACCTTGAGATCATGGGGAAAAATAATGCCAACGTTTCCTGTAAAGATATTGGGTGCCCAGACTCATCCGACACCTACAGGGACCCAAGGCAGCCACTTTCTTGTTCCAGCGCCTCCATGCGTCGCCATCAGGGGGAATTGGCTTGCGCTGCTTAACTTGGATCACGCTCCAGCCTCGCAGGTGCTGGAGGTAATTCATCATCTTTGTACATTGTGCCATGTTTATGTTTATGTTTTTTTCTGATAAATGTATCTTTGTTTATAATAAATGTTCCATAGAATTAAAACATTTATATAGGGGGGTGGTAGGAGAAGAAAATATTCAAAACAGCTCAGGGGAGGAACCTTGAGCTTTTCTATGAGGTATCGTTTATTGTCTTCTCTGAGGATGTGGGTCCCAATTCCGCTATAGGAGGTGGTACTTTCCATATATATATTTAAAAAATATATATTTACTATATATATATTATATATATATTTATATATTATTTTAATTATATATATAGTATATATATGTATATGTTTATATATGTTTATATATATATATGTATTTGTATTTTATATATAGTTTATTTTTGTATATATATGTATGTATTATATTTGTATATGGATTTATATGTTTATATATATTTATGTATATATAATGTTTTTATTTATATATGTATATTATATGTATATAGATATATATGTATTATTTATTACTAATTATATATTACATGTATATTTATTTATATATATTTTAGATTTATATAGTATATATTTATATATTTTTATATATTTATATATTTTTATATTTAATTATAGGGATGGTACATCTAGATCTTTTCTAGGGACCATCATTCCTCTGAGAAGACAATAAAATTCCTCAGGGAAAACTCAGGTTTCCCTATTTTTATATATATATATGTACATTATTAATAGAATTACATTGATAGTAAACACAAAGATAATACAATGGTAACAATTTATCAAGATTTTGTAATTTTCCTCCTGCTCTCCGAAAGCCGGACGAAGAGGACCCAGTAATGCTGCCATGCTTTTTCACCGTAATGGATGGCTACGCTGAGGGCGCTGGAACTTTGTAATGTGCTTTGCCTTGGTCAATTGGTGGTGTAGATGAGTCTGGAACCCAATTCTTTAAGGAAAAGTGTGGATGTTGTTTCCACATGATCAAAGTCCTCTGATCCCACTTGGGACCAAAAAATTGACTCTGTTGGCACTTTTGTCCTGTACTTGATGATCTTGTACGCAGCACTGTGGTCTGCAGACTACTCCATGTCGCCCCACACTGTGATGGTTATAGGTGTCAGCCAAGTGTGGAGGCTTACAACTGGTATTAGTCCCTTGCTACCGTATTGCCATTATTCACATGGGTAGTTGGTTCGTTCCATCGGGGGCGGTTGATGGGTTGGGGGTTTGTTGGCGGATAGGGAGCACGGGGGGCTCTCTCTCGGCTGGGATTTTACGGTAGCTAGGGGGATAGTGAGGTGGCCGTGGTCATTGGTATTGTACTGTGGGGGTTTGCAGGTTGGGGGCTATTGCGGGTATGTGGCTACTGGGATCGTGAGTTTCGGGAGACTCTGGTTTTGGGCGGATGGTGGGGAATATGGGGGGATGGGTGAGTAATGGTGGTGGTTATTCGACCATTTTCAATCAGTGTCACCTTTCTGCTTGCAAACAGCTCTGGAGGTTGGGAGTTTTTATCATGCTTTCGCACGTGCCTCCTTGTACCATGTTGTCTATTTTTCGTGCTTTTGGTGGATTTGGGCATACATTCGTGGTGGGGTACTTGTGGTTGTTGGTGTCGTGGTAGCAGGTTGTGTAATATTGGTGTGGTGGTGTGCTGGTCTGGTAGGCAGTTTTGAAATTAATATTGGTGTCTGGTGTGCTGGTAGCAGGTTGATTAATTTTGGTCTCTGGTTGTGCCAGGTTGAGGTTGAATAATATTGGGGTCTCGGTGTGCTCGGTAGAGGTTGAATATATTGGTCTCTGGTGTGAGGTTCGGTATCAGGTTGATTTATATTGGTCTCTTGTGTGCTGTAGCATGGTGGTGTAATTTTGGTGTGTCTGGTCTGTGATAGGTAGCAGGTTGAATAATATTGGTGTCTGGTGTGCTGGTAGCAGGTTGGAATTATTTTGGTGTCTGGTGTGCTCGGTAGCTGGTTGATATATTGGTTACCCTGTGTCTGGTGTGTGGTAGTGGTTGAATAAATATTGGGGGCTGGTGTGCCTGGTAGCAGGTTGAGTAATATTGGTTTGTCTGGTTGTGTGGTTGAAGGTTGTTTCTGAGTAATATGGTGTTCTGGCTGTGCTCGGAAGCAGGTTGATAATATTGGTGTCTGGTGTGTGGTAGCAGGTTGGTAATTTTGTGTCTAGTGATGCTGAGAAGTTGAAATAATGGTCGTCTTGGTGTGCTGGTAGCAGGTTGAATAACAATTGGTCTTCTGGTGGGCTGGTGCAGGTTGAGTTATATTGGTCTCTTGGTGCTTGTGCTGGTAGCAGGTTGAGTATTATTGGTCTCTGTGTTGCGCGGTAGCAGGTTGAATATTATTGTCTCTGGTTGTGATGGTAGCTAGGTTGAGTAATATTGGTCTCTGGTGTTGCTGGTAAGCTGGTTGAGTAGTATTGGTCTCTGGTGTGCTGGGTAAGCAGGTTTGAGTAATTTGGTTTCTGGTGTGCTCCTGGTAGCAGGTTGTTTAATTTTGGTCTCTGGTGCGGCTGTAGATGGGTGAGTTATATTGGTCTCTGGTCGTGCTGGTAGCAGGTTGAATATTTATGGTCCTCTGGTGTGCTGGTAGCTGGTTGAGATTAATATTGGTCTCTGGTGGTTGCTGGTAGCAGGTTCTGAGTAATATTGGTCTTCCTGGTTGTGCTGTAGCAGGTTGAATAATATTGGTTCTGGTTGTGTGGTAAGGCTGGTTGAATAATATTGGGCCTCTGGGCCTGTGCTGGGTAGCAGGTTGAATAATATTGGTCTCGGGTGGTGCTGGTTAGCTGGGTTTTTTGATTTATATGGGTCTCTGGTGTGATAGGTAGCAGGTGAATTAATATTGGTCCTGGTGTGATGTTAGCAGGTTGTATAATATTGGTCTTGGTGTGATGGTAGCAGGTTGAATTATATTGGTCTCTGGTGCTGCTGGTATAGAAGGTGAGTAATATTGGTCTTGGTGTGCTGGTTAGCAGGTTTGAGTATATTGGTCTCTGTGGGTGCTGGTAGAAGGTTGAATATATTGCTCTATGGTTGTGATGGTGCAGGTTGAATAATATTGTCTCTAACATGTGTTTATGTCGACAGGGACACACTGTTTCTTCACTTGCGTTAATACCACTTTCTTCTATATCTCTCCTGCCAGTAAGTGGTTGGTAACACAACAAGTGTTAAAATGGTTTACTCTCTACATCTGCCAGTAAGTGGATATAAACCACCCCAGTGTTTACACTGGGTTTTACTCTACACTGCTGTAAGTGGTTCCTCATAATTTGGTGGCTGTGTGTTACTGGGAAAGTGGGATGGTAATAGTTCTTATCAATTCCGTGGTTTGGTTATGTTATTGAAGTGGTGAATATTTTTGACAATAGTCATTAGTAATCTGGTGTCATGTATTGATCTTGCAGTAATATATGTTTTCGCAACTTACTCAACGACATCATTAGTATTGTCTAGACTAATTGATGTTGATACTTACACTCAGTCCTACATAGGATTGTCTAGCATCTAATATATCGGTTTGCTAACATACACACGAACAATCATAGGTATGTGTCTATTGCACTATTATATGTTGCAACATCACACATACAACATAGTATTGTCTAGCAACTTTATATGTTGACAACTTAGCTCTCAACACATAGTATTGTCTAGCATCTAATATATGTTGCAATCAGTACTCACGAAACTCATAGTATTGTCTAGCTCTAATATATGTTGCAACACACACATCGACCACATTGTATTCGTCTAGATCTAATATATGTTGCAACATACACTCGACCCTACATAGTATTGTCTTGCACTGGAGTTTACCTGGAGTGAGCTTCGGGGGTCACGGCTCCCCGCGGCGGTTTCTGTGTCCAGGCCTCCTGTGGATCAGCGCCTGATCAACCAGGCTGTTGCGCTGGACGGCTCGCTATACAACGTTCGAGCCAACAGCCCGGCTGATCAGGAAATGACTTTAGGATGCTTGTCCCAGTGCCATGAGTGAAAGAACTGCCGGGGTCTGTTTGGTAATCCCCCTTTTGTGTGCTGGGACGGCAGTTGAACAGTCTCGGGCCCCTGACACTTATTGTATGGTCTCTTAATACGGGCTCAGGGGACCATCCCCTGCTTTTCATTGGGGGGATGGTTTGAATAGTTGCCAAGTCTCTTTGCGTTCGTAGTGAGTGATTTTTCGTGTGCAAGTTCGGTACTAGTCCTCTAGGATTTTCCAGGTGTATATAATTTGTTTCATGTATCTCTCCCTCCTGCGTTCCAGGGAATACAGGTTTAGAAACCTCAAGCACTCCAGTAAAACTTGAGGTGATTTTCTCCGTTATTGCGCGCGTGAAAGTTCTTGTACATTTTCTAGGTCGGGCAATTTCACCTGCCTTGTAAGGGCTGCATGTTAGAGTGCAGACTATATTTTTTCCCCCAAAATGCCTAGATAGAACAAGTGACAGAGAAGTGTCATCATGGGCTTGGCCTCCCTAGTTTTGATGGTTCTCATTATCCATCATGTCATTTTTCTAGCAGTTGATTTTGTTACAACTGTTATGGTACTTGAAGCGTGAGACTTCTCCGACATAATCCACTCCAGGTCTTTGGACGTTGGTTGTTTTCGCTCTATGTTGTGGCCAGATTTTGTGTTGTACTTCCCGATGAAGATTTATTTCCTCATGTTTAACATATTGAGTAATTGAAAATTTTATTCGTTGTTGTCATATTGTGTTCTGCAGGCCCACTGAAAGTTTTGGTGATGTCCGCATGGAGTCTGCAGTTGTGTCTGCAAGGGAAGACAATGTCATGCAAGTTTCGGTGTCATCTGCAAAGGAAGTCTCGGAGCTGTGGCTGACATACTTGTCATAGTGGTTTTGAGGATGTGGAACAGTTGGGGAGCTAGTACTTGCCTTGTGGTACAGTGCTTTTCACCGTAGCTGCATCGGGACTTTACTCTGTTGACGACTATCTCTGTGTTCTGTTTGTGAGGATATTATAGATCCATCGACCGTCTTTTCCTGTTTATTCCTTTAGCGGATTTTTGTGCGACTGTTTACGCCATGTCACATCATTGTCGAAGGTTTTGCAAAGTCGGTATATAGCTACATACTGCATTATTTTGGTCTTCTTGGCATTTAGGTCCTTGTCGTAGCGTGTATACAGTAGTTGAGACAGGACAGGAGGACATGTTCTAAACCATGTTGCCTGCGTTGTGTAACTGATGGGTTTTACTAGATGGGTTGCGTGTTCCTTGCTTCTTAGGACCCTTTCAAAGATTTATTGTTATGGGCGTTGTTAGTGCTATGTCTGTAGTTCTGTGATGTTGCTTTACCTGCCACCTTTGTGGTGTGGGGGCTATGTCTGTTGTTCTTTAAGTAAATGAGGGACGACACCGATGTCCATGCTCCTCTCCATAGGATGGAAAAAGGCTCGTGTATAGGGGCTTCTTGCAGTTCGTGATGAACAACAGTGTTCTTGAGTATTGGCCTGGGGACAGAGTGCATGGGGATTGTCATTTATCGCCTGGTACGATGTCATTTGGCGTACGGGTTATCATCGGTATGGCTTGTTGTGTTAATCCAAATTTTGTGGCTCTCTCATATTAAATAATCTTTTTGATTGCGTATCTCAGTATGGTTAGCGGTTTGCCTTAAAAACTGTGTCATTTTGGGACTGTGGGAGCTTCAAACTAATTTACTTGGGTGGTCATCTGTGTTGGACCACCATCCCTTGTTTTAGTAGGGGACCCTTTTATGGACGTTGTTGCTCGATTTTGATTGGAGGCTTTCGCGATGTTGTTTGTAGGGGGCCGGGGAGGGAGTGGGATCGGGTGGGAGGGCGTGGGGATAAGTAACAGGTCGGAGGTAGGAACCAGTTTTGGTGGAGTGGTGAGGTTGGGAGTGGAGGGAGTCTGGAGAATGTTCACATGGCGGGAGAAAGGCGAACCTGGGATGTCGTATAAGAGGGGTAAGCGGGGTGCAAGAGAGAGGGGGCTGGAGGGGAAGGCAAGAGGGGTTTGCGTGCAAGCAAGTCAGGGAGAAGGGAGGGGGGTATGACGTCGCCGACGGGGGCAGGTGTGGTTGTTAAGCGGTGGAATGTATTCAGCACCCCATCGGGAGAAGTGTGGTCGCGGTTGAGGGGCGTGGCTGTTGTTCTAGTTGGGGTTCCCCTGGGGTTGTTGAGTTGGATTGCCTTACCAGCTTTTAGCAGGGGTGGTCGTGGTTTACTTCGGTAACATCTTTATGTTTTTGTTTTTGATGGTGAATTTGGTGAATGATCCATCGGACTTGTCTCTGTTTTGTCGGTCTGGGGCATACTAGCAGTTTGTTGAACCTCTTTTATGTTGCTGATAGGTGGGTTGGCGTGTGGGGGGTACGGGTCGTGGGGGTATGCCGGCGGTGCGCTTGAGATGCGGGGGTGGGTTTGGTCGGAGGGTGCGTGGGGCTGGAGAATGGACTCTGACGTGGAGATGTGTGGATGGATTTGGGTTCCATTGTAATTTGGCAGCATGCAGAGATTTGTAAGTCGTGTGAGGTAGTGAGTTTTCATAGAGCGGACCTCCTAGGGGGGGTGTAGGCAATTCATGTGGTTCGTGGCGTGTGGCCGAATGTGGTGGGGGGATGCAGGTAGGGGTTTTGAAACTAGGTGATTGTGGGGGGGGGGCTGGAGAGGGTTGTGGGGCATGTATGGGGGATTGGTGGTACAGCGGTTCCTGGAATTGCTGGGATTGTTGCATCCGGAGGCTTGTAGACTACCACAATGTAGGTTGGTTTTGGGGGCGAGTCCCCCTTGTCGGCGTTATAATGACACCTTAGGGATGGGGTGGCTTGTAGCTGGTCTGTTGCATTAACATGTGGATCGGCAGTTGTAATGGCCAACCCCCCCCCTTTTGCCGGGGATCGCGGGTATGCGATGGTGTGGGGGGTTAAGGGGATCCATAATTTCGTTGTCCAGTGGTTCATTTATGTGGTGGTTCCAGTGATTTTAAAAAACCACAACCACACACACAAATTTTACCATCCTTTGCCTCTGCAAGCAGTCACGGATGAATAGGTATTTTGTTGTTTGTTTGCTGGCTTTAGACCTGTATATTTGGCAAAGAAGTTTGTTATCGGGACTGTTGGTATTGTTGTACTTGCGGGGGAGGGTGTGGTTGATAGGCATTAGTATCGTATCTGTTGGTTTGGAGTGGGGCCCTCGACTGTGGTTCCACTCCAGGAATGACTGGAGTTGGTGTACGATTTTGCCATGTACCTGCCAGTTTTTTATCCTTGCCTGGCACTAAAAAACCTCTCCTCTTGAGTGGCTGTGGAGGGATTCCAGGTTTTTCCCATGCCTGGATGTTTTGTATCTTTTTGTCCCCTTTAGATGGTATGCCTGCAATTTATGTTATAGCACAGTCTTTCATGATACGAAATAAGAGGTACACTTAGTTGTGTCGTGGGGGAAAAAAGCTTACAGGAAGGGAGTTTGCATTATCCGGTTGTCAATTGATGGGGCGTGGGACAGGTTTCTGAGGGTGGTCATAGTTGCATGTCCCAACTGTTTTTCCAGATGGTTCCCATTCAAGCAGAATACCAATGAGGCATAGTATGTGCACAGGACTTGTTGCGAGTTGCCTTGGGTTTCTGGGACCTGTATTCCCTCTTGGTGATGTTTCCCTGTCTTACTCCTATCCTCCCTAGCACCAAACAATGGAGCTCTCCACCAGTTGTTTTTTGGTAATTTATCCTCACTATTGGGAGGTCGGGGATGTCCTCTTGTTTGACTATTTCCTGCGGTTTTTTCTAGTTTGCAAGGAGTAGTTGTTGTTTATAGTTCTTTTCTTTTGACTAACACTTGTTTCCTACTTTGGCTCCGGGACTGATGTTGCTAGTGTTGATTGTCGGCTTTTATATGTATTCCTTCTGGCGGGTATAATTCCCGGAATAACTGGGACAT
>NC_069420.1:5864499-5929499 GCF_026875155.1 Cherax quadricarinatus
CTCACTGTCACGCCTTACCACCTCCTCTCACTGACATGCTACTCTCACAAACACGCTACACTCTCACTGACATGCTACTCTCACAAACACGCTACACTCTCACTGACATGCTACTCTCACTGTCACGCTACACTCTCACTGACATGCTACTCTCACAAACACGCTACACTCTCACAAACACGCTACACTCTCACTGACATACTACTCTCACAAACACGCTACACTCTCACTGACATGCTACTCTCTAACAAACACGCTACACTCTCACTGTCACGCTACTCTCACTGTCACGCTACACTCTCACTGACATGCTACTCTCACAAACACGCTACACTCTCACTGACATGCTACTCTCACTGACACGCTACACTCTCACTGACATGCTACTCTCACTGTCACGCTACACTACTCTCACAAACACGCTACACTCTCACTGACACGCTACTCTCACAAACACGCTACACTCTCACTGACATGCTACTCTCACAAACACGCTACACTCTCACTGACATGCTACTCTCACAAACACGCTACACTCTCACTGACATGCTACTCTCACAAACACGCTACACTCTCACTGACATGCTACTCTCACAAACACGCTACACTCTCACTGACATACTACTCTCACAAACACGCTACACTCTCACTGACATACTACTCTCACAAACACGCTACACTCTCACTGACATTACATCTCACAACACGCTACACCTCACTGACAGCTACTCTCACAAACACCTACACTCTCACTGACATGCTACCCCACAAACACGCTACACTCTCACTGACATGCTACCTCACAAACACGCTACACTCTCACAAAATCTACTCTCACAAAAACGCTACACCTCACGACATACTAACCTACAAACACGCTAACACTCTCACTGACATACTACTCTCACAAACACGCTACACTCTCACTGACATACTACTCTCACAAACACGCTACACTCTCACAAACACGCTACACTCTCACTGACATGCTACTCTCACAAACACGCTACACTCTCACTGACATGCTACTCTCACAAACACGCTACACTCTCACTGATACTACTCTCACAAACACGCTACACTCTCACTGACATACTACTCTCACAAACACGCTACACTCTCACAAACACGCTACACTCTCACTGACATGCTACTCTCACAAACACGCTACACTCCCCCCTGACATGCTACTCCCCACAAACACCTACACTCTTCACTACTGCACTCCCCACAAACACCTACACTCTCACTGACATGCTACTCTCCACAAACCCCGCTACATCCCCACAAACACCTACACTTCACAAACCCTACACTCCCCACTGACATGCTACTCTCACAAACACCTAACACTCTCACAAAAACGCTACACTCCCCAACATACTACCTCACAAACACGCTACACTCTCACAAACACGCTACCTCTCACAAACACCTCCCCTCTCACTGACATACTACTCTCACAAACAAACCCACACCTCACTGACATCTACTCTCAACAACACCACACTCTCACAAACACGCTAAAACTCTCCCCTGCTACTACTCTCACAAACACGCTACACACTCCACTGACATGCACTCTCAAAAAAACACGCTACACTCTCACTGACATGCAACTCTCACAAACACGCTACACCTTCACTGACATGCTACCTCACAAACCCCGCTACACTCCACTGACTTTTACCTCACAAACACCTACACCTCACTGACATACTACTCTCCAAACACGCTACACCTCACAAACACGCAAAACCCCTACAAACACGCTACACTCTCACTGACTCTACTCTCACAAAAACGCTACACTCTCACTGACATCTACTCTCACAAAAACCTAAACTCCACAAACACGCTACACTCTCACGCTACTACTCCCCCACAAACCCCCTACCTCCACAAACACCAACTCCACTGCATACTACTCTCACAAAAAACGTACACTCTCACAAACACCTACCTCTCACAAACACCTACACTCTCACAAAAACCCCTACACCTCAGACAACTACTCCCCAAAACACGCTACACTCTACGACATACTACTCTCAAAAACAACCTACCACCCCACAAAAACGCTACTCTCTCACAAACACGCTACACCTCACAAACACCTACACTCCACTGACATCTAAAAATCTCCAAACACCTACACTCCACTGACACGCATCTCACAAAAAACGCTACACTCCACTGACATACTACTCTCCAAACACGCTACACCTCACTGACATACAATCTCAAACACCTACACCTCACGACATACTACTCTCACAAACCGCTAACTCTCCTGCATAACTCTCCACAAACACGCTACACTCTCCGTCACGCACTCTCACTCATGCTCTCTCACAAACACCTACCCTCACTGACATACTACCCCAAACACGCTACACTCTCACTGACATACACCTCACAAACCGAAAACCTCACTGTCAAAACTACCTCACGACATACTACCTCCAAACACCTACATCTCACAAACACGCTAAACCCCCAAACTCTCACAAACCGCTACACTCTCACAAAAAACACTCTCCAAAGCTCTAAAACGCTACACTCTCACAAACACCTACACTCTCATGACATACTACTCTCACAAACACGCTACACCTCACAAACACGCTACACTCTCACAAACACGCTACACTCCACTGACATCTACTCTCAAAACATCTACCCTCACTGCAACTACCTCACAAACACGCACACTCTCCAAAAACACCCAATCTCACTGACATACAATCTCACAAAAACGCTACCTCTCACAAACACGCTACCCTCCTGACATCTACTCTCACAAACACGCTACACTCTCCCAAAAACGTCCTCCACAAAAACGCTACACTCCACAAACCGCCAAAAACTCTCACGACATATACCTCACAAACACGCTACACTCTCCGACATCTCTCTCACAAACAGCTAACTCCACTGACACCACTCTCACAAACACCTACCTCTCACGACATACTACTCTCACAAAAAACCCACACCTCACTACATACTACTCCACAAACACCTACACCTCACACTACTCTCTCACAAACCCAAACCCCCACTGCTACTACCTCACAAACAGCTACACTCTTTCACTGACTACTACCTCACAAACACGCTACACTCTCACTGACATACTACTCTCACAAAAACGCTCACCTCACTGACATCACCTCACTGACATGCTACCTCACTGACCCCCGCTACACTCCCCGCATGCACTCTCACAAACACGCTACACCCACTGACATACTACCTCACAAAAACGCTACACCCCCACCTACTTCACAAAATCACTCCACAAACACGCTACACTCTCACTGCACGCTACTCTCAGACATACTACTCCAAAACACCTACACTCTCACTGTCACGCTACTCTCACGACATGCTACTCTCACAACACCTACACCTCACGACATACACTCTCACAAACAGCTACACTTCACTACATACACTCTCACAAACACCTACACTCTCAAATGACATACTACCTCACAAAAACGCTACACTCTCACTGACATGCTACCTCACGACATCTACTCTCACTGACATACCTCCCACTGACACCTACACTTCACGACATGTACTCTCACAAACCGCTACACTCTCACTGACATACTACTCTCACAAACACGCTACACTCTCACTGACATCTACCTCACAAAAACCTACACTTCCTGTCACGCTACTCTCACAAACACCACACTCCACTGACAGCCTCTCAAAACACCTAAACTCTCACGACATACTACTCTCACAAACACGCTACACTCTCACTGACACTACTCCACAAAAACGCTACACTCTCACTAATACTACTCTCACAAAAAACGCTACACTCTCACTGACATGCTACCTCACAAACCCCGCTACACCCACTGACAGCTACTCTCACAAACACGCAAAACTCTCACTGACATCTACTCTCACAAACACGCTACAAATCTCACTGACTCACTCTCCCAAACACGCTACACTCTCACTGACATGCACCTCACAAACACGCTACACTCTCACTGACGCCTCTCACAAAAACCCCTACACCTCCGACATACTACTCTCACAAACACCACACTCTCACTGACATCACTCTCAAAAACACGCACACTCCACGCTCTACTCTCACAAACACGCTAAAAAATCTCACTGACATACACTCCACAAAAACCCACACTCTCACTGACAACACTCTTAACAAACACGCTAAAAACTCTCACTGTCACCTACTCTCACAAACCGCACACTCTCCTGACATGCACTCTCAAAAAACACGCTACACTCTCACTGACAACTCTCTCACAAACACGCTACACTCTCATGACTACTACTCCCACAAACACGCACACTCTCAGCACGCACTCCACAAACAGCTTTCACTCCATAATGCTACTCCCAAACACGCTACAAACCCCTCCCCTGACGCACTCTCAGTCACGCTACACTCTCACAAACAAACCCACACTCTCACTACAACTACTCTACAAAAACCTACACTCTCACAAACACCTACACTCTCACTGACTCTACTCCACAAACAAAACCTACACCTCACTGACAAACTACCTCCAAACACCTAAACTCCACTGACATACTACTCTCCAAAAAACCCCACACTCTCACTCATACTCTCCACAAAACGCTACACTCTCCTGACTACTACTCTCACAAACACGCTACACCTCACGACATACTACTCTCACAAACACGCTACACTCTCACTGACATCTACTCCACAAACACGCACCCTTTACTGACAACTACCTCCAAAAAACCACACTCCCGACAACACCCCACAAAACCCAAAACCCACTGACATACACTCCCAAACACCTACAATCTCACAAACACCTACCTCTCACGAATCTACCTCACAAACACGCACACTCTCAAAACACGCTACACCTCACTGACATGCTACTCCCCCACAAACACCTACCTCCATGACATCTACTCCACAAAACGCTACAATCTCACTACAAGCACTCCACAAACACCTACACTCTCACGACATGCTATCTCACAAACACGCTACACTCTCACACATGCTACTCTCACTGTCACCCACTCTCACAAAAACGTACACCTCATGACATCTACCCACAAACACGCACACTCTCACTTTACAACTACTTCCCCAAACACGCACACCTCACTGTCCGCACTCTCACAAACACGCTACACTCTCACTACAGCACTCTCACAACCACGCTAACTCTCCTACATGCTACTCTCACTGTCCGCTACACTCTCAGACAACACTCTCACAAACACGCTACACTCTCACTGACATGCTACCCACTGTCCGCTACACTCTCACTGACATACTACTCCACAAACAGCTACACTCTCACGACATCTACTCTACTTCACGCTCACCTCACTGACTGCACTCTCACAAACACGCTACACTCCACCAACACGCACACCTCACTGACATGCTACCTCCAAACCCTACACCTCACAAACACGCTACACTCTCACTGACATCTACTCTCACAAAAACGCTACACCCCCACTGACATGCTACTCTCACAAACACCTACACCTCACGAAATACATCCACAAACACGCACACCTCACAAACACCCCACTCTCATGACTACTAAAATCTCACAAACACCTACACTCTCAGACATACTACCTCACAAACACGCTACCCTCACGCACCCACTCCACAAACACGCTACACTCTCCACTGTTTCCCCCGCTACTCCCCCACACCCACCCACCTACACCCCTCACTGACATGCAAACCCCACAAACACCTCACCTCACGACATCTACCTCACCACCTACACCTCACGCATCTACTCTCAAAAACGCTACACCCCTCACTGACATGCTACCTTACAAACACCTACACTCCACTGACATGCACTCTCACACACGCTACACTCCACTGACATGCTACTCTCACAAACACCTACACTCTCACGACATGCACTCCACAAAAACGCTACACCTCACTGACTGCTACTCTCCAAACACCTAAATCCCCACTGACATGCTACTCTCCAAACACGCTAACCCCCATGAATGCTATCTCACACAACCTACCTCTCACGACATCACTCTCACAAACACGCTACACTCCCTGACATCTACCCCACAAAAACCTACACTCTCACTACATGCACTCTCACAAACACCTAACTCCACTGACGCACTCTCACCACCTACACCTCACTGACATGACTCCACAAACACCTAACTCTCACTGACATGCACTCTCACCAAAACCCACATCCCTGACATCTACTCCACAAAAACGCTACACTTCACAAACGACATTCCCCACGTACTCTCAAAACACCTACACTCTCCTGACATCTACCCACACACGCTAAAACCCCCACACACCTCACTCCACTGACATGCTACCTCACAAACACGCACAAAATCTCACTGACATGCTACCTCACCAAAAACGCTACAAAATCTCACTGACCCTACCTCCAAACACCCTACAAACCCCGCTCACTCCACCAGCACTCCCAAACACGCTACACTCTCACGACATGCTACTCTCACAAACAGCTACACTCTCACTGACAGTAAATCTCACTGACTTACTCTCACAAACACGCACACTCTCACTACTGCTACCTCACAAACACCTACACTCTCACTGACACCCACTCTCCAAAAACGCTAAATCTCAAAACACGCAACAAAACTCACGAAAAGCTTCTCACAAAACACGCACCCTCACGAAAAGCTAAATCTCACAACACGCTACACTCTCAGAAAAACCCAACATCTCAACAACACCACACTCACAAACACGCTACAAATCCACGAAAACGTACACCTCACGAACACCTACACTCTCACGAAAACCTACACTCTCAAGAACCGCTACACCACAAACACCTACCCTCACGAAACGCTACACTCTCACGAAAAGCTACAAATCTCACGAACAACCCACCTCTCACGACACCTACAAACCCCAAACACGCTAACTCCCAACACGCTACCCACAAACCGCTAAACTCTCACAAACACCACACTCTCACGAACACGGGACACCTCACAACACGCTAACCCCAAAACCCCTACACCCCCCCAAAAACTCTAACACCTTTCCCTTCCCCAAAAAACGCTAACTCTCAAAACACGCAACAATCTCACGAACCGCTACACCCACAAAAACGCTACACCACAAAAAACCCCTACATCTCACACACCTACCTCTTAAACACCTACACTCCAGAAACACGCACATCACGAAAACGCTACACTCCACAACCCTAACCCCAACACCACCCCCAAAAACCCACCCCCTACCTCTCCAAACACCTACACTCTTGAACACCCACAAACCCCTCCCCGACAACTACCCACAAAACACGCTACCTCTCACGACAGCTACTCTCCAAAAACGCTACCTCCCCCCCCCCTCACAAACACGCTACACTCCACTGACATGCTACTCTCCAAAACAAAGCTACTCTCACTACATCTACTCTCACAAACACGCTACTCTCACTCAACCTCTCACAACACGCTACACTCTCACTGCAGCTACTCTCACAAACACGCTACACTCTCACAAACACGCTACACTCTCACAAACACGCTACACTCTCACTGACATGTACTCCACAAAAAGCTAAAACCCCACTGACATACCCCCAACCCTCCCCACAAAAACCCAAAATCTCACTGACATCTACCTCACAAACACCTACCTCCCCACTGACATGCTACTCTCACAAAAAACTCTAAAAAACTCTCACAACACGCTACACTCTCACAAAAACGCTACACTCCACGAAAATCACTCTCACAACAAAGCTACACTCCACAACAAACTCACTCTCACAACACGCCCACCTTCTCACAAAAAAACCCACCCCCTCACAAAACGCCAACACTCTCACGAAAAGCTAACTCTCACGAACACGCTACACTCCACAAAAACGCTAAACCCCCCAAACACCTAAAATCTCCGAAAACCCCCCAAATCTCACAACACCAACACTCTCACAAAAAGCTAAATCTCACGAAAACCTACACTCTCAAAAAGCTAAACCCCACAAAAACCACACCCAAACCGTACACCTCACGACAGCAACTCTCACAACCGCACACCTCACGAAAAGCTACCCACAAACACGCTACACTCACAACACCTACACTCTCACTACCTTTCCCCTCCCAAAAAACACTCTAAAAAAACTCTCACAACACGCTACACTCCACGAAAAGCTACCCACAAACACCACACTCTCACGAAAAGCTACACTCAAACCGCACACTCTCACGAAAACCCTTAAATCACAACACGCTACACCTCACTACCAATTTTAAACCACCCCACAAAAAACCTACACTCCACTGACAGCTAAATCTCAAAAACACGCTACACTCTCACGACAGCTACCCCACCAAAACCCCCCCCTTACAAACTCTCAAAACAGCTAACTCCACTGACATGCTCCTCACAAAAACGCTAAAACTCTCACAAAAATACACCTCACAAAAACGCACACCTCACTGACATCTACCCACAAAAACCCACTCTCATGACATCACCCCAAACACGCTACTCTCCTGACACTACCTCAAAAAACACCTACACCTCACTGACAGCTACTCTCACAAAAACCTACACTCTCACAAAATACACTCTCAAAAACAGCTACACTCCACGACATGCTACTCCACAAACACGCTACACTCTCACAAAAAGCTCCTCACAAACACCTACTCTCACTGACATGCTACTCTCACAAAAACGCTACACTCTCACTGACTGCTACTCTCACGAAAACGCTACACCCCCCCCTCCTAAAAACCCCACTCTCACTGACATGCTACCCACAAACACGCTACACCTCACTGACATGCTACTCTCACACACCTACACCTCCAAAACTTTACAAAAGCTAAAAACCCCCAAAAACGCACACTCCACTGACATGCTACTCTCACAAACACGCACACTCTCACTGACATCTCTCTCACAAAAAGCTAAAACCCCAACACGCTACACTCTCACTGACAGCTACTCTCACAACACGCTCACCTCAAAACACCCACCTCCAAATGACCGCTACCTCACAAAAACCCCAATCCACTGACATGCACCTCAAAACCGCTACACTCTCACGACATGCTACTCTCACAACACGCAAACTCTCACGACATCTACCTCAAAACCCTACACTCTCACACATGCTACTCTCCAAACAACCACTCCACTGACAGCACTCTCACAAAAACGCTAAATCCCTAAACCCATGCCACTCTCCCAAAAACCCCAACCTCTACTGACAACTACTCTCACAAAACGCTACCCTTTACTGACATCACTCCACAAAAAGCTAAAATCTCCTGACATGCTACTCTCACAAACACCACACCTCACTGACATCTACTCTCACAAACACGCTAAATCCACGACATGCACCTCACAAAAACCTAAATCTCACTGACAACTACCTCACAAAAAAACCTACACCTTTCCTACGCACTCTCACAAAAACGCTACCTCCCTCTCCCCCAAACACGCTTAAAATCCACTGACAGCACTCTCACACACGCTAACTCTCACTGACGCAACTCTCCTGAAAAGCAACTCTCACTGAACTACCTCACTTACTAAAACCCCCACTTCACGCTGCACTCCACAAACCTAACTCTCACGACAGCACCTTTACCAAAAGCTACCTCCTGCAGCACTCCACCCCCCAAAATCTCACTGACAGCAAATCTCACTGACGCTATCTCCCAAAAAACGCTAAATCTCACGCAGCTACTCTCCAAAAGTACACCCATACGCACTCTCACTGACCCTAAATCTCACTGCAGCTACTCCACTACAGCTACTCTCACAAAAACCCCTAAATCTCACGCAGCACTCCACCCCTTAAATCTCACGACAGCTACTCTCACACACGCTAAACCTCACTGACACTACTCTCAAAACCCCCCACCCCCACATCACTACAAAAAGCTACTCTCACTGACACCACTCTCCAAAAACGCTAAATCTCACTGAACTACCTAAAACCCCCCCTCATGCAACTTAAAAAACGCTACTCTCACGTCACTCTCACAAAAACGCTACTCTCACTGACGCTACTCTCCCCCCTTTGACCCTACTCTCACAAAAACGCCCACTCTCACTGACGCACTCTCAAAACAGCTCCTCACTGACGCACCTCACCACGCTACCTCACAAAAACGCTACTCTCACACGCTACTCTCACAAAAACCTACTCTCACTTTACCCCTACTCTCAGGAGCTACTCCCCGTACGCACTCTCACTGGAAAAGCACTCTCACTGCACGCTACTCCACTGACACCTACCTCATGACAGCTACTCTCACTGTCACCTACCCACTGCACGCTACCCATGCACCCACTCTCCTGAACCACCTCCTTTAAATCTCTTTTACACCCACCTCACTGTCACGCTACTCTCACGCACGCAAATCTCCTGACAGCTACTTCACTGACACGCTACTCTCATGACACCCACTCTCACTGACAAACGCATCCTCCTGCACGCTACCTCACTGACACGCTACTCTCATGACAGCACCTCACTGCACGCTACTCCAGGGGCACCTTCTCTCACTGACACGCACTCTCACTGAACGCACTCTCACTGACAAAGCTACCTCATGCAGCTATCCACTGCAGCCAAATCTCACACACGCTACTCTCCTTTACGCACTCTCACCAAACCCCCCTACTTACCACTCTCAGACAGTACTCTCCCACCAACCCCGCACTCTCACTGACAGCTACTTCACCACGCTACTCTCACTGCACGCTACCTCACACACGCTACCTCACTGTAGAACGACGCCTCTCCGAAAACGCTACCCACAACCACTCTCACTCACCACCCCAAAACTCCCACCACCACCCAACACCCACTCCAAACAAACTACCTCCTCACGACCTCTACAACACTCACCACGCTACTCCAAACGCAAACCCCACAAAACTACCTCACAACACCCCCCCAAAAAACTCACACACGCACCCTTAACCGCACCTCCAAAAAACCGCTAAACCCCCCACTCCCCCCACCCGCACCTCACACAACCCCCCCTACCCCCCCCTAAACACCTAAAAACCCCCCCAAAAAACCTAAAAACCCCAAAACCCCTACCTCCCCACCACCCCCAAAAAACCCCCCCTCACAAAACGCTACACTCTCACGACACACCTCACAAACGCTACACTCCACAAAACCCCCACAAAAAGCACAACCCCACCACACCACCCCCCCCAAAAAACCCACACTCCCCCCCCAAACAACCTACACTCTCACAAAAAGCTACCCACAAACCCAAAATCTCCAAACCCTCCACAAACACCCAAACCCCCAAAAAGCTACCCACCCCAAAAACCACCCCCAAAAAACCCCCCTCACAAACCCAAAAACCCCAAACCCAAACCCCCAAACCCCAAAACCCCACAAAAAAGACCCTACCAAAAACCCAAACCCCCAAAGCCCCCCCCCCCCTCCCAAACACTCCCCAAAAAGCAAACCCCAAAAAGCTAACCCCACAACACCCCAAAAAAAACCCCCCCAAAAACCCACACCTCAAAAACCCTCCAACCCCCACCTCAATTTAAACACTCCTCACAAAAACGCTACACTTAAAAAAACCCCACAAACATAAACCCCCAAAACACCTAAAACCCCCCAAAAAACCCCCAAAACCCACCCCCCAAAACCTAAAAAAATACACCTCACAAAACCCAAAACCCAAAAAAACGCTACATCCCACAAAAATAACTCCCAAAAAACCCTACACTTCACAAACCCCCTACAACCCCCCAAAACCCTACATCCACAACCACCTACAAACCCAAAACTCACACACCCCACCTCACAAACGCTACATCCAAAAAGCTCAAACCCACAAACCCCTACACCCCCCAAAAACCCCTACAAAACCACAAAAACCCCACCACCCAAAAAACCTCCCTCACAAACACCTACAAACACCCCTCCACAACCAAAAACCACACCCCAAAAGCACCCTCCCCACGCCGCTACCCCAAAACCCCGCAACTCCCCTCCCCTTCACCCCCCCCAAACCCCGCACCTCACGAAAAGTACCTCCCCAAAAGCTACCCACGCCGCTACACTCACAAACACGCTACACTCACGAACACGCTACACACTCACAAACACGCTACACTCTCACAAACACGCTACACTCTCACGAACACGCTACACTCACAAACACGCTACACTCACGAACACGGTACACTCTCACGAACACGCTATTGCAGCCTTCCGCTTATAACCAGAAAGACCTGTGACCAGTTGCCGGCCTGACCGAGTCCCACCTTCTTCTTCTTCTTCTTCTTCTTCTTCTTCTTCTTCTTCTTCTTCTTCTTCTTCTTCTTCTTCTTCTTCTTCTTCTTCTTCTTCTTCTTCTTCTTCTTCTTCTCTCTCCTCCTCCTCCTCCTCCTCCTCCTCCTCCTCCTCCTCCTCCTCCTCCTCCTCCTCCTCCTTCTCCTTCTTCTCCTAGTCCTCCTCCTCCTCCTCTTCTTCCTCCTCCTTCTCTTCTTCCTCCTCCTTCTCTTCTTCCTCCTCCTCCTCTTTTCTCCTCCTCTTCTTCCTCTTCCTCCTCCTCTTCCTCATTTTCTTCCCCCTCTTCCTCATTTTCTTCCTCTTCTCCTCCTCATCGTTCTCCTCATCCTTCTCCTCCTCCTCCTCATCCTTCTCATCCTCCTCCTCCTCCTCGTCCTTATCCTCCACCTCCTGGTGGTACAGAAGACTGAGGAACTACCCTGGAAATAAGCCACAGTGCTTGTCTTTCTTGGGTTACCCTGGGTTGTTAATACCAAGACTGTGTTTTCCCCTCCCCCCTCCTTCCCTGCACCTTCCCCCCACCTTCCCCCCACCTTCCCCCACCTTCCCCCACCTTCCCCCACCTTCCCCCCACCTTCCCCCCCCCTTTCCACCCACCTTCCACCCACCTTCCCCCCACCTTCCCCCCACCTTCCCCCTGCATGTCCACTGTGTTGCTAACATGGGACATTTAAAGATAAATATATTCATCTTCGTGTATCTACTTTACGTTGATCAATGTTAAGTGTTGCAACACCTGTCAAGGTTGTGTTGCAACACCTGTCAATGTTAAGTGTTGCAACACCTGTCAATGTTAAGTGTTGCAACACCTGTCAATGTTAAGTGTTGCAACACCTGTCAATGTTAAGTGTTGCAACACCTGTCAAGGTTGTGTTGCAACCTGTCAATGTTAAGTGTTGCAACACTGTCAATGTTAAGTGTTGCAACACCTGTCAATGTTAAGTGTTGCAACACCTGTCAATGTTAAGTGTTGCAACACCTGTCAAGGTTGTTTGAACACTTCATGTTAAGTGTTGCAACACCTGTCAATGTTAAGTGTTGCAACACCTGTCAATGTTAAGTGTTGCAACACCTGTCAAGGTTGTGTTGCAACACCTGTCAATGTTAAGTGTTTCAACACCTGTCAATGTTAAGTGTTGCAACACCTGTCAAGGTTGTGTTGCAACACCTGTCAATGTTAAGTGTTGCAACACCTGTCAATGTTAAGTGTTGCAACACCTGTCAATGTTAAGTGTTGCAACACCTGTCAATGTTAAGTGTTGCAACACCTGTCAATGTTAAGTGTTGCAACACCTGTCAATGTTAAGTGTTGCAACACCTGTCAATGTTAAGTGTTGCAACACCTGTCATGTTAAGTGTTGCAACCACCTGTCAATGTTAAGTGTTGCAACACCTGTCAATGTTAAGTGTTGCAACACCTGTCAAGGTTGTGTTGCAACACCTGTCAATGTTAAGTGTTGCAACACCTGTCAATGTTAAGTGTTGCAACACCTGTCAATGTTAAGTGTTGCAACACCTGTCAATGTTAAGTGTTGCAACACCTGTCAAGGTTGTGTTGCAACACCCGTCAATGTTAGTGTTGCAACACCTGTCAATGTTAAGTGTTGCAAACACCTGTCAATGTTAAGTTTGCAACACCTGTCAAGGTTGTGTTGCAACACCTGTCAATGTTAAGTGTTCAACACTGCAATGTTAGTTTGCAACACCTGTCAAGGTTGTGTTGCAACACCTGTCAATGTTAAGTGTTGCAACACCTGTCAAGGTTGTGTTGCAACACCTGTCAATGTTAAGTGTTGCAACACCTGTCAATGTTAAGTGTTGCAACACCTGTCAATGTTAAGTGTTGCAACACCTGTCAAGGATGTGTTGCAACACCTGTCAATGTTAAGTGTTGCAACACCTGTCAAGGTTGTGTTGCAACACCTGTCAATGTTAAGTGTTGCAACACCTGTCAAGGTTGTGTTGCAACACCTGTCAATGTTAAGTGTTGCAACACCTGTCAAGGTTGTTGCAACACCTGTCAATGTTAAGTGTTGCAACACCTGTCAATGTTAAGTGTTGCAACACCTGTCAATGTTAAGTGTTTCAACACCTGTCAATGTTAAGTGTTGCAACACCTGTCAATGTTAAGTGTTGCAACACCTGTCAATGTTAAGTGTTGCAACACCTGTCAATGTTAAGTGTTGCAACACCTGTCAATGTTAAGTGTTGCAACACCTGTCAATGTTAAGTGTTGCAACACCTGTCAAGGTTGTGTTGCAACACCTGTCAATGTTAAGTGTTGCAAACACCTGTCAAGGTTGTGTTGCAACACCTGTCAATGTTAAGTGTTGCAACACCTGTCAATGTTAAGTGTTGCAACACCTGTCAATGTTAAGTGTTGCAACACCTGTCAATGTTAAGTGTTGCAACACGTGTCAAGGTTGTGTTGCAACACCTGTCAATGTTAAGTGTTGCAACACCTGTCAAGGTTGTGTTGCAAAAACCTGTCAATGTTAAGTGTTGCAACACCTGTCAATGTTAAGTGTTGCAACACCTGTCAATGTTAAGTGTTGGGAACACCTGTCAATGTTAAGGTTTGCAACACCTGTCAATGTTAAGTGTTGCAACACCTGTCAAGGTTGTGTTGCAAACACCTGTCAATGTTAAGTGTTGCAACACCTGTCAAGGTTGTGTTGCAACACCTGTCAATGTTAAGTGTTGCACACCTGTCAATGTTAAGGTTGCACACCTGTCAGGTTGTGTTGCAACACCTGTCAATGTTAAGTGTTGCAACACCTGTCAATGTTAAGTGTTGCAACACCTGTCAATGTTAAGTGTTGCAACACCTGTCAAGGTTGTGTTGCAACACCTGTCAATGTTAAGTGTTGCAACACCTGTCAATGTTAAGTGTTGCAACACCTGTCAAGGTTGTGTTGCAACACCTGTCATCTTCCTCAATTATTCTCTCTATTGGATTGAAAAACGTTTCTAGCTGAGGAAGCTTCTCATTACTAAAGGTGCCCGGGTGTGCCCCATACCCAGTGTTGGTCAGGGTGTGCCCCATACCCAGTGTTGGTCAGGGTGTGCCCCATACCCAGTGTTGGTGCCCGGGTGTGCCCCATACCCAGTGTTGGTCAGGGTGTGCCCCATACCCAGTGTTGGTCAGGGTGTGCCCCATACCCAGTGTTGGTCAGGGTGTGCCCCATACCCAGTGTTGGTCAGGGTGTGCCCCATACCCAGTGTTGGCCAGGGTGTGCCCCATACCCAGTGTTGGCCAGGGTGTGCCCCATACCCAGTGTTGGCCAGGGTGTGCCCCATACCCAGTGTTGGCCAGGGTGTACCACATACCCAGTGTTGGCCGGGTGTACCCCATACCCAGTGTTGGTCAGGGTGTACCCCATACCCAGTGTTGGCCAGGGTGTACCCCATACCCAGTGTTGGCCAGGGTGTGCCCCATATCCAGTGTTGGCCAGGGTGTACTCCCATACCCAGTGTTGGCCAGGGTGTGCCCCATACCCAATGTTGGCCAGGGTGCACCCCATACCCAGTGTTGACCAGGGTGTACCTCATACCCAGTGTTGGCCAGGGTGCACCACATACCCAGTGTTGGCCCGGGTGTACCCCATACCCAGTGTTGGCCCGGGTGTACCCCATACCCAGTGTTGGCCCGGGTGTACCCCATACCCAGTGTTGGCCAGGGTGTACCCCATACCCAGTGTTGGCCAGGGTGTACCACATACCCAGTGTTGGCCGGGTGTACCCCATACCCAGTGTTGGTCAGGGTGTACCCCATACCCAGTGTTGGCCAGGGTGTACCCCATACCCAGTGTTGGCCAGGGTGTGCCCCATATCCAGTGTTGGCCAGGGTGTACTCCCATACCCAGTGTTGGCCAGGGTGTGCCCCATACCCAATGTTGGCCATGGTGTGTCCCGTACCTAGTGTTGGCCCGGGTGTGCCCCATACCCAGTGTTGGCCAGGGTGTGCCCCATACCCAGTGTTGGCCCGGTTGTGCCCCATACCCAGTGTTGGCCAGGGTGTGCCCCATACCCAGTGTTGGCCCGGGTGTGCCCCATACCCAGTGTTGGCCCGGGTGTGCCCCATACCCAGTGTTGGCCAGGGTGTGCCCCATACCCAGTGTTGGCCAGGGTGTACCCCATACCCAGTGTTGGCCCAGTTGTGCCCCATACCCAGTGTTGGCCCGGGTGTGCCCCATACCCAGTGTTGACCAGGGAGTGCCCCGTACCCAGTGTTGGCCCGGGTGCCCCATACCCAGTGTTGGCCAGGTTGTGCCTCACACTCACAGTGTTGGCCAGGGTGTACCCCATACCCAGTGTTGGCCAGGGTATACCCCATACCCAGTGTTGGCCAGGGTGTGCCCCATACCCAGTGTTGGCCAGGGTGTGCCCCATACCCAGTGTTGGCCAGGGTGTGCCCCGTACCCAGTGTTGGCCCGGGTGTGCCCCATACCCATTGTTGACCAGGGAGTGCCCCACACACACAGTGTTGGCCAGGGTGTACCCCACACTCAGTGTTGGCCAGGGTGTACCTCACATTCAGTGTTGGCCAGTGTGTGCCCCACACTCACACAGTGTTGGCCAGGGTGTGCCCCCACACTCACACAGTGTTGGCCAGGGTGTGCCCCCACACTCACACAGTGTTGGCCAGTGTGTGCCCCACTACCACAGTGTTGGCCAGGTGTGTGCCCCACTCACACAGTGTTGGCCAGGTGTGCCCACACATACCCAGTGTTGGCCAGGTTGTCCCCACACTCAACAGTGTTGGCCAGGGTGTACCCCCACACCACAGTGTTGGCCAGGGTGTGCCCCATCACTCCACAGTGTTGGCCAGGTGTGCCCCCATCACACAGTGTTGGCCAGGGTGTGCCCCACACTCGCACAGTGTTGGCCAGTGTGTGCCCCACACTCACACAGTGTTGGCCAGGTGTGCCCACACTCCACAGTGTTGGCCAGTGTGTCCCACACTACAGTGTGCAGTGTGTGCCCCACACTCACACAGTGTTGGCCAGTGTGTACCCCACACTCAGTGTTGGCCAGGGTGTACCTCACATTCAGTGTTGGCCAGTGTGTGCCCCACACTCACACAGTGTTGGCCAGGGTGTGCCCCCACACTCACACAGTGTTGGCCAGGGTGTGCCCCCACACTCACACAGTGTTGGCCAGTGTGTGCCCCACACTCGCACAGTGTTGGCCAGTGTGTGCCCCACACTCACACAGTGTTGGCCAGTGTGTGCCCCACACTCACACAGTGTTGGCCAGTGTGTACCCCACACTCACACAGTGTTGGCCAGTGTGTACCCCACACTCACACAGTGTTGGCCAGTGTGTGTCCCACACTCAGTGTTGGCCAGTGTGTACCCCACACTCACACAGTGTTGGCCAGGGTGTCCCACATTCAGTGTTGGCCAGTGTGTGCCCCACACTCACACAGTGTTGGCCAGGGTGTGCCCCCACACTCACACAGTGTTGGCCAGTGTGTGCCCCACACTCACACAGTGTTGGCCAGTGTGTGTCCCACACTCAGTGTTGGTCAGTGTGTGTCCCACACTCAGTGTTGGCCAGTGTGTGTCCCACACTCAGTGTTGGTCAGTGTGTGTCCCACACTCAGTGTTGGCCAGTGTGTGTCCCACACTCAGTGTTGGCCAGTGTGTGTCCCACACTCAGTGTTGGCCAGTGTGTGTCCCACACTCAGTGTTGGTCAGTGTGTGTCCCACACTCAGTGTTGGCCAGTGTGTGTCCCACACTCAGTGTTGGCCAGTGTGTGTCCCACACTCACGTAGGTAAGACTATTTTCAGACTACATAAGGTAAATATTGGAGTACACAGCGCCAACATGGAGCCCATCACGTGAATCACAAGAGAAGGTTTTACAGTTTTTGATCACCAGGTTGCTTCCTGAGGTTAATGTTCTTGTGTATATTTGTCACATTGTATTTGACTCTTCCAAGTCCTCGTTTTATAAATATATAAAGTGGGTCACAGCGTCATGTTTTTTTGACTCACCTGAGGACACTTACCCATAAGTAAACTCTGAAATATCTAGTATTACATTATGTTAATGACATTCTACGTACATTTTACCAAAGTTGGTATGTTTTCATGGGAGGACCGGTCTAATTGCTTGGACCGGTCCTCCCATTACTGTATCCAGCCTGGTTGCTTCCCCTTCCCCAGATACTGTACGACGTTTTGTGGTGTAGAAGAGAAGCAGCAGTGGTGCGCCAGAAGCAGCAGTGGTGCGCCAGTAATTTCGTCAGTTAGTGGGCGATCAAAGCGTACATCTAGTTGACTCCTGGAGTCATCGTCTCCGCGGCTCAGTTTCAGGCGGCCTCCTGCTTGATGGCTGTTGAATTCATATTTCACCTGGGCAAGACAATCACAACACTGTGTTTCTCCAGTGATGAGCTGAACACTGCCTCATTGCAGCAGCTTGCAAACTGTCAAGTTTTGTATGAGGTGCAATCTCAAGAGCTTCGTGCCACTCACGGCTCTGCATAACAAGTTGTCAAGGAGAACACTTTCTTAGGATTAACCCAGAAAGGTTAATAACTCAAGATAACCTCGAAGAAGGTAGAATTTATTACCTCTCGGGCGCTTCAACCCTCAGCACTTACGTTACGTGTTACAAGGACAGCAGGTGTGAGGAGGATTGCCCATACTTTTCAGCTTTCCTTAGGATGGAACCTGGTGCTTTGGTTGTGAGGCCACCACGCTACCACTGGCCGCTACAACCACTGAGTGCAGGGCACACACAATGCCTCGCTTCAAGGATTGCAAGATTACAACTAGAACACCTTCACTCTTGCTACTCAGAGTCTGCTGTGACCTAACTTGTGGAATGTGACCTTGGAGCAGTGACTGACCAGAGTCTGCTGTGACCTCACTTGTGGAAGGTGACCTTGGAGCAGTGACTGAGGAGAAAGTTGTGCAGTGACCTTGTGCTCCACATTCCTGGCACGGCCCTTGCAGGGGCTGGCAGGCGGGGGAGGACGGGGAGGCATGCAGGATGTAGGAGTGCCTCCACACGCAGAGAGAGAGAGAGAGAGAGAGAGAGAGAGACGAGACAGAGAGAGAGGAGAGAGAGAGAGAGAGAGAGAGAGAGAGGAGAGAGGGAGAGAGGGAGAGAGCTGTGAGTGGAAAGAGAGCTCTCTACATTCGGTGATTTTCTTGTAGATTTTGATTCCTCCTTATATGGTAGTGATTGTAGGGATGATGGCCCCTGCTGCCCCGTCTCAGATCAGGTCTCCTCAGATGGAAAGGAAATATAACACGACTAAGAACCATGAAGAAATATTGAACTCAGTTTGTGAGAAGCACCTGTCATGTGTTTGTGAGAAACACCTGTCATGTGTTTGTGAGAAACACCTGTCATGTGTTTGTGAGAAACACCTGTCATGTGTTTGTGAGAAACACCTGTCATGTGTTTGTGAGAAGCACCTGTCATGTGTTTGTGAGAAGCACCTGTCATGTGTTTGTGAGAAACACCTGTCATGTGTTTGAGAAACACCTGTCATGTGTTTGAGAAACACCTGTCATGTGTTTGTGAGAAACACCTGTCATGTGTTTGTGAGAAGCACGTGTCATGTGTTTGTGAGAAACACCTGTCATGTGTTTGTGAGAAGCACCTGTCATGTGTTTGTGAGAAACACCTGTCATGTGTTTGTGAGAAACACCTGTCATGTGTTTGAGAAACACCTGTCATGTGTTTGTGAGAAACACCTGTCATGTGTTTGTGAGAAGCACGTGTCATGTGTTTGTGAGAAACACCTGTCATGTGTTTGTGAGAAGCACCTGTCATGTGTTTGTGAGAAACACCTGTCATGTGTTTGTGAGAAACACCTGTCATGTGTTTGTGAGAAACACCTGTCATGTGTTTGTGAGAAACACCTGTCATGTGTTTGTGAGAAGCACGTGTCATGTGTTTGTGAGAAGCACGTGTCATGTGTTTGTGAGAACACTGTCATGTGTTTGTGAGAACACCTGTCATGTGTTTGTGAGAAGCACCTGTCATGTGTTTGTGAGAAGCACCTGTCATGTGTTTGTGAGAAGCACCTGTCATGTGTTTGTGAGAAGCACCTGTCATGTGTTTGTGAGAAACACCTGTCATGTGTTTGTGAGAAACACCTGTCATGTGTTTGTGAGAAGCACCTGTCATGTGTTTGTGAGAAGCACGTGTCATGTGTTTGTGAGAAACACCTGTCATGTGTTTGTGAGAAGCACGTGTCATGTGTTTGTGAGAAACACCTGTCATGTGTTTGTGATAAACACCTGTCATGTGTTTGTGAGAAGCACGTGTCATGTGTTTGTGATAAACACCTGTCATGTGTTTGTGATAAACACCTGTCATGTGTTTGTGATAAACACCTGTCATGTGTTTGTAAGGTTCACCTGTCGTGTGTTTGTAAGGTTCACCTGTCATGTGTTTGTAAGGTTCACCTGTCGTGTGTTTGTAAGGTTCACCTGTCATGTGTTTGTAAGGTTCACCTGTCTGTGTTTGTAAGGTTCACCTGTCATGTGTTTGTAAGGTTCACCTGTCATGTGTTTGTAAGGTTCACCTGTCATGTGTTTGTAAGGTTCACCTGTCATGTGTTTGTAAGGTTCACCTGTCATGTGTTTGTAAGGTTCACCTGTCATGTGTTTGTAAGGTTCACCTGTCTGTGTTTGTAAGGTTCACCTGTCATGTGTTTGTAAGGTTCACCTGTCATGTGTTTGTAAGGTTCACCTGTTATCTTATTTAAACATTTACAAGGTTCACCTACCATTTTACATACTGAAGGTTCGTGGTTCGATCCCGGCACGGGTAGAAACGGTGATCATGTTTCCTTACACGTGCTGCCCTGTTCACCTAGCGGTAAGTAGGTACCCAGATGTTAGTCAACTGTTGTGGGTGGCATCCTGGGGCCGGTAGTGTGCGTTAAATAGGACAGGGCTTTGAAACGATACGAGGTAGGATAACAGCTCTTAGCCTGTGTAAAAAAAACAACTGTACCTGTCATCTTAGGTGTTGACGAGATGTAAATGACCAGAGATCCTGCCAGAGTGCAAAACTTGTAAGAGGATTTCTTTACTCACTATCTTCTTGGATGGTTGCCGCGAGCCACCATGACTTTGCTCTCCTTACTGCTGCTGTTTTCTCTCTTCTTTGTCTGGGTAGATGTAGAAAGTTATTGTAATACGTGATGTAGAAAGTTACTGTAATACGTGATGTAGAAAGTTACTGTAATACGTGATGTAGAAAGTTATTGTAATACGTGATGTAGAAAGTTATTGTAATACGTGATGTAGAAAGTTATTGTAATACGTGATGTAGAAAGTTATTGTAATACGTGATGTAGAAAGTTATTGTAATACGTGATGTAGAAAGTTATTGTAATACATGATGTAGAAAGTTATTGTAATACATGATGTAGAAAGTTATTGTAATACGTGATGTAGAAAGTTATTGTAATACGTGATGTAGAAAGTTATTGTAATACGTGATGTAGAAAGTTATTGTAATACATGATTAAAAGTTATTGTAATACGTATGTAGAAAGTTATTGTAATACGTGATGTAGAAAGTTATTGTAATACGTGATGTAGAAAGTTATTGTAATACATGATGTAGAAAGTTATTGTAATACGTGATGTAGAAAGTTACTGTAATACGTTATTTATGCTATTATTGGCCATGTTCATGCTATTATTGGCCATGTTCATGCTATTATTGGCCATGTTCATGCTATTATTGGCCATGTTCATACTATTATTGGCCATGTTCATGCTATTAGTGACCATGTACATGCTATTATTGGCCATGTTCATGCTATTAGTGGCCATATTCATGCTATTAGTGGCCATGTTCATGCTATTATTGGCCATGTTCATGCTATTATTGGCCATGTTCATGCTATTAATGGCCATATTCATGATATTAGTGGCCATGTTCATGCTATTAGTGACCATGTTCATGCTATTATTGGCCATGTTCATGCTATTATTGGCCATGTTCATGTTATTGGCCATGTTCATGCTATTATGGGCCATGTTCATGCTATTATGGGCCATGTTCATGCCATTATTGGCCATGCTCATGCTGTTATGGGCCATGTTCATGCTATTATGGGCCATGTTCATGCTGTTGTTGGCCATGTTCATGCTATTATTGGCCATATTCATGCTATTGGTTTTATGCTATTAGTGGCCATATTCATGCTATTATTGGCCATGTTCATGCTATTATGGGCCATGTTCATGCTATTATGGGCCATGTTCATGCTATTATTGGCCATGTTCATGCTATTATTGGCCATGTTCATGCTATTATTGGCCATGTTCATGCTATTATTGGCCATGTTCATGCTATTATTGGCCATGTTCATGCTATTATGGGCCATGTTCATGCTATTATTGGCCATGTTCATGCTATTATTGGCCATGTTCATGCTATGGGCCATGTTCATGCTATTATTGGCCATGTTCATGCTGTTATTGGCCATGTTCATGATATTATGGGCCATGTTCTTGCTATGGGCCATGTTCATGCTATTGGTTTTATGCTATTAGTGGCCATGTTCATGCTATTGGTTTCATGCTATTAGTGGCCATTTTCATGCTATTATTGGCCATGTTCATGCTATTATGGGTCATGTTCATGCTATTATTGGCCATGTTCATGCTATTATGGGCCATGTTCATGCTATTATGGGCCATGTTCATGCTATTATTGGCCATGTTCATGCTATTATTGGCCATGTTCATGCTATTGGCCATATTCATGCTATTATTGGCCATGTTTATGCTATCATTGGTCATGTTCATGCTGTTATTGGCCATGTTCATGCTATTATGGACCATGTTCATGCTATTATTGGCCATGTTCATGCTATTATTGGCCATGTTCATGAAATTATTGGCCATGATCGTGCTATTGGTTTTATGCTATTAGTGGAAGTGTTCATGCTGTTAGTGGCCATGTTCATGCTATTAGTGGCCATGTTCATGCTATTAGTGGCCATGTTCATGCTATTAGTGGCCATGTTCATGCTATGGGCCATGTTCATGCTATTAGGGCATTTCATGCTATTAGTGGCCATGTTCATGCTATTAGTGGCCATGTTCATGCTATTAGTGGCCATATTCATGCTATTATTGGCCATGTTCATGCTATTAGTGGCCATGTTCATGCTATTATTGGCCATATTCATGCTATTATTGGCCATGTCATGCTATTATGGCCATGTTCATGCTATATTGGCCATATTCATGCTATTATTGGCCATGTTCATGCTATTATGGACCATGTTCATGCTATTATTGGCCATGTTCATGCTGTTATTGGCCATGTTCATGCTATTATGGACCATGTTCATGCTATCATTGGTCATGTTCATGCTGTTATTGGCCATGTTCATGCTATTATGGACCATGTTCATGCTATTATTGGCCATGTTCATGCTATTATTGGCCATGTTCATGCATTATGGCCATGTTATGCTATTATGGCCATGTTCATGCTGTTAGTGGCCATGTTCATGCTATTAGTGGCCATGTTCATGCTATTAGTGGCCATGTTCATAAAAAATTGCACACCTGTGTCGCAGTCACTGATTAGAAAGTTTGCAGGTGGAAATATTGTGATGTGTTAGCTCTTGTACTCCCCTCCCTGTCTCCCCTCCCTGTCTCCCCTCCCTGTCTCCCCTCCCTGTCTCCCCTCCCTGTCTCCCCTCCCTGTCTCCCCTCCCTGTCTCCCCTCCCTGTCTCCCCTCCCTGTCTCCCCTCCCTGTCTCCCCTCCCTGTCTCCCCTCCCTGTCTCCCCTCCCTGTCTCCCCTCCCTGTCTCCCCTCCTTCTCACCCTGTCTCCCCCCTCCCCTGTCTCCCCTCCCTGTCTCCCTCCCTGTCTCCCCTCCCTGTCTCCCCTCCCCTCCCGTCTCCCCTCCCTGTCTCCCCTCCCTGTCTCCCCTCCTGTCTCCCCTCCCTGTCTCCCCTCCCTGTCTCCCCTCCCTGTCTCCCCTCCCTGTCTCCTCCCCTCCCTGTCTCCCCTTCCCTGTCTCCCCTCCCTGTCTCCCCTCCCTGTCTCCCCTCCCTGTCTCCCCCCCCTGTCTCCCCTCCCTGTCTCCCCTCCCTGTCTCCCCTCCCTGTCTCCCTCCCTGTCTCCCCTCCCCTGTCCCCCCTCCCTGTCTCCCCTCCCTGTCTCCCCTCCCTGTCTCCCCTCCCTGTCTCCCCCTCCTTGTCTCCCCTCCCTGTCTCCCTCCTGTCCCCTCCCTGTCTCCCCTCCCTGTCTCCCCTCCCTGTCTCCCCTCCCTGTCTCCCCTCCCTGTCTCCCCTCCCTGTCTCCCCTCCCTGTCTCCCCTCCCTGTCTCCCTCCCTGTCTCCCCTCCCTGTCTCCCCTCCCTGTCTCCCCTCCCTGTCTCCCCTCCCTGTCTCCCCTCCCTGTTCCCTCCCTTTCCCCCTGTCTCCCCTCCCTGTCTCCCCTCCCTGTCTCCCCCTGTTCCCCTCCCTGTCTCCCCTCCCTGTCTCCCTCCTGTCTCCCCTCCCCCCGTCTCCCCTCCCTGTCTCCCCTCCCTGTCTCCCCTCCCTGTCTCCCCTCCCTGTCTCCCCTCCCCGTCCCCCCCCTCCCCTTGTTCCCTCCTGTCTCCCCTCCCTGTCTCCCCTCCCTGTCTCCCCTCCCTGTCTCCCCTCCCTGTCTCCCCTCCTGTCTCCCCTCCCTGTCTCCCTCCCTGTCTCCCCTCCCTGTCTCCCCTCCCTGTCTCCCCTCCCTGTCTCCCCTCCCTGTCTCCTCCCTGTCTCCCTCCCTGTCTCCCCTCCCTGTCTCCCCTCCCTGTCTCCCCTCCTGTCTCCCCTCCCTGTCTCCCCTCCCTGTCTCCCCTCCCTGTCTCCCCTCCGTGTCTCCCCTCCGTGTCTCCCCTCCTTGTCTCCCCTCCCTGTCTCCCTCCCTGTCTCCCCTCCGTGTCTCCCCTCCCTGTCTCCCCTCCTGTCTCCCCTCCCTGTCTCCCCTCCCTGTCTCCCTCCCTGTCTCCCCTCCCTGTCTCCCCTCCCTGTCTCCCCTCCTGTCTCCCCTCCCTGTCTCCCCTCCCTGTCTCCCCTGCCTGTCTCCCTCCTGTCTCCCCTCCTGTCTCCCCTCCTGTCTCCCCTCCCTGTCTCCCTCCCTGTCTCCCCTCCCTGTCTCCCCTCCCTGTCTCCCCTCCCTGTCTCCCCTCCCTGTCCTCCCTGTCTCCCCCCCTGTCTCCCCTCCCTGTCTCCCCTCCCTGTCTCCCCTCCCTGTCTCCCCTCCCTGTCTCCCCTCCCTGTCTCCCCTCCCTGTCTCCCCTCCCTGTCTCCCTCCTGTCTCCCCTCCTTGTCTCCCCTCCCTGTCTCCCCTCCCCTGTCTCCCCTCCTGTCTCCCCTCCCTGTCTCCCCTCCCTGTCTCCCCTCCCTGTCTCCCCTCCCTGTCTCCCCTCCCCTGTCTCCCCTCCCTGTCTCCCCTCCTGTCTCCCCTCCGTGTCTCCCCTCCCTGTCTCCCTCCCCTCCCCCCCTGTCTCCCCTCCTCCCCCCCCTGTCTCCCCTCCCCCTGTCTCCCCTCTCCCCCCCTGTCTCCCCTCCCTGTCTCCCCTCCCTGTCTCCCCTCCTGTCTCCCCTCCTGTCTCCCCTCCCTGTCTCCCCTCCTGTCTCCCTCCTGTCTCCCCTCTTGTCTCCCCTCCCTCCCTGTCCTCCCTCCCTTGTCTCCCCTCCTGTCTCCCCTCCTTGTCTCCCCTCCGTGTCTCCCCTCCCTGTCTCCCCCCGTGTCTCCCCTCCTTGTCTCCCCTCCGTGTCTCCCCTCCTTGTCTCCCCTCCGTGTCTCCCCTCCTGTTCTCCCCTCCGTGTCTCCCCTCCCTGTCTCCCCTCCCGGTCTCCCTCCCTGTCTCCCTCCTGTCCCCTCCTTCTCCCCTCCCTGTCTCCCCTCCCTGTCTCCCCTCCCTGTCTCCCCTCCCTTGTCTCCCCTCCCTGTCTCCCCTCCCTGTCTCCCCTCCTGTCTCCCCTCCCTGTCTCCCCTCCCTGTCTCCCCTCCTGTCTCCCCTCCCTGTCTCCCCTCCCCGTCTCCCCTCCCTTGTCTCCCCTCCCTGTCTCCCCTCCTTGTCTCCCCCGTGTCTCCCCTCCCTGTCTCCCCTCCCTGTCTCCCCTCCTGTCTCCCCTCCGTGTCTCCCCTCCTGTCTCCCCTCCGCTGTCTCCCCTCCCTGTCTCCCCTCCCTGTCTCCCCTCCCTGTCTCCCCTCCCTGTCTCCCCTCCCTGTCTCCCCTCCCTGTCTCCCCTCCCTGTCTCCCTCCCTGTCTCCCCTCCCCGTCTCCCCTCCCTGTCTCCCTCCCTGTCTCCCCTCCTGTCTCCCCCTCCCTGTCTCCCCTCCCTGTCTCCCCTCCCTGTCTCCCCTCCCTGTCTCCCTCCCTGTCTCCCCCTCCCTGTCTCCCCTCCGTGTTCCCCTCCTGTCTCCCCTCCCTGTCTCCCCTCCCTGTCTCCCCCCTACCCTGTCTCCCCTCCCTGTCTCCCCTCCCTGTTCTCCCCTCCCTGTCTCCCCTCCCTGTCTCCCCCCTGTCTCCCCTCCCTGTCTCCCCTCCTGTCTCCCCTCCGTGTCTCCCCTCCCTGTCTCCCCTCCCTGTCTCTCCCTCCCTGTCTCCCCTCCTGTCTCCCCTCCCTGTCTCCCCCCCCTGTCTCCCCTCCCTGTCTCCCCTCCCTGTCTCCCCTCCCTGTCTCCCCTCCTGTCTCCCCTCCTGTCTCCCCTCCGTGTCTCCCCTCCCTGTCTCCCCTCCCTGTCTCCCCTCCCTGTCTCCCCTCCTGTCTCCCCTCCCTGTCTCCCTCCCTGTCTCCCCTCCCTGTCTCCCCTCCCTGTCTCCCCTCCCTGTCTCCCCTCCCTGTCTCCCCTCCCTGTCTCCCCTCCTCTTCCTCCCCTCCGTGTCTCCCCTCCTTGTCTCCCCTCCGTGTCTCCCCTCCTTGTCTCCCCTCCCTGTCTCCCCTCCCTGTCTCCCCTCCCTGTCTCCCCTCCCTGTCTCCCCTCCCTGTCTCCCCTCCCTGTCTCCCCTCCCTGTCTCCCCTCCCTGTCTCCCCTCCCTGTCTCCCCTCCTGTCTCCCCTCCCTGTCTCCCCCCCTGTCTCCCTCCTGTCTCCCCTCCCTGTCTCCCCTCCCTGTCTCCCCTCCCTGTCTCCCCTCCCTGTCTCCCCTCCCTGTCTCCCTCCCTGTCTCCCCTCCCTGTCTCCCCCTCCCTGTCTCCCCTCCTGTCTCCCCTCCCTGTCTCCCCTCCGTGTCTCCCCTCCTGTCTCCCCTCCGTGTCCCCTCCGTCTCCCTCCTGTCTCCCCTCCCTGTCTCCCCTCCCTTGTCTCCCCTCCCTGTTCTCCCCTCCCTGTCTCCCCTCCCTGTTCTCCCTCCCTGTCTCCCCTCCGTGTCTCTCCCCTCCTGTCTCCCCTCCTGTCTCCCCTCCCTGCTCCCCTCTTTCCCCTCCCTGTCTCCCCTCCTGTCTCCCCTCCCTGTCTCCCCTCCCTGTCTCCCCTCCCTGTCTCCCCTCCTGTCTCCCCTCCCTGTCTCCCCTCCCTGTCTCCCTCCCTGTCTCCCCTCCCTGTCTCCCCTCCCGTGTCTCCCCTCCCTGTCTCCCCTCCTGTCTCCCCTCCCTGTCTCCCCTCCCTGTCTCCCCTCCCTGTCTCCCCTCCTGTCTCCCTCCCCTCCTCTGTCTCCCCTCCCTGTCTCCCCTCCCTGTCTCCCCTCCCTGTCTCCCCTCCTGTCTCCCCTCCCGTGTCTCCCCCTCCTTGTCTTCCCTCTCCCCTCCGTGTCTCCCCCCTGCTCCCCTCCTGTGTCTCTCTCCCCTCCCTGTCTCCCCTCCCTGTCTCCCCTCCGTGTCTCCCCTCCCTGTCTCCCCTCCCTGTCTCCCCTCCCTGTCTCCCCTCCCTGTCTCCCCTCCCTGTCTCCCCTCCCTGTCTCCCCTCCCTGTCTCCCCTCCCTGTCTCCCCTCCCTGTCTCCCCTCCGTGTCTCCCCCTCCTGTCTCGCCTCCCCTCCCTCCCCCTCCCTGTCTCCCCTCCCTGTCTCCCCTCCCTGTCTCCCCTCCTGTCTCCCCTCCCTGTCTCCCCTCCCTGTCTCCCCTCCCTGTCTCCCCCCTGTCTCCCCTCCCTGTCTCCCCTCCCTGTCTCCCCTCCCTGTCTCCCCTCCCTGTCTCCCCTCCCTGTCTCCCCTCCTGTCTCCCCTCCCTGTCTCCCCTCCCTGTCTCCCCTCCTGTCTCCCCCCCTGTCTCCCCTCCCTGTCTCCCTCCTTGTCTCCCCTCCCTGTCTCCCCTCCCTGTCTCCCCTCCCTGTCTCCCTCCCTGTCTCCCCTCCTGTCTCCCCTCCCTGTCTCCCCTCCGTGTCTCCCCTCCCTGTCTCCCCTCCCTGTCTCCCCTCCCTGTCTCCCCTCCTGTCTCCCCTCCCTGTCTCCCCTCCGTGTCTCCCCTCCCTGTCTCCCCTCCCGTGTCTCCCCTCCTGTCTCCCCTCCGTTCTCCCCTCCTGTCTCCCTCCCTGTCTCCCCTCCCTGTCTCCCCTCCGTGTCTCCCCTCCCTGTCTCCCCTCCTGTCTCCCCTCCCTGTCTCCCCTCCCTGTCTCCCCTCCCTGTCTCCCCTCCCTGTCTCCCTCCCTGTCTCCCTGTCTCCCTCCCTGTCTCCCCTCCCTGTCTCCCCTCCGTGTCTCCCCTCCCCTGTCCTCCCCTCCCTGTCTCCCCTCCCTGTCTCCCTCCCTGTCTCCCCTCCCTGTCTCCCCTCCGTGTTCCCCTCCTGTCTCCCCTCCCTGTTCTCCCCTCCCTGTCTCCCCTCCCTGTCTCCCCCCTGTCTCCCCTCCTGTCTCCCCTTCCCTGTCTCCCTCCCTGTCTCCCCTCCCTGTCTCCCCTCCCTGTCTCCCCTCCCTGTCTCCCCTCCCTGTCTCCCTCCTTGTACTCCCCTCCCTGTCTCCCCTCCCTGTCTCCCCTCCTGTCTCCCCTCCCTGTCTCCCTCCCTGTCTCCCTCCGGTCTCCCCTCCTGTTCTCCCCTCCCTGTCTCCCCTCCCTGTCTCCCCCCTGTCTCCCTACCCTGTCTCCCCTCCCTGTCTCCCCTCCTGTCTCCCCTCCCTGTCTCCCCTCCCTGTCTCCCCTCCCTGTCTCCCCTCCCTGTCTCCCCTCCCTGTCTCCCTCCCTGTCTCCCCTCCCTGTCTCCCCTCCCGTGTCTCCCCTCCTGTCTCCCCTCCCTGTCTCCCCTCCCTGTCTCCCCTCCCTGTCTCCCCTCCTGTCTCCCCTCCCTGTCTCCCCTCCTTGTCTCCCCTCCGTGTCTCCCCTCCCTGTCTCCCCTCCGTGTCTCCCCTCCCTGTCTCCCCTCCCTGTCTCCCCTCCCTGTCTCCCCTCCTGTCCTCGACCCCCTCCCTGTTCCTCCCTCCCTCCCTGTTCCCTCCCCTCCCTGTCTCCCCTCCGTGTCTCCCCTCCCTGTCTCCCCTCCCTGTCTCCCCTCCCTGTCTCCCCTCCCTGTCTCCCCTCCCTGTCTCCCCTTTCCCTGGTTCTCCCTCCTTGTCTCCCCTCCCTGTCTCCCCTCCCTGTCTCCCCCGTGTCTCCCTCTGTCTCCCCTGTCCTCTGTTGTTCTTGTCTCCCTCTGTCTCCATCCGTGTTCCCTCCCTGTCTCCCCTCCCTGTCTCCCCTCCCTGTCTCCCCTCCGGGTCTCCCCTCCTGTCTCCCCTTCCCTGTTCTCCCTCCGTTGTCTCCCCCTGTCCCCTCCTGTCTCCCCTCCCTGTCTCCCCTCCCTGTCTCCCCTCCCTGTCTCCCCTCCCTGTCTCCCCTCCCCTCCCAGCCGGACAGACCACCCCCATCTCTCCCACAGTAAGAAAGTTCACTTAAATCTAATAAACTTCTTAGATATAGTGAATTGTCTGAGTTTTTAATACCTTAGTGTTAACGGTCGCCTTAATTTTCCACAGTAGTCTCTGATGTGGGACTCTATTAAAAGCCTTACTGAAGTTCATATACACATATTTATTACCATGATCCACCTCCTCAAATACCTTGGTGAAAAAAGTTAATAAATTCGTAAGGCAAGAATGCCCTTTTGTAAAACCATGCTGAGAGTCGTTGATTAATTTATGCATTTTAAGATGGCTACGAATTGCCTCGGCAGTTACTGATTCCATAAATTTTCCCACTATGGAGGTTAGGCTTCTTGGTCTGTAGTTCGAAGCTAAGGACCTGTCACCTGCTTTAAAAATAGATAATATATTTGCCATTTTCTACTTATCTGGCACTATGCCAGTTTGTAGTGATATGTTAAAAAGATTAGCTGAAGGTTTGCTAAGCTCCTCTTTATGTTCCTTTAGAACCCTTGCATACAGTTCATCAGGACCTGGAGATTTGTTAGGTTTTAATTTATTTATTTGTCTAAGGACCATGTCACTTGTGACCTTAATCGTGTATAGTTTATCATCGTCCTGTTCTACATAATTTATTATTTCTGGAATATCACTAGTATCTTCCTGTGTAAAAACTGAGAGGAAGTGTTAAAAATTCTACACATTTCCTTATCACTGTCGGTGAGCTGACCTGAACAACTTTTGCGTAGGCCTATCTTGTCCCTAATGTTGATTCTGTATACTTGAAATAATCCTTTTGAGTTAGTCTACTAGCGTGGTGTGGGTGACACGTCGTCTACTAGCGTGGTGTGGGTGACACGTCGTCTACTAGCGTGGTGTGGGTGACACGTCGTCTACTAGCGTGGTGTGGGTGACACGTCGTTTACTAGCGTGGTGTGGGTGACACGTCGTCTACTAGCGTGGTGTGGGTGATACGTCGTCTACTAGCGTGGTGTGGGTGACATGTCGTCTACTAGCGTGGTGTGGGTGACACGTCGTCTACTAGCGTGGTGTGGGTGACACGTCGTCTACTAGCGTGGTGTGGGTGACACGTCGTCTACTAGCGTGGTGTGGGTGACACGTCGTCTACTAGCGTGGTGTGGGTGACACGTCGTCTACTAGCGTGGTGTGGGTGACACGTCGTCTACTAGCGTGGTGTGGGTGACACGTCGTCTACTAGCGTGGTGTGGGTGACACGTCGTCTACTAGCGTGGTGTGGGTGACACGTCGTCTACTAGCGTGGTGTGGGTGACACGTCGTCTACTAGCGTGGTGTGGGTGACACGTCGTCTACTAGCGTGGTGTGGGTGACACGTCGTCTACTAGCGTGGTGTGGGTGACATGTCGTCTACTAGCGTGGTGTGGGTGACACTCGTTACTAGCGTGGTGGGGTGACACGTCGTCTACTAGCGTGGTGTGGGTGACATGTCGTCTACTAGCGTGGTGTGGGTGACACGTCGTCTACTAGCGTGGTGTGGGTGACACGTCGTCTACTAGCGTGGTGTGGGTGACACGTCGTCTACTAGCGTGGTGTGGGTGACACGTCGTCTACTAGCGTGGTGTGGGTGACACGTCGTCTACTAGCGTGGTGTGGGTGACACGTCGTAATAATGATACTTATTTTGTTAGAGATGTTTTTTTCTTCCACTAAGTAGGTGCCTAGCTCCTCTTTTGTACATAGGTTCCATTAGGTAGGTACCTAGCTCATGTTTTCTAGATATGTATAGATAGGTGGTGGACACGGTTCCTGGACATGTCTCATACTCACGTGTCCAGTACTCTGGACACGGTACCTGGACATGTCTGATACTCGTGTCCAGTAACTCTGGACACGGTACCTGGACATGTCTGATACTCGTGTCCAGTGACTCTGGCACGGTACCTGGACATGTCTCATACTCACGTGTACAGTAACTCTGGACACGGTACCTGGACATGTCTGATACTCGTGTCCAGTGACTCTGGCACGGTACCTGGACATGTCTCATACTCACGTGTACAGTAACTCTGGACACGGTACCTGGACATGTCTGATACTCGTGTCCAGTGACTCTGGCACGGTACCTGGACATGTCTCATACTCACGTGTACAGTAACTCTGGACACGGTACCTGGACATGTCTGATACTCATTGTCCAGTGTAGGCGTAGCCTGAGAGTGTGGGTGTAGCGTCAGTGTAGGTGTAGCCTCAGTGTGGGTGTAGTATTCCTGTGTGGGTGTAGTATACCTGTGTGGGTGTAGTATACTTGTGTGGGTGTAGTATACCTGTGTGGGTGTACTGTAGTGTGAATAACCTCTCGCACAGTTAATGCTGCTACACTACCCTTCCCTCCCCTCCCCTCCCCTACCCCCTCCCCACCCCCTCCCCTACCTACCCCTACCCTACCCCCTCCACTCCCCTACCCTCCCCTCCCTCCCCTACCCTACCCTCCCCTACCCCCCTCCCCACCCTCCCCCCCTCCTCTACCCTCCCCTACCCTTCCCCACTCCCCTACCCTACCCTCCCCTCCCCTACCCCACTCCCCTCCCCTACCCCACTCCCCTCCCCTACCCTCCCCTCCCCTCCCCTAGCCTTCCCTCCCTCTGCCCTTCTACACATCCCTCCTCACCCTCTTCGCCTCCTCCTCCCCCTCCCCTTCTCCTCACCCATCACCCTCCAGTCACCCATCACCCTCACCCTCTTCGCCTCCTCCTCCCCCTCCCCTTCTCCTCACCCATCACCCTCCAGTCACCCATCACCCTCACCCCACCCATCACCCTCCCCTCCTCCTCACCCTCTTCGCCTCCTCCTCCCCCTCCCCTTTTCCTCAACCATCACCCTCCAGTCACCCATCACCCTCACCCCACCCATCACCCTCACCTCACCCATCACCCTTCCCCTCACCCACCACCCTCCCCCTCACCCCTTACCCCTCTCCCATTACCCTCCCCTCACCCTCTGTCTCTCTTCCCCTTCCTCCCTCCCTCCCTCCCTTCAGAACGGTGCTTAATGCTAAATAAGCATTCTTGATCCACTGACTTGAGAACCCTACCCAACTCTCCCTTGATATTTACTCCTGGAACGCAGGCGGAAAGTTACTCATATTTACAAAACCTGTTGAAAAACGTAGGGGGACTAGTCCGCCTGTCCGCACAAAATTCACTTTTTACGAATCAGACCTGGGGCTCAAGACCTGATCAGCTGCCTCCTGCATATCATTAAGGGGCCGATTACTAATAGACCCCTGGCGGCAATCAAGACCCCTGGCTGTCTTCAAGACCCCTGACTGTCTTCAAGACCCCTGGCTGTCTTCAAGACCCCTGGCTGTCTTCAAGACCCCTGGCTGCCTTCAAGACCCCTGGCTGTCTTCAAGACCCCTGGCTACCTTCAAGACCCCTGGCTGTCTTCAAGACCCCTGGCTGTCTTCAAGACCCCTGACTGTCAAGACCCCTGGCTGTCTTCAAGACCCCTGGCTGTCTTCAAGACCCCTGGCTGCCTTCAAGACCCCTGGCTATCTTCAAGAAACCTGGCTGTCTTCAAGACCCCTGGCTGTCTTCAAGAAGGCGCTGGACAGGCATCTATAATCAGTACCTGATCAGCCGGGCTGTTGTTCGTACGTTGGTTTTGCGTGCAGCTAGCAGTAACAGCCTGGTTGATCAGACCCTGAGCCACCATGAGGCCTGGTCTCAGAACGGGCCGCGGGGGCATTGACCCCCAGAACATCTTACTGGTAGTAGTGGTGGTAGGCTGGACCGGTAGTATTGGTAGCACTGGTGGTACACCGGCCTGGTAGTAGGCTGGGCTGGTAGTATGTCGGGCTGACAGTAGTTAGGGCTCGTAGTAGGTCGGGCGGGTAGTAGGCTGGGCTGCAAGGTCAGGCTGGTATGTCGGGCTTGTATGTCGGTTTGGTAGTAGGTCGGGCTGGTAGCAGGTTGTGCTGGTAGGTCGGGCTGGTAGTAGGTCGGGCAGGTAGTAGGTTGTGCTGGCAGGAGGTCGGGCTGGTAGTAGGTCGGGCAGGTAGTAGGTCGGGCTGGCAGTAGGTCGGGCTGGTAGTAGGTCGGGCTGGTAGTAGGTCGGGCAGGTAGTAGGTCGGGCTGGCAGTAGTTAGGGCTGGTAGTAGGTCGGGCTGGGGGTAGGTTGGGCTGGCAGGTCGGGCTGGTAGTAGGATTGACTGGTACTAGGTCAGGATGGCTGCAGGTTGGGTTGGCAGTAGGTCGGGCTGGTAGTAGGTTGTGCTGGCAGTAGGTCGGGCTGGTAGTAGGTCGGGCAGGTAGTAGGTCGGGCTGGTAGTAGGTTGGGCTGGCAGTAGGTCGGGCTGGTAGTAGATCGGGTTGGTAGTAGGTCGGGCAGGTAGTAGGTCGGGCTGGCAGTAGGTCGGGCTGGTAGTAGATCGGGCTGGTAGTAGGTCGGGCAGGTAGTAGGTCGGGCTGGCAGTAGGTCGGGCTGGTAGTAGGTTGTGCTGGCAAGTCGGGCTGGTAGTAGGCTGGGCTGGTAGTAGGTTGGGCTGGCAGTAGATGGGGCTGGCAGTAGGTAGGGCTGGTAGTAGGTCGGGCAGGCGGTAGGCCGGCCTGGCAGTAGGTCGGGCTGGTAGTGGGTCGGGCTTGCAGTAGGTCGGGCAGGTAGTAGGTCGGGCAGGCAGTAGGTCGGGCTAGTAGTAGGTCGGGCTGGTAGTAGGTCGGGTTGGTAGTAGGTCAGGCTGGTAGTAGGTTGGGCTGGCAGTAGGTCGGGCTGATAGGTAGGGCTGGTAGTAGGTCGGGCAGGCAGTAGGTCGGGCAGGTAGTAGGTCGGGCAGGCAGAAGGTCGGGCTAGTAGTAGGTCGGGCTGGTAGTAGGTCGGGTTGGTAGTAGGTCGGGCTGGCAGTAGGTCGGGCAGGTAGTAGTAGGGAGGTCGGGCTAGTAGTAGGTCGGGCTGGTAGTAGGTCGGGTTGGTAGTAGGTCGGGCTGGCAGTAGGTCGGGCAGGTAGTAGGTCGGGTTGGTAGTAGGTCAGGCTGGTAGTAGGTTGGGCTTGCAGTAGGTTGGGCTGGTAGTAGGTCGGGCAGGTAGGAGGTCGGGTTGGTAGTAGGTCAGGCTGGTAGTAGGTTGGGCTGGCAGTAGGTCGGGCTGGTAGTAGGTCGGACAGGTAGTAGGTCGGGCAGGTAGTAGGTTGGTTTGGTAGTAGGTAGGGCTGGTAGTAGGTCGGGCAGGCGGTAGGCCGGCCTGGCAGTAGGTCGGGCTGGTAGTGGGTCGGGCTGGCAGTAGGTCGGGCAGGTAGTAGGTCGGGCAGGCAGTAGGTCGGGTTAGTAGTAGGTCGGGCTAGTAGTAGGTCGGGCTGGTAGTAGGTCAGGCTGGTAGTAGGGTGGGCTGGCAGTAGGTCGGGCTGATAGGTAGGGCTGGTAGTAGGTCGGGCAGGCAGTAGGCCGGCCTGGCAGTAGGTCGGGCAGGTAGTAGGTCGGGCAGGCAGTAGGTCGGGCTAGTAGTAGGTCGGGCTGGTAGTAGGTCGGGTGGTTGGTAGGGTAGGTCGGGCTGGCAGTAGGTCGGGCAGGTAGTAGGTCTGGTTGGTAGTAGGTCAGGCTGGTAGTAGGTTGGGCTGGCAGTAGGTCGGGCTGGTAGTAGGTCGGGCAGGTAGTAGGTCGGGTTGGTAGCAGGTCAGGCTGGTAATAGGTCGGGCAGGTAGTAGGTCGGGCAGGTAGTAGGTCGGGCTGGTAGTAGGTCGGGTTGGTAGTAGGTCAGGCAGGTAGTAGGTCGGGTTGGTAGTAGGTCAGGCTGGTAGTAGGTTGGGCTGGCAGTAGGCTGGGCTGGTAGTAGGTCGGGCAGGTAGTAGCTCGGGTTGGTAGTAGGTCAGGCTGGTAGTAGGTCGGGCAGGTAGTAGGTCGGGCAGGTAGTAGGTCGGGCAGGTAGTAGGTCGGGCTGGTAGTAGGTCGGGTTGGTAGTAGGTCAGGCTGGTAGTAGGTTGGGCTGGCAGTAGGTCAGGCTGGTAGTAGGTCGGGCAGGTAGTAGGTCGGGCTGGTAGTAGGTTGTGCTGGCAAGTCGGGCTGGTAGTAGGCTGGGCTGGTATTAGGTTGGGCTGGTAGTAGATCGGGCTGGCAGTAGGTCGGGCTGATAGGTAGGGCTGGTAGTAGGTCGGGCAGGCAGTAGGCCGGTCTGGCAGTAGGTCGGGCTGGTAGTAGGTCGGGCTGGCAGTAGGTCGGGCAGGTAGTAGGGCGGGCAGGCAGTAGATCGGGCTAGTAGTAGGTCGGGTTGGTAGTAGGTCAGGCTGGTAGTAGGTTGGGCTGGCAGTAGGTCGGGCTGATAGGTAGGGCTGGTAGTAGGTCGGGCAGGCAGTAGGCCGGCCTGGCAGTAGGTCGGGCAGGTAGTAGGTCGGGCAGGCAGTAGGTCGGGCAGGCAGTAGGTCGGACAGGTAGTAGGTCGGGTTGGTAGTAGGTCAGGCTGGTAGTAGGTCGGGCAGGTAGTAGGTCGGGCAGGTAGTAGGTCGGGCAGGTAGTAGGTCGGGCAGGTAGTAGGTCGGGATGGTAGTAGGTCAGGTTAGTAGGTCGGGCAGGTAGTAGGTCGGGCAGGTAGTAGGTCGGGCAGGTAGTAGGTCGGGCAGGTAGTAGGTCGGGTTGGTAGTAGGTCAGGCTGGTAGTAGGTCGGGCATGTAGTAGGTCGGGCAGGTAGTAGGTCGGGCAGGTAGTAGGTCGGGTTGGTAGTAGGGCAGGCTGGTAGTAGGTGGGAGGTAGTAGGTCGGCAGGTAGTAGGTCGGGCAGGTAGTAGGTCGGGCAGGTAGTAGGTCGGGTTGGTAGTAGGTCAGGCTGGTAGTAGGTCGGGCAGGTAGTAGGTCGGGCAGGTAGTAGGTCGGTAGGTAGTAGGTCGGGGAGGTAGTAGGTCGGGCAGGTAGTAGGTCGGGCAGGTAGTAGGTCGGGCAGGTAGTAGGTCGGGCAGGTAGTAGGTCGGGCAGGTAGTAGGTCGGGCAGGTAGTAGGTCGGGCAGGTAGTAGGTGGGCTGGTAGTCGGGCAGGTAGTAGGTCGGGCAGGTAGTAGGTCGGGCAGGTAGTAGGTCAGGCTGGTAGTAGGTCGGGCAGGTAGTAGGTCGGGCAGGTAGTAGGTCGGGCAGGTAGTAGGTCGGGCAGGTAGTAGGTCGGGCAGGTAGTAGGTCGGCAGTAGTAGGTCGGGCAGGTAGTAGGTCGGGCAGGTAGTAGGTCGGGCAGGTAGTAGGTCGGGCAGGTAGTAGGTCGGCAGGGTAGTAGGTCGGGCATGTAGTAGGTCGGGCAGGTAGTAGGTCGGGCAGGTAGTAGGTCGGGCGGAGTAGGTCGGGCAGGTAGTAGGTCGGGCAGGTAGTAGGTCGGGCAGGTAGTAGGTCGGGCAGGTAGTAGGTCGGGCAGGTAGTAGGTCGGGCAGGTAGTAGGTCGGGCAGGTAGTAGGTCGGGCAGGTAGTAGGTCGGGCTAGGTAGTAGGTCGGGCAGGTAGTAGGTCGGGCAGGTAGTAGGTCGGGCAGGTAGTAGGTCGGGCTGGTAGTAGGTCGGGCATGTCAGTAGGTCGGGCAGGTAGTAGGTCGGGCAGGTAGTAGGTCGGGCAGGTAGTAGGTCGGGCAGGTAGTAGGTCGGGCAGGTAGTAGGTCGGGCAGGTAGTAGGTCGGGTTGGTAGTAGGTCGGGCAGGTAGTAGGTCGGGCAGGTAGTAGGTCGGGCAGGTAGTAGGTCGGGCAGGTAGTAGGCGGGCATGTAGTAGGTCGGGCTGGTAGTAGGTCGGGCAGGTAGTAGGTCGGGCAGGTAGTAGGTCGGGCAGGTAGTAGGTCGGGCAGGTAGTAGGTCGGGCAGGTAGTAGGTCGGGCTGGCAGTAGGCCGGCCTGGTAGTAGGTCGGGCTGGCAGTAGGTCGGCCTGGCAGTAGGTCGGGCAGGTAGTAGGTCGGGCTGGCAGTAGGCCGGCCTGGCAGTAGGTCGGGCTGGCAGTAGGCCGGCCTGGTAGTAGGTCGGGCTGGCAGTAGGCCGGCCTGGCAGTTGGTCGGGCAGGTAGTAGGTCGGGCAGGTAGTAGGTCGGGCAGGTAGTAGGCCGGCCTGGCAGTAGGCCGGCCTGGCAGTAGGCCGGCCTGGCAGTAGGCCGGCCTGGCAGTAGGTCGGCCTGGCAGTAGGTCGGGCTGGCATAGGCCTAGTGAGCCGCCTGCAGTAGGCACGCCTGGCAGTAGGTCGCCTGGCATAGGTCGGGCAGGTAGTAGTCGGGCTGGCAGTAGGCCGGCCTGGCAGTTAGGTCGGCCTTTTTGGCAGTTAGGTCAGGATCCCTGGCAGTAGGTCGGCTAGGAGTAGGTCGCTGGCTGGCAGTAGGTCGGCCTGGCAGTAGGTCGGGCAGGTAGTAGGCCGGCCTGGCAGTAGGCCGGCCTGGCAGTAGGTCGGGCTGGCCACATATTGATCACTAAAGTAAACGCACCAACTAACCTCTGTATTGAGCCACAAACCTGTGTACTACTAAGCACCCTCACCTCCTTCGCTCTTCATCTTCCCCTCATTATCTGCCCCCCCCCTTCCCATCTTAGTTCTTCATCTTCCCCTCTTTATCTGCCCCCCTTCCCGTCTTAGCTCTTCATCTTCCCCTCTTCCCGCTTCCCTTAGGGTGATGTGCTGGTGCCATGTGTTTTACTGGTGCCATGTGTTTTACTGGTGTCATGTGTTTTACTGGTGTGTTGTGTAGTATTGGTGTGTATTGTTGCTTGTGGTAAACTACAATTAGTCTTGGTACTGGTAGACCGCAGTCTTGGTACTGGTAGACGACAGTCTTGGTACTGGTAGACGACAGTCTTGAGATTGGTATACCACAGTCTTGGTACTGATGTACCACACTCTTGGTGCTGTTGTACCACACTCTTGGTGCTGGTAGACTACAGTTAGTCTTGGTACTGGCAGACTACAGTTAGTCTTGGTACTGGTAGACTTCAGTTAGTCTTGGTACTGGTAGACTACAGTTAGTCTTGGTACTGTTACAGTACAGTCTTGGCACTGGTAGACTACAGTTAGTCTTGGTACTGTTACAGTACATTCTTGGTACTGGTAGACTACAGTTAGTCTTGGTACTGGTAGACTACAGTTAGTCTTGGTACTGGTAGACTACAGTTAGCCTTGGTACTGGTACAGTACATTCTTGGTACTGGTAGACTACAGTTAGTCTTGGTACTGGTACAGTACAGTCTTGGTACTGGTAGACTACAGTTAGTCTTGGTACTGGTACAGTACAGTCTTGGTACTGGTAGACTACAGTTAGTCTTGGTACTGGTACAGTACAGTCTTGGTACTGGTAGGCTACAGTTAGTCTTGGTACTGGTACAGTACAGTCTTGGTACTGGTAGACTACAGTTAGCCTTGGTACTGGTACAGTACATTCTTGGTACTGGTAGACTACAGTCTTGGTACTGGTACAGTACAGTCTTGGTACTGGTAGACTACAGGTAGTCTTGGTACTGGTACAGTACAGTCTTGGTACTGGTAGACTACAGTTAGTCTTGGTACTGTTACAGTACATTCTTGGTACTGGTAGACTACAGTTAGTCTTGGTACTGGTACAGTACAGTCTTGGTACTGGTAGACTACAGTTAGTCTTGGTACTGGTACAGTACAGTCTTGGTACTGGTAGCTACAGTTAGTCTTGGTACTGGTACAGTACAGTTTCTTGGTACTGGTAGACTACAGTTAGCCTTGGTACTGGTACAGTACATTCTTGGTACTGGTAGACTACAGTCTTGGTACTGGTACAGTACAGTCTTGGTACTGGTAGACTACAGGTAGTCTTGGTACTGGTACAGTACAGTCTTGGTACTGGTAGACTACAGTTAGTCTTGGTACTGTTACAGTACATTCTTGGTACTGGTAGACTACAGTTAGTCTTGGTACTGGTACAGTACAGTCTTGGTACTGGTAGACTACAGTTAGTCTTGGTACTGGTACAGTACAGGCTTGGTACTGGTAGACTACAGTCTTGGTACTGGTAGACTACAGTTAGTCTTGGTACTGGTAGACTACAGTTAGTCTTCGTACTGTTACAGTACAGTCTTGGTACTGGTAGACTACAGTTAGTCTTAGTACTGGTGGACTACAGTTAGTCTTGGTACTGGTAGACTACAGTTAGTCTTGGTACTGGTAGACTACAGTTAGTCTTGGTACTGGTAGACTACAGTTAGTCTTGGTACTGGTAGACTACAGTTAGTCTTGGTACTGGTAGACTACAGTTAGTCTTGGTACTGTTACAGTACAGTCTTGGTACTGGTAGACTACAGTTAGTCTTGGTACTGTTACAGTACAGTCTTGGTACTGGTAGACTACAGTTAGTCTTGGTACTGTTACAGTACAGTCTTGGTACTGGTAGACTACAGTTAGTCTTGGTACTGGTAGGCTACAGTTAGTCTTGGTACGATTACAGTACAGTCTTGGTACTGGTAGACTACAGTTAGTCTTGGTACTGGTAGACTACAGTTAGTCTTGGTACTGGTAGACTACAGTTAGTCTTGGTACTGGTAGACTACAGTTAGTCTTGGTACTGGTAGACTACAGTTAGTCTTGGTACTGGTAGACTACAGTTAGTCTTGGTACTGGTAGACTACAGTTAGTCTTGGTACTGGTAGACTACAGTTAGTCTTGGTACTGGTAGACTACAGTTAGTCTTGGTTCTGGTAGACTACAGTTAGTCTTGGTTCTGGTAGACTACAGTTAGTCTTGGTACTGGTAGACTACAGTTAGTCTTGGTACTGGTAGACTACAGTTAGTCTTGGTACTGGTAGACTACAGTTAGTCTTGGTACTGGTAGACTACAGTTAGTCCTTGGTACTGGTAGACTACAGTTAGTCTTGGTACTGGTAGACTACAGTTAGTCTTGGTACTGGTAGACTACAGTTAGTCTTGGTTCTGGTAGACTACAGTTAGTCTTGGTACTGGTAGACTACAGTTAGTCTTGGTACTGGTAGACTACAGTTAGTCTTGGTACTGGTAGACTACAGTTAGTCTTGGTTCTGGTAGACTACAGTTAGTCTTGGTACTGGTAGACTACAGTTAGTCTTGGTACTGGTAGACTACAGTTAGTCTTGGTTCTGGTAGACTACAGTTAGTCTTGGTACTGGTAGACTACAGTTAGTCTTGGTACTGGTAGACTACAGTTAGTCTTGGTACTGGTAGACTACAGTTAGTCTTGGTTCTGTACGAGGTAGTGACTACAGTTAGTCTTGGTACTGGTAGACTACAGTTAGTCTTGGTACTGGTAGACTACAGTTAGTCTTGGTACTGGTAGACTACAGTTAGTCTTGGTACTGGTAGACTACAGTTAGTCTTGGTACTGGTAGACTACAGTTAGTCTTGGTACTGGTAGACTACAGTTAGTCTTGGTTCTGGTAGACTACAGTTAGTCTTGGTACTGGTAGACTACAGTTAGTCTTGGTACTGGTAGACTACAGTTAGTCTTGGTACTGGTAGACTACAGTTAGTCTTGGTACTGGTAGACTACAGTTAATCTTGGTACTGGTAGACTACAGTTAGTCTTGGTACTGGTAGACTACAGTTAGTCTTGGTACTGGTAGACTACAGTTAGTCTTGGTACTGGTAGACTACAGTTAGTCTTGGTACTGGTAGACTACAGTTAGTCTTGGTACTGGTAGACTACAGTTAGTCTTGGTACTGGTAGACTACAGTTAGTCTTGGTACTGGTAGACTACAGTTAGTCTTGGTACTGGTAGACTACAGTTAGTCTTGGTACTGGTAGACTACAGTTAGTCTTGGTAGTGATATAACAAGATAATGAGTGTGACGCGCGCGCACGCACGCACGCACAAACACACACACACACACACACACACACACACACACACACACACACACACACACACACACACACACACACACACACACACACACACACGCACACACACACATCCCATCCAGAGATGGGACACAGACACAAGAGGTCACAATTGGAAGTTGAAGACTCAGATGCGTAAATCAATAGGGCATGTTAGGGGGGGGGAAGTATTTAGGCGTATTAGTTCATGGAGCAGGATGGAAAGACCTAGAAAGTATGTGGGGGGGGACCAACATGTTTTAAGGCGAGGTATGATAGATCTCAATAGGGAGGAAGCAAGAGACCTAAAGCAGATCACGAAGAGCGGGCAGGAGCTGTGACTCGACACCTGCAACCAGCAAATTGGTTGAGTAACTACATCACACAGCAAGACACATATACATACCACAGTTGTTGAGTGAGCTAAATGACCAGGCAGTTTGTTGAGAGAGCTGTACTAGTGACCAGGCAGTTTGTTGAGAGAGCTATACTATTGACCAGGAAGTTTGTTGAGAGAGCTGTACTAGTGACCAGGCAGTTTGTTGAGAGAGCTGTACAAGTGACCAGGCAGTCTGTTGAGAGAGCTGTGCTAGTGGCCAGGCAGTTTGTTGAGAGAGCTGTGCTAGTGACCAGGCAGTTTGTTGAGAGAGCTGTGCTAGTGGCCAGGCAGTTTGTTGAGAGAGCTGTGCTAGTGACCAGGCAGTCTGTTGAGAGAGCTGTGCTAGTGGCCAGGCAGTTTGTTGAGAGAGCTGTGCTAGTGGCCAGGCAGTTTGTTGAGAGAGCTGTGCTAGTGACCAGGCAGTTTGTTGAGAGAGCTGTTGTGACCAGGCAGTTTGAGAGAGCTGTACTAGTGACCAGGCAGTTTGTTGAGAGAGCTGTACTTGTGACCTCACTGACCAGGCAGTTTGTTGAGAGAGCTGTAATAGTGACCTCACTGACCAGGCAGTTTATTCAGAGAGCTGTGCTAGTGACCAGGCAGTTTGTTGAGAGAGCTGTACTTGTGACCTCACTGACCAGGCAGTTTGTTGAGAGAGCTGTAATAGTGACCTCACTGACCAGGCAGTTTATTCAGAGAGCTGTGCTAGTGACCAGGCAGTTGAGAGCTGTGCTAGTGACCAGGCAGTTTGTTGAGGAGCTGTGCTAGTGAGCAAACAGTTTGTTGAGAGAGCTGTACTAGTGACCACACAGTTTGTTGAGAGAGCTGTACTAGTGACCAGGCAGTTTGTTGAGAGATCTGTGCTAGTGACCAGGCAGTTTGTTGAGAGAGCTGTGCTAGTGACCAGGCAGTTTGTTGAGAGAGCTGTACTAGTGACCAGGCAGTTTGTTGAGAGAGCTGTACTAGTGACCAGGCAGTTGAGAGATGTGGTAGTGACCAGGCAGTTTGTTGAGAGCTGTACTAGTGACCAGGCAGTTGAGAGATGTGGTAGTGACCAGGCAGTTTGTTGAGAGAGCTGTGCTAGTGACCAGGCAGTTTGTTGAGAGAGCTGTGCTAGTGACCAGGCAGTTCGTTGAGAGAGCTGTACTAGTGACCAGGCAGTTTGTTGAGAGAGCTGTACTAGTGACCAGGCAGTTTGTTGAGAGAGCTGTACTAGTGACCAGGCAGTTTGTTGAGAGAGCTGTACTAGTGACCAGGCAGTTTGTTGAGAGAGCTTTGGTAGCGACCAGGCAGTTTGTTGAGAGAGCTGTGGTAGTGACCAGGCAGTTTGTTGAGAGAGCTGGACTAGTGACCAGGCAGTTTGTTGAGAGAGATGTGGTAGTGACCAGGCAGTTTGTTGAGAGAGCTGGACTAGTGACCAGGCAGTTTGTTGAGAGAGCTGTGCTAGTGACCAGGCAGTTTGTTGAGAGAACTGTGCTAGTGACCAGGCAGTTTGTTGAGATAGTTGTGCTAATGACCACACTTACTGACCAGGCTGTTTGTTGAGAGGTGTGCTAGTGAGCACACTTGTCATAGTGTTGTATAAGAAGCTGGTTGGTCCACAACGGGTCACACCTCATACCTAGCGTAGCTACTTCTCGGCCAAGGAGAGTCAGTCTCTCTACACTTAGTGCTCTTGTTCCCTCACCACTAAATACACACCATGTGTGTTACACTATTATGGGTTGCATACTGTGCCAGGATGGGAAGGACCTCCAGTGTACAGAAGCCACATTGCTTGTCTTTCTTCAGTTATCCTGGTTTAATAACCCAAAGAATGTCTTCCAATACTTTTCAAGGCGGCGGGAACGTCTTGTGGTTTTTCGTGACGTACTGTGTGTGTGTGTGTGTGTGTGTGTGTACTCACCTAGTTGTACTCACCTAGTTGAGGTTGCAGGGGTCGAGTCCAAGCTCCTGGCCCCGCCTCTTCACTGGTCGCTACTAGGTCACTCTCCCTGAACCATGAGATTTATCGTACCTCTGCTTAAAGCTATGTATGTGTGTGTGTGTGTGTGTGTGTGTGTGTGTGTGTGTGTGTGTGTGTGTGTGTGTGTGTGTGTGTGTGTGTGTGTGTACTTACCCTTTTGTGTTTGCGAGGGGTCGAGAATCATCTCCTGGCTCCACTTTTTAAATCAGTTTGATTGTCATAAATGTTTGCTGTCGTCTTAGGCCGCCTTATCAGTTATGTGTTGACGTTACTCTGTCACGCAGGTCACGTCACTTCTCCACCAACCTGAGACTAATGCAGTACCGCTAATTCCTTACGTCTGAATTTCTCGTATGTGTTTTCAGCTCCACATATTTATTCCTCTGAAAATGTTTTATACCTTAATCATGTTGGTGAGTATCCTCTCCGCTGGAGTGGTCAGGTTAAGTTCCTGACCACCCTAAGTTCGTAGTGTCTCTCTCTCACTTCTGGTACTAACCTGGTTGCCGTCTTTTTTAACTTTTTTTAGTTTCTTCACATGCTTTAACTGGCGTGGGCTCCATGGTGGGGCCGCGTACTCATTGATTGGTCTAACCTCTCACATCTACATTATAAAGTTATAAAGGATTCAAGTTTCTGAATATGCCACTGACGTTATATAATATATATATAATATATATTTACCCTCCCCCCTCCCCGGGTCTATTTCACTTGTGATATTTCCAGCTTCTGCGATATTGTAAGTGTTGTGGGTTCCCTCACCGCTGTCTTATCACTTGTATATTGTATTTCACCAACTTGAAGTTCTGTGGACGATGTCTGTACTGTTGGTCTTCTCAAGTTTATCTTCATTCTTCTTTCTTTTTTTTTCTTCAGTACTGTTAAGTCTTCGTCAAAGTGTATCTCCTTACTTCGTATTTTTTTCTTCTCTATACTTTACACTGGCAAGCAGTGAACACGGACTCGGATCTAGTAGCTGTGACAACACAGAAACGTAACTGTTTGGAATTCTTAGAATCCTCATCGTTACTTGTTCCATTCTCTATTCCATCATTCTATTGTTCTCTGCTTCCTCTCCTTTTACTTGCTTGCACCTTTTTTAACCTATTTGTAGTTTAATTTTAAAAGCTTTTTAGGGTCCACATAGTTAAACAGCTTTCTTCAGCCCAACATAGATTTACTCTGATCGTGACTTTATATTCTGTAGATAGGTTCCCATCTACAAATTTGTAAGATAGATTTGCAACTCTAACTCCTCTTAGATTTCTTATGTAGTCTCTCTCTCCTGATTTACTTATAGCTCATGCTATTAAATCCGCTACAGCTCATGTCAGTATCCTTTAAAGATCGGCAATTAGCACTGACTTTGATCTTCCATTTCCTGTTGTATTGTCATATAGGACAATTGAATTTATCGGGTCAGATAGTGGTTAATCTCTTAGTAACGTGAAATGTGATAACATTCTCCTAGGTCAGATAGTTAAGAAGCACACTCTGCTAGTTACTTCTGCTTCTTTATTGATTGCCCATAGCATTTGTATATCATGGAAGCACCTTAGTTCCTTGCTTTTGTTGATGATTTCTCAAATCTGGAAGTTTGGACGCTGTTCCTTCTGGACAATTCTGATAGGATGTCTTCAATCTTTGCAAATGAGGCTGTATTACTTGGATTTCCATCGCCTGTTTTAATGAGCTAATGTATAAGTAATTGTGTTGTGTGTGTGTGTTGTTGGTGTGTTTATGTATTGGTTGTGGTGTGTGTGTTGTGTGTGTGTGTGTGTGTGGTATACCTATGTGTAGTTGCAGGGGTCATAGTCTCTGTATGTGTTCACCTATGTGTGTTTTAGCATCACTTATGAGTGCAGGTGTGTTCTGTCTGTGTGTGTTGTGTGTGTGTGTGTGTGTTGTGTGTGTATCTGAATCAGTATTGTGTTTAGGCTAGTAGTTACGGGACAGACCGGCACCCGAGCCCCTCGGCCCACCTGGCGAGGCCCGGCGGCCCCCCCTTCCGCCCGGGCCGCTGCTGTGACAGTACAGACACGCCCCCCACGCCCCCCACGCCCCTCACGCCCCCCACACCGCACCGCCACAGCAACAGCCACCACCTCAAGGGCCACCCCAACAAGGCCCAGGACCCCACCAGCAGCAGCAGAGCTCACAACAACAACAACAACAGCAGCAGCAGCAACAACAACAACAACAACAACAACAACACAGCAGCAGCAGCAGCAGCAGCAGCAGCAGCAGCAACAACAACAACAACAACAACAACAACAACAGCAGCAGCAACAGCAGCAGCAACAGCACAGCAACAGCAGCAGCAACAGCAGCAACAACAGCAACAACAACAACAGCAGCAACAACAACAACAGCAAGCAGGCACCTCACAATGGGCAGGACCCAGTCAACAACAGAAGACACAACAACAGGGTGGAGGACCACAACAACAGCAGGGGCCACAGCAAAGTGGGGGCGGTGGGGTGGGGGGTGGTGGCCCCCAGTATGGAGGGGTGAGGTACCCAGGGCCCCACTCTGGGCCCCACAGTGGACCTCACGGTGGGCCCCATGGTGGGCCGCACTCTGGGCCTCACAGTGGGCCACACTCTGGGCCCCACAGTGGGCCACACTCTGGGCCCCACAGTGGGCCACACTCTGGGCCCCACAGTGGGCCACATTCTGGGCCCCACGGCGGGCCACACTCTGGGCCCCACGGTGGCCCTCACTCTGGGCCCCACAGTGGCCCTCACTCTGGGCCCCACAGTGGCCCTCACTCTGGGCCACACAGTGGCCCTCACTCTGGGCCCCACAGTGGCCCTCACTCTGGGCCCCACAGTGGGCCACACTCTGGGCCCCACAGTGGGCCACACTCAGGACAGCCACCGGTGGCCTCTCAGCAAGCATCCTACCCTCTTCAGACATCCTACCACCACCAGGTACGTTACCATCCCCCTAGTGTGGCCCCTCCTAGTGTAGCCCCCTTCTAGTGTGGCCCCTCCTAGTGTGGCCCCTCCTAGTGTAGCCCCCTTTTAGTGTGGCCTCTCCTAATGTAGTCCCCTCATAGTTTGGTCCCCCTCCTAGTGTGGTCCCCCTTCTAGTGTAGTCGGTCTCTTAGTGTGGCCCCGTTCTATTGTGGTTCCCTTCCTAGTGTGGTCCCCTTCTTTTGTGGCCCCCCTTCTAGTGTGGCTTCCTTTTAGTGTGATCCCTTCCTAGTGGGCCCCCTCCTAGTGTGGTCGCCCTCCTGTTGTGGTCCCCCCTTCTAGTGTGGTCCCCCTTCTTTCGAGATCCCCTTCTAGTGAGGTCCCCCTTCTTTCGAGGTCCCCTTCTAGTGAGGTCCCCCTTCTTTCGAGGTCCCTTTCTAGTGAGGTCCCCCTTCTAGTGAGGTCCCCCTTCTTTCGAGGTCCCCTTCTAGTGAGGTCCCCCTTCTTTCAAGGTCCCCTTCTAGTGTGGTCCCCCTTCTTTCGAGGTCCCCTTCTAGTGTGGTCCCCCTTCTTTCGAGGTCCCCTTCTAGTGTGGTCCCCCTTCTTTCGAGGTCCCCTTCTAGTGAGGTCCCCCTTCTTTCGAGGTCCCCTTCTAATGTGGTCCTCCTTTCGAGATCCCCTTCTAGTGTGGTCCCCCTTCTTTCGAGGTCCCCTTCTAGTGAGGTCCCCCTTCTTTCGAGGTCCCCTTCTAGTGAGGTCCCCCTTCTTTCGAGGTCCCCTTCTAGTGAGGTCCCCCTTCTTTCGAGGTCCCCTTCTAGTGAGGTCCCCCTTCTTTCGAGGTCCCCTTCTAGTGTGATCCCCCTTCTTTCGAGGTCCCCTTCTTTTGAGGTCCCCTTCTAGTGAGGTCCCCCTTCTTTCGAGGTCCCCTTCTAGTGTGGTCCCCCTTCTTTCGAGGTCCCCTTCTAGTGTGGTCCCCCTTCTTTCGAGGTCCCCTTCTAGTGAGGTCCCCCTTCTTTCGAGGTCCCCTTCTAGTGTGGTCCCCCTTCTTTCGAGGTCCCCTTCTAGTGAGGTCCCTCTCCTTTCGAGGTCCCCTTCTAGTGAGGTCCTCCTTCTTCCGAGGTCCCCTTCTAGTGAGGTTCCCCTTCTTTCGAGGTCCCCTTCTAGTGAGGTCCCCCTTATTTCGAGGTCCCCTTCTAGTGTGGTCCCCCTTCTTTCGAGGTCCCCTTCTTTCAAGGCCCCCCCCTTCTTTCGAGGTCCCCTTATAGTGAGGTCCCCCACATAGTGTGCTCCCCTTTCTAGTGTAGTGCCAATTCTATAAGGTTCCCCGTCTAGTGTGGTGCCAATTCTATAAGGTCCCCCGTCTAGTGTGGTGCCAATTCTAAAAGGTCCCCCTTATAGTGTGGTGCCAATTCTATAAGGTCCCCCGTCTATTGTGGTGCCAATTCTATAAGGTCCCCCGTCTATTGTGGTGCCAATTCTATAAGGTCCCCCGTCTAGTGTGGTCCCTCTCTTAGTGTGGTCCCTATTCTAGTGTGGTCCCTCTTCTAGTGTGGTCCCTCTTCTAGTGTGGTCCCTCTTCTAGTGTGGTCCCTCTTCTAGTGTGGTCCCTTCCTAGTGTGGTCCCTTCCTAGTGTGGTCCCTTCCTAGTGTGGTCCCCTCCTAGTATGGTCACCCACTAGTGTGGCCACCAGTATTTTTCTAGTGTGACCAGTCTTTACCTATGACCAGCCCTTACTTGTGACCTGCCCTTACTTGTGACCAGCTTGAAGAGGTCAGACTTCCTTGATTGTTAGATGCAGTCATGACAGTGTTAGATGCAGTCAGGACAGTGTTATATGCAGTCATGACAGTGTTAGATGCAGTCATGACAGTGTTAGATGCAGTCATGACAGTGTTAGATGCAGTCAGGACAGTGTTAGATGCAGTCATGACAGATGCAGTCATGACAGTGTTAGATGCAGTCATGACAGTGTTAGATGCAGTCATGACAGTGTTAGATGCAGTCATGACAGTGTTAGATGCAGTCATGACAGTTAGATGCAGTCATGACAGTGTTAGATGCAGTCATGACAGTGTTAGATGCAGTCAGGACAGTGTTAGATGCAGTCAGGACAGTGTTAGATGCAGTCAGGACAGTGTTAGATGCAGTCAGGACAGTGTTAGATGCAGTCAGGACAGTGTTAGATGCAGTCATGACAGTGTTAGATGCAGCCATGACAGTGTTAGATGCAGTCAGGACAGTGTTAGATGCAGCCATGTCAGTGTTAGATGCAGTCATGACAGTGTTAGATGCAGTCAGGACAGTGTTAGATGCAGTCATGACAGTTGTTAGATGCATTTATGACAGTGTTAGATGCAGTCAGACAGTGTTAGATCAGTCATACAGTATTAGATGCAGTCCCGGACAGTGTTAGATGCAGTCATGACAGTATTAGATGCAGTCAGGACAGTGTTAGATGCAGCCATGACAGTGTTAGATTCAGTCATGACAGTGTTAGATGCAGTCATGACAATGTTACATGCAGTCAAGACAGTATTTTATGCAGTCATGACAGTGTTACATGCAGTCAAGACAGTATTATATGCAGTCGAGACAGTGTTACATGCAGTCGAGACAGTATTATATGCAGTCGAGACAGTGTTACATGCAGTCGAGACAGTGTTACATGCAGTCATGACAGTGTTACATGCAGTCGAGACAGTGTTACATGCAATCATGACAATGTTACATGCAATCATGAGAGTGTTACATGCAGTCATGACAGTGTTTCATGCAGTAGAGAGTGTTACATGCAGTCATGACAGTGTTTCATGCAGTAGAGATGTTACATTCAGTCATGACAGTGTTTTCATGCAGTAGAGAGTGTTACATTCAGTCATGACAGTGTTTCATGCAGTAGAGAGTGTTACATTCAGTCATGACAGTGTTTCATGCAGTAGAGAGTGTTACATTCAGTCATGACAGTGTTTCATGCAGTAGAGAGTGTTACATTCAGTCATGACAGTGTTTCATGCAGTAGAGAGTGTTACATTCAGTCATGACAGTGTTTCATGCAGTAGAGAGTGTTACAATTCAGTCCATGACATGATTCATGCGTAGAGAGTGTTACATTCAGTCATGACAGTGTTTCATGCAGTAGAGAGTGTTACATTCAGGGCCATGACAGTGTTTCATGCAGTAGAGAGTGTTACATTCAGTCATGACAGTGTTTCATGCAGTAGAGAGTGTTTACATTCAGTCATGACAGTTTCATGCAGTAGAGAGTGTTACATTCAGTCATGACAGTGTTTCATGCAGTAGAGAGTGTTACATTCAGTCATGACAGTGTTTCATGCAGTAGAGAGTGTTACATGCAGTCATGACAGTGTTTCATGCAGTAGAGAGTGTTACATTCAGTCATGACAGTGTTTCATGCAGTAGAGAGTGTTACATTCAGTCATGACAGTGTTTCATGCAGTCAAGAGAGTGTTACATTCAGTCATGACAGTGTTTCATGCAGTAGAGAGTGTTACATTCAGTCATGTCCTGACTGATAAAGCACCTCGTGTAGTTCCTGCAGGTGTTTGTCCTGTGTACGCACCTCGTGTAGTTCCTGCAGGTGTTTGTCTTGTGTAAACACCTCGTGTAGTTCCTGCAGGTGTTTGTCTTGTGTACGCACCTCTTGTAGTTCCTGCAGGTGTTTGTCTTGTGTAAACACCTCGTGTAGTTCCTGCAGGAGGTGTTTGTCTTGTGTAAACACCTCGTGTAGTTCCTGCAGGAGGTGTTTGTCTTGTGTAAACACCTCGTGTAGTTCCTGCAGGAGGTGTTTGTCTTGTGTAAACACCTCGTGTAGTTCCTGCAGGAGGTGTTTGTCTTGTGTAAACACCTCGTGTATTCCTGCAGAGGTGTTTTGTCTTGTGTAAACACCTCGTGTAGTTTCTGCAGGTGTTTGTCTTGTGTAAACACCTCGTGTAGTTCCTGCAGGAGGTGTTTGTCTTGTGTAAACACCTCGTGTAGTTCCTGCAGGAGGTGTTTGTCTTGTGTAAACACCTCGTGTAGTTCCTGCAGGAGGTGTTTGTCTTGTGTAAACACCTCTTGTAGTTCCTGCAGGTGTTTGTCTTGTGTAAACACCTCGTGTAGTTCCTGCAGGAGGTGTTTGTCTTGTGTACGCACCTCTTGTAGTTCCTGCAGGTGTTTGTCCTGTGTCAACACCTCGTGTAGTTCCTGCAGGTGTTTGTCTTGTGTAAACACCTCGTGTAGGAGGTGTCTTGTAAACACCTCGTGTAGGAGGTGTCTTGTAAACACCTCGTGTAGGAGGTGTTTGCCTTCTGTAAACATCTCGTATAGGAGGTGTTTGTCTTGTGTAAACACCTCGTTGTAGGAGGTGTTTGTCTTCTGCAAACACCTCGTGTAGGTGTTTGTCTTCTGTAAACACCTTGTGTAGGAGGTGTTTGTCTTGTGTAAACACCTGTCTGATTTTCTCTGGAAAAGCTTTTTCTCTTGTTTTAACATAAATGAGTTAGTGGCAGGTTGAAGAGTCTTGGACCACACATGTTAGCATTGTGTTCTGCCTGGAATTTCCCCTTGTTTATCACTGAGTTTACTCTGCACACTTCTGCACTTCCTCTCCCTTCAGTAACTTGATTTTTGTTTCACACTTTCTCCAGTATCTCTCATTGTAGTAAGTTATGCTAATGTGGATATTATATTAGTGACCCTGGAGTGTGTTCTCCCTGCTTGAGAGAACAATCTTGAGTGACCCTGGAGTGTGTGTTCTCCCTGCTTGAGAGAACAATCTTGAGTGACCCTGGAGTGTGTTCTCCCTGCTTGAGAGAACAATCTTGAGTGACCCTGGAGTGTGTTCTCCCTGCTTGAGAGAACAGTATTGAGTGACCCTGGAGTGTGTTCTCCCTGCCTGAGAGAACAATCTTGAGTGGCCCTGGAGTGTGTGTTCTCCCTGCCTGAGAGAACAATCTTGAGTGGCCCTGGAGTGTGTGTTCTCCCTGCCTGAGAGAACAATCTTGAGTGACCCTGGAGTGTGTGTTCTCCCTGCCTGAGAGAACAATCTTGATGACCCGGAGTGTGTTTCTCCCTGCCTGAGAGAACAATCTTGAGTGACCCTGGAGTGTGTTTCTCCCTGCTTGAGAGAACAAATCTTGAGTGGCCCTGAGTGTGTGTCTCCCTGCCTGAGAGAACAATCTTGAGTGACCCTGGAGTGTGTTCTCCCTGCCTGAGAGAACAATCTTGAGTGACCCTGGAGTGTGTTCTCCCTGCTTGAGAGAACAATCTTGAGTGGCCCTGGAGTGTGTGTTCTCCCTGCCTGAGAGAACAATCTTGAGTGACCCTGGAGTGTGTTTCTCCCTGCCTGAGAGAACAATCTTGAGTGACCCTGGAGTGTGTTTCTCCTGCTTGAGAGAACAATCTTGAGTGGCCCTGGAGTGTGTGTTCTCCCTGCCTGAGAGAACAGTCTTGTGTATCAGAGTTTCGTTGTCTGAGATATTTCCTGCCAACAGCTTTTAAATATTTAAGCTCAGGTTACTTTGTTTAAGTTAGATGAAGTTAATTTAGATTACGTTAATTTTGTTTAGATTAGGTTAGTTGAGAAAAGATTTAATTGAGATTAGGTTAAGTTAGTCGAGATTAGGCTGTTAATTTAAATTATTTTAAATTAGGTAAGAGAGGTTAGGATATGATATATTATGTTAGGGTATAAAAGTTAGTTAAATGGTTAGGTTAGGTTAGGTAGGTTAGTTAGTTAGGTTTAGGTTAGGTAGGTTAGTTGTGGTTGGTTGGGTTAGGGTAAGATAGATTAGGGTTAGTTAGGGTAAGAAGGTTAAGTAAAGGTTAGGTTAGGGTAAGATAGGTTAAGTAAAGGTTAGTTAGGTTAGGGTAAGGTAGGTTAAGTAAAGGTTAGTTAGGTTAGGGTTAGGTTAGGTTAGGTTAGGTTAGGTTAGGTTAGGGTAAGATACGTTAAGTAAAGGTTAGGTTAGGTTAGGGTAAGGTAGGTTAAGTAAAGGTTAGGTTAGGTTAGGGTAAGGTAGGTTAAGTAAAGGTTAGGTTAGGTTAGGTTAGGGTAAGATAGTTAAGTAAAGGTTAGGTTAGTTAGGATAAGAATAGTTAAGTAAGGTTAGGTTAGGTAAGATAGATTAAGTAAAGGTTAGGTTAGGGTAAGATAGGTTAAGTAAAGGTTAGGTTAGGGTAAGATAGGTTAAGTAAAGGTTAGGTTAGGGTAAGATAGATTAAGTAAAGGTTAGGTTAGGGTAAGATAGGTTAAGTAAAGGTTAGGTTAGGGTAAGATAGGTTAAGTAAAGGTTAGGTTAGGGTAAGATAGTTAAGTAAAGGTTAGGTTGGGGTTTAAGATAGTTAAGAAAAGGGTTAGGTTAGGGTAAGATAATTAAGTAAAGGTTAGGTTAGGGTAAGATAGGTTAAGTAAGGTAGGTTAGGGTAAGATAGGTTAAGTAAAGTTAGGTTAGGGTAAGATAGGTTTAAGAAAAGGTTAGGTTGGGTAAGATAGGTTAAGTAAAGGTTAGGTTAGGGGTAAGATAGGTTAAGTAAAGGTAGGTTAGGGTAAGAAGGTTAAGTAAAGGTTTTAGGTTAGGGTAAGATAGGTAAAAAGGTTAGTTAGGGTAAAAGATAAGGGTAGGGGGTAAGATGTTTAGGTAAGGAGGTTAGAAGAAGGTTAAAGTAAAGGTTAGGTTAGGGTAAGATAGGTTAAGTAAGGTTAAGGTTAGGTGATGAGTAAAGGTTGGGAAGAAGGTAAGAAAGAGGTGGGTAAGATAGGAATAAAGGTTAGGTAGGTAAGAAAAGGTTTAAGAAAGGTTAGGAAAGGGAAGATGGTAAGTAGGTTAGGTAGGGAAGAATAGGTTAAGTAAAGGTTAGTTGGGAAAGGTAATAAAGGTTATAGTAAATTAAGAAGGTTAGGGGAATAGGTAAGAAAAGTAAGGTTAGGGAAAGGGATAGGTAAGTAAAGGTAGGTGGGTAAGTAGGTTAATTAAGGTAGAGGTAAGAAGGTAATAAATCGATTCCCCTAAACGTAAAAAAAAGATTATAATCAAAAAAGGTTAACAACCCGGTAAGGCCACGGCACGCGTTTTGGTGGGCGCCCACACCTAAATTGCACGTTGTGTAGCGGTGATTAGAACTGCAGTGTTTGTAACACGAGTGACCAGCCCTTGGTGTTGTGAGAACTGCTGTGTTATTGGGTATACACGAGTGGTGCCAGACCGGGTGTTGTAGAACGCTTGTTATTGTAACACAGTTGGTCCCCAGGACCTGGTGTTTACCTGGAGAGGTTCCGGGGGTCAACGCCCCCGGGGCCCCGGTCTTGTGACCAGGCCTCATGGTGGATTAGGGCCTGATCAACCAGGCTGTTACTGCTGGCTACACGCAATCCAACGTACGAGCCACAGCCCGGCTGGTCAGATACCGACTTTAGGTGCTTGTCCAGTGCCAGCTTGAAGACAGCCAGAGGTCTATTGGTAATCCCCCTTATGTATTCTGGGAGGCAGTTGAACAGTCTTGGGCCCCTGACACTTATTGTATGGTCTCTTAACGTGCTAGTGACACCCCTGCTTTTCATTGGGTGGATGTTGCATCGTCTACCGCGTCTTTTGCTTTTGTAGGGTGTTATTTTCCAGGTGTATATAATCATGTATCTCTCCCGCCTGCGTTCCAGGGAATACAGGCTCAGGAACCTCAAGCGCTCCCAGTAATTGAGGTGTTTTATCTCCGTTATGCGCGCCGTGAAAGTTCTCTGTACATTTTCTAGGTCAGCAATTTCACCTGCCTTGAAAGGTGCTGTTAGTGTGCAGCAATATTCCAGCCTAGATAGAACAAGCGACCTGAAGAGTGTCATCATGGGCTTGTCATCCCTAGTTTTGAAGGTTCTCATTATCCATCCTGTCATTTTTCTAGCACCTGCGATTGATAGTGTTATTGTCCTTGAAGGTGAGATCCTCCGACATGATCACTCCCAGGTCTGTGACGTTAGTTTTTCGCTCTATTGTGTGGTTGGAATTTGTTTTATACTCTGGTGAAGTTTCAATTTCCTCACGTTTACCATATCGGAGTAATTGAAATTTCTCATCGTTGAACTTCATATTTATTTCTGCAGCCCATTGAACAATTTGGTTGATGTCCGCCTGGAGCCTTGCAGTTTGTCATGCAGATTCGGGTGTCATCTGCAAAGGAAGACACGGTGCTGTGGCTGACATCCTTGTCTATGTCAGATATGAGAATGAGGAACAAGATGGGAGCGAGTACTGTGCCTTGTGGAACAGAGCTTTTCACCGTAGCTGCCTCAGACTTTACTCTGTTGACTACTACTCTTTGTGTTCTGTTTATGAAGAAATTATAGATACATCTACCAACTTTTCCTGTTATTCCATTATCACGCATTTTGTGCGCTATTACGCCATGGTCACACTTGTCGTAGGCTTTTGCAGAGTCTGTGTATATTACGTCTGCATTCTTTTTGTGTTGTGAGAACTGCCGTGTTATTGTATACACGAGTGGTGCCAGGACCTGGTGTTGTGAGAACTGCTGTGTTATTGTATACACGAGTGGTGCCAGGACCTGGTGTTGTGAGAACTGCTGTGTTATTGTATACACGAGTGGTGCCAGGACCTGGTGTTGTGAGAACTGCTGTGTTATTGTATACACGAGTGGTGCCAGGACCTGGTGTTGTGAGAACTGCTGTGTTATTGTATACACGAGTGGTGCCAGGACCTGGTGTTGTGAGAACTGCTGTGTTATTGTATACACGAGTGGTGCCAGGACCTGGTGTTGTGAGAACTGCTGTGTTATTGTATACACGAGTGGTGCCAGGACCTGGTGTTGTGAGAACTGCCGTGTTATTCTATACACGTATCGTCCCTGGAATCTGGCTCGTCTTAGCTACTTGTTCCGGCCTAGTTACTTTACTTATGACATGTCTCTCACCAGTTTGCACAGTCAGTCATGTCATTCTCGTGACTTGTGGTGCTCCATTGTACCAGTTACTGGTACACCTGAATTAATATACCTTGCTGTACCCTCACTGTTAGTAGTGGTACACCTGAATTACTGTACCTTTCTGTACCCTGACTGTTGTTAATAGTGGTACACCTGAATTACTGTACCTTTCTGTACCCTCACTGTTGTTAGTATTTGTACACCTGAATTACTGAACCTTGCTGTACCCTGACTGTTGTTAGTATTTGTACACCTGAATTACTGAACCTTGCTGTACCCTGACTGTTGTTAATAGTGGTACACCTGAATTACTGTACCTTGCTGTACCCTGACTGTTGTTAGTAGTGGTACACCTGAATTACTGAACCTTGCTGTACCCTGACTGTTGTTAGTATTTGTACACCTGAATTACTGAACCTTGCTGTACCCTGACTGTTGTTAGTATTTGTACACCTGAATTACTGAACCTTGCTGTACCCTGACTGTTGTTAGTAGTGGTACACATAATTGCCTTGGTAGACGTTTCATGTTTGCTTTACAGTGACTTATGTGTTGTGATGGTGTCTGGTGTTGTGTTAAACAAAGGGAAGTTTGCTAGCGATCATGTGGTTCTGAGTTTTGACTATATAGTAGAGTTACAAGTGGAGAAGGTAACAGGAACTGAAGTTTACAGGCCAAACTATAAAAGGGGGGACTACACAGGTATGAGAAACTTCCTGCAGGAGGTTCAGTGGGACAGAGAAATGGTAGGAAAATCAGTAAACGAGATGATGGAATATGTGGCAACAAAGTGCAAGGAGGCAGACGAAAGTTTTGTTCCCAAAGGAAACAGAAATAATAGGAAGACCAAAACGAGTCCTTGGTTTACCCGAAGGTGTAGGGAGGCAAAAAAACTAAGTGCAAACAGAGAATGGAAAAGGTACAGGAGGCATAGGACCCAGGAAAACAAGGAGATTTTGTGAAGAGCCCGAAACGAGTATGCACAGATAAGGAGGGAGGCCCAGCGACAGTATGAAAACGACATAGGATCGAAAGTCAAATCTGACCCGAAACTGCTGTATAGCCACATTAGGAGGAAGACAACAGTCAAGGACCAGGTGATAAGGCTGAGGAAAAGAAGGTGGAGAACTCACAAGAAACGATCAAGAGGTATGTGAGGAGCTCAAAACGAGATTTAAGGAAGTATTTACAGTAGTGACAGGAAGGACTCTGGGGGGACAGACCAGATGGGGACACCAGCAAGGAATACACCAAAAGTGTTGGGCGACATACATACAGATGAGGAGGAGGTGAAGAAAATGCTAAGGGACATCGATACCTCCAAGGCAATGGGATCGGACAACATCTCCCGTGGGGGCCTTAGAGAGGGAGCAGATATGTTGTGCGTGCCACTTACCACAATCTTCAACACGTCCCTGGAAAAATGGGCAACTACCTGAGGTATGGAAGACGGCAAATGTAGTTCCCCTTTTTAAAAAGGAGACAGAAAAGAGGCACTAAACTATAGACCTGTGTCATTGACGTGTATAGTATGCAAAATTATGGAGAGATTATCAGGAGAGTGGTGGAGCACCTGGAACGGAACAAGAGTATAAATGCCAACCAGCACGGATTCACTGAAGGCAAATCTTGTGTCACAAACCTTCTGGAGTTTTATGATAAAATAACAGAAGTAAGACACGAGAGAGAGGGGTGGGTTGATTGCATCTTCTTGGACTGCAAGAAGGCCTTTGACACAGTTCCTCACAAGAGATTAGTGCAGAAGCTAGAGCATCAGGCGCATATAACAGGAAGGGCACTGCAATGGATCAGAGAATACCTGACAGGGAGGCAACAACGAGTCATGGTACGTAATGATGTATCACAGTGGGCACCTGTGACGAGCGGGGTCCCACAGGGGTCGGTCCTAGGACCAGTGCTATTTTTGGTATTGTGAACGACATGATGGAAGGGTTAGACTCAGAAGTGTCCCTGTTTGCAGATGATGTGAAGTTAATGAGGAGAATTAAATCTGATGAGGACCAGGCAGGACTTCAAAGAGACCTGGACAGACTGGACACCTGGTCCAGCAAATGGCCTTCTCGAATTTAATCCTGCCAAATGCAAAGTCATGAAGATAGGGGAAGGGCACAGAAGACCACAGACAGAGTATAGGCTAGGTGGCCAAAGACTGCAAAAACCCCACTCAAGGAGAAAGATCTTGGGGTGAGTATAACACGAGCATGTCTCCGGAAGCACACATCAATCAGATAACGCTGCAGCATATGGGCGCCTGGCAAACCTGAGAACAGCATTCCGATACCTTAGTAAGGAATCATTCAAGACACTGTACACCGTGTATGTCAGGCCCATACTGGAGTATGCAGCACCTGTTTGGAACCCGCACTTGATAAAGCACGTCAAGAAACTAGAGAAAGTACAAAGGTTTGCGACAAGGTTAGTTCCAGAGCTAAGGGGAATATCCTATGAAGAAAGATTAAGGGAAATCGGCCTGACGACACTGGAGGACAGGAGCTTCAGGGGAGACATGATAACGACATATAAAATACTGCGTTGAATAGACAAGGTGGACAAAGACAGGATGTTCCAGGGAGGGGACACAGAAACAAGAGGCCACAATTGGAAGTTGAAGACACAAATGAGTCAGAGAGATATTAGGAAGTATTTCTTCAGTCATAGAGTTGTAAGGCAGTGGAATAGCCTAGAAAATGACGTAGTGGAGGCAGGAACCATACACAGTTTTAAGACGAGGTTTGATAAAGCTCATGGAGCGGGGAGAGAGAGGGCCTAGTAGCAACCGGTGAAGAGGCGGGGCCAGGAGCTAGGACTCGACCCCTGCAACCACAAATAGGTGAGTACAAATAGGTGAGAGTGGAAGTTGACAGATACCTCAGTACAGTGACGCTGGTAAAACCTGCTCGGCACGTTTAACAAGTAGCAAAATGTTTGTCAGTTTGCTAGTACAACATAATAGTAATAAAACCACCAGCACCAGCAGCAGCAGTAGTAGTAGTTGTTGTTGTTAAAATAAAAGCTAATTTTAAGGAAGGTAAAAGTTTGGTAGGTGAAGGAACAGTGGTTTATTGTTGTTGTTGTAACATAACAGTGGTTTATTGTTGTTGTTGTAACATAACAGTGGTTTATTGTTGTTCTTGTAACATAACAGTGGTTTATTGTTGTTGTTGTAACATAACAGTGGTTTATTGTTGTTCTTGTAACATAACAGTGGTTTATTGTTGTTGTTGTAACATAACAGTGGTTTATTGTTGTTCTTGTAACATAACAGTGGTTTATTGTTGTTGTAACATAACAGTGGTTTATTGTTGTTGTTGTAACATAACAGTGGTTTATTGTTGTTGTTGTAACATAACAGTGGTTTATTGTTGTTCTTGTAACATAACAGTGGTTTATTGTTGTTGTTGTAACATAACAGTGGTTTATTGTTGTTGTTGTAACATAACAGTGGTTTATTGTTGTTCTTGTAACATAACAGTGGTTTATTGTTGTTGTTGTAACATAACAGTGGTTTATTGTTGTTCTTGTAACATAACAGTGGTTTATTGTTGTTGTTGTAACATAACAGTGGTTTATTGTTGTTCTTGTAACATAACAGTGGTTTATTGTTGTTGTTGTAACATAACAGTGGTTTATTGTTGTTGTTGTAACATAACAGTGGTTTATTGTTGTTGTTGTAACATAACAGTGGTTTATTGTTGTTCTTGTAACATAACAGTGGTTTATTGTTGTTGTAACATAACAGTGGTTTATTGTTGTTCTTGTAACATAACAGTGGTTTATTGTTGTTGTTGTAACATAACAGTGGTTTATTGTTGTTCTTGTAACATAACAGTGGTTTATTGTTGTTGTAACATAACAGTGGTTTATTGTTGTTGTTGTAACATAACAGTGGTTTATTGTTGTTCTTGTAACATAACAGTGGTTTAGTGTTGTTGTAACATAACAGTGGTTTATTGTTGTTCTTGTAACATAACAGTGGTTTAGTGTTGTTGTAACATAACAATGGTTTATTGTTGTTCTTGTAACATAACAGTGGTTTAGTGTTGTTGTAACATAACAGTGGTTTATTGTTGTTGTTGTAACATAACAGTGGTTTGTTGTTCTTGTAACATAACAGTGGTTTAGTGTTGTTGTAACATAACAGTGGTTTATTGTTGTTGTAACATAACAGTGGTTTAGTATTGTAACATAACAGTGGTTTAGTGTTGTTGTTGTAACATAACAGTGGTTTAGTGTTGTTGTAACATAACAGTGGTTTATTGTTGTTCTTGTAACATAACAGTGGTTTAGTGTTGTAACATAACAGTGGTTTATTGTTGTTCTTGTAACATAACAGTGGTTTATTGTTGTTCTTGTAACATAACAGTGGTTTAGTGTTGTTGTAACATAACAGTGGTTTATTGTTGTTCTTGTAACATAACAGTGGTTTCGTGTTGTTGTAACATAACAGTGGTTTAGTGTTGTTGTTGTAACATAACAGTGGTTTATTGTTGTTCTTGTAACATAACAGTGGTTTAGTGTTGTTGTAACATAACAGTGGTTTATTGTTGTTCTTGTAACATAACAGTGGTTTATTGTTGTTGTAACATAACAGTGGTTTAGTGTTGTAACATAACAGTGGTTTATTGTTGTTCTTGTAACATAACAGTGGTTTAGTGTTGTTGTTGTTGTAACATAACAGTGGTTTAGTGTTGTTGTAACATAACAGTGGTTTGTTGTTCTTGTAACATAACAGTGGTTTAGTGTTGTTGTTGTAACATAACAGTGGTTTATTGTTGTTCTTGTAACATAACAGTGGTTTATTGTTGTTGTTGTAACATAGTGGTTTAGTGTTGTTGTAACATAACAGTGGTTTAGTGTTGTTGTTGTAACATAACAGTGGTTTAGTGTGTTGTAACATAACAGTGGTTTAGTGTTGCAACATAACAGTGGTTTATTGTTGTTGTAACGTAACAGTGGTTTAGTGTTGTTGTAACAACAGTGGTTTAGTGTTGTTGTAACATAACAGTGGTTTAGTGTTGCAACATAACAGTGGTTTATTGTTGTTGTTGTAACATAACAGTGGTTTAATGTTGTTGTAACATAACAGTGGTTTGTTGTTGTTGTAACATAACAGTGGTTTAGTGTTGTTGTTGTAACATAACAGTGGTTTAGTGTTGTAACAGTGGTTTATTGTTGTTGTAACATAACAGTGGTTTATTGTTGTAACATAACAGTGGTTTAGTGTTGTAACATAACAGTGGTTTAGTGTTGTAACATAACAGTGGTTTAGTGTTGTTGTAACATAACAGTGGTTTAGTGTTGTAACATAACAGTGGTTTAGTGTTGTTGTAACAACAGTGGTTTAGTGTTGTTGTAACATAACAGTGGTTTAGTGTTGTTGTAACATAACAGTGGTTTAGTGTTGTTGTTGTAACATAACAGTGGTTTAGTGTTGTTGTAACATAACAGTGGTTTAGTGTTGTTGTAACATAACAGTGGTTTAGTGTTGTTGTTGTAACAACAGTGGTTTAGTGTTGTAACATAACAGTGGTTTATTGTTGTTGTAACATAACAGTGGTTTAGTGTTGTAACTGGTTTATTGTTGTAACATAACAGTGGTTTATTGTTGTTGTAACATAACAGTGGTTTAGTGTTGTTGTAACATAACAGTGGTTTATTGTAACATAATAGTGGTTTATTGTTGTAAGAAGTGGTTTATTGTTGTTGCAACATAGGTGGTTTATTGTTCTTGTTTAACATAACAGTGGTTTATTGTTCTTGTTGTAACAACAGTGTTTTATTGTTGTAACATAACAGTGTTTTATTGTTGTAACATAACAGTGGTTTATTGTTGTTGTAACATAACAGTGGTTTATTGTTGTAACATAACAGTGGTTTAGAATTGTTGTAACATAACAGTGGTTTATTGTTGTTGTAACATAACAGTGGTTTAGTGTTGTAACATAACAGTGGTTTAGTGTTGTAACATAACAGTGGTTTAGTGTTGTAACATAACAGTGGTTTAGTGTTGTAACATAACAGTGGTTTAGTGTTGTTGTAACATGACAGTGGTTTAGTGTTGTTGTAACATAACAGTGGTTTAGTGTTGTTGTAACATAACAGTGGTTTAGTGTTGTTGTAACATAACATTGGTTTAGTGTTGTTGTAACATAACAGTGGTTTAGTGTTGTAACATAACAGTGATTTAGTGTTGTTGTAACATAACAGTGGTTTAGTGCTTTTGTTGTAACATAACAGTGGTTTAGTGTTGTAACATAACTTTGGTTTAGTGTTGTTGTAACATAACAGTGGTTTAATGTTGTAACATAACAGTGGTTTAGTGTTGTAAGATAACAGTGGTTTAGTGTTGTAACATAACAGTGGTTTAGTGTTGTAACATAACAGTGGTTTAGTGTTGTAACATAACAGTGGTTTAGTGTTTTAACATAACAGTGGTTTAGTGTTGTGGTAACACAACAGTGGTTTAGTGTTGTTGTAACCTAACAGTGGTTTAGTGTTGTTGTGGTAACATAACAGTGGTTTAGTGTTGTGGTAACATAACAGTGGTTTAGTGTTGTGGTAACATAACAGTGGTTTAGTGTTGTGGTAACATAACAGTGGTTTAGTGTTGTGGTAACATAACACCAGCTATCACTTCGTTATCATCCGTTGCGGACGATGCCAAAATAGGTATTAAAGTAGCGTGTTACATATTAGTATTACTAGCCTACAACATCACAAAGTATTACTAGCCTACAACAACAGTATTACTAGCCTAACAACAACAAGTATTACTAGCCTACAACAACACAGTATTACTAGCCTACAACAACACAGTATTACTAGCCTACAACAACACAGTATTACTAGCCTACAACAACACAGTATTACTAGCCTACAACAACACAGTATTACTAGCCTACAACAACACAGTTATTACCAACCATACAACACAAAGTATTACTAGCCTACAACAACACAGTATTACTAGCCTACAACACAAAGTATTACTAGCCTACAACAACACAGTATTACTAGCCTACAACACAAAGTATTACTAGCCTACAACAACACAGTATTACTAGCCTACAACACAGTATTACTAGCCTACAACACAGTATTACTAGCCTACAACAAGAGAACAGAGGTCATAATGGGTACCAACACCATGCTTAGTGACCAACAATGTTAACTGCTCAGATATGGAAATCGTGAATAATGGTGCTAGTTTGTTGTTGATTATGATGGTGTATGGCGGTGGTGTGTGGCGGTGGTGTGTGGCGGTGGTGTGTGGCGGTGGTGTGTGGCGGTTGGTGGTGTGTGGCGGTGTTGTTGGTTGTGTGGTGTTGGTGTGTGGCGATGTTGGTGGTTTGTTTCGGTGTTGGTGGTGTGTGGCGGTGTTGGTGGTGTGTGGCAGTGTTGGTGGTGTGTGGCGATGTTAGTTTGTGGCTGTGGTGTGTGGCGGTGTTGGTGGTGTGTGTCGGTGTTGGTGGTTGTGGTGTTTGTGTGTGGCGGTGTTGGTGGTGTGTGGCGGTGTTGGTGGTGTGTGGCGGTGTTGGTGGTGTGTGGCAGTGTTGGTGGTGTGTGGCGGTGTTAGTTTGTGGCTGTGGTGTGTGTCGGTGTTGGTGGTGTGTGGTGTTGGTGTGTGGCGGTGTTGGTGGTGTGTGGCGGTGTTGGTGGTGTGTGGCGGTGTTGGTGGTGTGTGGCGGTGTTGTTTGTGGCTGTGGTGTGTGGCGGTGTTGGTGGTGTTGTGTCGGTGTTGGTGGTGTGTGGTGTTGGTGTGTGGCGGTGTTGGTGGTGTGTGGTGTTGGTGTGTGGTGGTGTTGGTGTGTGGCGGTGTTGGTGGTGTGTGGCAGTGTTGGTGGTTGTGGCGGTGTTAGTTTGTGGCTGTGGTGTGTGGCGGTGTTGGTGGTGTGTGGTGGTGTTGGTGTGTGGCGGTGTTGGTGGTGTGTGGTGGTGTTGGTGTGTGGCGGTGTTGGTGTTGTGGCGGTGTTGGTGGTGTGTGGTGTTGGTGTGTGGTGGTGTTGGTGGTGGCGGTGTTGGTGGTGGTGTTTGGCGGTGTTGGTGGTGTGTGGGCGGGTGTTGGTGGTGTGTGGCGGTGTGTGGCGGTGTTGGTGGTGTGTGGCGGTGTTGGTGGTGTGTGGCTGTGTTAGTGGTGTGTGGCGGTGTTGGTGGTGTGTGGCGTGGTGTGTGGCGGTGTGTGGGCGATGTGGTGGTGTGTGGCGTGTTGGGGGTGTGTGGGTGTGTGTGGCGGTGTTGGTGGTGGTGCGGTGTTGGTGTGTGGTGATGGGGATGTGTGGGGTGTGGTGTGTTGTGATGTGTGTGGGGGGAGTTGGTGGTGGTGGTGATGTAGTGTGTGGGGGTGTGGTGTGTGGTGGTGATGATTGGTGTGGCGGTGTGATGGTGGTGTGTGGTGGCGGTGTTGGTGACAGTGGTGTGGCAGTGTTTGGTGGTGGTGTGTGGCGGTGTTGGTGGTGGGTGGCGGTGGTGTTGGTGGTGGTGTGTGGTGGTGGTGATGGAGGTGTGTTGCGGTGTTGATGGTGTTGGTGTGTGGTGGTGGTGTGTAGCGTTAGTGGTGGTGGTGGTGTTGGTGTGTGGTGGTGATGGTGGTGTGTGGCGGTGTTGGTGGTGGTGTGTGAGCACCACTCCGTCCACTGACAGTTTCTTATAGGAGCCGGGTGTGAGCACCACTGACAGTTTCTTGTAGCAGCCGGGTGTGAGCACCACTGACAGTTTCTTATAGCAGCCGGGTGTGAGCACCACTGACAGTTTCTTGTAGCAGCCGGGTGTGAGCACCACTGACAGTTTCTTGTAGCAGCGGGGTGTGAGCACCACTGACAGTTTCTTGTAGCGCCGGGTGTGAGCACCACTGACAGTTTCTTGTAGCAGCCGGTGTGAGCACCACTGA
>NC_069420.1:5934499-5969499 GCF_026875155.1 Cherax quadricarinatus
CACACGCATGGCTTACGTAGGACCAGTGATACCAGGAGGACTGGTGATACCAGGGTAGGAGGACTGGTGATACCAGGGTAGGGACTGTGTACAGAAGGTGTTACTAGCACCTTGCTGCCGGCATGGTAGTCTCTTACCACACGCATGGCTTACGTAGGACCAGTGATACCAGGAGGACTGGTGATACCAGGGTAGGAGGACTGGTGATACCAGGGTAGGAGGACTGGTGATACAGAAGGTGTTACTAGCACCTTGCTGCCGGCATGGTAGTCTCTTACCACACGCATGGCTTACGTAGGACCAGTGATACCAGGAGGACTGGTGATACCAGGGTAGGAGGACTGGTGATACAGAGGTGTTACTAGCACCTTGCTGCCGGCATGGTAGTCTCTTACCACACGCATGGCTTACGTAGGACCAGTGATACCAGGAGGACGGTGATACCAGGGTAGGAGGACTGGTGATACAGAAGGTGTTACTAGCACCTTGCTGCCGGCATGGTAGTCTCTTACCACACGCATGGCTTACGTAGGACCGTGATACCAAGAGGATGGTGATAACCAGGTAGGAGGACTGGTGATACCAGGGTAGGAGGACTGGTGATACAGAAGGTGTTACTAGCACCTTGCTGCCGGCATGGTAGTCTCTTACCACACGCATGGCTTACGGAGGACCAGTGATACCAGGAGGACTGGTGATACCAGGGTAGGAGGACTGGTGATACCAGGGTAGGAGGACTGGTGATACAGAAGGTGTTACTAGCACCTTGCTGCCGGCATGGTAGTCTCTTACCACACGCATGGCTTACGTAGGACCAGTGATACCAGGAGGACTGGTGATAAAAATGACCAGGGTAGGAGGAGGACTGGTGATACAGAAGGTGTTACTAGCACCTTGCTGCCGGCATGGTAGTCTCTTACCACACGCATGGCTTACGTAGGACCAGTGATACCAGGAGGACTGGTGATACCAGGGTAGGAGGACTGGTGATACAGAAGGTGTTACTAGCACCTTGCTGCCGGCATGGTAGTCTCTTACCACACGCATGGCTTACGTAGGACCAGTGATACCAAGAGGACTGGTGATACCAGGGTAGGAGGACTGGTGATACCAGGGTAGGAGGACTGGTGATACCAGGGTAGGAGGACTGGTGATACAGAAGGTGTTACTAGCACCTTGCTGCCGGCATGGTAGTCTCTTACCACACGCATGGCTTACGGAGGACCAGTGATACCAGGAGGACTGGTGATACCAGGGTAGGAGGACTGGTGATACAGAAGGTGTTACTAGCACCTTGCTGCCGGCATGGTAGTCTCTTACCACACGCATGGCTTACGTAGACCATGATACCAGAGGACTGTGATACCAGGGTAGAGGACTGGTGATACCAGGGTAGGAGGACTGGTGATACAGAAGGTGTTACTAGCACCTTGCTGCCGGCATGTTAGTCTCTTACCACACGCATGGCTTACGTAGGACCAGTGATACCAAGAGGACTGGTGATACCAGGGTAGGAGGACTGGTGATACCAGGGTAGGAGGACTGGTGATACAGAAGGTGTTACTAGCACCTTGCTGCCGGCATGGTAGTCTCTTACCACACGCATGGCTTACGGAGGACCAGTGATACCAGGAGGACTGGTGATACCAGGGTAGGAGGACTGGTGATACAGAAGGTGTTACTAGCACCTTGCTGCCGGCATGGTAGTCTCTTACCACACGCATGGCTTACGTAGGACCAGTGATACCAGGAGGACTGGTGATACCAGGGTAGGAGGACTGGTGATACAGAAGGTGTTACTAGCACCTCGCTGCCGGCATTATAGTCTCTTAACACACGCATGGCTTTCGTAGGACTAGTGATACCAGGAGGAGTGGTGATACCAGGGTAGGAGGACTGGTGATACCAGGGTAGGAGGACTGGTGATACAGAAGGTGTTACTAGCACCTTGCTGCCGGCATGTTAGTCTCTTACCACACGCATGGCTTACGTAGGACCAGTGATACCAGGACTGGTGATACCAGGGTAGGAGGACTGGTGATACCAGGGTAGGAGGACTGGTGATACCAGGGCAAGAGGAATGATGATACTAGGGCAAGAGGACTGGTGATACCAGGGTAGGAGGACTGGTGATACCAGGGCAAGAGGAATGATGATACCAGGGCAAGAGGACTGGTGATACCAGGGTAGGAGGACTGGTGATACAGAAGGTGTTACTAGCACCTTGCTGCCGGCATGTTAGTCTCTTACCACACGCATGGCTTACGGAGGACTAGTGAGATACCAGGAGGACGGTGATACCAGGGTAGGAGGGACGGTGATAACCAGGCCAAGAGGACTGAGTGATACCAGGGATTAGGTAGGACTGGTGATACAGAAGGTGTTACTAGCACCTTGCTGCCGGCATGTTAGTCTCTTACCACACGCATGGCTTACGGAGGACTAGTGATACCAGGAGGACTGGTGATACCAGGGTAGGAGGACTGGCCATACAGAAGGTGTTACTAGCACCTTGCTGCTGGCATGTTAGTCTCTTACCACACGCATGGCTTACGGAGGACTAGTGATACCAGGAGGACTGGTGATACCAGGGCAAGAGGACTGGTGATACCAGGGTAGGAGGACTGGTGATACAGAAGGTGTTACTAGCACCTTGCTGCCGGCATGTTAGTCTCTCACCACACGCATGGCTTACGGAGGACTAGTGATACCAGGAGGACTGGTGATACCAGGGTAGGAGGACTGGTGATACAGAAGGTGTTACTAGCACCTTGCTGCCGGCATGTTAGTCTCTTACCACACGCATGGCTTACGGAGGACTAGTGATACCAGGAGGACTGGTGATACCAGGGCAAGAGAACTGGTGACACTAGGGCAAGAGGACTGGTGATACCATGGCAGGAGGACTGGTGATACCAGGGCAAGAGGACTGGTGATACCAGGGCAAGAGGACTGGTGATACCAGGGCGAGAGGACTGGTGACACCAGGGCAAGAGGACTGGTGATACCAGGGCAAGAGGACTGGTGATACCAGGGCAAGAGGACTGGTGATACCAGGGCAAGAGGACTAGTGATTCCAGGGCAAGAGGAATGGTGACAGCAGGGCAAGAGGACTGGTGATACCAGGGCAAGAGGACTGGTGATACCAGGGCAAGGGGACTGGTGATACCAGGGCAAGAGGACTGGTGATACCAGGGCAAGAGGACTGGTGATACCAGGGCAAGAGGACTGGTGACCGCCAAACACAGGAAACCCACGAAGGCGGAAGTGAAACTCCACACACACACACACACACACCACACACACACACACACACACACACACACACACACACACACACACACACACACACACGCAAGGGACAAGGGGTCACAACTGGAAGCTGAAGACTCAGACGAGTCACAGGGACGTTAGGAAGTATTTCTTCAGTCATAGAGTTGTCAGCAAGTGGAATAGCCTAGCAAGTGAAGTAGTGAAGGCAGGAACCATACATAGTTTTAAGAAGAGGTATGACAAAGCTCAGGAAGCAGAGAGAGAGAGGATCCAGTAGCGATCAGTGAAGAGGCGGGGCCAGGAGCTGAGTCTCGACCCCTGCAACCACAATTAGGTGAGTACACACACACACACACACACACATACACACACACGAGATTTAAGGAAGTATTTACAGTGGAGACAGGAAGGAATCTTGGAAAACAGGACAGAGGGGGACACCAACAAGGAATACACTAACAAGTGTTAGATGACATACACACAACTGAGGAGTAGGTGAAGAAGCTGCTAAGTGACCTTGATACCTCAAAGGCGATGGGGCCGGACAACTACTGGAGGTATGGAAGACCGCAAATGTAGTTCCCATTTTTTAAAAAAGGAGACAGAAAAGAGGCACTAAACTACAGACCTGTCAATGACGTGTATAGTATGCAAAGTCATGGAGAAGATTATCAGGAGGAGAGTGGTGGAACACCTGGAACGGAACAAGATTATAAACGACAACCAGCACAGATTCGTGGAAGGCAAATTCTGTGTCACAAACCTTCTGCGGTGTTATGTTAAAGTAACAGAAGTGCGACACGAGAGAGACGGGTGGGTTGATTGCATTTTCTTGGACTACAAGAAGGCCTTCGACAAAGTTCCTCACAAGAGACTAGTGCAGAAATTAGAGGATCAGACACGTATAACAGGAAGGGCACTGCAATGGATCAGAGAATACCTGACAGGGAGGCAACAACGAGTCATGTTACGGGATGAGGTATCACAGTGGGCACCTGTGACGAGCGGGGTCCCACAGGGGTCGGTCCTAGGACCAGTGCTATTTCTGGTATATGTGAATGACATGATGGAAGGGATGGACTCAGAAGTGTCCCTGTTCGTAGATGATGTGAAGTTAATGAGGAGAATTAAATCAGATGAGGACCAGGCAGGACTTCAAAGAGACCTGGACAGGCTGGACACCTGGTCCAGCAACTGGCTTCTTGAATTCAACCCTGGCAAGTGCAAAATCATGAAGATCGGAAAAGGGCAAAGAAGACCGCAGACAGAGTATAGACTAGGTGACCAAGGACTGCAAACCTCGCTCAAGGAGAAAGATCTTGGGGTGACCATAACACCGAGCATATCTCCGGAGGCACACATCAACCAGATAACTGCTGCAGCATACGGGCGCCTGGCAAACCTACGGATAGCGTTCCGATACCTCAGTAAGGATTCGTTTAAGACTCTGTATACCATTTACGTCAGGCCCATACTGGAGTATGCAGCACCAGTTTGGAACCCACACCTAGTCAAGCACGTCAAGAAATTAGAGAAAGTGCAAAGGTTTGCAACAAGACTAGTCCCAGAGCTACGGGGATTGTCCTACGAAGAAAGGTTGAGGAAAATCGGCCTGACGACACTGGAGGACAGGAGGGTCAGGGGAGACATGATAACGACATATAAAATACTGCTAGGAATAGACAAGGTGGACAAAGACCGGATGTTCCAGAGAAGGGACACAGACACAAGAGGTCACAATTGGAAGTTGAGGACTCAGATGAATCAAAGGGATGTTAGGAAGTATTTCTTCAGTCATAGAGTAGTCAGGCCGTGGAATAGCCTAGAAAGTGACGTAGTGGAGGCGGGAACCATACATAGTTTTAAGGCGAGGTATGATAGAGCTCATGGGGCAGGGAGAGAGAGGACCTAGTAGCAATCAGCGAAGAGGCGGGGCCAGGAGCTGTGAATCGACCCCTGCAACCACAAATAGGTGAGTACAAATAGGTACACATACACACACACACGCTGTTCAGACGAGGTAAAGTTTGTGTGCAGGAGAAGAAAGTGGAGGAAGGAAGACGGATCTAAGCTACCAGAACACAGTGTGGCTGGGGGGGGGGGAACTAGGGACTGAGGGAGAGGCACTTAGTGGGGAAATAAAGGAAGGAATGTAAAGATCGACTTCGAGCAGGAGTGGCGAGAAAGTGTGAAGACAGGTAGATCTTCCTACCCTTTCGAAATCCAAAGTGTGGGCAGGCGGTGCAACATACCCCTAGTGGGAAGGAAGGGCGTCATGAGGGCACTTACAGACTAAGACAATAAGTGCCTAAGGCCCAAGACTGTTCAACAGTCTCTCATGCATATGAGAGATTACCAGTAGATATCTAAAGTCAGTGCCCGACCAGCCAGGCTATGGTTAGTACGTTAGACTGCACGCAGCCGGAAGTAACAGCCTGATTGATCAGGCTCTTTTCCTCCGGGATTCTTGATCATGGACCGGGCCGTGGGGGCGTTGACCCCCGGAACACCCAGGTAGACTCCAAGTAGAAGCCTGAGGCTAAGTTGGTATGCAGGTGAGAGTCTAAGATGGTGGGCTGGGTATGTGCTCCTTGACTCGGGTATTAAATATCATCGAACTTTTGTAAATAAAACGTTAAGAATATTTATCAGGGTGTTGGCTTGTCATGTGCTGGCTTACCAGTATGTTGGCTTGGCATGTGCTGGCTTACCAGTATGTTGGCTTGTCATGTGCTGGCTTACCAGTATGTTGGCTTGTCATGTGCTGGCTTACCAGTATGTTGGCTTGGCATGTGCTGGCTTACCAGTGTGTTGGCTTGTCATGTGCTGGCTTACCAGTGTGTTGGCTTGTCATGTGCTGGCTTACCATGTGCTGGCTTGTCATGTGCTGGCTTACCAGTGTGTTGGCTTGTCATGTGCTGGCTTACTACCAGTGTGTTGGCTTGTCATGGCTGGCTTACCAGTATGTTGGGTTGTCATGTGCTGGCTTACCAGTATGTTGGTTGGCATGTGCTGGCTTACCAGTGTGTTGGCTTGTCATGTGCTGGCTTACCAGTGTGTTGGCTTGTCATGTGCTGGCTTACCAGTGTGCTGGCTTGTCATGTGCTGGCTTACCAGTGTGTTGGCTTGTCATGTGCTGGCTTACCAGTATGTTGGCTTGTCATGTGCTGGCTTACCCAGTATGTTGGCTTGTCATGTGCTGGCTTACCAGTATGTTGGCTTGTCATGTGCTCGGCTTAACCAGTATGTTGGCTTGTCATGTGCTGGCTTACCAGTATGTTGGCTTGTCATGTGCTGGCTTACCAGTGTGTTGGCTTGTCATTGCTGGCTTACCAGTGTGTTTGGCTTGTCATGTGCTGGCTTACCAGTGTGTTGGCTTGTCATGTGCTGGCTTACCAGTATGTTGGCTTGTCATGTGCTGGCTTACCAGTATGTTGGCTTGTCATGTGCTGGCTTACCAGTATGTTGGCTTGTCATGTGCTGGCTTACCAGTATGTTGGCTTGTCATGTGCTGGCTTACCAGTGTGTTGGCTTGTCATGTGCTGGCTTACCAGTGTGTTGGCTTGTCATGTGCTGGCTTACCAGTGTGTTGGCTTGTCATGTGCTGGCTTACCAGTATGTTGGCTTGTCATGTGCTGGCTTACCAGTATGTTGGCTTGTCATGTGCTGGCTTACCAGCGTGTTGGCTTGTCATGTGCTGGCTTGCCAGTATGTTGGCTTGTCATGTGCTGGCTTACCAGTATGTTGGCTTGTCATGAGTTGGCTTACCAGTATGTTGGCTTGTCATGTTCTGGCTTACCAGTATGTTGGCTTGTCATGCGCTGGCTTACCAGTGTGTTGACTTCTCATGTGCTGGCTTACCAGTATGTTGTCTTGTCATGAGTTGGCTTACCAGTATGTTGGCTTGTCATGTGCTGGCTTACCAGTATGTTGGCTTGTCATGTGCTGGCTTACCAGTATGTTGTCTTGTCATGAGTTGGCTTACCAGTATGTTGGCTTGTCATGTACTGGCTTACCAGTATGTTGGCTTGTCATGTGCTGGCTTACCAGTATGTTGGCTTGTCATGTGCTGGCTTACCAGTATGTTGGCTTGTCATGTGCTGGCTTACCAGTATGTTGGCTTGTCATGTGCTGGCTTACCAGTATGTAGGCTTGTCATGTGCTGGCTTACCAGCGTGTTGGCTTGTCATGTGCTGGCTTATCAGTGTGTTGGCTTGTCATGTGCTGCCTTACCAGCGTGTTGGCTTGTCATGTGCTGGCTTGCCAGTGTGTGGGCTTGTCATGTTCTGGCTTACCAGTATGTTGGCTTGTCATGTGCTGGCTCACCAGTATGTTGCCTTTTCATGCGCTGGCTTACCAGTGTGTTGACTTCTCATGTGCTGGCTTACCAGTATGTTGTCTTGTCATGAGTTGGCTTACCAGTATGTTGGCTTGTCATGTGCTGGTTTACCAGTATGTTGGCTTATGTGCTGGCTTACCAGTATGTTGGCTTGTCATGTGCTGGCTTACCAGTATGTTGGCTTGTCATGTGCTGGCTTACCAGTGTGTTGGCTTGTCATGTGCTGGCTTACCAGTATGTTGGCTTGTCATGGGCTGGCTTACCAGTATGTTGGCTTGTCATGGGCTGGCTTACCAGTATGTTGGCTTGTCATGTGCTGGCTTACCAGTGTGTCTTGTGTGCTGGCTTACCAGTGTGTTGGCTTGTCATGTGCTGGCTTACCAGTATGTTGGCTTGTCATGTGCTGGCTTACCAGTGTGTTGGCTTGTCATGTGCTGGCTTACCAGTGTGTTGGCTTGTCATGTGCTGGCTTACCAGTATGTTGGCTTGTCATGCGCGGGGTTACCAGTGTGTTGGCTTGTCATGTGCTGGCATACCAGTGTGTTGGCTTGTCATGTGCTGGCTTACCAGTATGTTGGCTTGTCATGTGCTGGCTTACCAGTATGTTGGCTTGTCATGTACTGGCTTACCAGTATGTTGGCTTGTCATGTGCTGGCTTACCAGTATGTTGGCTTGTCATGTGCTGGCTTACCAGTATGTTGGCTTGTCATGCGCTGGCTTACCAATGTGATTTCTCATGTGCTGGCTTACCAGTATGTTGTCTTGTCATGTGTTGGCTTACCAGTGTGTTGGCTTGTCATGTGCTGGCTTACCAGTATGTTGGCTTTTCATGTGCTGGCTTACCAGTATGTTGGCTTGTCATGTGGCTTACCAGTATGTTGGTTTGTCATGTGCTGGCTTACCAGTGTGTTGGCTTGTCATGTGCTGGCTTACCAGTGTGTTGGCTTGTCATGTGCGGGCTTACCAGTATGTTGGCTTGTCATGTGTTGGCGTACCAGTGTTGGCTTGTCATGTGCTGGCTTACCAGTGTGTTGGCTTGTCATGTGCTGGCTTACCAGTGTGTTGGCTTGTCATGTGCTGGCTTACCAGTGTGTTGGCTTGTCATGTGCTGGCTTACCAGTATGTTGGCTTGTCATGTGCTGGCTTACCAGTGTTGGCTAGGCATGTGCTGGCTTACCAGTATGTTGGCTTATCATGTGCTGGCTTACCAGTATGTTGGCTTGTCATGTACTGGCTTACCAGTGTGTTGGCTTGTCATGTGCTGGCTTACCAGTGTGTTGGCTTGTCATGTGCTGGCTTACCAGTATGTTGGCTTGTCATGTGCTGGCTTACCAGTATGTTGGCTTGTCATGTGCTGGCTTATCAGTGTGTTGGCTTGTCATGTGCTGGCTTACCAGTATGTTGGTTTGCCATGTGCTGGCTTACCAGTATGTTGGTTTGTCATGTGCTGGCTTACCAGTGTGTGGGCTTGTCATGTGCTGGCTTACCAGTGTGTTGGCTTGTCATGTGCTGGCTTACCAGTGTGTTGACTTGTCGTGTGCTGGCTTACCAGTGTGTTGGCTTACCAGTATGTTGGCTTGTCATGTGCTGGCTTACCAGTGTTGGCTTGTCATGTGCTGGTTTACCAGTATGTTGGCTTGTCATGTGCTGGCTTACCAGTATGTTGGCTTGTCATGTGCTGGCTTACCAGTGTGTTGACTTGTCATGTCTGCTTACCAGTGTGTTTGCTTGTCATGTTGCTGGCTTACCAGTGTTTTGGCTTATGTGCTGGCTTATCAATATGTTGGCTTGTCATGTGCTGGCTTACCAGTGTGTTGGCTTATGTGCTGGCTTACCAGTATGTTGGCTTGTCATGTGCTGGCTTACCAGTGTGTTGGCTTATGTGCTGGCTTAGCAGTATGTTGGCTTGTCATGTGCTGGCTTACCAGTGTGTTGGCTTATGTGCTAGCTTACCAGTATGTTGGCTTGTCATGTGCTGGCTTACCAGTATGTTGGCTTGTCATGTGCTGGCTTACCAGTATGTTGACTTGTCATTTGCTGGCTTACCAGTATGTTGGCTTGTCATGTGCTGGCTTACCAGTGCGTTGGCTTATATGCTGGCTTACCAGTATGTTAGCTTCTCATGTGCTGGCTTACCAGTGCGTTGGCTTATATGCTGGCTTACCAGTATGTTGGCTTGTCATGTGCTGGCTTACCAGTATGTTGGCTTGTCATGTGCTGGCTTACCAGTATGTTGACTTGTCATGTGCTGGCTTACCAGTGTGTTGGCTTGTCATGTGCTGGCTTACCAGTGCGTTGGCTTATATGCTGGCTTACCAGTATGTTGGCTTGGCATGTGCTGGCTTACCAGTGTGTTGGCTTGTCATGTGCTGGTTTACCAGTATGTTGACTTGTCATGTGCTGGCTTACCAGTATGTTGGCTTGTCATGTGCTGGCTTACCAGTGTGTTGGCTTGTCATGTGCTGGCTTACCAGTGTGTTGGCTTGTCATGTGCTGGCTTACCAGTGTGTTGGCTTGTCATGTGCTGGCTTACCAGTATGTTGGCTTGTCATGTGCTGGCTTACCAGTGTGTTGACTTGTCATGTGCTGGCTTACCAGTGTGTTGGCTTATGTGCTGGCTTACCAGTGTGTTGGCTTGTCATGTGCTGGCTTACCAGTGTGTTGGCTTATGTGCTGGCTTATCAATATGTTGGCTTGTCATGTGCTGGCTTACCAGTGTGTTGGCTTATGTGCTGGCTTACCAGTATGTTGGCTTGTCATGTGCTGGCTTACCAGTATGACTTGCCATGTGCTGGCTTACCAGTATGTTGGCTTGTCATGTGCTGGCTTACCAGTGTGTTGGCTTATGTGCTGGCTTACCAGTATGTTGGCTTGTCATGTGCTGGCTTACCAGTGTGTTGGCTTATGTGCTGGCTTACCAGTATGTTGGCTTGTCATGTGCTGGCTTACCAGTATGTTGACTTGTCATTTGCTGGCTTACCAGTATGTTGGCTTGTCATGTGCTGGCTTACCAGTGCGTTGGCTAATATGCTGGCCTTACCAGTATGTTAGCTTCACATGTGCTGGCTTACCAGTGCGTTGGCTTATATGCTGGCTTACCAGTATGTTGGCTTGTCATGTGCTGGCTTACCAGTATGTTGGCTTTGTCATGTGCTGGCTTACCAGTAATGTTGACTTGTCATGTGGCTGGCTTACCAGTGTGTTGGCTTGTCATGTGCTGGCTTACCAGTGCGTTGGCTTATATGCTGGCTTACCAGTATGTTGGCTTGTCATGTGCTGGCTTACCAGTGTGTTGGCTTGTCATGTGCTGGCTTACCATGTGTTGGCTTGTCATGTGCTGGCTTACCAGTGTGTTGGCTTGTCATGTGCTGGCTTACCAGTGTGTTGGCTTGTCATGTGCTGGCTTACCAGTGTGTTGGCTTGTCATGTGCTGGCTTACCAGTGTGTTGGCTTGTCATGTGCTGGCTTACCAGTGTGTTGGTTTGTCATGTGTTGGCTTACCTGTATGTTGGCTTGTCATGTGCTGGCTTTCCAGTATGTTGGCTTGTCATGTGCTGGCTTACCAGTATGTTGGCTTGTCATGTGCTGGCTTACCAGTGTGTTGGCTTGTCATGTGCTGGCTTACCAGTGTGTTGGCTTGTCATGTGCTGGCTTACCAGTGTGTTGGCTTGTCATGTGCTGGCTTACTAGTGTGTTGGCTTGTCATGTGCTGGCTTACCAGTGTGTTGGCTTGTCATGTGCTGGCTTACTAGTGTGTTGGCTTGTCATGTGCTGGCTTACCAGTGTGTTGGCTTGTCATGTGCGGTCTTACCAGTGTGTTTGCTTGTCATGTGCTGGCTTACCAGTGTGTTGGCTTGTCATGTGCTGGCTTACCAGTGTGTTGGCTTGTCATGTGCGGCTTACTAGTGTGTTGGCTTGTCATTGCTGGCTTACCAGTATGTTGGCTTGTCATGTGCTGGCTTACCAGTGTGTTGGCTTGTCATGTGCTGGCTTACTAGTGTGTTGGCTTGTCATGTGCTGGCTTACTAGTGTGTTGGCTTGTCATGTGCTGGCTTACCAGTGTGTTGGCTTGTCATGTGCTGGCTTACTAGTGTGTTGGCTTGTCATGTGCTGGCTTACTAGTGTGTTGGCTTGTCATGTGCTGGCTTACTAGTGTGTTGGCTTGTCATGTGCTGGCTTACCAGTATGTTGGCTTGTCATGTGCTGGCTTACCAGTGTGTTGGCTTGTCATGTGCTGGCTTACTAGTGTGTTGGCTTGTCATGTGCTGGCTTACCATATGTTGGCTTGTCATGTGCTGGCTTACCAGTGTGTTGGCTTGTCATGTGCGGCTTACCAGTGTGTTGGCTTGTCATGTGCGGGCTTACCATGTGTTGGCTTGTCATGTGCTGGCTTACCAGTGTGTTGGCTTGTCATGTGCTGGCTTACCAGTGTGTTGGCTTGTCATGTGCTGGCTTACCAGTGTGTTGGCTTGTCGTGCTGGCTTACCAGTGTGTTGGCTTGTCATGTGCTGGCTTACCAGTGTGTTGGCTTGTCATGTGCTGGTTTACCAGTGTGTTGGCTTGTCATGTGCTGGCTTACCAGTATGTTGGCTTGTCATGTGCGGGCTTACCAGTGTGTTGGCTTGTTATGTGCTGGTTTACCAGTGTGTTGGCTTGTCATGTGCTGGCTTACCAGTATGTTGGCTTGTCATGTGCGGGCTTACCAGTGTGTTGGCTTGTCATGTGCTGGCTTACCAGTGTGTTGGCTTGTCATGTGCGGGCTTACCAGTATGTTGGCTTGTCATGTGCTGGCTTACCAAAGTGTTGGCTTGTCATGTGCTGGCTTACCAGGGTGTTGGCTTGTCATGTGCTGGCTTACCAGTATGTTGGCTTGTCATGTGCTGGCTTACCATGTGTTGGCTTGTCATGGTGCTGGCTTACCAAAGTGTTGGCTTGTCATGTGCTGGCTTACCAGTGGTTGGCTTGTCATGTGCTGGCTTACCAGTGTGTTGGCTTGTCATGTGCTGGCTTTACCAGTGTGTTTGCTTGTCATGTGCTGGCTTACCAGTGTGTTGGCTTGTCATGTGCTGGCTTACCAGTGTGTTGGCTTGTCATGTGCTGGCTTACCAGTATGTTGGCTTGTCATGTGCTGGCTTACCAGTATGTTGGCTTGTCATGTGCTGGCTTACCAGGGTGTTGGCTTGTCATGTGCTGGCTTACCAGTGTGTTGGCTTGTCATGTGCTGGCTTACCAGTGTGTTGGCTTGTCATGTACTGGCTTACCAGTGTGTTGGCTTGTCATGTGCTGGCTTACCAGGGTGTTGGCTTGTCATGTGCTGGCTTACCAGTGTGTTGGCTTGTCATGTGCTGGCTTAAGATGAACCTAACGTCCTGTAATACTATGTTCATTTTTCCACTATAACCTACCTTGTACATAACTCATATCGTATTTACTTTCTCTGGTTTCGTAAGGTTAAGTCCATGATCTTTACTTAATTCATGGTATAACTTAACAAATCTTTGATGATAATTGTGTTGTAGAGGTCTGAACACAACTCACACCTCTACAACGCAATTTTCCTCACAATGAGCACAACTGAGACCTCTGCAACACAATTGTCATCAAATATTTGTTAAGTTATACCATGAATTAAGTAAAGATCCTGGACTTAACCTTACGACACCAGACAAAGTAAATACGATACGAGTTATGTACAAGGTAGGTTATAGTGGAAAAATGAACATAGTATTAGAAGAGGGAGGAAGTTAGGTGCCTCTTGAAACGTTGTTTTTGTTGATAGGTTGTATGTGTGTACCTGGGTATTACCTGCTGGAACTTTGTTGATAGGTTGTATGTGTGTACCTGGGTATTACCTGCTGGAACTTTCTCTGCTATCACAAAGTTTCAACACTCTCCCATTTTAGATGCTTTAAATTGAAGTCACCGAACAAGATGTTCGGAAACGGGTTTATAGGATTCCGATGCGGTGTTCGATTTACATTAAGTGAACTTCGAAATTGTTGAGAATATGTATCCGGTGGTGCGTTTATATGTTCACGAAGTTTACTGTGATTCTCAAGGTTTGTCTTGACTCTTGCCACAATATTATACGTGGCGTTAACTACCAATATATACATTATTTACTCTTAAATACACATTATCTACTCTAATATACACATTATCTACTCTGAAATACACATTATCTACTCTTATATACACATCTACTCTTATATACACATTATCTACTCTTATATACACATCTCTTATATACACATTATCTACTCTGAAATACACATTATCTACTCTTATATACACATTATCTACTCTAATATACACATTATCTACTCTTATATACACATTATCTACTCTTATATACACATCTACTCTTATATACACATCTACTCTTATATACACATTATCTACTCTTATATACACATCTACTCTTATATACACATTATCTACTCTTATATACACATTATCTACTCTAATATACACATTATCTACTCTTATATACACATCTACTCTTATATACACATCTACTCTTATATACACATTATCTACTCTTATATACACATCTACTCTTATATACACATTATCTACTCTTATATACACATCTACTCTTATATACACATTATCTACTCTTATATACACATCTACTCTTATATACACATTATCTACTCTTATATACACATCTACTCTTATATACACATTATCTACTCTTATATACACATTATCTACTCTAATATACACATTATCTACTCTTATATACACATTATCTACTCTTATATACACATCTACTCTTATATACACATCTACTCTTATATACACATTATCTACTCTTATATACACATCTACTCTTATATACACATTATCTACTCTTATATACACATTATCTGCTCTTATATACACATTATCTACTCTTATATACACATCTACTCTTATATACACATCTACTCTTATATACACATTATCTACTCTTATATACACATTATCTACTCTTATATACACATTATCTACTCTTATATACACATTATCTACTCTTATATACACATTATCTACTCTTATATACACATTATCTACTCTTATATACACATCTACTCTTATATACACATCTACTCTTATATACACATTATCTACTCTTATATACACATTATCTACTCTTATATACACATCTCTTATATACACATTATCTACTCTTATATACACATTATCTACTCTTATATACACATTATCTACTCTTATATACACATCTACTCTTATATACACATTATCTACTCTTATATACACATCTACTCTTATATACACATTATCTACTCTTATATACACATTACCTACTCTTATATACACATTATCTACTCTTATATACACATCTACTCTTATATACACATTATCTACTCTTATATACACATCTACTCTTATATACACATTATCTACTCTTATATACATATTATCTACTCTTATATACACATCTACTATTATATACACATTATCTACTCTTATATACACATTATCTACTCTTATATACACATTATCTACTCTTATATACACATTATCTACTTTTATATACACATTATCTACTCTTATATACACATTATCTACTTTTATATACACATTATCTACTCTTATATACACATTATCTACTTTTATATACACATTATCTACTCTTATATACACATTATCTACTCTTATATACACATCTACTCTTATATACACATTACCTGCTCTTATATACACATCTACTCTTATATACACATTACCTTCTCTTATATACACATCTACTCTTATATACACATTATCTACTCTTATATACACATTACCTACTCTTATATACACATTACCTACTCTTATATACACATCTACTCTTATATACACATTACCTACTCTTATATACACATTATCTACTCTTATATACACATTACCTACTCTTATATACACATTACCTGCTCTTATATACACATTACCTACTCTTATATACACATTACCTACTCTTATATACACATTACCTACTCTTATATACACATTATCTACTCTTATATACACATTACCTACACTTATATACACATTACCTACTCTTATATACACATTACCTACTCTTATATACACATCTACTCTCATATACACATTACCTACTCTTATATACACATCTACTCTTATATACACATCTGCTCTTATATACACATTACCTACTCTTATATACACATTATCTACTCTTATATACACATTATCTACTCTTATATACACATCTATTCTTATATACACATTATCTACTCTTATATACACATTATCTACTCTTACATACACATTATCTACTCTTATATACACATTATCTACTCTTATATACACATTACCTGCTCTTATATACACATTATCTACTCTTATATACACATTACTACTCTTTATACACATTACCTACTTCTTAATACAAAATTATCTACTCTTATATACACATTACTACCTTATATACACATTCCCACTCTTATATACACATTTTCCTACTCTTTATACACATTCCCACTCTATATACACATTACCCACTCTTATAACAATCTACTCTTATATACACATTGCTCTTATATACACATTACTACTTTATATACAAATCTACTCTTATATACACATTATCTACTCTTATATACACATATTATCTTATATACACATTATCTACTGTTATATACACATATCTACTCTTACCATACACATTATCTACTCTTATATACACATATCTACTCTTATATACACATTACTCTACTCTTATATACCACATATTTCTCTTATATACACATTATCTACTCTTATATACACATTATCTACTCTTATATACACATTATCTACTCTTATATACACATTATCTACTCTTATATACACATTATCTACTGTTATATACACATCTACTCTTATATACACATCTACTCTTATATACACATTATCTACTGTTATATACACATTACCTACTCTTACATACACATCTACTCTTATATACACATTATCTACTCTTATATACACATTGTACTCTTATATACACATTACCTACTCTTATATACACATTATCTACTCTTATATACACATTACCTACTCTTATATACACATCTACTCTTATATACACATTATCTACTCTTATATACACATTATCTACTCTTATATACACATTATCTACTCTTATATACACATTATCTACTCTTATATACACATTATCTACTCTTATATACACATTATGACTATACAATGTGTTATAGTGTACTCGGGTATATATGGTTGACATACAGTATTTGTCTCTAATAGGATATAGAAGTTATAACTGTGATATACCTCACAGGATTTTCAAGTTTTATAACTCAGCCTAGCTCTTTCTTCCTGGTGATTGCTGATCACCAGCTGTTGCTATTGGCGCCTGCCTTACATACACATCTTGTTAAATACTTTGTCAGAAGGTCGCTTATAAACAAACTTTAATCTCAATACTTGATTTAACACTTAATATCCTTCCAAAAATCAATGTTCTTCTTTCGCTGCAATTTTTCCTCTGACTTCTTAACTCTATTGTGACTTGAGTTATTGATCTTATGTGGCAGTCATGTGTACCTGTTATGTGACATCACTGTGTGTACTGTTATGTGGCAGCACTGTGTGTACTGTTATGTGCATCACGTTGTGTACATGTATGTGGCAGTTACTGTGTGTGTACAAGTTATGTGGCAGTTACTGTGTGTACCTGTTATGTGGCAGTTACTCGGTGTACTGTTATGTGAGTCATGTGTTGACAGTTATGTGGCAGTTACTTTGTGTACTGTTAATTGGCAGTTACTGTGTGTGTACCTGTTATGGACAGTCACTGTGTGTACCTGTTATGGCATCACTGGTGTGTACTGTTATGTGCAGAAGTGTGTGTACCTGTTAGTGGAGTTACTGTGTGTACCTTATGGTGGCAGATTACGTGTTGTACCTGTTATGTGGCAGTTACTGTGTGTTACCTGTTATTGGCGTTTACTGTGTGTGCCTGTTAGTGTGCAGTTATAACAGTGTGTTGATATGTCCATTACTGTGTGTTAACACTTTTATTGGCAGTTACTGTGTGTGTACACAGTAATATGCAAGTTCTGTTTGTGACCTGTTATGTTCCCATTACTGTTGTACCTTAATTGCAGTCATTGTGTACCTGTATGTGGCAGTTACTGTGTGTACCTGTTATGTGGCAGTTACTGTGTGTGTACTGGTATGTGGCAGTTACTGTGTGTGTACCTGTTATGTGGCAGTTACTGTGTTGTACCTGTTATGTGGCAGTCACTGTGTTTACCTGTTATGTGGCAGTTACTGTGTGTGTACTTGGTATGTGGCAGTTGCTGTATGTGTACCTGTTATGTGGCAGTTACTGTGTGTGTACCTGTTATGCGCAAGTTACTGTGTGTGTACCTGTTATGTGGCAGTTACTGTGTGTGTGTACCTGTTATGTGGCAGTTACTGTGTGTGTTTACCTGGTATGTGGCAGTTACTGTGTGTGTACATGTTATGTGGCAATTACTGTGTGTGTACCTGGTATGTGGCAGTTACTGTGTGTGTACTTGGTATGTGGCAGTTGCTGTATGTGCACCTGTTATGTGGCAGTCATTGTGTGTACCTGGTATGTGGCAGTCACTGATGTGTTCGTAGTGCGTTACTGTGTGTAGTACCTGTTATGTGGCAGTTACTGTGTGTGTACCTGGTATGTTGTAGTTACTGTGTGTGTACCTGTTATGTGGCAGTTACTGTTTGTGTACATGTTATGTGGCAGTTACTGTGTGTGTACCTGGTATGTGGCAGTTGCTGTGTGTGTACCTGTTATGTGGCAGTTACTGTGTGTGTACCTGTTATGTGGCAGTTACTGGTGTGTACCTGTTATGTGGCAGTACTGTGTGTGTACATGTTATGTGGCAGTTACTGTGTGTGTACCTGGTATGTGGCAGTTACTGTGTGTGTACCTGTTACTGTGGCAGTACTGTGTGGTACTGGTATGTGGCGTACTGTGTTTACTGTTATGGCAGTTACTGTATGTGTACCTGTTATGTGGCAGTTGCTGTATGTGTACCTCTTATGTGGCAGGTACTGTGTGTGTACCTGGTATGTGGCAGTTACTGTGTGTGTACCTGTTATGTGGCAGTTACTGTGTGTGTACCTGGTATGTGGCAGTTACTGTGTGTGTACCTGGTATGTGGCAGTTACTGTGTGTGTGTGTACTTGTTATTTGGCAGTTACTGTGTGTGTACCTGTTATGTGGCAGTTACTGTGTGTGTGTACCTGTTATGTGGCAATTACTGTGTGTGTACCTGGTATGTGGCAGTTACTGTGTGTGTACCTGTTATGTGGCAGTTACTGTGTGTTTGTACCTGTTACGTGGCAGTTACTGTGTGTGTACCTGTTATGTGGCAGTTACTGTGTGTGTTCCTGGTATGTGGCAATTACTGTGTGTACCTGTTATGTGGCAGTTACTGTGTGTGTACCTGGTATGTGGCAGTTACTGTGTGTGTACCTGTTATGTGGCAGTTACTGTGTTTGTACCTGTTATGTGGCAGTTACTGTGTGTGTACCTGGTATGTGGCAGTTACTGTGTGTGTACCTGTTATGTGGCAGTTACTGTGTGTACCTGTTATGTGGCAGTTACTGCGTGTGTGTATACTTGTTATGTGACAGTCACTGTGTGTGTACCTGGTATGTAGCAGTCACTGTGTGTACCTGGTATGTGCAGTCACGTTTTACTGTATGTGCATCATGTGTGTACCTGTTATGTGGCAGTTACTGTGTGTGTACCTGGTATGTGGCAGTCACTGTGTGTGTACCTGTTATGTGGCAGTTACTGTGTGTGTACCTGGTATGTGGCAGTTAAAGTGTGTGTGTGTACTTGTTATGTGACAGTCACTGTGTGTGTACCTGGTATGTAGCAGTCACTGTGTGTGTACCTGGTATGTGGCAGTCGCTGTGTGTGTACCTGGTATGTGGCAGTTACTGTGTGTGTACCTGGTATGTGGCAGTTAAAGTGTGTGTGTGTGTACTTGTTATGTGACAGTCACTGTGTGTGTACCTGGTATGTAGCAGTCACTGTGTGTGTACCTGGTATGTGGCAGTCACTGTGTGTACCTGGTAGGTGGCAGTCACTGTGTGTGTGTATTTGTTATGTGACAGTCACTGTGTGTGTACCTGGTATGTAGCAGTCACTGTGTGTGTACCTGGCATGTGGCAGTCACTGTGTGTACCTTGTATGTGGCAGTTACTGCGTGTGTACCTGGTATGTGGCAGTTACTGTGTGTGTACCTGGTATGTGGCAGTCACTGTGTATGTACCTGATATGTGGCAGTTACTGTGTGTATACCTTGTATGTGGCAGTCACTGTGTGTACCTGATATGTGGCAATCACTGTGTGTGTACCTGGTATGTGGCATTGTGTGTGTACTTGGTATGTGGCAGTTACTGTGTGTACCTGGTATGTGGCAGTTACTGTGTTGTGTCCTGGATTCAGTCACTGTGCGTGTACCTGGTATGTGGCAGTCACTGTGTGTGTACCTGGTATGTGGCGGTCACTGGGTGTGTACCTGCTATGTAGCAGTCACTGTGTATGTACCTGATATGTTGCAGTCACTGTGTGTGTACCTGTTATGTGGCAGTCACAGTGTGTGTACCTGGTATGTGGCAGTTACTGTGTGTGTACCTGGTATGTGGCAGTTACTGTGTGTGTACCTGTTATGTGGCAGTCACTGTGCGTGTACCTGGTATGTGGCAGTCACTGTGTGTGTACCTGGTATGTGGCAGTCACTGTGTGTGTACCTGGTATGTGGCAGTCATAGTGTGTGTACCTGGTATGTGGCAGTCACTGTGTGTGTACCTGGTATGTGGCAGTCACTTTGTGTGTACCTGGTATTTGGCAGTCACTGTGTGTGTACCTGGTATGTGGCAGTCACTGTGTGTGCACCTGGTATGTGGCAATTACTGTGTGTGTACCTGGTATGTGGCAGTTACTGTGTGTGTACCTGGTATGTGGCAGTCAATGTGTGTGTGTACCTGGTATGTGGCTGTCACTGTGTGTGTACCTGTTATGTGGCAGTCACTGTGCATGTTCCTGGTATGTGGCAGTCAATGTGTGTGTGTACCTGTTATGTGGCAGTCACTGTGTGTGTACCTGGTATGTGGCAGTCACTGTGTGTGTACCTGGTATGTGGCAGTCATTGTGTGTGTACCTGTATGTGGCAGTCACTTTGTGTGTACCTGGTATGTGGCAGTCACTTTGTGTGTACCTGTTATGTGGCAGTCACTGTGTGTGTGTACTTGTTATGTGGGAGTTACTGTGTGTGTACCTAGTATGTGACAGTCACTGTGTGTGTACCTCGTATGTGGCAGTCACTGTGTGTGTACCTGGTATGTGGCAGTCACTGTGTGTGTACCTGGTATGTGACAGTCACTGTATGTGTGTACTTGTTATTTGGCAGTTACTGTGTGTGTACCTGGTATGTGGCAGTCACTGTGTGTACCTTGTATGTGGCAGTCACTGTGTGTACCTTGTATGTGGCAGTCATTGTGTGTGTACCTGGTATGTGGCAATCACTGGGTGTGTGTACCTGGTATGTAGCAGTCATTGGGTGTGTACCTGGTATGTAGCAGCCACTGAGTGTGTGTATCTGGGAGGTGGCAGTCACTGGTTGTGTGCATCTGGGATGTGGCAGTCACTGTGTGTGTACCTGGTCAGGCAGTCACTGTATGTGTACCTGATATGTAGCAGTCACTGTGTGTGTACCTGGTCAGGCAGTCACTGTGTGTGTACCTGGTATGTAGCAGTCACTGGGTGTGTGTATCTGGTATGTAGCAGTCAATGGGTGTGTGTACCTGGTATGTGGCAGCAACTGCTCGTCCTGTGTTCAGCATGGCTCCAATGTGTGGCAGTCACTGGTCATGCTGTGTCTAACATGACTCCCAGGTCTGGCCGCAACTGGTCCCAGGTGTGGCAGCAACTGGTCGTGCTGTATGCACCATGGCTCTCAGGTGTGGCAGTCACAGGTCGTGCTGTGTCCAACATGGCTCCCAGGTGTAGCAGTAACTGGTCGTGCTGTGTTCACCATGGCTCCCACTGATCGTGCTGTGTTCACCATGGCTCCCAGGTGTAGCAGTCACTGGTCGTGCTGTGTTCACCATGGCTCCCAGGTGTAGCAGTCACTGGTCGTGCTGTGTTCACCATGGCTCCCAGGTGTAGCAGTCACTGGCCGTTTGTGTGTTCACCATGCTCCAGTGTGGCAGTCACTGGTCAGTGCTGTGTCACCATGGCTCCCAGTGTGGCAGTCACTGTCGTGTGTTCCACATGGCTCCCAGTTACAGTCACTGGCCGTGCTGTGTTCAACATGGCTCCCAGTATTGCAGTCACTGCGTGTCTGTGTACAACATGGCTCCCAGTGTAGCAGTCACTGGTCATGTGTGTTCACCTGGCTCCAGTGTGGCAGTCACTGTCATGCTGTGTTACATGCTCCAGTTGTAGCAGTCACTGGTCGGTGTGTTCACCTGGCTCCAGATGTAGCAGTCACTGGCCTGTGTCTGTGTCATCATGGCTACCGTTGTAGCAGTCACTGTCGTGCTGTGTTCACATGGCTCCCAGTGTGGCAGTCACTGGTCGTGCGTGTTCACCATGGCTCCCAGGTGTAGCAGTCACTGAAGTGCTTGTCACCATGGCTCAGTTGTGGCAGCACTGTCGTGCTGTGTTCACATGGCTCCCGGTGTGGCAATCACTGATCGTTGCTGTGTCACCATGGCTGCCCAGTGTGGTAGCAACTGGTCCAGTTGCAATCACTGGTCGTGCTGTGTCACCATGGCTACTGTAGCAGTCACTGGTCGGTGTGTTCACCATGGCTCCCAGTTGGCAGTCACTGTCGTGCTGTGTTCACTATGGCTCCCAGGGTGTGCAGTCACTGATGGCGTGTGTTCACATGCTCCGGTGTAGCAGTCATGGTCGTGCTGTGTTCACCATGGCTCCCAGGTGTGGCAGTCACTGGTCGTGCTGTGTTCACCATGGCTCCCAGGTGTAGCAGTCACTGGTCGTGCTGTGTTCACCATGGCTCCCAGATGTGGCAGTCACTGGTCCCAGGTGTGGCAGTCACTGGTCGTGCTGTGTTCACCATGGCTCCCAGGTGTGGCAGTCACTGGTCGTGCTGTGTTCACCATGGCTCCCAGATGTGTCAGCAACTGGTCCCAGGTGTGGCAGTCACTGGTCGTGCTGTGTTCACCATGGCTCCCAGGGTAGCTGACGTGCAGTGTGTTCACCATGGCTCCCAGGTGTAGCAGTCACTGGTCATGTTGTGTTCACCATGGCTCCCAGGTGTGGCAGTCACTGGTCGTGCTGTGTTCACCATGGCTCCCAGGTGTAGCAGTCACTGGTCGTGCTGTGTTCACCATGGCTCCCAGATGTGGCAGTCACTGGTCGTGCTGTGTTCACCATGGCTCCCAGGTGTAGCAGTCACTGATAGTGCTGTGTTCACCATGGCTCCCAGGTGTAGCAGTCACTGGTCGTGCTGTGTTCACCATGGCTCCCAGGTGTAGCAGTCACTGGTCGTGCTGTGTTCACCATGGCTCCCAGGTGTAGCAGTCACTGGTCGTGCTGTGTTCACCATGGCTCCCAGGTGTAGCAGTCACTGGTCGTGCTGTGTTCACCATGGCTCCCAGATGTGGCAGTCACTGATAGTGCTGTGTTCACCATGGCTCCCAGGTGTAGCAGTCACTGGTCGTGCTGTGTTCAACATGGCTCCCAGATGTGTCAGCAACTGGTCCCAGGTGTGGCAGTCACTGGTCATGCTGTGTTCACCATGGCTCCCAGGTGTGGCAATCACTGATCGTGCTGTGTTCACCATGGCTCCCAGGTGTGGCAGCAACTGGTCCAGTGGGCATCATGGTCGTGCTTGTTCACCATGGCTCCCAGGTGTAGCAGTCACTGATCGTGCTGTGTTCACCATGGCTCCCAGGTGTGGCAATCACTGATCGTGCTGTGTTCACCATGGCTCCCAGGTGTGGCAGCAACTGGTCCCAGGTGTGGCAATCACTGGTCGTGCTGTGTTCACCATGGCTCCCAGGTGTAGCAGTCACTGATCGTGCTGTGTTCACCATGGCTCCCAGGTGTGGCAGTCACTGGTCGTGCTGTGTTCACCATGGCTCCCAGGTGTGGCAGTCACTGGTCGTGCTGTGTTCACTATGGCTCCCAGCTGTAGCAGTAACTGGTCGTGCTGTGTTCACCATGGCTCCCAGCTGTAGCAGTCACTGGTCGTGCTGTGTTCACCATGGCTCCCAGGTGTGGCAGTCACTGGTCGTGCTGTGTTCACTATGCTCCAGTGGCAGTCCACGATGGCGCTGTTCACATGGCTCCAGGTGTAGCAGTCACTGGTCGTGCTGTGTTCACCATGGCTCCCAGGTGTGGCAGTCACTGGTCGTGCTGTGTTCACCATGGCTCCCAGGTGTAGCATGATCACTGGTCGTGCTGTGTTCACCATGGCTCCCAGGTGTGCAGTCACTGGTCATGCTGTGTTCACCATGGCTCCCAGGTGTGGCAGTCACTGGTCGTGCTGTGTTCAACATGGCTCCCAGGTGTAGCAGTAACTGGTCGTGCTGTGTTCACCATGGCTCCCAGCTGTAGCAGTCACTGGTCGTGCTGTGTTCACCATGGCTCCCAGGTGTGGCAGTCACTGGTCGTGCTGTGTTCACCATGGCTCCCAGGTGTGGCAGTCACTGATGGCGCTGTGTTCACCATGGCTCCCAGGTGTAGCAGTCACTGGTCGTGCTGTGTTCACCATGGCTCCCAGGTGTGGCAGTCACTGGTCGTGCTGTGTTCACCATGGCTCCCAGGTGTAGCAGTCACTGGTCGTGCTGTGTTCACCATGGCTCCCAGGTGTAGCAGTCACTGGTCGTGCTGTGTTCACCATGGCTCCCAGGTGTAGCAGTCACTGATCGTGCTGTATTCAGCATGGCTCCCAGGTGTGGCAGTCACTGATGGCGCTGTGTTCAGCATGGCTCTCAGGTTGGCAGCACTTGTCGGCGTGTTCAGCAACATGGCTCCCAGGTGTGGCAGTCACTTGTCGTGCTGTGTTCAGCATGGCTCTCAGGTGTGGCAGTCACTTTTCGTGCTGTGTTCAGCATGGCTCCCAGGTGTGGCAGTCACTTGTCGTGCTGTGTTCAGCATGGCTCCCAGGTGTGGCAGTCACTGATCGCACTGTGTTCAGCATGGCTCCCAGGTGTGGCAGTCACTGATCGCACTGTGTTCAGCATGGCTCCCAGGTGTGGCAGTCACTGATCGCACTGTGTTCAGCATGGCTCCCAGGTGTGCAGTCCTGATTGCACTGTGTTCGCATGGCTCCAGTGTGGCAGTCACTGATCGCTGTGTTCAGCATGGCTCCCAGGTGTGGCAGTCACTGATCGCACTGTGTTCAGCATGGCTCCAGGTGTGGCAGTCACTGTCGCACTGTGTTCACGCATGGCTCCCAGGTGTGGCAGTCACTGATCGCACTGTGTTCAGCATGGCTCCCAGGTGTGCAGTCAACTGAGGCGCTGTGTTCAGCATGGCTTTCCAGTGTGGCATGTCTCTGATCGCCTGTGTTCACCATGGCTCCCAGGTGTGGCAGTCACTGATCGCACTGTGTTCACATGGCTCCCAGGTGTGGCAGTCACTGATGGCGCTGTGTTCAGCATGGCTCAGGTGTGCAGTCACTGATCGCACTGTGTTCAGCATGGCTCCCAGGTTGTGGCAGTCACTGATCCACTGTGTTCACATGGCTCCCAGGTGTGCAGTCACTGGATCGCACTGTGTTCACATGGCTCCCAGGTGTGGCAGTCACTGATCGCACTGTGTTCACATGGCTCCCAGGTGTGGCAGTCACTGATCGTCACTGTGTTCAGCATGGCTCCCAGGTGTGCAGTCAACTGTCGCCTGTGTTCAGCATGGCTCCCAGTGTGGCAGTCACTGATCGCACTGTGTTCAGCATGGCTCCCAGGTGTGGCAGTCACTGGATCGGACTGTGTTCAGCATGGCTCCCAGGTGTGGCAGTCACTGATGGCGCTGTGTTCAGCATGGCTCTCAGGTGTGGCAGTCACTTGTCGCACTGTGTTCAGCATGGCTCCCAGGTGTGGCAGTCACTGGATCGCACTGTGTTTCAGCATGGCTCCCAGGTGTGGCAGTCACTTGTCGTGCTGTGTTCAGCATGGCTCCCAGGTGTGGCAGTCACTTTTCGTGCTGTGTTCAGCATGGCTCCCAGGTGTGGCAGTCACTGATCGCCTGTGATTCAGCATGGCTCCCAGGTGTGGCAGTCACTGATCGCACTGTGTTCAGCATGGCTCCCAGGTGTGGCAGTCACTGATCGCACTGTGTTCAGCATGGCTCCCAGGTGTGGCAGTCACTGATCGCACTGTGTTCAGCATGGCTTTCAGGTGTGGCAGTCACTGATCGCACTGTGTTCAGCATGGCTCCCAGGTGTGGCAGTCACTGATCGCACTGTGTTCAGCATGGCTTTCAGGTGCTGTCATTTAGATTATAAAGTTCTTGAGTTTGAATGGAACTAATTACGTCTAATCATGTGTTAACGCGACCTGCTCCACATGAAGACTGGGCAATGTGTATCATAATCTTATTTAGCTATTCATAGTACATTTGTGTTGCACCAGAGATAGTTCTAGTAAGTTGTTGCATAGTGTTTTGTTGTTGTTATGATTTGTAATATAGCTATATTGTATTGTGGGGAAATATACTATATAAAAATGTCAGTAGAAAGTTAAGATGAACCTTTGTTAGAATTTCCGTTATGAGAGACATGTGAACATGTGAAATCCACACTAAACTCCACACAGGACGTGTTGTTGCAGTCATACACTGATCAAGTAACTCTCGACATATCCACCTATACTCCACACAGTGACGTGGGTTGTTGCTCTATACACTGTCAAGTAACTCTCGACATATCCACACTATAACTCCACACAGTGACGTGGGTTGTTGCTCTATACACTGTCAAGTAACTCTTGACATGTCCACACTATAACTCCACACAGTGACGTGGGTTGTTTGCTTTCGGTGTATACACTGTCAGTAACTCTTGACATATCCACACTATAACTCCACACAGTGACGTGGGTTGTTGCTCTATACACTGTCAAGTAACTCTCGACATATCCACACTATAACTCCACACAGTGACGTGGGTTGTTGCTCTATACACTGTCAAGTAACTCTTGACTGTCCAACTATAACTCCACACAGTGAGTGTTGTTGCCTATACACTGTCAGTAACTCTGACATATCCACACTAACTCCACACGTGACGTGGTTGTTGTCTATCACTGATCAAGTACTCTTGAATACCACACTTAACTCCACACAGTACGTGGGTTGTTGCTCTATCACTGTCAAGTAACTCGTACAATCCACACTCTCACATCTACACACAGAGGGGACACACTGTGCACTACTTTAGTACTCATTTCTAATTTTTACTTCAGGGCATGGCTGAGATACGTTGAAGTCAGACCAGGGTTAAAGTTTGGTCCAGGATGTAGGGTCCTTTCTTTTTTTTGTAGGTGGGAGAGCACGCACCAGTTCGACAGGGCGCTTATTCTCCCGTTCGGCGTATATGACGGCATATACCATTGTTACATTTGCTAGCCCATGTGGTCAGTGACACTGACGAACTGTGGATCGCATTTGCGGAATTGAAATTAACTTTATATAGTTTACTTACACAAATAACCCGCACATGAAGAGAGAGCTTACGATCGACTTCGGTCCGACTTGGACCATTTACAAAGTCACAGTGTGACTTTGTCAATGGTCCAAGTCGGACCGAAACGTCGTCGTAAGCTTCTCTCTTTTATGTGCGGGTTATTTGTGTATCGTTCCAGCCACGGTATTGTGCCTTTTTTTTGTTATTTAGTTTTACTTGTTTTGTAATTATGAGTTTTGTAATGTGACTGTGAATTGGTGTTGACAGTAGCAGATTGATAATGTTAGGAACGGTCTTCATAATGAACTTGCATTAACCAGGATGTGATAGCTGTGAGGGACAGTGGGCCTATATTACCAACAGCCAACCCCTCCTTGTTCCTCCCTTCCCTGCCCAACCTCTTCCTGAGCTTCCCCTCCCTCCCACCCAATTCCTGCAGCACTTCTTCCTACTGCACTCCTTCTCACACCCCCCCTCCACCTCGGCCTCTCCTCTCTCTGCCTGTGCTCTTCACCGTGACGCAACAACACTGGTGCCGCTGCCTGCATTAGGAATTTCCGCACATACACGGGAGTCGCAAGAGCTTCGTCTGGTCTGTTGTGATCCTCCCTTGTAGCTACCAGTTGTGTGTGTGGTGAGGGTGTATTGTGTCGTGTAGGTGTATTGTGAGGGTGTAATGTAGTGTAGGTATATTGTGAGGGTGTAATGTAGTGTAGGTATATTGTGAGGATGTAATGTAGTGTAGGTGTATTGTGAGGGTGTAATGTAGTGTAGGTATATTGTGAGGATGTAATGTAGTGTAGGTATATTGTGAGGGTGTATTGTGTCGTGTAGGTATATTGTGAGGGTGTAATGTAGTGTAGGTATATTGTGAGGGTGTAATGTAGTGTAGGTATATTGTGAGGGTGTAATGTAGTGTAGGTATATTGTGAGGGTGTAATGTAGTGTAGGTATATTGTGAGGGTGTAATGTAGTGTAGGTGTATTGTGAGGGTGTAATGTAGTGTAGTTATTTGTGAGGGTGTAATGAGTGTAGGTGTATTGTGAGGGTGTAATGTAGTGTAGGTATATTGTGAGGGTGTAATGTAGTGTAGGTATATTGTGAGGATGTAATGTAGTGTAGGTATATTGTGAGGGTGTAATGTAGTGTAGGTATTGGAGGTGGTAATGTAGTGTAGGTATATTGTTGAGGTGTAATGTAGTGTAGGTTTTATTGTGAGGGTGTAATGTAGTGTAGGTATATTGTGAGGGTGTAATTGTGTCGGTAGGTATATTGTGAGGGTGTTAATGTAGTGTAGGTATATTGTGAGGGTGTAATGTAGTGTAGGTGTATTGTGAGGGTGTAATGTAGTGTAGGTATATTGTGAGGGTGTAAATTTTGTCGTGTAGGTTTGGAGGGTGTAATGTAGTGTAGGATATTGTGAGGGTGTAATGTAATGTAGGTGTATTGTGGGTGTAATGTAGTGTAGTATATTGTGATGAAATTATGAGGTAATTGTGAGGGTATTGTGCCCTGTAGGGTATTGTGAGATGTAATGTAGTATAGATAAGAGTGTTATAGTAGGGAGAGGAGTGTTAGGGAAGTAGTGAGGTTATGAGATAATTAGCATACGATAGGAGCTGACACAAGTAGCGTGATGACAAAGACGAGATCGTGAGTACAATATATGTATACCATACGAGAGGTCTCAAGATCTCAGTACCATATATACTTAACATAATGTGTATCCTACTATACTTATACAAGTATCTTGTATACAATACTATACTGATACATGAATCTTTAGTACCTATATATGTACACACAATATCTTGTAACCATACATACTTACACAATACGTTTATACAACTATACTTACACAATATCTTCATACATGACTAATACTGTACACAAGATCTTGTGAGGTACCATACTATACTTATACAATAGTCTTTATACAATTACTATACTGTACACAATATCTTCATACCATACTATCTTTCAACAATATCTTCATACCATACTAAGTACCGTTAACACGAATACTAGCTTAATACCATACTATACGTATACAATATCGTCATACCATACTAGTACTTACACAATATCTTGATACCATACTATACTTACACCAATATCTTATACCATACATAACTTACACAATATCTTTATACCAGACATACTTTACACAAAATCTTAACCATACTATACTTACCCCAAATCTTCAACCATACTAAAACTTACACAATACTTTATACCCAAATACTATACTTACACAATATTCTTATACCAACGATACTTACCAATTTCTTTATACCATACTAGCTACACAAATATCTTATACCATACTATACTTACACAAGATCTTTATACCATACCCATACTTATACAATATCTTATACCAACGATACTTAACACAATATCTTTATACCATACTATACTTACCAATATCTTCATACCATACTATACTTATACAATATCTTTATACCATACTAACTTACACAATATCCATACCAACATACTTAACAATATCTTTATACCATACTATACTTACACCAATAGCTCATACCATACTATACTTTACAATATCTTTATACCATACTATACTTTCCAATACTTCATACCAACTATACTTACACAAATCTCATACCATACATACTTACACAATATCTTATCCCCATACTATACTTACACAATATCTTTATCCCAACTATACTTACACAATACTCATACCATACATACTTACACAATATCTTCAACCAACTATACTTACACAATATCTTTTACCATACATACACACAATATCTTTAACCAACTATACTTACACAATATCTTCATACCATACTATACTTCCCACAAATATCTTATACCAACTATACTTACACAATATCTTTATACCAACTTTTACTTACACAATATCTTCATACCATACTATACTATTACAATATCTTATACCATACATACTTACACAATATCGGGTTATACTATACTATAAACCCATTCCCTTTCAAACCCACTCCCTAACCTGGGGTCCCCCCCCCGCCCCGCATGCCCGGCCACCTTGGGACCGGCCTGATCACCCCCGGCTGTTGCGCGGGCCCGCACCCCAAACCCACCACAGCACAGCCCCGGGCTGGTCAGGTACCGACTTTAAGGTGCTGTCCAGTGCCAGTTTTAAGACTGCCAGGGGCTGTTGGTAATCCCCCTATGTGGGGCGGGAGCAGTTGAACAGTCTCGGGCCCCTGACACTTATTGTAAGGTCTCTTAACGGCTAGTGACACCCCTGCTTTCATTGGCGGGATGTTGCATCGTCTGCCAAGTCTTTTGCTTTCGTATTTGGAGTGATTTTCGTGTGAAAGTTCGGAACTAGTCCCTCTAGGATTTTCCAGGTGTATATAATCATGTATCTCTCCCGCCTGCGTTCCAGGGAGTACAGGTTCAGGAACCTCAAGCGCTCCCAGTAATTAGGGTGTTTTATCTCCGTTATGCGCGCCGTGAAAGTTCTCTCTACATTTTCTAGGTCAGCAATTTCACCTGCCTTGAAAGGTGCTGTTAGTGTGCAGCAATATTCCAGCCTAGATAGAACAAGTGACCTGAAGAGTGTCATCATGGGCTTGGCGTCCCTAGTTTTGAAGGTTCTCATTATCCATCCTGTCATTTTTCTAGCAGATGTATTGAGATAAATAGTGGATGACAGAAACAAGTGTAATACTGAAGAAGAAAGTAACTCGCTGTACATCTTGCGTCACGAGGTAACTCGCTGTACATCTTGCGTCACGAGGTAACTCGCTGTACATCTTGCGTCACGAGGTAACTCGCTGTACATCTTGTGTCACGAGGTAACTCACTGTACATCTTGCGTCACGAGGTAACTCGCTGTACATCTTGTGTCACGAGGTAACTCACTGTACATCTTGTGTCACGAGGTAACTCGCTGTACATCTTGTGTCACGAGGTTTAAATCACTGGGACATCTTGCGTCACGAGGTAACTCGCTGTACATCTTGCGTCACGAGGTAACTCGCTGTACATCTTGTGTCACGAGGTAACTCGCTGTACATCTTGTGTCACGAGGTAACTCGCTGTACATCTTGCATCACGAGGTAACTCGCTGTACATCTTGCGTCACGAGGTAACTCACTGTACATCTTGCGTCACGAGGTACTCACTGTACATCTTGCGTCCGAGGTAACTCACTGTACATCTTGCGTCACGAGGTAACTCGCTGTACATCTTGCGTCACGAGGTAACTCGCTGTACATCTTGCGTCACGAGGTAACTCGCTGTACATCTTGCATCACGAGGTAACTCACTGTACATCTTGCGTCACGAGGTAACTCGCTGTACATCTTGTGTCACGAGGTAACTCGCTGTACATCTTGCGTCACGAGGTAACTCACTGTACATCTTGCGTCACGAGGTAACTCGCTGTACATCTTGCGTCACGAGGTAACTCACTGTACATCTTGCGTCACGAGGTAACTCGCTGTACATCTTGCGTCACGAGGTAACTCGCTGTACATCTTGCGTCACGAGGTAACTCGCTGTACATCTTGCGTCACTAACAGTTGTTAACATTGACTCTCTACTGAAACCCAACTGTTGTGTGTGTGTGTGTGTGTACTCACCTAATTGTGGTTTCAGGGGTCGAGACTCAGCTCCTGGCCCCGCCTCTTCACTGATCGCTACTAGGTCCTCTCCCTGCTCCATGAGCTTTATCATACCTCGTCTTAAAGCTACGTATGGTTCCTGCGTCCACTACATCACTTGCCAGACTATTCCACTTCCTGACGACTCTATGACTAAAGAAATACTTCCTAACATCCCTGTGACTCATCTGTGTGTGTGTGTGTGTGTGTGTGTGTGTTGTGTGTGTGTGTGTGTGTGTGTGTGTGTAACATTCATGGATGAGTGTGTGTGTGTGTGTGTGTGTGTGTGTGTGTGTGTGTGTGTGTGTGTGTGTGCGTGCGTGTGTGTGTGTGTAACATTCATGGATGAGTGTGTGTGTAACATTCATGGATGTGTGTGTGTGTGTGTGTGTGTGTGTGTGTGTGTGTGTGTGTGTGTGTGTGTGTAACATTCATGGATGAGTGTGTGTGTGTGTGTGTGTGTGTGTGTAACATTCATGGATTGTGTGTGTGTGTGTGTGTGTAACATTCATGGATGAGTGTGTGTGTGTGTGTGTAACATTCATGGATGAGTGTGTGTGTGTGTGTGTAACATTCATGGATGTGTGTGTGTGTGTGTGTGTGTGTAACATTCATGGATGAGTGTGTGTGTGTGTGTGTGTGTGTGTGTGTGTAACATTCATGGATGAGTGTGTGTGTGTGTGTGTGTGTGTGTGTGTGTAACATTCATGGATGAGTGTGTGTGTGTGTGTAACATTCATGGATGAGTGTGTGTGTGTGTGTGTGTGTGTGTGTGTGTGTGTGTAACATTCATGGATGAGTGTGTGTGTGTGTGTGTGTGTGTGTGTGTGTAACATTCATGGATGAGTGTGTGTGTGTGTGTGTGTGTGTGTGTGTGTGTGTGTGTAACATTCATGGATGAGTGTGTGTGTGTGTGTAACATTCATGGATGAGTGTGTGTGTGTGTGTAACATTCATGGATGAGTTGTGTGTGTGTGTAACATTCATGATGAGTGTGTTGTGTGTGTTGTGTGTGTGTGTGTGTGTAACATTCATGGATGAGTGTGGTGTGTGTGTGTAACATTCATGGATGAGTGTTGTTGTGTGTGTGTGTGTGTGTGTGTGTGTGTAACATTCATGGATGAGGTGTGTGTGTGTGTTTGTGTGTGTGTGTGTGTGTGTGTGTGTGTGTGTGTTGTGTGTGTGTAACATTCATGGATGAGTGTGTGTGTGTGTGTGTGTGTGTGTGTGTGTGTGTGTGTGTGTGTGTGTGTGTGTGTGTGTGTGTGTAACATTCATGGATGAGTGTGTGTGTGTGTGTGTGTGTATGTTGTGTGTGGTGTGGTGTGTGTGTGTGTGTGTGTGTAACATTCATGGATGAGTGTGTGTGTGTGTGTGTAACATTCATGGATGATGTTGTGTGTGTGTGTGTGTGTGTGTGTGTGTGTGTAACATTCATGGATGAGTGTGTGTGTGTGTGTGTGTGTGTAACATTCATGGATGAATGTGTGTGTGTGTGTGTGTGTGTGTGTGTGTGTGGGTGTGTGTAACATTCATGGATGAATGTTGTGTGTGTGTGTGTGTGTGTGTGTGTGTGTAACATTCATGGATGAATTTGTGTGTGTGGTGTGTGTGTGTGTGTGTGTAACATTCATGGATGAATGTGTGTGTGTGTGTGTGTGTGTGTGTGTGTGTGTGTGTGTGTGTGTAACATTCATGGATGAGTGTGTGTGTGTGTGTTGTGTGTGTAACATGTCTGGTGATGTGTGTGTGTGTGTGTGTAGGTGAATGTGTGTGTGTGTGTGTGTGTGTGTAACATTCATGGATGAGTGTGTGTGTGTGTGTAATTATGTGTGGTGTGTGTGTGTGTGTGTGTAACATTCATGGATGAATGTGTGTGTGTGTGTGTGTGTGTGTGTGTGTGTGTGTAACATTCATGGATGAGTGTGTGTGTGTGTGTGTGTAACATTCGTGGATGAATGTGTGTTGTTGTGTGTGTGTGTGTGTGGTAACATTCATGGATGAGTGTGTGGTTGTGTGTGTGTGTGTGTGTGTGTGTGTGTGTGGTGTGTGTGTAACATTCATGGATGAGTGTGTGTGTGTGTGTGTGTAACATTCGTGGATGAATGTGTGTGTGTGTGTGTGTGTGTGTGTGTGTGTGTAACATTCATGGATGAGGTGTGTGTGTGTGTGTGTGTGTGTGTGTGTGTGTGTGTGTGTGTAACATTCTGGATGAGTGTGTGTGTGTGTGTGTAACATTCGTGGATGAATGTGTGTGTGTGTGTGTGTGTGTAACATTCGTGGATGAGTTGTGTGTGTGTGTGTGTGTGTGTGTGTGTGTGTAACATTCATGATGAATGTGTGTGTGTGTGTAACATGTGGATGAATGTGGTGTGTGTGTGTACATTCGTGATGAATGTGTGTGTGTGTGTGTGTGTGTGTAACATTCGTGGATGAATGTGTGTGTGTGTGTGTGTAACATTCGTGGATGAATGTGTTGTGTGTGTGTGTGTGTGTGAGTGATGTGTGTGTGTGGTGTGTGTGTGTGTGTGTGTGTAACATTCATGGATGAATGTGTGTGGTGTGTGTGTAACATTCGTGGATGAATGTGTGTGTGTGTGTGTGTGTAACATTCGTGGATGAATGTGTGTGTGTGTGTGTGTGTGTAACATTCGTGGATGAATGTGTGTGTGTGTGTGTGTAACATTCATGGATGAATGTGTGTGTGTGTGTGTAACTCGTGGATGAATGTGTTGTGGTGTGTGTGTGGGTGTGTGTGTGTGTGTGTGTGTAACATTCATGGATGAATGTGTGTGTGTGTGTGTGTAACATTCGTGGATGAATGTGTTGTGTGTGTGTGTGTGGTGTGTGTGTGTGTGTAACATTCATGGATGAATGTGTGTGTGTGTGTGTGTTTGTGTGTGTGTGTGTGTGTGTAACATTCTGGATGAGTGTGTGTGTGTGTGTGTGTAACTTCTGGATGAATGTGTGTGTGTGTGTGTATTGTGGATGTGTGTGTGTGTGTGTGTGTTGTGTAACATTCATGGATGAGTGTGTGTGTGTGTGTGTGTAACATTCTGGATGAATGTGTGTGTTGTGTGTGTGTGT
>NC_069420.1:5971999-5976999 GCF_026875155.1 Cherax quadricarinatus
ATTCAAAGATATTGATAGTGTATAGGGACAGACTGTTTGAAATATGAGGCCCAGGGATAAAACAGGTAAGAAACTGGTATGTTAAGAATTGATTCACCTGTTTCAAGTTAGTAGGAAAATTGAATGACCTGTACGTGAAAGTGGTGGCAATACACAGTTATAAAATTTAATGTGATAGGACTCATAAGACCTGAAATTAGTAAGTTGATGTTGATTCAAGGCAACACATCCACTTGAAGCAAGTAGGAGGTAATGTAAGAGTTTATTATACCATCGTTATGGGGATACAAGCTAACTAGACAAAGGGACAAGCCTAGGTTGTGGGTGGACCAAACGAATTGAGGATCATAAGTAAACTCTAGAGGCCTGTCAGCGTACCTGTTGCTAGAATACTTTGTATTCCCAAGTCTTGTAGTTAATGTAAGAGATTATTGTAATAAATCCTTATATCATTATATTATTCCCTCCTGACAACGAAGTGTTGCTTTATCAGTAATTATGTATTCTCCATACTTCTCTTATTCATGTAATAAATAATTGGATTTCCTGGTATATTTTTATATTTGCCCCATTATAATTTCCTTTATAAATAACATGATGCCTAAGTGGTTGTAAAGTGCTATATGGGGAGATTAAGTGGTTGTAAAGTGCTATATGGGGAGATTAAGTGGTTGTAAAGTGCTATATGGGGAGATTAAGTGGTTGTAAAGTGCTATATGGGGAGATTAAGTGGTTGTAAAGTGCTATATGGGGAGATTAAGTGGTTGTAAAGTGCTATATGGGGAGATTAAGTGGTTGTAAAGTGCTATATGGGGGATTAAGTGGCTGTAAAGTGCTATATGGGGGGATTAAGTGGTTGTAAAGTGCTATATGGGAAGATTAAGTGGTTGTAAAGTGCTATATGGGAAGATTAAGTGGCTGTAAAGTGCTATATGGGGGGGTTAAGTGGTTGTAAAGTGCTATATGGGAAGATTAAGTGGTTGTAAAGTGCTATATGGGAAGATTAAGTGGTTGTAAAGTGCTATATGGGAAGATTAAGTGGTTGTAAAGTGCTATATGGGGGATTAAGTGGCTGTAAAGTGTTATATGGGGGGATTAAGTGGTTGTAAAGTGCTATATGGGAAGATTAAGTGGTTGTAAAGTGCTATATGGGAAGATTAAGTGGTTGTAAAGTGCTATATGGGAAGATTAAGTGGTTGTAAAGTGCTATATGGGGAGATTAAGTGGTTGTAAAGTGCTATATGGGAAGATTATGTGGCTGTAAAGTGCTATACGGGGGGATTAAGTGGTTGTAAAGTGCTATATGGGGAGATTAAGTGGTTGTAAAGTGCTGTATGGGGAGATTAAGTGGTTGTAAAGTGCTGTATGTGGAGATTAAGTGGTTGTAAAGTGCTATATGGGAAGATTAAGAAGAGTTCTCGCAACTTGCCTCTTCCTCCTCCCCGGGATGTGATGAATGGTTGATCACCAGTGATGATTCTTAAACTTCCCGGGATGTGATGAATGGTTGATCACCAGTGATGATTCTTAAACTCCCCGGGATGTGATGAATGGTTGATCACCAGTGATGATTCTTAAATGACTCCAACCCATTAGTCTGATTTAGAATGTTGGTAAAGTAATTAACATTGGGTCATTGTTACCACAAGCTAATTGTTGGAGGCGAGTTGCAGCCAGGGGCCTGTTGGTAATTTCCCTTATGGCTGGTGGGAGGCTGTTGAACAGTCTTGGGCCCAGGACACTTTGGGCAGTGAGAAATTTTAAAGTCGGTGTAAACTAATATTTCATTTGGAAGGACTTGCTGTAAGTTCTTACACAAAGTGGGAAGGTTTCAAGGAACGGTGAAGAGGCTTTGCTGGGCACTCAGATGACTGTGTTACATCAAGTCATGTAATGGTCAAGGACTAGCGAACACCAAGCTGGTTGTGTTTCTCTCCATCTTGTAAACACCTCAAGTAAGTTTGTAATGATTTAAAACTTGATCTTATAAAGTTTGTTGTTTAATAAAGTTCTGGGAGAATGATATAAAGTTGTATGGGAAGACAGTGGTTTGTTGACTCTTGTGAGAATTGGGTGACAATTTATCTGGCGGAAGTGTGCTTACAGGTACTCGGCATGTGATGTAACCCAATCCAGTGGTCATCCACGAATCCCCCATAACTTACCACACATCACCCAACCCAACCCAACCCAACAGCACTCGTGTGGTGGCTCCGGTTTCACCTCAGAGCCTGTGACCTATGCAGCCGTCACTCACCCACCTGAATGAATTCAGCCAGTGCCATGCTCAGTTGTGCCTCGCCCCTCCCCGCCTAACCATCAGTCGCCCCATGAGTAGATAGGGTCTCGCGCTTTGTTTTCTCACCTCTGAATAAAACTGTGGCATGCTGTATCAAGCAGTGTACCAGTGCCAAGTGCTTTTTCTTGGACTCCCCAAGAAGAAGAGGAAGGTATTGCCTCTGCCTGCCCATAGCTATCCTTCCAGCCAGGGGTGGAAATATGTCAAAGTGGAAGTCTGTCGTTTACCTGTGAGGAGTGAGGTCCCTGGGACAGTTGTCCAGGCTGCTTTGTCATCATCATCAGGCCACAGGATTCTACGATGTGTTAGTGCGACTGTGTAGCATCGTACTGAAAGCACTGCCTCTGACATTTTTTAACTGTAGGTTGATGGAAGGTGGTGGATGTGTTCAGAGTTGGAGCAATGTGACGTGTCAGGAAAATATTCACATGGCTTGTATCTTGAAAGAACGCTTCACCTTTGAGCTGTTTTCCTAGGCAAGTAGTCTAAGCCAGTGACTTAAGCCTTGGCGGTTAATTAGTAAGTTGGCCAGTGAGATGCTAATACTTCATTTCTAGTATAGGAAAACAGTGGAGGTATCTGGAGGTGAGGAGATAGGTAGTTTTATGGGAAAGTGGTAGTAAGGAGAGGACATACCATGGAGCACCATTATGTTGGCTCACCTGTCAAGTTCTCTGACTAAAGTGTGCTAAAACTGCCTTTGTATTGAGTTGAAAAGATTGGGGTATACGTACGTGTGTGTGTGTGGGGGGGTGGAAGCAAGGAAAATAATATTTATTGGTAAGGAAGAGCCTGTTTATTGTAGAAAATAGAGAACTTTTGAATTCTTAAGGGAATTTTGTTTTAAGGAAAAAATGAAAACACAGTTGTATGTCTTTAGTGTTTGATTAAAGCTTATTATGTAATGTTTTTTGTCTAGTTAATATTATTTTATAGAATAACTTAATTTTGTTGGCAAGTGAGTTATGTCTATGGTCCGCACTTCTCTGCGCGCTCTCTAAATTTCTCTCACATTTTTAAGTCTTTAATTTTTGTGTTGTAATTTTTGTAATGTGTGCTGATAATGTGATGGGTTATTGAAAGTGGCTGGTAGTCAAGAAATGTGAGGTGAGGTATAGCGTAGTGTATATTGTGACGACAAGGTAAACCCAGGAAGGTCGAGTCAGACTACACTCACTAATATGTTTTGTATCTCAGCTGTTAGGAGTAAGAGGGGGGGTACGAGGCTGTCTCCAGTGTTGGAGCTTTCTTGGAGCACTGGAATTGACCAAGGATTGAATAAGGGAAGGCGAATAATAAGATCTCTGGGTGAAACAAGGTGCTGCTGTTGCAGATTAATATGACTCAAATTCTAATAGAGCTTGAAAAATGAAATATGAGAGGAACTTGTTTTGTCACAACTAGGAACTTAATATTTTTTGTATTTAGAAAATGTGTCCATTTTTAATGTAGAAAGCATAACTATACCTGTTTAAGATTAGTATGTTCCTTTAATGGTAAAAATATAAAATCTGTGAGAATCGTTATTTTTTTTTGGGGGGGGGGTTTAGAGGAGACGTGATGCTACTCTGTGTTCATCAGTCTTCTTGTAGGATAAAAGGGAAGGTATTACAACAGTTTATCATTCCTTTGTTATGAAGGGAGAAAACTAGGTAGACGAAGTTTTAGTGGACTACCAGACCAATATAAGTGAACTGTAGAAGGCAGGCAGTTTAAGTGCACCTTGTATTCTCATTTCTTATTGCAAAAGCATCATATCACAATATATTCCCCTCCCGGTAACCTTGTGTAAGTGGAACTTTAGCAACCAGCAGTCGTGTGTTCTCCATACTTTCATTATTACTGTAGTGTAATAAATAATTGTATTCTTTCTTACAGTTGTATATTATTTTTCCATTATAATTTTCCTGTTATATAAAATACTGATTAAGTGAAATGTAAGTGCTGTGTGGGGAGGTGAAGAGTAGAGTTCGCACCAAGTCTCCCCTTCCCAAGTATGTCATAATACCTGTAGACAACTCTTAAGACGCGGGGCCTGGAGCCATCACCAGACTCGCGAGCAACTGCAAGCCAAGATTTAACCCCTGCAAGGAACCACAAGTCAAGAGTCGACCCCCGGAAGGGGCCAGTAGTCAATACTTCATTCCCGCAAAGGACCAGCAGCTAAGACTTACCCATGCAAGAGGCCAGCAGCTAACTCACCAATGCAAGGGACTGGCAGCCTAGACTGTATCTTTACAAGGGACCAGCAGCAAAGACTGTATCTTTACAAGGGACCCGAGCAAAGACTGTATCTTTACAAGGGAGACCAGCAAGCAAGACTGTATCTTTACAAGGGACCAGGCAGCAAAGGACTGTATCTTTACAAGGGACCACAGCAAAAAGACTGTATCTTTACAAGGGACCAGCAAGCAAGACTGTAATCTTTAACAAGGACCAGCAGCAAAGACTGTATCTTTACAAGGGACCAGCAGCAAAGACTGTATCTTTACAAGGGACCAGCAGCAAAGACTGTATCTTTACAAGGGACCAGCAGCAAAGACTGTATCTTTACAAGGTGGACACCAGCAAAGACTGTACTTTACAAGGGACCAAGCAGAAGACTGTATCTTTACAAGGGGACCAGCAGCAAAGCCTGTATCTTTAAAGGGACCAGCAGGCAATGGACGTATCTTTACAAGGGACCAGCAGCAAAGACTGT
>NC_069420.1:5981999-6098671 GCF_026875155.1 Cherax quadricarinatus
ACTCTCTTAACCTCTCTTTTATCTCCATATACTCTTCCCTCCTTGCATCACTTCTACTTTGTAAAAAAAAACTTCTCATTATGCTAACTTTTTCTCCCTTACTACTCTCTTTACTCATCATTCCACCAATCGCTCCTCTTCCTCTGCACACTTTCCTGTAACCACAAACTCTGCTGAAAAAACACTCTAAACAACTACAATTTTTTTAAGCCTACCCCTAACCTCTTCTGACCCCATTGCCTATGCTCTCATTAGCCCATCTATCCTCCATTAGCTGTTTATTATCTTACCCTAAATGCCTCCTCTTTTAGTTTATAATCCTTCACCTCTCTCTTCCCTGATTGCTTCTATTCTCCTTGTATCCCCATCTACTTTTACTCTCAGTGTAGCTAACAACTTAGAAAGTTGATCTGAATATATCTGTGGCCCCTCTATAAACATGTACATCCTGAAGTCTACTTTCAACAGTCTTTTATCTACCAATACATAATCCAACAAATACTGTCATTTCGCCCTACATCATTTCGTGTATACTTATTGATCCTCTTTTCTTATAATATGTATTAACCTATAAACTAAACCCCTTTCTATACAAAGTTCAACTCAAAGGGCTTCCCATTATACATTTACACTGGCACCCCAACTTACCTACCACACCCTCTCTAAAAGTTTCTCCTACTTTAGCATTCAAGTCCCTACCACTATTACTTCTCACTTGGTTCAAAGGTCCTCCTATACATTCACTTAAAAATCTCCCAAAATCCTCTCTCCTCTCCTCTGCATCCTCTCTTTCCCGGTGCATACACGCTTTATTATTGACCCACTTCTCGCATCCAACCTTTACTTTTAATCCACATTTAATCTTGAATTTACACATTCAATTCTCTTTTCTCCTTCCATAACTGATCATTTAAACATTACTGTACCCTTTCTTTGCTATAAACTCTCTCAGATTACTCCAGATTTAATCCATTATTTCCCCCAACTGAAAAACTTATCCTACCCCTTAGCTTTGTTTCGCTTAGGGCCAGGTACATCCAACTTCTTTTCATTCATAACATCAGCAATCATCAGTTTCTTGTCATCCGCATAATCCACGCCACATTTAAGCAACCAGTTTTATAAGTTTTTCTTCTTCTCTTTTTTAGTAATTGTATACAGGAGAAAGGGTTTACTAGCCCATTGCTCCCGGCAGTTTAGTCGCCTCATACGACACGCATGGGAGCTAACGGAGGGGAAAGATTCTTTTTCCATTCCCCATGGAACTATAGAAGAAATAAAAAAGAACAAGAGCTATTGAAAAAGGAGAAAAACCTAATTGTATGTTATATATTATATATGCATGTGCGTGTCTGTGAAGTGTGACCAAAGTGTAAGGTAGGATTAGCAAGATATCCCTGTATCTTAGCGTGTTATGAGACAGAAAAAAAAGAAACAGCAATTCCTTACCATCATGCAAAACAGTTACAGGTTTTTTTGTTTCACAGTTCATCTGGCAGGACGGTAGTTACTTCCCTGGGCGTTGGTTGCGTGTTCTTACAAACCTCTACCTACAGATATACTTTTGTAATCAGTCCAAATCACATATTACTCGGGTAGATAATTTCCAGTAGTCTTCATGTGTTAGCTCAAATCACCGACCAGTATGTTTTAAATAAGTGACCCATGATCAGAGCAGATCGACTGGTCCGAAACCTTGACTGGTCCGAACCTTGACTGGTCCGAACCGGGACTGGTTTCAACAGTTTCGTTGGAACAATAAAGCAGACTGTAAACGGATGGGTTTGTAGGCGCCCTTATAAACCAAAACATTAAAAATCAGGACACGTGACGGTAAGCTGTCCAATATACAAAAAGAGTTAGAAAACAGAAATACAAATAGCTAGAGCTTCTTTTAAGGTTATTAATATAATATTCAGAGGTTGTGCTAGTAGACTTGCAGTAAATCAACCATTCAATCATTATGAAAGCTGATGTGTAGTCTGTGGTCAGTCAAAACAAACGGGCTACCACATGGATTAAATAAATTGTCATTTTTGTGGAAATTGGTGTTGTTTTATTTTCACACCGCTCCTTGTGCAGATATCCCAGAAACTAAGCTACAAGCAGTATTAAAAGAAGAAGTGTTTTTGGGTATGCCAAATGAGGAAAATCTGGGATAAAATCACAAGGGTATTAAAAGAGGATAACATCAAAGCTGCGTTCATAGAAAACCTGGAAAGCTTTCTACACAGATTTGGGCGAACATTAAAAAAAGTCCGGCTGAATGGTACTGCCCTTGATACTGGCCATGTAGTCACAACTGTAAGGCTGGAGGTGATGTCCTGGTAGTCAGTAAATGTGGGGTGATAGTGCTGTCCTGGGAGACAGTAATGGTGAGCTGGAGGTGCTGTCCTGGGAGGACGTAATGAAAAAACGGTGAAGCTGGAGATACTGTCCTGGGAGACATTAATGGTGAAGCTGGAGTTGCTGTCCGGGGAGACAGAAATGGTGAAGTGGAGATTTACTGTCTGGTAAGACAGTAATGGTGAATGCTGGGAGATTTAGTCCGGTAGGCGGGAATTATACGCAGGGAAGGAATACATATAAATGACCTCTAGAGGACAGGAGCCATAGTAGTGGAACAAGTTGTAGTCAAAGTATATTAAAACAATATTGCAACCTAGAAAACCGCAGGAAAATAGCAAACAAGAGACTCCAATAGCTATAGTGAGGTTTAAATTACAAAATACAACTGGTGGGAGCTCCATTGTTGGTGCTAAGGAGGATTGGAATAAGACAGGGAAAACATGCACCAACAGGGAATAGTCACGAAACCCCAAGGCAAACGAAACCAAGCCTGGTGCACATACTATGCACTGGTATCTGAGGCATGGGAAATCTGGAAAAACAGAATGGGACATGCAAACTATGACCACCCTAGAAATGTATGCCCATATGACAACAGGAAAATGCAAACTCCCTTCCTGTAAATGCTTTTTCACCCTGAAATTGTACTCTTCAGTACGGGAAAGACTGTGCTATTACTTAAATAGCCAGGCATACCATCTAAAAGGGGACAAAAAGATACAAACATCAGGCCATGGGAAAACCTGGGTAGCCACAAGCCTCTCAAGAGAAGGGAGAGGTTTTTTGGTGCAGGATGGAAAAAAAATACTGGAAGGAAATGGCAGAACAGATATCGTACACCAATCCAGTCATTTCCTGGAGTGGAACCACAGTCGATGGGCTTCCACTCCAAACCAACAGTTACAGAATACTAATTCCGGAAAAAAAAATCCCCCCCAGTACCACAATACACCAGTCCGATAACATTCTTCTTTGCAAATATACAGGGTCTAAAGCAGCAATAAACAACAAAATACCTTTCATACGTGGGACTGCTTTGCAGGGCAAAGGGAATGTTCGCGGCTTTCACTGAGACCCACATAAAGGGATCACTTGGACAACGAAATATGGGATCCCAGGTTACCAACCTATACAGATGTGAAAGGTGAACAGGCAAAAGGGGGGGGTTGGCCTGTACATTGCAGGTCCTTGTTTGCACAGAAACTGCTTAATGCCTTCAAATGACGTAGTGGAAGTTTTTAGCAGTAAAGGGGTCGAGAACCAAAACCTAGTCATTGTGGTATTCTACAAGCCTCCGGAATGCAAACATCCCAGCAATTCCAGGAAACAGCTGTAAAAATTGACCACTGTCTGGAAAAATCATCCAGCTCTGCACCCAACATCTTGCTCCTGGGGGATTTCAAACTTAAGGCACCTAAAATGGAGAATATAGCAAAATAATATTGTTGCTGTAATAACCCAGGAGGCAGCTCTGATGAAAACTTCACACTCACACGAAGCTTTAAATTCCTCTGCACAAAATTCATTTAAACCAGCAAAAAAGAGCCTACTAGATGGGAGAATACACTAGACCTCATCTTCACTAACAATGATGATCTGATAAGAAAATGTCACCATATCAAAAACAATATACTCAGAATCACAAACATAATTGAGGTTCAGACATGTATGCGTGGAGCCCCAGACCGACAAAATGAGGACTAGTACGAGGGAGCATTCCCAAATTTCACTTCAATAACAAAAAACATAAAGTGGGACCAAGGATAAACCAAGTCCTACGATATAAGACTGGAGATATACTAAGCAACACAGCCAAACTTATGCCCTAGAACAGATTAACTCGGTTGGCACTCGATGTATGCACAAGGCTTATTCCTCTAAGAAAAAGGAGGAGTCGATGTAAAATTAGAAAGAGACAGGCGCTCCCTTTACAGGGCGACGGAAAAAAGGAATAACAGAGCGGCTAAAAAGAGGTCAATATATCGAAATATGCGCAGGCGAGACCATGGTCAGAGGAAATTAGGCAAGCATCGAACTTAAGCTAAAATGAATCCTTAGGAGTCAGGAATCGCGGGGAAGAAACTAAAAAAGCCATAAATGAAATCGAAAGAAACCCAAAGTATTTCTTCTCCTATGCCAATATCAAAATCGAGAACAACGTCCAGTATTGGGCCCCCTACTTAAACAAGATGTGTCCTACACAGTGACAGCAAGGAAGGAAATGAGTGACTACTCATAGTCCAATATGACTCAGTTTTTAGCAAGCCGCTAACAGACTGAGAGTCGAAGATCAAAAAATGAATTTTTTATGAGAGAGACAAATTTGGGATTAACACAAGCCCTTCCGGATGTTATCCTGACGCCAAATGACTTTCGAAACAGGCGATAAATGACATGCCCATGCACCTGCCCCGGGCCAGACTCATGGAACTCTGTGTTCATCAAGAACTGCAAGAAGCCCTAGCACGTGCCTTTTCCATCCTATGGAGAGGGAGCATTGGACACGGGGGATTCGTCCCTCAGTTACTAAAAACACCAGACATAGCCCCACTAACAAAGGCGGGCAGTAAAGCAACAGCAAAGAACTACCAGACCAATTGCACTAACATCCATATCATAAAAATCTTTGAAAGGGTCCTAAAGAAGCAGATCACCACCCATCAGAAAACCATCAGTTACACAACCCAGGGCAACATGGGTTTAGAAAAAGGTTCGCTCTGGGGTTTCTTGTCTCAATACTGGATCAACTACGACAAGGTCCTAAATCACTAGAAAGACAAAAAGAATGCAGATGTAATATTATACAGACTTTGCAAAAGCCTTCGACAAGTGTGACCAGGCGTAATAGCGCACATAAATGCGCGCTAAAGAATAACAGGAAAAGTTGGTCGATGGATCTATAATTTCCTTCACTAACAGAAAACACAGAGAGTAGTCGTCAACTGAGTAAAGTGCCGAGGCAGCTACGGTGAAAAAGCTCTGTACCGTCAACAAGGCACCAAGTACTAGCTCCCATCTGTTCCTCATCCTCCATAATCCGACATAGACAAGGATGTCAGCCACAGCACCGTGTCTTCCTTTGAGATGACACCCGAATCTGCATGCCCAGTGTCTTCCATTGCAGACACTGCAAGGCTCCAGGCGGACATCAACCAAATCTTTCAGTGGGCTGCAGAAAACAATATGAAGTTCAACGATGGAAATTTCAATTACTCAGATATGGTAAACATGAGGAAATTAAATCTTCATCAGAGTACAAAACAAATTCTGGCCAAAAAATAGAGGAAACACACAACGTCAAAGACCTGGGAGTGGATTAGTCGGGGGGGATCTCACCTTCAAGGACCATAACATTGTATCAATCGCATCTGCTAGAAAAATGACAGGATGGATAATGAGAACCTTCAAAACTAGGGAGGCCAAGCCCATGATGACACTCTTCAGGTCACTTGTTCTATCTAGGCTGGAATATTGCTGCACTTAACAGCACCTTTCAAGGCAGGTGAAATTGCCGCCCTAGAAAATGTACAGAGAACTTTCACGGCGCGCATAACGGAGATAAAACACCTCAATTACTGGGAGCGCTTGAGGTTTCTAAACCTGTATTCCCTGGAACGCAGGAGGGAGAGATAATGTTTTATATACACCTGGAAAATCCTAGAGGGACTAGTACCGAACTTGCACACGAAAATCACTCACTACGAAAGCAAAAGACTTGGCAGACGATGCACCATCCCCAATAAAAAAGCAGGGGTGTCACTAGCACTTTTAAGGGGAACCATACAATAAGTGTCAGGGGACCGAGACTGTTCAACTGCCCCCCAGCACACATAAGGGGGATTACCAACAGACCCCTGGCAGTCTTCAAGCTGGCACGGGGACAAGCACCTAAAGGCATTTCCCTGATCAGCCGGGCTGTGGCTCGTACGTTGGTTTGCGTGCAGCCAGCAGCAACAGCCTGGTTGATCAGGCGCTGATCCACCAGGAGGCCTGGTCACAGACCGGGCCCGCGGGGGCGTTGACCCGAAACTCTCTCCAGGTAAACTCCAGGTAAATATATTATATATATATTACATTATATATATTATTACATTATATATATATATATATATTATATATATATATTATATATATATATATATATATTATGCATTATATATGGTGGTTTAAAAGCTCCCGCTTCACACACGGAGGGGCCCGGGTTCGATTCCCGGCGGGTGGAAATTCCGACACGTTTTCCTTACACCCATTGTCCTGTTCACCTTTGCAGCAAATAGGTCCTGGGTGTTTAGTATTGGTGTGGGTCGCATCCTGGGAGACAAGATTAAGGACCCCAAAGGAAATAGTTAGACAGTCCTCGTGGGCGCATGCTTCTGGGTTTGGGTGGGTTAACCCGGGGTTTAAAAATCGGGGGGAAGGGGGAAATTTTTTTTTGTTTTATTTTATATTTTTTATATTTATTTTTTATATATTATTTATTTTTTTATATATTTATTATATTAATTTTATTTATTTAAATTTTATATATTTTATATATTTTATATTATTATTTTCATTTTATTATTTATATATATATATATATTTTATATTTATATTATAATATTTTAATATATTATATTATTTTTATTACTTTATATATATATATATATATAATTTATATTTATATTTAAATATATTTTATATTTATAATATATATATATATATATATATATATTTTATTTTTTAATATTATTTTATATTTAGAATTTTATATATTTTATATTTATATTATTTTATTTATATTATATTTTTATATATATAAATTTATATATTATATATATTAATTATTATATATTATTTTTATATATATATATATATATATATATATATATACATTTTATATATTTTAATTATATATATTATATTATATATATATATATATTTTTATATATATTATATATATATATTATATACATTTATATATATATATTATATATATATATTAACATTATTATTTATATATATTATATATATTATATTAATATATATTATTATTATATTTTATATATTTTATAATATATATTATATAATTTTATATATATATATCATTATATATATATATTATATATTATATATAATATATATATATATATTATATAATTATATATTTATTATATATAATATATATTAATATATATATATATATATATATATATATATTTTTATAATATATTTTTATATTTTTATTTTAATATATATATATATATTAAAAATATATATATTATTTATAAATTATTATAAATTATTATATTTTATATATTTTATATTATTTATATATATTTATATATATTTATTTCATATATATATTAATATATATTTACATATAATTATATATGAAATATAATTATATAAACATTTTTTAAATATTTTTATTATATTATTATACATTATTCATTATAATATATATTATATATATTATAATTATGATAAATATTATTGAACCACGAACCAAATTTTATGAAAAACGGACCCCCGCTACTAGCCCGGGGGGGCTGAACTTTTGGGTTTTTTACCTTTGTTGGGGAGCGTGGTTATTGATTAAAACCATTGTTCGGGTTTCTGGACCATATATATGTTATGGACTAGTAACCTTTTAAGGGGAGTAGAATAATTATCTGAGGACCCCACCATAAAGTCCTCTCACGTAAGCACCTATTTGGTAAAGATTTTGTAAAGGACTGTATGGTATTTGGGGGTTGGGGCATCGTGAAATCCACTTCCACCATTTACCAATAAAAAAAGGGTTCGATCCCTCGGCTACCTGTTGTTATTGATTAATACCACCTGTTCATGTTATGATATATTATACAGTACCCCCATAAAATCCCCAATACAATTATGTAATTATTTATGTAATTTTTATGTGATTTTGGGGAATGAAAGGATAATCTACTTCACAATATTATTATGGGAAAAAAATTGGTCGTAATGGCACCTAACTCTTCTATATAAAATATCGTTAACCGGGGGTCCACTGTATATATATATATATTATATATATATATATATTATATATATATATATATTTTTATATATATATATATATATATATATATTATATATATATATACAGAAAACAATGTGTTAGGTAACCTAAAGAACAGCAGGTACCATCTGGGAGACAGATCCCAGATGGTACCTGTTGACCTTGACAAAGGTAACGGTCAAGCACACCTCCCTTCTTCTCCATCATTCTTACTCTTCCATCAGTGCTACACCCACCTTCCATCTGGCAAACTTTAGAATAGCTTTCAAGTACTTTTCCTCAAAACAATTTGAAATAAGTTACATTGTTTGATTTTATGGAGTTATCCTAGCTTAAATCTACATAATGTACTTTTAGCACGCATTCCCACAAGATCATTGTAAAAAAAATTGGTTATGTACTCAGGTTGTTTTTTATTATATGAAGAGTTAAATCCATGGGGGTTGTTAAGCTTGATCCTCCAGTAGACATTGCAAAATTCAAGCCTAAAAATATACTTGAACCCACAGTCACATACTTGGAGAGGGTTTTGGTGGTCAACACCCCCATGGCCTGGTCTGAGACCAGGCCATGTGGTGGATCAGGGTCTGATCAACCAGGCTGTTACATAAACTGACATATGAACCACAGCCTGGCTGATCAGGTACTGACTTTAGGTGCCTGTCCAGTGCCTTCTTGAAGACAGTCAAGGGTCTATTGGTAATCCCCCTTATGTATGCTGGGAGGCATTTGAACAGTCTTTTGCCTCTGACACTTATTGTGTTGTCTCTTAGTGTACTCGTGGCATAGTTTTGTTATAAAAATTAACATGCTGCATCCTAGTAAAATTATCTCTTAAGATGCCACTAAATCATCTTGAGAGTACATACACAGTACTTACAATATTGACAAACTGGTTAATAAGAACCTTCAAAACAAGAGATGCCAAGCCTTTGATCATAATCTTTAGGCATTGGAAACTGCAGATCCAGTGAATGTACAAAAAAATTTCACAGCCCACAATTCAAATGCCTGAATTATTACCATCCCATACTGTACTGAGTATATTGTATTGCAATCTACTTGTATTTTCATTGCTTAGCTATATGGCATACTTACAGCCATCAGCATATTACTACCATATCTGATTCCACTGCTGTTACCATTATACTACTATCTCCAACCGTTCTACTTTTGGCCGTACTCCCCTCTCGTATATATATGGGCTTTCTTCCCTTCATGCTTTTGTGTGACTAGTTAATTGTCCAAGTCAAACTGTAACTTCATTATAAGTTTCTTCTATGTGCAGGTTATTTGTGTATTATCTTGTCCTTTCTTCTTCTCACAGCGCAGGTGACTTCATCTTTTGGGTCTTTTTATTCCTTTGTACTTCACATTCAGAGGTAACTCCATGACCTCTTAATTATATAAAAATCAGTTTTTTTTTTTTGCTGGGTCCCAAGTCATTCTGGTCTGTTGCACATTGATCTTGCAGAGACTTTCTTGCATTTTAAACAGTTTAGGGCCTTCTGATCACCCAAAAGCAGTTGGTTGCTATTATCAGGCTATTACCCAATTTTCCTTTGGCTCTTGCATGCTACCTTGCAACATATTTGTCTGCATTAATAGCAAGCCATTATCTGTAAAGTCATATCCAGGCTGCTGAATGTTATCAGATCATTGCCTGTTGTGACCGAAGACTGTTTTCTATGTATTGTATTGCTCATACAGTGCTAAACTTATCCATGGTGGGTGATAGATTCATAAACAGCAACTATACAGGGAAGCACTTCCATCCTCTTATAAGATTGTAAACTGGAAGCCTGTTAAATGTTTGCACTCTGGCAGGTTTGAGGGTCTTTACTTTCTGTATCATGAATATGTAAGATGCACACTCAGTACAGAATACACATCTCTGTATATTTCTTAATAGTTTTTATTCCTGTATTATTTCCTGGTCTGGGTCCAGGCCACAGAAGTGTTTATATCATGAGCCATTAAGATAGCAAATGGTCATCTCATTGCTGGGCATGCTGCTCTGTTATGCATGGCTTGCCAAGGTGTTGTAGTTGTAAAGTACAGTGGACCCCCGCATAACGATCACCTCCGAATGCGACCAATTATGTAAGTGTATTTATGTAAGTGCGTTTGTATGTGTATGTTTGGGGGTCTGAAATGGACTAATCTACTTCACAGTATTTCTTATGGGAACAAATTCGGTCAGTACTGGCACCTGAACATACTTCTGGAGTGAAAAAATATCGTTAACCGGGGGTCCACTGTACGTATGTTTTGACAAATCATATTTATCCTTGAGTACATTTGTTTAATTTTTAATCTCTCGTCATACCAGGTATACTCCAAGTATACCGTGTTTTTGCTGACAGCCTTCCTTTCTGATACACACTCGGAAAAAAATCAGCGTAACTACTCTCTACAGTTTTATGAGTACACACCTGAATTTACCTCTTTTCATCAGTATTTTTATTCAAAAGTTAAAAATTTAAGTTCCATAAATGAAAACTAAATAAAAATTCCCAGATTTTATAATTTTTGAGTTTCTTCTACTAATTTCTGCTTTCATTGGAGCTAATTAGTTTACATTTAAGAAAATTTAAATCAACCATGAAGTATAATTTTTAAAGCACTGAATCCCATAAACAATAGAATTTATTGCATTTTGTGGCATATAAGATGTACTGGCATTTAGGATGCACCCTCAATTTAGCATGAAATATATCCCTTGTTTATTATTTTTTTTAATTGTTCTCTTTGATAAATGGAATTATTCGTAGACCTCAAGCTTGAGCCCAAACCTGACCTTCACTGTGTAGGACGCAGGGTGATTTTGAGGGTCAGATTCTGAAAAAAAAAAAAGGTGTCTTTTATACCGCAGAATGCAGTAATTTAAATTGCAGAGCATTATCTTTTATTTCAAGAATTAATACATTTTTACCAAGGTTTCTGATACAGTTTTGCCAAGATTTTTAAAATGAGATACTTAAAACTTATTGAAACACAGTGTACTTTAAATGTAAAAAATACAGCAATGCATAATAACTTAAAGGCTTTGAGGAATTACAAATCCAGCTGCCTTCGTGATTTTGAAATTAGTTTTTTTTTTTTTCTAATTTTCTGTACAGAATGTGTTGATGTGCCATATCTTGAGGTAATTAGATTGAGAATTGAAGTTGCCTTGGAAACGAAGCATTTTGATTAAAAATATGGCCAATGCTGCTATCAAAACCATCTTCAGTGGACATCAAATTTAATATTGGACATTACATTCTAATGTAAGTAAATTGAGATTGGTAGAAGAAACTCATAAAAAGAAACTTCAGACGTTGGATCTTTTTATTCCATAATAATTTGATTAAAATACGATTATTTTTAAGCATTTAATCACATTCTTGCTAAGACTGAAGACGTTTTTCTTTCTATAAACCTTCCCTAACTTTGACTTATCTCCTTTATTTTTAAACTTTGAATATGCAGTATGCCACGCTCAAGAACTTAACCATTAATAATCAAGTATAATATAAACTTAGATTGGACGACTGTTGTTAGAACTCTCTCTTCACTTTTTTATGTAGTGCATAAAATATAACAAATTAAAGCACTGTAAACCATTACAGTACTACATTATCTTTGCTAAAGTGTCATAAAGTGTAATTTATAAATTATGAGAAAGGTGTTGATTCAGTTGTTGTAACTCACTTAGATCACAGGTTGTAAAGGCAAGTGTTGGTAAAATTAAGTTATTTTTATGAACTTCATTAAATTTACCTGTAGATTAATATTATTATTATTATTATAATCAAAACTAAGCACTTAACCCACAAGGGTTGTAGATTAATACCCTCTGAAGGATGGGTCGCTGGCAGTGTTGCAGTTATGATGGTTATCTGAACCATGATATCTTAACACTTGTGGCAAGGCAACTACTGAATGAGTGAGGGTAAATGTGTTTCTTGTTTGGGTGACTCTACTGTGGTGAGGAAGAGTGGAGGTGGTGAGGAACCACAAGATACAGTAGTACAAATTTTACATAATAGCTGGAAGGGCATATCACTCTCACAAGTTATATATATTAAACTTTCCTTTTGAATCTTTGCTTTTGTATCTGCTATAATTATCTGTTTCACTGAGTGTTTTAGCAGCTTTAATTTTAACTGTAATTTAGCACTTCCTAAACCCCCCCCCTCCCCCCCCACCTTTCAATAAAATCCTCTCCTACAATCTCTTGCATATGTTTACAGAAGTGATTTATTTATCTAAGAAATTGTGAATTTAAAATATATTTTTGCTATGTCTAGTTTTGATAGAGAATCTCTTTGTCAACATATCTTATAAAAAAAATGTAAAATATTTATATTGATACATTAAAGTATAAAGTGGAATAAGAATCTTTCCTCCGTAAGCCATGCGTGTTGTAAAAGTCAACTAAAATGCCGGGAACAATGGGCTAGTAACCCCTTTTCCTGTAAAGATTACTAAAAAGAATAAGAAGAAGAAAATTGTCAAAGTGGGAAGTCTGAATGTGCGTGGATGTTGTGCAGATGATAAGAAAGAGATGATTGTGGATGTTATGAATGAGAAGAAGCTGGATGTCCTGGCTTTAAGTGAAACAAAGCTAAAGGGGGTGGGAGAGTTTCAGCGGAGAGGAATAAATGGGATTAGGTCAGGGGTTTCAAATAGAGTTAGAGCTAAAGAAGGAGTAGCAATAATACACAAATAACCCGCACATAAAAGAGAGAAGCTTACGACGACGTTTCGGTCCGACTTGGACCATTGACAAAGTCACACCGAAACGTCGTCGTAAGCTTCTCTCTTTTATGTGCGGGTTATTTGTGTATCGTTCCAGTCACGGTATTGTGCCTTTTTGTTATTTATGAGTAGCAATAATGTTGAAGGATAAGCTATGGCAGGAAAAGAGGGACTATAAATGTATTAATTCAAGGATTATGTGGAGTAAAATAAAGATTGGATGTGAAAAGTGGGTTATAATAAGCGTGTATGCACCTGGAGAAGAGAGAAGTGTAGAGGAGAGAGAGAGATTTTGGGAAATGTTGAGTGAATGCGTGGGGAGTTTTGAATCAAGTGTGAGAGTAATGGTGGTTGGGGATTTCAATGCTAAAGTGGGTAAAATGTTATAGAGGGAGTAGTAGGTAAATTTGGGGTGCCAGGGGTAAATGTAAATGGGGAACCTTTAATTGAGCTATGTGTAGAAAGAGATTTGGTAAAAAGTAATACATATTTTATGAAAAAGAGGATAAATAAATATACAAGGTATGATGTAGCACATAATGAAAGTAGTTTATTAGATTATGTATTGGTGGATAAAAGGTTGATGGGTAGACTCCAGGATGTACATGTTTATATAGAGGGGCAACTGATATATCGGATCATTATTTAGTTGTAGCTACAGTTAGAGTAAGAGGTAGATGGGAAAAGAGGAAGGTGGCAACAACAAGCAAGAGGGAGGTGAAAGTGTATAAACTGAGGGAGGAGGAATAGTTCGGGTGAGATATAAGCGACTATTGGCAGAAAGTGGGCTAGTGCAAAGATGAGTAGTGGGGGGTTGAAGAGGGTTGGAATAGTTTTTAAAAATGCAGTATTAGAATGTGGGCAGAAGTTTGTGGTTATAGGAGGGTGGGGGCAGGAGAAAGAGGAGTGATTGGTGGAATGATGAAGTAAAGGGTGTGATAAAAGAGAAAAGGTAGCTTATGAGAGGTTTTACAAAGCAGAAGTGTTATAAGAAGAGCAGAGTATATGGAGAGTGAAAGAAAGGTAAAGAGAGTGGTGAGGAGAGTGCAAAAGGAGAGCAGATGATAGAGTGGGAGAGGCACTGTCAAGAAATTTTAATGAAAATAAGAAAAAATTTTGGAGCGAGTTAAACAAGTTAAGAAAGCCTAGGGAAATTATGGATTTGTCAGTTAAAAACAGAGTAGGGGAGTTAGTAGATGGGGAGATGGAGGTATTAGGTAGATGGCGAGAATATTTTGAGGAACTTTTAAATGTTAAGGAAGAAACAGAGGCAGTAATTTCATGCACTGGTCAGGGAGGTATACCATCTTTTAGGAGTGAAGAAGAGCAGAATGTAAGTGTGGGGAGGTTATGTGAGGCATTACATAAAATGAAAGGGGGTAATAGCAGCTGGAACTGATGGGATCATGACAGAAATGTTAAAAGCAGGGGGGATATAGTGTTGGAGTGGTTGGTACTTTTGTTTAATAAATGTATGAAAGAGGGGAAGGTACCTAGGGATTGGCGGAGAGCATGTATAGTCCTCTTTATAAAAGGGAAAGGGGACAAAAGAGACTGTAAAAATTATAGAGGAATAAGTTTACTGAGTATACCAGGAAAAGTGTACGGTAGGGTTATAATTGAAAGAATTAGAGGTAAGACAGAATGTAGGATTGCGGATGAGCAAGGAGGTTTCAGAGTGGGTAGGGGATGTGTAGATCAAGTGTTTACATTGAAGCATATATGTGAACAGTATTTAGATAAAGGTAGGGAAGTTTTTATTGCATTTATGGATTTAGAAAAGGCATATGATAGAGTGGATAGAGGAGCAATGCGGCAGATGTTGCAAGTATATGGAATAGGTGGTAAGTTATTAAATACTGTAAAGAGTTTTTATGAGGATAGTGAGGCTCAGGTTAGGGTGTGTAGAAGAGAGGGAGACTACTTCCAGGTAAAAGTAGGTCTTAGACAGGGATGTGTAATGTCACCATGGTTGTTTAATATATTTATAGATGGGTTTGTAAAGGAAGTAAATGCTAGGGTGTTGGGAGAGGGTGGGATTAAATTTTGGGGAATCAAATTCAAAATGGAATTGACACAGTTACTTTTTGCTGATGATACTGTGCTTATGGGAGATTCTAAAGAAAAATTGCAAAGGTTAGTGGATGAGTTTGGGAATGTGTGTAAAGGTAGAAAGTTGAAAGTGAACATAGAAAAGAGTAAGGTGATGAGGTGTCAAATGATTTAGATAAAGAAAAATTGGATATCAAATTGGGGAGGAGGAGTATGGAAGAAGTGAATGTTTTTCAGATACTTGGGAGTTGACGTGTCGGCGGATGTATTTATGAAGGATGAGGTTAATCATAGAATTGATGAGGGAAAAAAGGTGAGTGGTGCGTTGAGGTATATGTGGAGTCAAAAAACGTTATCTATGGAGGCAAAGAAGGGAATGTATGAAAGTATAGTATGTACCAACACTCTTATATGGGTGTGAAGCTTGGGTGGTAAATGCAGCAGCGAGGAGATGGTTGGAAGCATGTGGAGATGTCCTGTTTAAGGCAATGTGTGGTGTAAAATTATGCAGAAAATTCGGAGTGTGGAAATTAGGAAAAGGTGTGGAGTTAATAAAAGTATTAGTCAGAGGGCAGAAGAGGGGTTGTTGAGGTGGTTTGGTCATTTAGAGAGAATGGATCAAGTAGAATGACATGGAAAGCATATAAATCTATAGGGGAAGGAAGGCGGGGTAGGGTCGTCCTCGAAAGGGTTGGAGAGAGGGGGTAAAGGAGGTTTTGTGGGCAAGGGGCTTGGACTTCCACAAGCGTGCGGAGCTGTTGATAGGATGAAGGGAGACAAAAGGACTTGGGAAACCGACGATCTTTTTGGAGTGAGCGGGGAAAATTTAGTGAAGGATTCAGGGAACCGTTATTTCAAAAGCATTTGAGTCCTAAATTTGGGAATACAATCCTGCATTTTAAAGGGAGGGGTTTTGGATATTGGCATTTTGGAGTGAATTGTTGTGTATCTTTATATGTGTATGCTTCTAAACTGTTGTACTCTGAGCACCTCTGCAAAAACAGTGATAATGTGCCAAATGTGGTGAAAGTGTTTTAAAGAGATGAAAGTTTTTCTTTTTGGGGATTTTCTTTCTTTTTTGGGTCACCCTGCCTCGGTGGGAGACGGCCGACTTGTTGAAAAAAAAAATTAAAGTATTTTCTGAATTTGAATTGATATTACAACCTTGACAAATAATGTCTCATTGGTAATCTTTGAACAAAGTTTTGAAGTTGTATTGGTCTTTTCTTTGGGCTCAGCCTTTGTAACTCCATTTTTAAATCATGAGACTATCAGGCTTAACAAGTGTCCTTTAAGGTTCAATTATATTTTTATACATTATGTAAATGATACATTTCATTTATTTTATCAGGACTGTCATGTCAAAAGATTTTTAAGACTTTAAATAGCATAAAAAATGAAGTTACTCTGAAAGTACAAAAAAAAAAACTTATACAATACATTTTTGAATTTGTTAATTACAGAAAACATTAAGAAAGTTCAGTGGTACATATACATGTGTCTAACATTAAGAAAGTTCAGTGGTACATATACATGTGTCTAACATTAAGAAAGTTCAGTGGTACATATACATGTGTCCCAACATTAAGAAAGTTCAGTGGTACATATACATGTGTCTAACATTAAGAAAGTTCAGTGGTAACATATACATGTGTCTAACATTAAGAAAGTTCAGTGGTACATATACATGTGTCTAACATTAAGAAAGTTCAGTGGTACATATACATGTGTCTAACATTAAGAAAGTTCAGTGGTACATATACATGTGTCTAACATTAAGAAAGTTCAGTGGTACATATACATGTGTCTAACATTAAGAAAGTTCAGTGGTACATATACATGTGTCTAACATTAAGAAAGTTCAGTGTACATATACATGTGTCTAACATTAAGAAAGTTCAGTGGTACATATACATGTGTCTAACATTAAGAAAGTTCAGTGGTACATATACATGTGTCTAACATTAAGAAAGTTCAGTGGTACATATACATGTGTCTAACATTAAGAAAGTTTTTGTAGATAATATTAGAAAAAGATGGTTATGTTTAACACCTGTGTGTACTGTGTATCATTCACAGTAGTGTGTACCGTGTATCATTCACAGTAGTGTGTACCGTGTATCATTCACAGTAGTGTGTACCGTGTATCATTCACAGTAGTGTGTACCATGTATCATTCACAGTAGTGTGTACCATGTATCATTCACAGTAGTGTGTACCATGTATCATTCACAGTAGTGTTTTACCATGTATCATTCACAGTAGTGTGTACCATGTATCATTCACAGTAGTGTGTACCGTGTATCATTCACAGTAGTGTGTACCGTGTATCATTCACAGTAGTGTGTACCATGTATCATTCACAGTGGTGTACCGTGTATCATTCACAGTGTGTACCGTGTATCATTCACAGTGTGTACCGTGTATCATTCACAGTGTTTTACCGTGTATCATTCACAGTGTGTACCGTGTATCATTCACAGTGTGTACCGTGTATCATTCACAGTGTGTACCGTGTATCATTCACAGTGTGTACCGTGTATCATTCACAGTGTGTACCGTGTATCATTCACAGTATGTGTACCGTGTATCATTCACAGTAGTGTGTACCGTGTATCATTCACAGTGTGTACCGTGTATCATTCACAGTGTGTACCGTGTATCATTCACAGTAGTGTGTACCGTGTATCATTCACAGTGTGTACCGTGTATCATTCACAGTGTGTACCGTGTATCATTCACAGTAGTGTGTACCGTGTATCATTCACAGTAGTGTGTACCGTGTATCATTCACAGTGTGTACCGTGTATCATTCACAGTGTGTACCGTGTATCATTCACAGTGTGTACCGTGTATCATTCACAGTGTGTACCGTGTATCATTCACAGTGTGTACCGTGTATCATTCACAGTAGTGTGTACCGTGTATCATTCACAGTGTGTACCGTGTATCATTCACAGTGTGTACCGTGTATCATTCACAGTGTGTACCGTGTATCATTCACAGTGTTGTACCGTGTATCATTCACAGTAGTGTGTACCGTGTATCATTCACAGTGTGTACCGTGTAATCATTCACAGTAGTGTGTACCGTGTATCATTCACAGTGTGTACCGTGTATCATTCACAGTGTGTACCGTGTATCATTCACAGTAGTGTGTACCGTGTATCATTCACAGTGTGTACCGTGTATCATTCACAGTGTGTACCGTGTATCATTCACAGTAGTGTGTACCGTGTATCATTCACAGTAGTGTGTACCGTGTATCATTCACAGTAGTGTGTACCGTGTATCATTCACAGTAGTGTGTACCATGTATCATTCACAGTAGTGTGTACCATGCATCATTCACAGTAGTGTGTACCATGTATCATTCACAGTAGTGTGTACCATGTATCATTCACAGTAGTGTGTACCATGTATCATTCACAGTAGTGTGTACCATGTATCATTCACAGTAGTGTGTACCGTGTATCATTCACAGTAGTGTGTACCGTGTATCATTCACAGTAGTGTGTACCGTGTATCATTCACAGTAGTGTGTACCGTGTATCATTCACAGTAGTGTGTACCGTGTATCATTCACAGTAGTGTGTACCGTGTATCATTCACAGTGTGTACCGTGTATCATTCACAGTGTGTACCGTGTATCATTCACAGTGTGTACCGTGTATCATTCACAGTAGTGTGTACCGTGTATCATTCACATTGTGTACCGTGTATCATTCACAGTATGTGTACCGTGTATCATTCACAGTAGTGTGTACCATGTATCATTCACAGTAGTGTGTACCATGTATCATTCACAGTAGTGTGTACCATATATTCACAGTAGTGTGTACCATGTATCATTCACAGTAGTGTGTACCGTGTATCATTCACAGTAGTGTGTACCGTGTATCATTCACAGTAGTGTGTACCGTGTATCATTCACAGTAGTGTGTACCGTGTATCATTCACAGTAGTGTGTACCGTGTATCATTCACAGTAGTGTGTACCGTGTATCATTCACAGTGTGTACCGTGTATCATTCACAGTGTGTACCGTGTATCATTCACAGTGTGTACCGTGTATCATTCACAGTAGTGTGTACCGTGTATCATTCACAGTGTGTACCGTGTATCATTCACAGTAGTGTGTACCGTGTATCATTCACAGTAGTGTGTACCATGTATCATTCACAGTAGTGTGTACCGTGTATCATTCACAGTGTGTACCGTGTATCATTCACAGTAGTGTGTACCGTGTATCATTCACAGTGTGTACCGTGTATCATTCACAGTAGTGTGTACCGTGTATCATTCACAGTGTGTACCGTGTATCATTCACAGTAGTGTGTACCGTGTATCATTCACAGTAGTGTGTACCGTGTATCATTCACAGTAGTGTGTACCGTGTATCATTCACAGTAGTGTGTACCGTGTATCATTCACAGTAGTGTGTACCGTGTATCATTCACAGTGTGTACCGTGTATCATTCACAGTAGTGTGTACCGTGTATCATTCACAGTAGTGTGTACCGTGTATCATTCACAGTAGTGTGTACCGTGTATCATTCACAGTGTGTACCGTGTATCATTCACAGTGTGTACCGTGTATCATTCACAGTAGTGTGTACCGTGTATCATTCACAGTGTGTACCGTGTATCATTCACAGTGTGTACCGTGTATCATTCACAGTAGTGTGTACCGTGTATCATTCACAGTGTGTACCGTGTATCATTCACAGTAGTGTGTACCGTGTATCATTCAGTGTGTACCGTGTATCATTCACAGTAGTGTGTACCGTGTATCATTCACAGTGTGTACCGTGTATCATTCACAGTGTGTACCGTGTATCATTCACAGTAGTGTGTACCGTGTATCATTCACAGTGTGTACCGTGTATCATTCACAGTGTGTACCGTGTATCATTCACAGTGTGTACCGTGTATCATTCACAGTAGTGTGTACCGTGTATCATTCACAGTGTGTACCGTGTATCATTCACAGTAGTGTGTACCGTGTATCATTCACAGTGTGTACCGTGTATCATTCACAGTAGTGTGTACCGTGTAATCATTCACAGTAGTGTGTACCGTGTATCATTCACAGTAGTGTGTACCGTGTATCATTCACAGTAGTGTGTACCGTGTATCATTCACAGTAGTGTGTACCGTGTATCATTCACAGTAGTGTGTACCGTGTATCATTCACAGTAGTGTGTACCATGTATCATTCACAGTGTGTACCGTGTATCATTCACAGTAGTGTGTACCATGTATCATTCACAGTAGTGTGTACCGTGTATCATTCACAGTAGGGGTACCGTGTATCATTCACAGTAGTGTGTACCGTGTATCATTCACAGTGTGTACCGTGTATCATTCACAGTGTGTACCGTGTATCATTCAGTGTGTACCGTGTATCATTCACAGTAGTGTGTACCGTGTATCATTCACAGTGTGTACCGTGTATCATTCACAGTAGTGTGTACCGTGTATCATTCACAGTAGTGTGTACCGTGTATCATTCACAGTGTGTACCGTGTATCATTCACAGTGTGTACCGTGTATCATTCACAGTAGTGTGTACCGTGTATCATTCACAGTGTGTACCGTGTATCATTCACAGTAGTGTGTACCGTGTATCATTCACAGTAGTGTGTACCGTGTATCATTCACAGTAGTGTGTACCGTGTATCATTCACAGTAGTGTGTACCGTGTATCATTCACAGTAGTGTGTACCGTGTATCATTCACAGTGTGTACCGTGTATCATTCACAGTGTGTACCGTGTATCATTCAGTGTGTACCGTGTATCATTCACAGTAGTGTGTACCGTGTATCATTCACAGTGTGTACCGTGTATCATTCACAGTAGTGTGTACCGTGTATCATTCACAGTAGTGTGTACCATGTATCATTCACAGTAGTGTGTACCATGTATCATTCACAGTAGTGTGTACCATGTATCATTCACAGTAGTGTGTACCATGTATCATTCACAGTAGTGTGTACCATGTATCATTCACAGTAGTGTGTACCATGTATCATTCACAGTAGTGTGTACCGTGTATCATTCACAGTAGTGTGTACCGTGTATCATTCACAGTAGTGTGTACCGTGTATCATTCACAGTAGTGTGTACCGTGTATCATTCACAGTAGTGTGTACCGTGTATCATTCACAGTAGTGTGTACCGTGTATCATTCACAGTGTGTACCGTGTATCATTCACAGTGTGTACCGTGTATCATTCACAGTGTGTACCGTGTATCATTCACAGTAGTGTGTACCGTGTATCATTCACAGTGTGTACCGTGTATCATTCACAGTAGTGTGTACCGTGTATCATTCACAGTGTGTACCGTGTATCATTCACAGTGTGTACCGTGTATCATTCACAGTGTGTACCATGTATCATTCACAGTAGTGTGTACCATGTATCATTCACAGTAGTGTGTACCATGTATCATTCACAGTAGTGTGTACCGTGTATCATTCACAGTAGTGTGTACCGTGTATCATTCACAGTAGTGTGTACCGTGTATCATTCACAGTAGTGTGTACCGTGTATCATTCACGTAGTGTGTACCGTGTATCATTCACAGTAGTTTGTACCGTGTATCATTCACAGTAGTGTGTACCGTGTATCATTCACAGTGTGTACCGTGTATCATTCACAGTGTGTACCGTGTATCATTCACAGTGTGTACCGTGTATCATTCACAGTGTGTACCGTGTATCATTCACAGTGTGTACCGTGTATCATTCACAGTGTGTACCGTGTATCATTCACAGTAGTGTGTACCTTGTATCATTCACAGTAGTGTGTACCATGTATCATTCACAGTAGTGTGTACCGTGTATCATTCACAGTGTGTACCGTGTATCATTCACAGTAGTGTGTACCGTGTATCATTCACAGTGTGTACCGTGTATCATTCACAGTAGTGTGTACCGTGTATCATTCACAGTGTGTACCGTGTATCATTCACAGTAGTGTGTACCGTGTATCATTCACAGTAGTGTGTACCATGTATCATTCACAGTAGTGTGTACCGTGTATCATTCACAGTGTGTACCGTGTATCATTCACAGTAGTGTGTACCGTGTATCATTCACAGTAGTGTGTACCGTGTATCATTCACAGTAGTGTGTACCGTGTATCATTCACAGTGTGTACCGTGTATCATTCACAGTAGTGTGTACCATGTATCATTCACAGTAGTGTGTACCGTGTATCATTCACAGTAGTGTGTACCGTGTATCATTCACAGTGTGTACCATTTATCATTCACAGTAGTGTGTACCGTGTATCATTCACAGTAGTGTGTACCGTGTATCATTCACAGTAGTGTGTACCGTGTATCATTCACAGTAGTGTGTACCGTGTATCATTCACAGTAGTGTGTACCGTGTATCATTCACAGTAGTGTGTACCATGTAAACATTCACAGTAGTTTGTACCGTGTATCATTCACAGTAGTGTGTACCGTGTATCATTCACAGTAGTGTGTACCATGTATCATTCACAGTAGTGTGTACCGTGTATCATTCACAGTAGTGTGTACCGTGTATCATTCACAGTAGTGTGTACCGTGTATCATTCACAGTAGTGTGTACCGTGTATCATTCACAGTAGTGTGTATCGTGTATCATTCACAGTAGTGTGTATCGTGTATCATTCACAGTAGTGTGTACCGTGTATCATTCACAGTAGTGTGTACCGTGTATCATTCACAGTAGTGGTACCGTGTATCATTCACAGTAGTGTGTACCGTGTATCATTCACAGTAGTGTGTACCGTGTATCATTCACAGTAGTGTGTACCGTGTATCATTCACAGTAGTGTGTACCGTGTATCATTCACAGTAGTGTGTACCGTGTATCATTCACAGTAGTGTGTACCGTGTATCATTCACAGTAGTGTGTACCGTGTATCATTCACAGTAGTGTGTACCGTGTATCATTCACAGTAGTGTGTACCATGTATCATTCACAGTAGTGTGTACCGTGTATCATTCACAGTAGTGTGTACCGTGTATCATTCACAGTAGTGTGTACCGTGTATCATTCACAGTAGTGTACCGTGTATCATTCACAGTATTGTGTACCGTGTATCATTCACAGTAGTGTGTACCGTGTATCATTCACAGTAGTGTGTACCGTGTATCATTCACAGTAGTGTGTACCGTGTATCATTCACAGTAGTGTGTATGTTATTGCTGTTCTTACTGATGAACAGCGGTTTAGTGCCGATGAAGGTAGCGTAGGTAGCAATGATACGGCCGTGGACTAGTTTGGCTTTAATTGGGTAGGAGTGAGTACACAACGGGCAGTGTGAGGGAGTGACCGCAAGCCAGTCCGTGGAGGGGGAGCACTTGTGTCTGTGAAGTCGGTCGGCCTAGGAGTGAGAGCCGGTGGGCTCAGCCTCCCACTGAAGTGGGTGAGCCTACAGAGGGCAGCACCTAAAATGCCGCGAAATATGAACTAGTCAGAGCAGACGGCTAGGCTGTGTGTTCTGACAGTACAGGCTGTCTACATTTGCTCGGCCACGCACCTCGCATCGTCCCGACGCGACAATACTGGTGGGCCCGTAGGTATAAAGGAATTACGTACACTAGCTACCCCAGAGAGGGACTGGCTTTCGCTCACTAGTAAATAAAAAATGGACATAAAAATGCAACAGGCAAAAAAAAAAACTCTCCCATCCAGGGGAATAGAAAACTGGTTTGCCCGCGCTGTTTCATCGAGGAGAGAGTCCGGAGACGTCAGCACTGGAACTAAAATCTTCTATATACAGGTTGTCCGCAGGGCTGAGCATCAGTTGACCACTCGTCTACGAACGTTGTTGCACCCTCACATCTGCAAACAATGACTGACAGTAGCATTTCCTAAGGTGTGAAATGTGACTCAGAGGGCAGCACTGCCCTGACCGTAATACAGGCTTTTTTTTTCTTTTTGTTATAAAAACACTGGGTGCACATACCTACAACAATACTATATCCATGGAATTCATTACACTCTGGGTACCCTTCTAAAAGTATTTACATAATTACATGATATTGTCCCCCCTGACTCCATTATCGACTAGCTATACAATGTGTGTGCATTTATACCCATTTCTGCAAGCAAACAATTAGCATAACTAGCGTAGGAGTCAGACAAGTCAGTAGGTACGTCAATGTCACAGAAATGTACTGTTGTCCTGGGTCGCAGGCCATAAGTATGAGCCTTACTGGCCGTCTTCCGTACCAGTAGTAGTGGGAGAAGGGATAGACGGGTTGTCCCTAGCATTAGTCTGATCGTGGCGTTGCAACGCATGCGCCTCCAGCTCTGCTTCGGCCTGCATATGGTCCACATACTTCATGTGATCAAGGTGGGCTTCCTTGATAGTTCCCGTAGCAATCTCCCTCACCTCGAACTTATTGCCACGGAGCTGTCGTAGGACACGGTAAGGACCCACAAACTTTGTTACAAGTTTGTGCATACCTGGGGTCTGCACTGGGTTGAGCAACATAACTTTGCAACCTGGTTCCACTTTGCTTTCCTTGGCGCGGGCATTGCGCTCAGACGTGAACCTATCAGTAGCTTTCATAAGGGTCTCTCGTACCCGCTGGAAGACAAGCTGCATTGTCCTCATCTTTACTACACTGGGGTTTTCAGTATCGTAAGTAGGTCTAGGTGGAGCAAACAGAATTTCATATGGTAAGCGCTTGTCATAGCCATACAAAGCAAAATGAGGTGTCTCACCGATCGAGCTGTTGAGGGAGGAATTTAATGTACACTGAACATCTGGGATAGCCTCATCCCATGTAGTACAACTTGGGTTAACAGTTACTCTGAGCACCACCAGGACTTTGCGATTTGTGCGTTCAGCAAGACCATTACTCGCAGGGTGGCGTGGAGCTACTGGCGCTTGATGAATGTTGAATCTGGAGCAAAGATCCTGCATTATGCCATTTATAAACTCAGACCCATTGTCTGACAGAAGGACACGTGGGCAAGTATGACGAAGAACAACATGCTCACGGAAAGCACTAGCGACCGTTTTGGTGGTTTTATCAGGAATGGGTACTAATTCACTGTACCGTGTCAAGTTATCTACCATTACAAGTAGGTGCTTATTTCCCTTCTCCGAGGTCGAGAAGTTCGTCAACAGGTCGACAGAAGTTCTCTCCCAGGGCTCCTTTGTAATGGGATACTTTAGAATGGGGTTAGGACCTGTAATGGTACCCTTGTGCTGTAGGCAAACAACACACTGGTGTACATGCTTGGCAATGTCCGCTGCCATCTTAGGCCAGAAATATTTCATTCGTGCCTGTTTGATACTGCGGTCCTTCCCGGGGTGCGCTACACCTGGGACATTGTGGATCAACCCAAGAGTAGCTGGTATCATGGACTCTGGTATCACCAGTTGGTATATAGTTCTGCCGGGGTCCACCAGCTGTGCAACACGGCACAGTACTCCTTGGTTGACCACCAAATCCTTCAGTGGAACGGGAGACTTGACCTGTAAGTCAACGTCCTCCTTGGTCAGGAAACGAAGGACTGGAGACCACACAGGGTCCTGTCATTGGGCTCTCTCGAGATCCTCAACAGAGAACGAATTGCCGACACACACGAATGCTATATGCCTCGACAGGGCATCAGCTACAACATTTTGCTTACCTGGGACATAGCAAATTTCAGGGTTGTAGTCATTGAACGTGAGCGACCACCGAGCATGCTTTCCCGAGAGGTTCTTATTCGCAAAAAGGGCCAATAAGGGTAAATGATCTGTATAAATCTTGATAGGATAATGATAGATGATATCCCAAAAATGACTCAGGGCCCATACAATGGCTAAAGCTTCTAGCTCTGTCACTGAGTATTGACTTCCGCTTTAGTAAGGACACGGCCAGCATAGGCAATAGGCTGTTGCTTACCATTAGATTCCTGTGACAAGACTGCACCGATGCCAACTTTGCTGGCATCAGTCGTCAAGGTAAATGCCTGGTGAAATCAGGGAATCTAAGGGTTGGGCTGAAGTTAACTTGTTCTTAAGAATGACAAAAGCTCGTTCCTGATCACACGTCCACTTCAAAAGGGGCATCCTTCTTGAGTAAGCGTGTCAGGGTGCAGCAATGGTGAGAAACCTGCGATAAAGGTGCGGTAGAAACCCGCCAGGCCTATGAAGGACCGGACTGCATCCGCCATCATGGTCTGGGGAATTCTGCACGCCGATGATTTTAGACTCGTCCGTCTTTATGCCATTCTGAGTTCACTACGTGACCCAGAAATTTTATTTCCTTCCAGAGGAATGACATTTGGAGAGCTTTACCTTAAGATTGCCTGAGCTAGCCTGTCCAATCCCTGTCAAGTTTCTCAAGATGTGACGGGACACTTGCGACAGACTATGAGATCATCCAGGTAGACCATGAGCGTGCCACCTAGGAGGGTACAAAAATTGTCCATCATCAAACGACTAAACGTGATTGGGCTTCCGCGTAAGCCGAAGGGTCATCCTCCTGAACTGGTAATGACCAGTTGAGTAGAGAAAGCTGTCAACTCTCTGCTCTCATCATCGAGGGGATCTGCCAGAACCCTTGAAGAAGATCAAGAGTTGAAAAGACCTTATTATCGCCGATGTTCTGCAACAGTCGTTCAGAAACTGGCAATGGAAAGCGGTCTGGGATGGTACATGCATTCAGTTTCCTGTAATCGATAACAGGGCGCCAGTTCCGTCCTTCTTGGGGACCAGAATAAGGGAGCATTCCATGGGGAAGTGGACTCCTCAATACTCCATCACGGGAGCATCCGTTAATGAGTTCTTCGGCAAAGACTCTTGCGGATGTGGCAGGCGATACGCAGGTACGTAAATGGTTTAGTACCTTTGTCAAGTGGAATACGGTGAGAGATTCAGTGGGTCAAACCCATTGACTCACCATCTAGTGCGACTGCAGAACATGCACGATTGAGAAACCTGGAGAAGTTTTTGGGACCTCTTCAGATAGTCTGTCAAAGCTAGATCATCTTCCTCATTGGCCGGGTGTTGAAAGAGTCAGCAGCAGACTCGCCTGGGAGAACTGCACTCACAAGGAAGTCAGCTGGGGCTTCACCCTCCACTCTCACCGGGAGAGGGAATCTGACAAGGTCGACAATGAGGATTCTTTTCCGCAGGGAAATTCTCGACTGTGCATGTTGACAACAAGGACTGCAACTTACCACGTTGCACTGTGTGCAAGGATGGTTCAAGGGAGAGGCCCTTGACTCGGCATGTGTCGTTGTCAACCAGCACATGGTCTCCTTCAAAAGCTCTGTTCACGTACACCGTAACAGGAGTTAGCTGACAAAGTGACGTCATACTTTGTACAAGCAGTAACTCTGCTCGCTGATGCCATGACACGAGTCAGACAGTTGCCTGCCGACAGGGATACTGCGGCTTGACAACTGCTGGTCTCTACAACAGCGTCAGAGTTAGAGTGAAGTTAGACTGGGCGTCCCCAGACTGGGTTTCACTGGTAACTAAGCGCTGATGGCCAGGAGGTGATGGGCAACGAGCTCTACTACGAGGACGATCAGGACAAGAGACTGACCCCGGGGAGAATGTGCTATGGAAACCACCGGTTTCCAACGATTCTAAGCACTGTGCATACTCTGAGACAGAGTAGCACGTAGTGGATCCTAAGCGCACGCCCCAGAAGGGCACATCCACTCTGTTGAATTCTGCTTTCCACTCAGCTGGATCTAAGCGGATCCTAAGGTCTGCCATGGTTTTGAACCCTATGAGCAGGTCACCATGGAAAACAATACCATCTACGACTAAGAATTTTGCGGACAGCTTGTGACCCTGGACCGCAAATTCTAACGTTGTACGACCACGAACCGTCAGCGGATTACCTGAGACCCTCTCAAGTCTGAATGGCAGACGGCTCTGTCAAACTGGCCACGTGAAGACCAATGTCTCGGAAAAAAGTGGAGCGGACAATGTTAACCACCGAACCTGTATCTAGGAAAAGCTGGACAGGCTTATGGGGGACAGTGGACTCGATGAGCGGTCCACACGGGTTGTCATAACCGAACATGAAGGCATGACAGGCCGACGAATCCCCGGAAGCGCAGCTGCTCAAGGTTCGACGCTTGTTGACGAGGCTCGACCTGGAAGGTATGGTACAAGTCTCGGCAACAACGTCAAGACACTGTTTCCTCACTGTCGGCAAGCGTATCACTGCCCAGGGCGGCGAATGCATTGCAGACGGGGACGGAATACAGCGACTCCGACAGGGTTACTATGTCTTTCGCTGGTTTGCGGACCGCCCTCCCCCGAACTAGTGGAAGGGCTTCTACGAGCACGTGCATTGCACGACGACTGTTTGCTCCACTCAGCTGACAGCATACTTCGCAGCTTGCGACACTCATGGGAGGTATGACTGGAAGTATTGTGGTACATACAGACTCCCTCGCGAGACTGAGCGTGGGGACGGTTATGGTTACTTTGATACTGAGCGTGGGGACGGTTATGGTTACTTTGATACTGAGCGTGGGGACGGTTATGGTTACTTTGCGGGGACTTAGGTTTGTAACACTCCGATCGGTAGTGCCCTCGTTTGCCACAGTTGAAACAAGTCACTACACGCTTAGTGGGTGAGGTTGGGGGTGATGTCTGCTGGCGACATTTCGCCCTGGTCCAGGAAGTCGATGACTGCCTTTTTCTATGAGACTGACTGTTGTTACTGTGGTCAATATTTTTACTTAGGCACATGTTAGTGGGACTGGGGTTAGAAACTTTGTGGGCTGGCTGTCTGACAGCAGCGGCAAAAGTGACTTCCGGCTGCGACCGCGGGGCCACTGTGGACGGTGCCGGAAGGATGGGTATAGGATCATCCGCAAAGCGACAAACCTTGCCTTGCTCGGCAGGCGGCTTGATCGCGTCAATGGCATCATATGCACCCAGGACGTCGTGCTGAGGGCCGAGTCCTAGCGCATCAATGGCACCTCGGAGGTTAGGAGGGGCATCCCTCCGCATGATGCCTACAGCCAGCATGGGGATGATGTCTTCAGCTCTAATACAGTTGTCACCATTCACCCACTTAGTGGTGCTGATGGCATCAGTAAAGTCTTTGGCGGCTTGCTCAAACCGGCAAATGCAAGCCAGGGGGCTTTCGTGCCGGTATTGACATTCGGCCAAGACGCTGGTAACGATGTCAATGTAATGGCATTGGCGACTACGCCGAAAATAACGCCTAAATTCCTCCTTAAGTTCGCCCCAAGACTGAATCTTACAAACTCGATTGAGCCGCATAAAGGCACATATCATCCTGGGTGAGATCCACTGCTGCAACAGCAGCACGAATGTACTGTGTATCCGTGGGACTATCAAATAGAGCCTGAACAGTCGTCTCGACTGACTGCAGCCATGGCTCTATTTGACCAAATGTCGCGGGGGCTTCGATGCCCTGCCGCGTGTTCACGCTGGCTGAGGCACCATTGCTAGCATCAGCAGAATCTGGACTAATGGTACGGCCACTGCGTGTCTTAGTCATGACATCAATTGTTCAAATGCAAGTAGGTCACGAAGAGGGTAAACAGGTCAGAGCAAGAAATGGTATGCACTGGCTACAATTCAACACAGAGTCAGAGAGAACTCAGCACCACTGTACTAGGTAAACTGCTTAGTGATGGAAATAATTTGAGCAAAACAACAACAAAAAAAAAGAAATAGTGGTACACTCTGAAACACAAAATAAGAGATGTATGCAAGTGAATGAACTATAGGGAACTGCACAAAATGAAGCTAAGGGTGGTCAATAATTTCACCAGGAGTCTGGCAACAAAATTTATGAAAAGGAGTTGAACTGTAAACACTGGTAGCAAAAATTGCACAAAAAATTAAAATAAATCAAGTACTACACAACACTAAACTGTGCTGCAAGCAGAGTTTAAAAAGATTGCAGGTGCTGGCAGTTGCAAATTGGAATGCAAAGAAAAAGTAATTCACTTGCACAAAGGGAAGTTGGCACAGCAAAGATATCAGAGTATGGAATAGTGCCAAAAATCACAGAAAAAAAATACACTATCAAGAAATGCTATATTGCACACAAAATAAAATTAAAATAAAAATGCAAATTATTAAATTCAAGAATATGGCAAAGGTTAGCTGGTGTTAGCAGGGTGTACACTGGTGTTAGCAAGGTGTACACTGGTGTAAGCAAGGTGTACACTGGTGTTAGCAGGGTGTACACTGGTGTTAGCAAGGTGTACACTGGTGTTAGCAAGGTGTACACTGGTGTTAGCAAGGTGTACACTGGTGTTAGCAAGGTGTACACTGGTGTTAGCAAGGTGTACACTGGTAAAAACAAAAATTTCACAAGTAATTTTGGCAATTAATAGTAAATAAGCAGGTTTCCAAAAATACACTCAATGACTTTGGTATACAAAATAGCAAAATGTAATGCACATAGGTGAATATTCACAGATAAAACATAGCATATATGTAGAGCAAATAAATGGGGAAACAGGAGAAAAGTATAATGGGCTAGGCACAGATTGTGTCACTGCAGGTAGAATAAACTAATACTTAAGTACTTGAAGATTACACTTATTAAAAGAAAGAAAAACTAACAAACAAAACAGTGCAGGGTTGTCAACAATCTGTGACTAACTTGCAGGTGCAACTAACAAAATTAACAGTACACAGGTATTACTTGCAACTGTATGTGAGAAGTAAATTGTATAAATGGTTAACACTGAACAATTTAAATCAAGAACTGAGGTGCAAGATGCAGAATAAAATACTGGAATTTAAAAATGTAGGAGTTCAAAATAAATGTACAAAATTTAAGAAGCTGTAGGTAAGTGGCAAAATGTACACTGATGACACTGAACAATTTACTGAAGTATGGCTTCAGTAACTATAACTGTATTGGTGCAGGACAGTTAAATAATGTCACAAAATATTAGGAAATGCTAGGTAAGTCACTGTTTACTTAACTTTGAGTGCAGGAGATGGATGAAGGTACTGGTGCTGCAGGTCCTGAAACTTTCAGTGATGCTCTAGTAACACTACACGCCTCGTAGCATTTGTATACTGCTATGGGGCTTCAATGTCGTAGGAAAAATTATCAGAATGGACTTGGGAAGAACCGGGGTTACTCTGTGGAGGTATAAGATATTAGAAGAACGTGGATACTCGGCGTGGACCACAGCTGTGCGTGGGTTGTTTACACTGGCAAGCGTGTCTGGGCGCTCTGACTGACTGCGGCTTCAGCACACGGAGAACAAAACATTTACTGCACTACTCGAACGTGCTAAAAACAAGCTTAAGTGAAACTTTGAACTGGGACGAGTAAGTTTTACTGTAACAAATCACTGGGGAAAACAGAACTGGTGATGAACTGGGAATGTAACAGCAAGGGAAAGAAAAAAAATTAAACTGGGCAACACAAAAAAAAAAAAACTGCACTGGCTGGAGATACGTAGACGCTGAGTAGTTGTAGACACTATGATGAGTCACTAGCTACTGTAGACGCTGAACTGAGCTGGCTTAGGGGCTAAGCCAACTGGGTTCCCACGTGGTTAAGCCAGGTTGAACTTCTTGGAGGAAACTGGGAAGAACACCAACACACTGGACAGGCGAGATGGACGTCGTTGCTTTAGCAAGAGGAGGCTGGTGTGTTTACACGCTGATTAGGGTATAAACCAACCCGAAGCTGCCTCGTGGTCACGCGTGGAGCCACACGAAGGCCAAACACTAAAAAACCTCACCTCTACTTCTTGTAGCTGAGAAGGGTGTAGGGACGCTGTAGGAGGCGGAGAATGTGCTGGAGAGTGGTTGAAGGGCTGTAGAGAGGGTGATGAGGTGAACACGTGACTGCTAAGGCGGGAGATGACCCCCGTGACGCCTATGTCCAGTTTTTGTGGGAAAAAATCTAGGACGAAGACTAATCTCAGGTCCCGTCAAGCCCGCTGGGAACAATAACCTTTAGGCCAGCAGGTGCTTGGATGACGACGGATGATGTTGACTGGCGTCGACCGATGGTGTTGACCCCTCCACCCTGAAGAGGCTCACAATGCCGTTGACTCCGCTGTCACCACTGTTATTGCTGTTCTTACTGATGAACAGCGGTTTAGTGCCGATGAAGGTAGCGTAGGTAGCAATGATACGGCCGTGGACTAGTTTGGCTTTAACTGGGTAGGAGTGAGTACACAACGGGCAGTGTGAGGGAGTGACCACAAGCCAGTCCGTGGAGGGGGAGCACTTGTGTCTGTGAAGTCGGTCGGCCTAGGAGTGAGCCGGTGGGCTCAGCCTTCCACTGACGTGGGTGAGCCTACAGAGGGCAGCACCTAAAATGCCGCGAAATATGAACTAGTCAGAGCAGACGGCTAGGCTGTGTGTTCTGACAGTACAGGCTGTCTACATGTATCGTGTATCATTCACAGTAGTGTGTACCATGTATGATTCACAGTAGTGTGTACTGTGTATCATTCACAGTAGTGTGTACTGTGTATCATTCACAGTAGTGTGTACTGTGTATCATTCACAGTAGTGTGTACCGTGTATCATTCACAGTAGTGTGTACTGTGTATCATTCACAGTAGTGTGTACCATGTATCATTCACAGTGTGTACTGTGTATCATTCACAGTAGTGTGTATCGTGTATCATTCACAGTAGTGTGCACCGTGTATCATTCACAGTAGTGTGTACCGTGTATCATTCACAGTAGTGTGTACCATGTATGATTCACAGTAGCGTGTACTGTGTATGATTCGCAGTAGTATGTATCGTGTATCATTCACAGTAGTGTGTACTGTGTATGATTCACAGTAGTGTGTACTGTGTATCATTCACAGTAGTGTGTACTGTGTATCATTCACAGTAGTGTGTACCGTGTATCATTCACAGTAGTGTGTACCGTGTATCATTCACAGTAGTGTGTATCGTGTATCATTCACAGTAGTGTGTACCGTGTATCATTCACAGTAGTGTGTACCGTGTATCATTCACAGTAGTGTGTACCATGTATCATTCACAGTAGTGTGTACTGTGTATCATTCACAGTAGTGTGTACCGTGTATCATTCACAGTAGTGTGTACCATGTATCATTCACAGTAGTGTGTACCGTGTATCATTCACAGTAGTGTGTACCGTGTATCATTCACAGTAGTGTGTACCGTGTATCATTCACAGTAGTGTGTACCGTGTATCATTCACAGTAGTGTGTACCGTGTATCATTCACAGTAGTGTGTACCGTGTATCATTCACAGTAGTGTGTACCGTGTATCATTCACAGTAGTGTGTACCATGTATCATTCACAGTAGTGTGTACCGTGTATCATTCACAGTACTACTGAAGTCAAACTGTTTTCACTTTGTACCAGATCTTTATAAATTCACTCCTATTAATTAAGACTGTAACTAATAATTTTTTCTTTTCACCTACTGGTTTTTATTTTGGTGTTGATATGGAGAAGAACATAGAGGTATTTTGGGAGCATACATGTACAGTGATATAGTAAATAATAATACTGGCAGTCAAGTACAGTACCTACAAGTAATAAAGTGTTTATTAGCCTTCTATATTAAGGACATGCTAGTGACAGTACAAGAAAGAAACTTAAAATTTTGCAACAAACTCAGAATTTCATGATTAAAGTTTGATGATGATTCAGTTTGTTCTGGACAATTATCTAGTCTGTTTACGATTGTAATGGCCCAGAGCAAGATAAATCATTCTCTAAGTTTTAATCTACAAATCTTAGGTTAGTTGTGAATTGTTCCAGCCATGGTATTGGGACTTATTCTTTCAAAATTGTTACAGTGTTTTAATATTATTTTTTTTACTGCAATCTTTTAACAAAAAAAAAATACATGTACAGTGGACCCCCAACCAATGGCATTAAACCATTCCAGAGAGCTTGCTGTTGGTCGAAATTACTGTTGGTCCATTTAATTTTCCTCATAAGAAATAATGGAAATAGAATTAATCCATTCCTGACACCCCAAAGTCTGAAAAAAAAAAAAAATTTTTTACATGAAATATACATTTCCTTATATGGGAAGGAATGGGACATGCAAAATAAACTTTAATTAAATGCCACTTACCTTTATTATGGAGTTGTTGATGAGTGATGTGCCAGCAGCAGGGGAAATTCAGAATTGTCTATTGCTTGGAAGGAGAATCCCCTTCCAGAAGGACTTCATTTCCATCGTAATTCTCACCCTTTTTAACACAGGCTTGGCACTAGAAGCTTTCTTGGGACCCATGGTGGCTTATTTAGTAGTTACAAGCACTAGAAATAGTGGAATTATCCAAAATATATGGGAGGCACACATGGAAACCAATCGCAACAGCTTGTAAACAATGGCAAACTGACTCTTGGAGTGGCTGGACCCGCTCAGGCCGCGCTCCGGAAACATCGACACGTTCTGGACAAACGTCGTTGGTTAAGTTTTTCGCCGTTGGTCAAGGCATTTTTTCTATGGCAGAAAGTGCCGTTAGACGAAATTGCCGTTACTTAATGCCGCTGTTAGTTGAGGGTCGACTGTACTTGTATTTCAGATTTTAAAAATAGTCTGGGAGCAAGAAATTTTTTTTTTACCATATTGTTTATTATGAAATTGTTTGGATAATCAAGTATTGTAATGTATGAGAAGAAACTTGACATCAAGTAAGATGTGTTTTTATAAGCACTGTATACGACTTAAAGGACCATGAATGAGATTTTTTCCCAGAGACTGAGGAAAAGTATGGTTGGAGGAAAAAAGTTTTTATTTTCCTGGTTAATGGTTGATATGTAAGGATTGGCAGAGAGTGTATGCAGTTCCTTTAAAAAAAGAAATAAGTCTGTTAAACATACCAGGTCAAGTTTCTGGTAGAATTATTTTTGAAAGAGTTAGGTATAAGACCAAAAGGAGTTTATAATGTGGTATACAGATGAACAATGCTTAGATAAGGGCAAGGAATTCCTTATTGTGTTTATGGGGAAGGCATATGATAAGGTGGTTAGGGGATGATGTGGCAAATGGTGCAAATATTTGAAATAGGAAGTAGGTTACTAAAAGCAATAAAGAGTTTATGTGCAGAAAGTGAGAGGTCAGGTTAAGGTATGTCGGAGAGAAAGCGACTATTTTTCAGTAAACCTAGGCCTTAGACAGAAGGTGTGATCTCAACATGATGGTTCACTATAGTTATAGATGGCATTAGGGAGAGGTGTGAGATTAAAAGATAATGAGAGTGTTATGAAATAGGATTTATAACAACTGCTCTTTTCCATTAAAGAAGTTCTTTGGGAGATTCTTCAGAGAAATTGCAAAGATTGGTGAAGGAATTAGGAGTGTGTAAAATGTGGAAATTAAAAGTGAACATAGAAAAGAGCAAGGTGATGAGAATAACAGAATGAAATATTGGATATCAGATTGGAGGGAGGAAGTAAATGTATTTAGATATTTGGGATTGATGTGCCTGCAGATGGGTTAATGATGAGGTGAACCATAGAATAGACAAGGGTAGAAAAGTGGGGGAGGGGGGGTTGAGGCTTCTGTGGAAAGAAAGTTTATTTATGGAGTAAAGAAAAATGTGCCAGAGTATAGTGCTACCAATAATTTTATATGGATTTGAGACATGGACTTTAAAAGTTGCAATGTTTAGAGCACTTGAGGCAGTGGAAATATCATGTTTGAGAGTAAGGTGTGGTGAGAATATTATGCAGAGAATGAGGAGTGCAGAAATTAGAAGACTGTGTGGAGGTAGAGAAGAGGTTGTTGAGGTAGTTTTGGGCATTTAGAAAGGATGGAGCAGAATAGGATAACAGGGTGTATAAATCCAAGGTGGAAGGAAGAAGTAGGGGTCATCCCAAGAAGGGTTGAAGAGAGAGGGTGAAGAAAAGTCCTAAGTGCTAGGTGGTTGAGCAACCAGTAGGCTTGTGTCAGTGTGTTAGGTGTTTGGATGAGTGGAGACAAGTGGGTTTTAGGGGTTGGTATACCATTGAAGTGCAAGTAAGGTAACATGAAGGGATTCAGGGGGTCACTGACCCTGTGTCCTAGTCCCAGACCAGGCCTTCCAGTTGCTGGCCCAATTGATCAGGCTGTTGGTATCTGCTGCCCACAGACCAATGTGTGCACCACAGTCCAGCTAATCAGGAACCGACTTGAGGAACTTATTGAGTTCCCTCTTGAGGACACCTAGGGGTTAGTTGGTAATTCCCCTTATTCCTTAGCCACCAGGCCATGGGGCCTGGTGGCTAAAGCTCTCGCTTCATATGGCAAGGTCTGGGCTCGATTCCCAATGAGGATAGAAACATTAGGCGTGTTTCTTTACACCGGTTGTCTATGTTCTCCATCAGTAAAATGGGTACCTGGGAGTTAGTTGACTGGTGTGGGTTGCATCGTGGGACAAAACTGACCTAATTTTCCCGAAATGCTTTGCATAACAAGCTGCTTTCTATTTAGTAGTATGTCATTGATGTCAGCTATGTCTGTATACCATGTACTTGTAGAAATAAAGATATTATTATTATTATTATTATTATTATTATTATTATATAGTTTGATCTCTTTACATATATTGAGTTCTTTCTGAGTGTACATCATGCTCCTGTTTTTCATTGTAGGTATTTGCACTGTCTGCCAAGCATCATGCTTTCATAAAGAGTAATTATATTTTTTAGTTTTCATAATCTTCTATATGAAGATAATGATGTGTATATCTTTCTTGCCTACATTCTAAGTAGTACAGTTCCAGGGACTTCAAGCACTTCCGATAATTTAGGTGCTTCACTTAGGTTTATAAGCTATGAAGGTTCCCTGTACATTCTCCAGTTCTAGAATTTCGTCTGCTTTGAAGGGGGCATAGTATTCACATGTAGCAATAGTATAGCCGAAAGAAGACAAGTAGTACCCAAAGAGTATCATGATTAGTTTAAAAACTCGTTTTGAAAGTTATAGTTATCCAACCTGTCATTTTCTTGGCATTATTATTCCCAAGTCTCTCACATTAAATGTCTACTCTGCTGTTGTGTACTTTGAGCTCTTTTTATTTTTACCATGAGTGGAATTTGTCCTCATTGAACATTATATTATTGTCAGTGGCCCACTGGAAGACTTGGTTTATATTTATGTCTTCAGTGGATTCCATTCTCATGCATATTCTTGTATCGTCTGCAAAGTATGGTATGGTGTTGTGGTTTATGCCCTTTTCTATGTTGGCTATGAGAATGAGAGGTGGGGGAGTATCATACCTTGAGGAACAGTTTTTTTTTATTTATTGTCGCGGCTTCTACTTTCACTCTGTTTACCACTACTCTTAACATTCTGTTTGCTAGGAAGTTAAATACCCATCTGCTCAGCTTTCCTGTTATTCCCTTTGCATGCGTTTTGTGTACAATTATGCCTTGTCGCATTTGTTGAAGGCTTCTGCATTATGCTTGTCTTCTGGTGCATTCAAGACCATGTCTTATTGGTCCAGCAGTTGTGAAAGGTACAAGTGACCTGATCTGAATCCATGTTACCTTGGGTTGTGCAGTTGCTGATTCCAGGTGAGTGGCAGGTTTACTTCTTTAAATGCTTTCAAAGATTTTAATGTTTGATGTCAGGGGCAACACAGTAAGTGGGGCCCAAGACTGTACAATTGCCTACCAGCATACATAAGGGGGATTACGAATAGACCCCTGGCTGTCTTCAAGAAGGCACTGGACAGGCACCTAAAGTCAGTACCTGACCAACCGGGCTGTGGTTCGTATGTCAGCTTGCGTGCGGCCAGCAGTAACAGCCTGGCTGATCAGACTCTGATCCATCATGAGGCCAGGTCTCAGACCGGGCCATGGGGGCGTTGACCCCCGAAACCCTCTCCAGGTAAACTCCAGGGCCATTGGTCTTTTGTTGCTGCCACCTTTATGGAATGGGGCTTTAATTAAGGGTGTCTTTTTTAATGACTGTGGGATGATTTAAGTGTCCAGGCTTCTTCTCCATAGAATATTAAAGGCAAAAGATAGTGGTTTCATGTAATTCATGATGAATATGAAGTTCCACGAGTCTGGGCCTGGGGCCAGATGCAAGAGCATGGAATTGATCGCTTCTTCCGAGCTAAGTGAGGTTAACCAGATCTGAATCCTGCACAGTGCCTACACTCTGAAAGAAGACTGAGGATGTTGTTTGCTGGAGGATCATCTGAATTAGGATGTATGCACACTTCTGGCAAAACAGGTATTAAATGAATGATGAATGTGTATCCTTTTTGGGGGATAAGTCTAACTTGGTGAGAAACAGCCAGTGCAGTAAATTAAAACACACACACACAGAGTAGCTGTCTGTCACTCGACCCCTCCCCAACCACAATTAGGCGAGTACAACTAGGTGAGCGCACACACACACACACACACACACACACACACACACACACACACACACACACACACACACACACACACACACACACACAAGGTGGACAGAGACAGGATGTTATAGAGATGGGACACAGCAACAAGGGGGTCACAATTGGAAGTTGAAGACTCAGACGAGTCACAGGGATATTAGTATTTCTTCAGTCATAGAGTTGTCAGGAAGCGGAATAATCTGGAGTAGTGTAGTGGAGGCAGGATCCATACATAGCTTTAAGAAGAGGTATGATAAAGCTTATGAAGCAGGGAGAGTGGACTTAGTAGCGACCAGTGAAGAGGCAGGGCCGCACAGGAGCTGTGGCTCGACCCCTGCAATCACATATAGGTGAGTAAACACGCATGCACGAAAAACAGTTTTCATGTTATGTACTGTACAAATGTGTTTAATAACATTATAATGTTTTGATAAAATGTTTTGTTTCCCAATGTACAGAGTTACGGAGGTGGCGGGCAGGTAGCAGCAGTGTCGCCCATCACGACGCCCACGTCGACAGGTGGGCCGCATGGTGGGGGAACGGGCAGTGGGGGTGGTGGTGGAGGGTGTGGGGGAGGTGCTGGAGGATACTCTGCAGCATCACCGTCGTCACACTCCAGCTACGGTGAGCAACTCTCCCGCACCAACCTCTACATCCGAGGCCTCAGCGCCGACACCACCGACAAAGACCTCGTCGATATGTGCAAGAAGTGAGTATTGCTTCTGCCTTGGCGCTGCCATGTGCTACCCTGGCACTGTTCTAAGGTGTTCCGTGATACACTAACTCTTGTTTACCTGGAAACAAATGGTATAAACTACCGACACAATGGAAATATAAATACATAAGCAGTATAATATGATACTTTATTGACAACGTTTCGCCCACGCAGTTGACTTGTGACTTGATAAAGCCCATTAAGTCCACTGTGTGGGCGAAACGTTGTTAATAAAGGATCACATTATACTGCTTATGTGTTTATATTTCTCTTGTTTACCTGTAGAGAATTCCAGAGATCATCACTGCCAGACCAGACCTCATTGATAGCGTGGTCTGGTTGGTGCTCACTGTGTGCACTCCAATACAGGTACAGACGAAGCAACAAATTCGCGAGCTTCTTAATTTGTGAGATTCGATTATGAGACGATTATACAAGAACCCCAATGGATATAAGTAACCAAAACTTGGGTCGCAACTCTGGAAGACATTAAATCATTACATTTATATTTTTTTCTAAATGTTTTCTTTACTGTGCTATAATTTTAGTGAGTTTCTGAGGTGCTAAGTAGGTACCAGTAGTTTGGGTCTCGAAGATGATGTGAATTTAAACTTTAGGTATTTAACAAAAAAGTTTAAGAAACACTCGCTGAGACTTCCCTCTTAGTATTATTGCACCATAGCTTTCCATTAGGAATATTTTGCACTGTCTGTCAGTGCAAAATTCTCGTGAGGGCTAATTCCAGTCGTCCAGTATTTTAAGGTGTTCCCGGTAATATAGGCATTTGATTGAATTTATACTGTATATAGATAGTGAAAGGTTTTCTGTACAATTTCCTTAAAATGGATTGTTACGTAGTGTACAACAATACTCCAGTGTAGAGAGTACAAATTTATGCTTTGAAGAATATTATCATTGGCTTGGCATCTCTTGACTGTTCTCCACGTCCAACTTATAATTTTCCATGCAGGATCCACATGACATAATGCATGACAATGGTGAACAAGAATGTTGCAGAATAAGCTTTTATTGCGACAATTACGTTTCTCTCTATACAGAGCAGAAGATGGCTAGCAAAAGATTGTCCCAGATAAAAGCTTATATTGCAATGTGTCCTTTGTTCATTTTCCTTTCAGTTGTAATAGTAGCACTTTTGTCGTCCTTGAACTTAAAATCTTTGGTAAAAAAATTATATATTTGTGATACCGACGAGTAGTTGGAAAAAGATACAATGTAAACACTAGGATATTTTATTGGCAATGTTTTTGTGTCATTTTCCCTTTAAAAGTCTTATGCTGTGGTTGCCTATTAGCTCCCTCGTAGAGTACATAGATAACATCTAACCTCGTTGAACATCATATAGCTTTTGTCTCCCTCTGATAGACGGCTTTTATTGGCTTGAAGGTTTACTAGCTACTTGGACGCCACTCTCATACATATGCTGTTATTCTCCACGAAATGTTACAGCGATGTAAGTTGTCTCAATACCTATATGTCAAGATACGAAAGAGAATTAGGGGACTTTGTGTACCTCCTGGAGTATACCTGGAGAGAGTTCCGGGGGTCAACGCCCCCGCGGCCCGGTCTGTGACCAGGCCTCCTGGTGGATCAGAGCCTGATTAACCAGGCTGTTACTGCTGGCTGCACGCAAACCAACGTACGAGCCACAGCCCGGCTGATCAGGAACTGACTTTAGGTGCTTGTCCAGTGCCAGCTTGAAGACTGCCAGGGGTCTGTTGGTAATCCCCCTTATGTGTGCTGGGAGGCAGTTGAACAGTCTCGGGCCCCTGACATTTATTGTATGGTCTCTTAACGTGCTAGTGACACCCCTGCTTTTCATTGGGGGGATGGTGCATCGTCTGCCAAGTCTTTTGTTTTGCTTTCGTAGTGAGTGATTTTCGTGTGCAAGTTCGGTACTAGTCCCTCTAGGATTTTCCAGGTGTATATAATCATGTATCTCTCCCTCCTGCGTTCCAGGGAACACAGGTTTAGGAACCTCAAGCGCTCCCAGTAATTGAACTTACTGTAAAGGTCTCTGATACAAATAGTTGACTTTCATTTATGTCAGATTGGTTAGTTAAAGATGCATGTGTCCACTTCTTCATTTATTTGTTTTCCTTGCATTTTATTTGCTGTTACATCATGACACACTCGTCGCATACCTTCATATTTTGCATATTTTGTTGCATTTTCCTGTGTATGACAACCACGTCGTAACGGTTGCGAGACAGAACTCTTCTTTAAACTGTAGGCCAGCACACATTACCAGGACAAGACACAGTACCAGACCATTGCACAATACTAGGACATTAAACAGTGCGGGGAGAGCACACAGCACAAGACATGGTACAAGGACGAGACAGCACCAGGACAATACAGTATCTGAGCATTATATGCTGCCTTGGCACTGTTCACTAACTGGGTGAGGTTATGCATACAACACTAGCGAGACCCTTCGGGTCCGCAATTGAACGAACCCTGGTTCATTCTCCTGGCCGGCTAGGCATCTGGACAACCCTACTTACATTCCCTGCTCCTGCTCACCTGGTAGTAAAATAAAATATATTAACCATTATGGCTTTGTAAAATGTGTTTGAGGGTGGCGGGCGGGGATGATGATGGTAGGTGGCGCTGGTGGTGGCTGGGGAGACTACTGCAGTGACAAGCTGGACTGCTGCAGTGGCCCCGCCGCCTCCGATCTCATCGTGACACTGCTCTTCTAGGTACTAATTCCCCTTATTCCTCTTTGCCGGTGAAGCCGAATGGTGACCAGAGTGCGTTATTGTGTCGGTAGTTTGGCCTAATTCTTGTCAGATTCTGTACTTGTGGACAGTCATGAATTTCAGATATACTAGAAATGCTTAAGTAACAGAGTAATGCAAAGAAAAAATCATGGATACAAAATTGCTAACAACTAGTGTCCAGAAAGCCTTTCTGCATTTTTTTAAAGTTAGGGACAAAAACTAGATGGTACTAGAGGAAGTGAATACAATTTTGGAGTATCCACATCAGGTGACCAGACCTCAAACATCTATTACACAGCGATAAAGGTCTAGATGGGTTACCTGATCATGTCGAGGCCACTTCTAGTATAACAGTTTAAAAATAGATCCATAGAATATCTAATGAATGAAGCGCCAGAAATGGAGGATAATGATTTCTTATATCCTTAAAATATTTATAGATCGTTTTTGGATCTGATATGGATTTTTGTGCTGACTGACTAATATATATAAAAGTGGATAATGAGACATCTACGACAAAATAGAAGTGCGTAATTAGATAAAAATTTAAATAAATCACTGCTTGAGCTGATTCCTCCAAGGTACCTAGTGCCTCCCAGGGCACTAAATACCCTCCCAAGTACTTGCGTGCGCTACAAGGCGTTAATGTGTGTAGCTACTTGTAGCTACGTGAGAGAATAATACTTGGTAATTAGACTGACAGAAAAGGCTTTTAAAACTGTATTTGTAGTGTCCAGATGATTGTGTTATTTTAGCTTCAGGTTTGAGTGGTGTGTGGAATCATTAATACGGTACCATGGGGTCCAGTCCCTTGACCCATTATGTACCTCTAATCTTTTGACTACCGCCCACAGGATGGGTATGGGGTGCATAATAAACATTAAACTAACTCAGTGTGACCAAGTTGTCTCTGCTGGTGACCTACTATAAGTGTTCTTGCTGGTGACCTGTACTAAGTGTCATTGCTGGTGACGAACTGTGACCTGTGCTGTGAGTGTCCTTGACTGTGACCTGTGCTGTGAGTGTCCTTGACTGTGACCTGTGCTGTGAGTGTCCTTGACTGTGACCTGTGCTGTGAGTGTCCTTGACTGTGACCTGTGCTGTGAGTGTCCTTGACTGTGACCTGTGCTCACCTGGCTGTGGTTGCAGGGGTCGAGTTACAGCTCCTGGCCCCGCCTCTGAAGTTGTCTTCACTTCATCACCCCGCACAAGAAGCCTCCGAAGCCTTTATCATTACTCCCCGCTATCAAGAATTACCAATTAACCCGTAAACATTGTTGGCAGCGGTGGGATGCTGTGGCGTGGAGTCACAGAGACGCCACTTACAATTTTTGAAGAAATTCGGTAAATTTCGGCTAGATCCTGCGTGTACCTGTGTCTGGATGCTGAAACGTGCAGACACGACATCAGGATAACTCGTTGAGAGATGGATGCTTCTTGTGTGGGGTGATGAAGTGAAGACAACTTCATTCCTTTTCCTTCCTCTCTCCGGGCAAACACACTTGCTGTGACAGATAAGATAAGATAAGATTTCGTTCGGATTTTTAACCCCGGAGGGTTAGCCACCCAGGATAACCCAAGAAAGTCAGTGCGTCATCGAGGACTGTCTAACTTATTTCCATTGGGGTCCTTAATCTTGTCCCCCAGGATGCGACCCACACCAGTCGACTAACACCCAGGTACCTATTTGCTGCTAGGTGAACAGGAAAACAGGTGTAAGGAAACGTGTCGAAATGTTTCCACCCGCCGGGAATCGAACCCGGGCCCTCCGTGTGTGAAGCGGGAGCTTTAGCCACCAGGCCACCGGACCACCGCTTCCACCAATGTTTATGGGTTAATTGGTGATTCTTGATAGCGGGGAGTAATGATAAAGGCTTCGGAGGCTACTTACTTTATTTGCAATGTCGTGGGGTACACAGGTAGTGTGTTAAGTGCCCATGGCCTGGGAGAGTGAGGAGTAAGGCCTGTTGTCTGAGTGAAGGCCGCTGAGAGAGTGAGGTAGAGGCAGGGGTGGGCAGGCTGGCATGCCCACCGAGAGGCCTGGCCTCCGGTAGAAACTATGGGAATTAGGCTCACTGGCTACATTCACTGGTTGCTACTAGGTCACTCTCCCTGCTCCATGAGCTTTATTATACCTCTTCTTAAAGCTGTGTATGGATCCTGCCTCCACTACATCACTTCCCAGACTATTCCATTTCCTGACAACTCTGTGACTGAAGAAATACTTCCTAACATCCTTGTGATTCATCTGAGTCTTCAACTTCCAATTGTGACCCCTTGTTGTTTTGTCCCATCTCTGGAACATCCTGTCTCTGTCCACCATGGTGAGTGTCCTTGACTGTGACCTGTTCTGTAAGTGTCCTTGTGGGTGACCTGTATTGTGAGTGCCCTTGACAGTATCCTGTACTGTGAGTGACCTTTCCTGTAATCTGTAATGTGAGCGACCTTGCCAGTTATCTGTCCTGTGAGTGACCTCGCCACTGACCTGTACTGTGAATGACCTTGCCAGTGACCTGTACTGTGAGTGACTGCCAGTTATCTGTACTGTGAGTGACCTCGCTACTGATCTGTACTGGGAGTGACCTGAACTGAGTGACCTGTACTGTGAGTGGCCTTGCCAGTGACCTGTCCTGTAAGTGGCCTTGCCAGTGATCTGTCCTGTGAGTGGCCTTGCCAGTGACCTGTACTGTGAGTGGCCTTGCCAGTGACCTGTACTGTGAGTGACATTGCCAGTTATCTGTACTTTGTGTGGCCTGTATTGTGAGTGATCTTGCCAATGACCTGTACTGTGAGTGACATTGCCACTGATTGTACTGGGAGTGACCTGAACTGAGTAACCTGTACTGTGAGTGGCCTTGCCAGTGACCTATACCGTGAGTGGCCTTGCCTGTGACCTGTACTGTGTGTGGTCTTGTCAGTGACCTGTACTGGGAGTGACCTGAACTGAGTGACCTGTACTGTGAGTGACCTGAACTGAGTGACCTGTACTGTGAGTGGCATTGCCAGTGATCTGTCCTGTGAGTGGCTTTGCCGGTGACCTGTACTGTGTTAACTGGGGTGACCTGTAACTTTGAGTGACCTGTACTGTGAGTGGCCTTGCCAGTGACCTGTACTGTGAGTGGCCTTGCCAGTGACCTGTACTGTGTGTGGTCTTGCCAGTGACCTGTACTGGGAGTGACCTGAACTGAGTGACCTGTACTGTGAGTGACATTGCCAGTGATCTGTCCTGTGAGTGGCTTTGCCAGTGACCTGTACTGTGTGTGACCTGTACTGTGAGTGGCCTTGCCAGTGACCTATACTGTGAGTGACCTTGCCAGTGACCTGTACTGTGACATTGCCAGCTATCTGTACTGGGAGTGACCTGATCTGAGTAACCTGTACTGTGAATGGCCTTGCCAGTGACCTGTCCTGTGAGTGGCCTTGCCAGTGACCTGTACTGTGAGTGGCCTTGCCAGTGACCTATACTGTGAGTGACCTTGCCTCTGACCTGTACTGTGGGTGACCTTGCCTCTGACCTGTACTGTGAGTGACCTTGCCTCTGACCTGTACTGTGTGACCTTGTTTCTGACCTGTACTGTGAGTGACCTTGCCTCTGACCTGTACTGTGAGTGACCTTGCCTCTGACCTGTACTGTGAGTGACCTTGTTTGACCTCTGACCTTGTCCCTGTGAGTGACCTTGCCTCTGACCTGTACTGGGGAGTGACCTTGCCTCTGACCTGTACTGTGAGTGGCCTTGCCTCTGACCTGTACTGTGAGTGACTTGCCTCTGACCTGTACTGTGAGTGACCTTGCCTTGACCTGTAATGTGTGCCCTTTTTCTGACCTGTACTGTGAGTGACCTTGCCTCTGACCTGTACTGTGAGTGACCTTGCCTCTGACCTGTACTGTGAGTGACCTTGCCTCTGACCTGTACTGTGAGTGACCTTGCCTCTGACCTGTATTTGTAGCTTGCCTCTAAACCTGTACTGTGAGTGACCTTGCCTCTGACCTGTACTGTGAGTGACCTTGCCTCTGACCTGTACTGTGAGTGACCTTGCCTCTGACCTGTACTGTGAGTGACCTTGCCTCTGACCTGTACTGTGAGTGACCTTGCCTCTGACCTGTACTGTATGTGTGTCATTTCTCATACCAATATGAATTTTAATTTGAAAAATATAATTCTAAGGTTGGTACATACGTGTGAATTTATAATTTTTTTAAAGCCTATTCTACCTCGATACTACTACATCCTTACTCGTGTAGTTGTTCCCTGGCTATTTATCAGTGTGCGTTATGGGAGCACATTCCATTATCAATACTGATGGTATCAACAGTGCAGTGTTGGAGCTGCAGTAGTGAGGACTTAGCACTTTATAGACACCTGTATCACTTTTCAAGTCTGTCTTGTGCATTACCTCCCCAAATATGTGCGCAGGCTACTGCTTAATTGTTCTAGTTTGTAAATGCTGAGTTTTCCTGCTGAAGCATGGGTCAGCTCAGTATTGCTCAAGTTTAATGAAGTATACCTGGAGAGGGTTTTGGGGATCAACGCCCCCGCGGGTCGGTCTGTGACCAGGCCTTATGGTGGAACAGGGCCTGATCAACCAGGCTGTTACTGTTGGCCGCACACAACCCGACGTACGAACCACAGGCCAGCGGGGCAGATTTCTGACTTTGGTGCGTCCAATGCATTCTTGAAGACAGCCAGGGGTCTATTGATTTAAACCCCTTATGTATGCTGGGAGGCGTTGAACAGTCTTGGGCCCTGAAAACTTATTTTTGTTGTCTCTTATTTATTCGATAGTGGCACCCCGGCTTTTCATTGGGGGTGTTGCATCGTCGTCGGGTCTTTTGCTTTTATAGGGAGTGAAATTTCGTGTGCAAGTTTGGTTTGTTATCCCTAGGATTTCCAAAGTGTATTTAATATTATCTCTCCGGGCCGATTCCCAAGGGGGTGGCCGAAAAAAGATAAATTTCAAATTATTTTCAATTCACTGTTTCTTAAGGGTGGTTTACAAAGTTTTTAACTGCCAACTTAACACCCATCTTCATTTTGGGCAGGACTGTTTATCTAAGGATAATCGGTGAGGTTTGGGAATCCCCTTATAAATGTTATTTGCAAACTTTTTACAGCAGTTTCAGTATTAAAACTTTGTTCCATTTCTATAAATCGTAAGTATTGCCTGTTTTGGAAAAAGGAGTCCAAGTGAAGGGACCAAAACCTTTTTACCCCTTAGTTTGTGCCTATCCGGGTTTTTTTCTAAGATGTCATTTTGGGAAGTAATCTGTTTCTCCATTTTTTAATGTCCGATATCCAATTTAGCCCTTGGACAACAGTTTTTGTAATTTCCGGGACCTCCCAACTTAAAAAATAGAATTCTTTGCTTTTTTCCCACCTTGCCCTAAGACATTTGGCATTTATTGGAGGTTTCCCGTGAATTCATCAAGTTCTCACATATAAGGGGGGGGGGTTGGGAAAATATTTTTCTTATACTTTTTTTGTTAAGGCAAAGGTTTTTGTCTCCAAGCCAAGTGCATTTAAATTTTTTCCCTTATTTTGGGGGGGGGTTTTAACCATTTTTTAAAGGGGTAAACCCCTTTTTAGGTGGGGGATGTATTTTTCCCGGACTAATCCCCCCCTTTTTTCCTGATTTTTTTTATTGGGGTTGGGGTGTATTTTTTTGTCTTTTTCCTTTAAAGGGCTGTTTGTTGGGGAAAGTAAGTAAACAAAAAATTTTAAACCCCTTAATTTGGGGGGTTTTTTTTTTTAAGATGTAATTGGGTTTGTTTCGTTTTTTCCCAATTGTCCCCCTAAAATTTTGTTGGACCATTTTTTGGAAAACCCCCCACCCCCCCTTTTTTGTTTGCTTATATTAAAAAGGGGCCCCAAATGTTCTTCCCCCCTTTTTTGTTTTGTTTTTTTGGGGGTTGGAAAAATTATTTTTTTTTGTGGGTTTTTTTAAACCCCTTTAGTCCCCCTTTTTTTTTTTATTTTTGTTCAATTTTATGAACATGTGCCCGTTTTTAAAATCTAAAAGTTTTTTTATTTTTTCCCCCCCTTTGTTTTTTTTTTTTTTTTTTTTCCCCAAAATTTTTTTGATTATTTTTTTCTTTTTTCAACCCTAAAAAATTTTTCCCCAAATTTAATTTTTTCAAATTAAACACTTCATAAAATTTATAATAAAAAAATTTTTTAAAATTTTATTTTTTTTTAAAAAATTAAATAAAATTTAAAAAATTAAATTTTATTTTTTAAGGATTCAATGTGATTTACTAATTTGGTTATTGTTTGGTTTTACATTAGTAAAATGTGATTCAGAGTGTACCACTAAAACCTAGCATGGTAGGCATTTCGGGCAGACTTAGTTTTTATTCTTAATTGTAAAATATTACAAATTATGAGGAAGTTGGTATTATGGCTAAGTGACTAAATACTAGTTTGGGGAGTTTAGCAATGTAAAATGTTTTTGTTTTGGCACAGTACATAGTTTCAGTATTGGAGTATCACAGGATTCATTATTTTAATTAAGATTGGATTAATATTTCTGTTTAGGGTCAATGAGTCAGTGAGTGTAAGTGTGAACCACCAGGTGGTATTCGTGTAGTTATTTTGGGACGGGTGTATCAGGAGATAAGATGTTTTCTAATGGTAGTTTTGAAGGTGATGAATGTGTCTGCAGTTCTAGAGTTCTCAGGTAGGGTATTCCAGTTTTTAGGGCCTTTGACATACATTGGGATTTTTTGAAAAGGGTTTTTAGTCGGACACAGGAAGTCGTGAGATGTTTGTGTCTGGTGTTATGCCTGTGGGTTCGGGCACAACTATCAAGAAAGAAATTTTAGGTCAAGGTTGATATTGAGTTTAAGGCCCTGTAGATGTAGATTGCACAGTAGTAAGTGTGGATGTACTGAACAGGGAGTAAGTTTAGGTCTATGAAGAGTGGGGGGTGTGTTGTCAGGGAGGGGATTTAGTGATTATTCTTATGCAGCTTTTTGTTGGGTTATTATGGTTTAGGTGGTTGCTGCAGTTGATCCCCAAGCACAAATGCATAGGTGAGGTATGGAAAATTAAGTGAGTGGTATAGTGTGAGAGGGCATTTTGCGGCACGTAGTATCGTATCTTGGAGGGATCCCAACCGTTTTGGATACTTTTTTGGTTATATGCTGGATATGGTGCTGAAATTCAAGTTGTTGTCAAGGTTAAGCCTGGAATTTGCCCCCATTATTTCTGGTAATTAGGTGTTGCAATTCTTAATGTTAATTTGTACATCTCCTGCTCTGCTACCAAACTAATTTAGTAGGTTTTTGTCAGTGTTAAGCGTAAGTTTATTGGCTGTCATCCAAGTCGATATTTTGTTCAGCTCCTCATTCACAGTGGTGTTGAGGGTGGCAGATTTAGGGTAGGGGATAACTAAGTCGTGTCGTCAGCAAAGAGAAGGGTTCAGGTGTTGGGATCGTTTGGAAGGTCATTGATGTATATGAGGAAGAGCAGGGGACAAGGCCACTTCCTGCGGAACTCCAGTATCAAGTGGCCGTGTTGCTGATGCTGTGTCTTTTAAAAAGGTGACATTCTGATACCTATTAGTAATGTAAGATTTGAAATAAGCAAGCGCATGGCCTCTTATACCGTAATGATAAGTTTGTGGAGTGGGAAATGTCGTGGTCTACTGTGTCAAAAGCTTTTTTGGGGTCAATAAAAATTCCTAGTGGATATTCCTTATTTTCCAATGCTGTTTTAAAGCAGATCTAGATTTTTATGATTGCATCATTAGTGCTTTTTTTTTTCCCTGAACCCCAAATTTGGGCAGGGGTTGAGTATGTTTTGAGCCGTTATAAATGAATACAGTCTCCTGTGCACGAGTTTCTCAAAGATTTTGGATAGCAATGGTAAGTTGGGATTTGGCCTATAGTTGTTTAAGTCTGTTTGGGTCACCACCTTTATGTATTGGTGTAACCTTGCCATCTTGAGTAGTTTCGGGAAGGTGTTAGTCTCTAGTGACTTGTTAAAGAGAATGAAATAGCATGAGAAAGGGGCATGGGCCGCTCGCTTGTACAGTAATGGTGGGACATGAGCAGATTCCCCGAGTTATTTTTTTAAATGACTTTATAATCTCGGTGACTTCCGTGGGCTCAGTTGGTGCAAGATAGAAAAGGGAAATTTGGGAAATTCCCATCTAGGTAGTCCCCGGCATGGGCATTGGTATGTGGGATTTTACTGGCGAGATTAGATCCTATGGTTGAGAAGAAGTCGTTTATCTTGTTAGCTGTGTCAGTGGGATGTAGTGGTGTTTCATTAGGTTTAGTTAGGACAATATTCTTGGTTTTTCTCAGTTTGTGGGTCCCTAGAATCTGAGAGAGTGTTTTCCGGGTCTTTTTTTATATCTCCTCTAGTGTCTGTGAATCTACTGGAGTAGTATAGTTGTTTGGCTTTCTTTATTACTTTGTGAGAGCTGATGAATAGTGTTTAAGAATATCTTTGTGTATTAAGCCTTGTTCACAGTAATTGAGGTGTTTTGTCACAGTTTTGTGCGCCATGAAGGTTCTCGGTACACTTTCCAGGTCAGCAATTTCACCTGCCGTGAAAGGTGCTGTTAGTGTGCAGCAATATTCCAGCCTAGATAGAACAAGTGACCTGAAGAGTGCCATCATGGGCTTGGCATCCCTAGTTTTGAAGGTTCTCATTATCCATCCTGTCATTTTTATAGCAGATGCAAATGATACAATGTTCTGGTCTTTGAAGGTGAGATCCTCTGACATGATCACTCCCAGGTCTTTTATACTAGTTTCTTGTTCTATTGTGTGGTTGGAATTTGTTTTATACTCCGATATATTTTTAATTTCCTCACGTTTTCCATATCGGAGTAATTGAAATTTCTCATTGTTGAACTTCATATTGTTGTGTGTGGCCCATTTAAAGATTTGGTTGATGTCCACCTGGAGTCTTGCAGTGTCTTCAATGGATAACACTGTCATGCAAATTTGGGTGTCATCTGCATTTACTCTGTTTACTACTACTCGTTGTGTTCTATTTGTTAGGAAATTATAGATCCATCTACCAACTTTTCCTGTTATTCCTTTATCATGCATTTTGTGCACTATTACACCATGGACACTTTTCAGAGGTTTTTGCAAAGTCTGTGTATACTACATCTGTGTTTTGTTTGTCTTCTAGAGTATCCACGACCTTGTCATAGTGGTTCAGTAGTTGGGACGAGCGACCTGCTCTAAACCTGTTGCCCTGGGTTGTGTAACTGATGGGTTTCTAGATGGGTGGTGATCTTGCTTCTTAGAACCCTTTCAAAGGTTTTTATGGTATGGGACGTTAGCACTGTCAGTCTGTTGTTCTTAGCTATTGCTTTACTGCCCCCTTTGTGGAATGGGGTTATATCTGTTGTTTTTAGCAGCTGTGGGACGACCCCTGTGTCCATGCTCTTTCTCCATAGGATGTTAAAAGCACATGATAAGGGCTTCTTGCTGTTCTTGATGAACACTGAGTTCCATGAGTCTGGGCCTGGGACAGAGTGCATGGGCATGTCATTTATTGCCTTTTCAAAGTCATTTGGCGTCATGATAATATCATCGATGTTTGCTGTTTCTCTGACCAGTGTCTCAATACGTATTACAGATATATTGGCCTCTTTTAGCCACTCTGTTATTGTTTGCCTTTGCCTGTATAGGGAGCACCTTTCTCTTTCTAGTTTGCATCTTTTCCTTTTCCTTAAAGGAATATGCCTTGAGCATACCTTGAGTGCCACAGAGTTAATCTGTTGTAGACATAGATTTGGATCCGTGTTGCTTAGGCTATCTTCCCAGCTTATATCATTTAGGACCTGGTTTACTTGGTCCCACCGTATGTTTTTGTTATTGAAGTTGAATTTGGTGAAGGCTCCCTCGTGACTGATCACATTTTGTCGGTCTGGGGCTCCGCGCATACATGTCTGAACCTCTATTATGTTGTGATCTGAGTATATTGTTTTTTATATGGTAATATTTTGTGTATTCTCCAGTCTTGTAGGCTCTATTATTTGCTAGTTTAAGGTGAATTTGGTGCAGAGATTTAAAAGCTCGTATGTGTGCGAGTTTTCATCTGAGCTGCCTCCTGGTGTTATCTGCTACAGCATTATTTGCTACATTCCTGCATTTTAGGTGCCTTAGGTTGAAATCCCCCAGAGCAAGATGTTGGGGGCAGGAGCTGGAAGATTTTCCAGATAGTGATTAATTTCACAAGCTGTTCCTGGAATTGTTGGGAAGTTGCAAACGGAGGCTTGTATACAACCACAATGACCAGGTTTTGGTTCTTGATCTTTACTGCCAAAACTTCTTTATTATTATAGTAAAAAAGAAGCGCTAAACCTACAAGGGTCATACAGCACAGCAGGGCAGGGAAGGATGCAGGGGTATTGGGTAGCAAGAGAGAGATGGATGATTATTAGGGCATGAAGTGCAGCAGGGCAGTGGATAGTGCAGGGGGTAGAGGGTAGCAAGAGATTGAGGTAGAAAGGGCTGTGAGGAGTGCTAGAGTTATCATCATCAGAGTTTGTGCAGTAAATCAGTTGCTGTCAAAAAGTCAATGAGGGAGTCTGGGTTAAAGGAGGGTCCATCAGCAGCAAGAAGGGAAGGTAAAGTAAGGGCAGTAGAGCGGTGACAACGTTGGAGGTAAATTCTGCATGCTTGTTGATAGAGTGGACAGTCCAACAGAATATGGCTAACAGAAACTATAACCTGACAATTCTCACAGAGTAGAACAGGGCACCTCTCCACGAGATACCCGCGAGTAAAACAAGTGTGGCCGATGCAAAGACAGTGTCGAGTAGTCTCCCAACCTCGACACTGATAAGAAACCTATACTCGGTTTAATAGAATGTAGTTTATTATAGAGCAGATTAGACCAATGTTGTTGCCAACGGGTGTGAAGGTGGGTAGCATTACGGCAAAACAGTCTGTGAATGGAACACCTCTATATGAAACTGGGAGGTCATGTACTGCTGACCATGCAGCAGCATCTGCTTGTTCATTGCCCTGTATGTCAACATGACTGGAGACCCAACAAAAAACAATATCATTATGCTTGCTAGAGATACGGCATAACCAAAGTTGGATATGAAGAACCAGGGGATGAAGTGTATAAAATTTTCGTATAGCCTGTAAAGCACTGAGGGAGTCTGAAACGACCACAAATGGTGACATGGGCATACATGCAATATGGGTAAGTGCTACAAGAATGGCATACAATTCAGCCATAAAAATGCTAGTCGGGGATAATGAATGACCTCGCATGACACTGTCCGGAAACACTACTGCGAATCTGATGCCGTCAGAAGACTTGGAACCATCGGTGTTCACTGTTATGGCATGAGAATGAGATCAGAACTGGTTAAGAAAAAGAGACTGAGAAGCCACCGTAGGCAGTTGGGCTTTCGTGCATGGCAGTGGGAAAGAACAGACATAAACCATCAGAACTTCCCAAGGGGGTAGGGAAAAGTGAGATGCTACATGAACATAGAAAGGTGGTAACTGAAGAGAAGACAAGATCAAATGTAGGTGAAGAGAAAAATGATGTAGTAAATGGGCGACGAACAAATAAAGAACGACTACTAATATCAGTGACTATTCTATACAGTGGTACCTTGGGATATGAACTTAATTCATTCCAGAAGGCTGTTCAAGTGGTGATACCGAATGAATTTGTTCCCACAAGGAATTATGTAAATTATATTAATCCATTACAGACTCCCAAAAATACATTTACAAAAGCACTTGCATAAATACATTTACATAATTGTTCGAGTTATGAGCTGTTCGTAACCCGAGATGCCACTGTATATGGAAGGATTGCCGAGGTCATGAGAGCGAACATAATAGTGAAGGCAATGAGCACCACTGCGATCGCACAAAGATGGAATATTTGGCTCTGCATAGAGGCTCTCAACCGGTGAAGAGCGAAAAACACCGAGGCATAAACATAATCCCTGGTGATGGATGGGATTAAGGCTAGAGAGAGTTGCAGGAGAGGACTCTGAATATATCTAGTCACCATAATCGAGTTTTGATAAAATTAGGGCTGAATGTAGGCAAAGGAGAGTTCTATGATCAGCCCCCCATGAAAGATGAGCGAGGGTTTTAAGGAGGTTCAGCCGGCTATGACAAGTTGCCTTCAGAGAGATAATGTGAGGTTTCCAGAATAACCTATGGTTAAACAGAAGGCTTAGAAACCTGACTGTATCACGTTCTGGAATACGCAAGCCATATAGGTACAATGGATGATCAGAGACAACAGAACATCTTGTTAAGGTAATTTGGCTAGTTTTAGTACTAGAAAATTTAAACCTATGAGTAGTGGCCCAATTGGAAACGCAGTTGATCGCATACTAGAGAGAAAAGTTTAAGGGCTCTAACTCTCTGGCAGACTTTAAGGAACGAAACGAGGGGCATAGATGAAGCCCGTGAGAGATACGGATAAGATGATTACCAATTTCAGTGGCAACGTCAAGAGGGTTTGTGATATCAGCACCAGCTACCCAAAGAACGGGAGAGTATTTACCACTCAGTTTCCGTGTTTTTTTCCAGACTGCACTCACAGAGGAAGCAGAGGTGATGTTGGAAACAGTCTCCCCAGCAAGTGCTCTTAGTGTCATGGATGACACAGCAAGTAACCACTTGCTTCTGCTTAAAATCAAGGAGTCTCTCTGTGGTTCTATTGTACCGGTACCTGCCCCACGCAGCGCATTTCAAACACTGCCCAAGCACAAGCAGGAGACAACCAAGGCATGCACTTCTGTGAATGTCTGCCCAAGGTTTGGGGTATAGAATGTGAAGCTGCAGTTACAACTGAGGTTGAGAAGAGGTGTAAAAGCTCGTCAATGGAGGACGAAGAAGGAACCTCACTAAAAGCAGTTAGATGCGAGTTAAGGTCCCAATTTGCTCTGTCAGATTGCCAGCATGGGCTACGAGGAGGTGGTGTATATGAAGGAGAAATAAGAATGATTGGAAAATGATTGCTGTCATGTAAGTCCGGGAGGACAGACCAGGTGAAGTCTAGTACAATGGAGGAAGAACAGACCGAGAGATCGATGCAAGAGAGAGAGAGAGAGAGAGAGAGAGAGAACGAGTACAAGGATTAAAATGAGTGGGAGTACCTGTATTTAAAACATGTAGGGGGAGAGAAGCGAGAAAAGCCTTCAACTGAATGCCGCGGGAGTCACAATGAGACCACCCCAGAGGAAATGGTAAGCATTAAAATCACCAAGTAATAGAAATGGTGGTGGTAAGGAAGAAACCAGAAATGCAACATCCGGGATAGATAAGGCCCAAGACGAAGAGAGATATAAAGAACAGACTGTACACAACTTATTCAAGTGGATACGGGCTGCAGTGTAATGCAGTGAAATATGAACAAAGAGCTGATGGTATGGAATACTGGTGCATACAAGTGCACTTTCATTAAAGGTTCCATCGGGAAAAGGATCCGATGAATATAATAAATCATAGCCCGAGATGGGGTGGATAACAGCGGAGCGTAATTTGGGTTCTTGTAAACAAATACAGTACAAACAGGGGAAAGCTGGGAGAGCAACACCTGAAGCTCACCCCGGTTACCTCTGAGGCCACGGATATTCCACTGTAAATAAACCATGATTTACAAAGAGAAAGATACAAGAAATCTGAAGGTAGAGGTATCGACAGACTAGTAGGGTTAGAAAGGTCCACATGTGGAGGCAGCGGAAAACTTTTAAGCAGCGAAGGATTGGGACGCTGTGAAGAAAAGAGCTGTGTAGATGGAGAAGAGTGAAGAGGAGGAACAGGAGGTGGATCAGTGTCCATCAGTGGTCTAGTCTCCTCAGTATATTCTGTGATAGCTTCAAGTGTTTCTGAGGACAAGGACATTGTATGTGGTACAATATTGAAGATGGAAGGAAGGTGAGTTAAGATCAGGCAGACGATGGACTGTGCCAAAGTAGGGGGGACGAAAGGTTAAAGGGAACTAGAGAAGAAGCTTGGGAGGGGACAGGAGAGGAAGTGACCTGGAGGGGGCAGAAGAGGAAGAACCTTGGGAGTGGACAGGGAAAGAAGGTACATACTGTACGAGGAAGAGGATGAACCTCCACACTTGTAACAGAGCCAGTTAGAGGTGAAAAACTGGATATAGAAACTGGGAAGGAAAAATGAGCAGGTTGCAGAAAGGAAGGAGGGATGAAAGGAGATTTTAACAATGGGGATGTTTTGGACTTCGAAGAAGGAGAGGGGTGATGGGGAGTAGGTGTTGCACGAGTTCTTGTAGACACACAAACTTGTGAGTGAGAAGAGGAAGAGGTGAGAACAGAATGAGGTGCCAAGGTAGGGACCTTCGAGTCCAGGACAGCAAAAGAATTAGAGACGGGGGTGACTGTTGAAGGGGTGACCACAGAGGAAGCTGCAGAAGTTGGGATCTCAGGGGAGGGGGGACATTTAGTAACTCGAGAATAAGAAATACAAGGAAGTTTCCCCTGGAGGCATGGATGAGAGACTGCCATAGCATATGGGAGGCCTTCTGCCTCTTTGAGACAATGGATTTCACCCTCATTTAAGTAAACTTGGCAACGGCGAGAGTAAGATGGATGAGCCTCACGACAATTAAGGCAAGAGGGAGGTAGACTACAAGACGTATTGGTATGGTCATCGGCACCACAGACTGGGCATTCAGCGATGAACCTGCAGTACAGTGGACCCCCGCCTTACGAACGCATCGTGTTATGTTAAATCCGCCATACGAAGCATTTGAATGCAAAAATTTTGCCTTGCCTCACTATAAAAAACTCGCCTTATGTGATTCGTCCGGGACGCGTCCCACGTGTGGCCTCAGCTGCCCCGTGGGTGCCAGTGTTTACAAGCCAGCCAGTGTGGTTGCATCCATGCATACATTCGGTACATTTCACCATATCCCAGTGTTTTTTGTACTTGTAACAGGAAAATAAATCACCATGGGCCCCAAGAAAGCTTCTAGTGCCAACCCTGTGGTAAAAAAGGTGAGAATTAGTATGGAAATTAAGAAAGATTTTGAAGGGTTTGGGGCTAACCCTGAGAAGCCTATGCCAGTTGTGGAATCCATTGTGCCTACTTCAAAGATTAAGGAAATGTGTGCAAAGTGGGTTGAACTGCAAACCTTTACGGATGAAAATCACCCTGACACAGCTACTGCAAGCCGTGTTGGCAACCTGTACAATGACAATGTTATGGCCCATTTTAGGAAAGTCTTAAAGGAATGGGAGGTACAGAGTTCTATGAACAGATTTGTTGTGCAACAGAGGTCCAGTGACTCTCAAGCTGGTTCTAGTGGCATTAAAAGAAGAAGGGAAGTAACTCTGGAAAAGGACTTGCTACCTCAAGTCCTAATGGAAGGGGATTCCCCTTCTAAACAATAACTTCCACACTCTCCCCTCCTCCCATCCCATCAATCATCACCAGATCTTCAATAAAGGTAAGTGTCATGTATTCTATTCTTAGTAGAGTTGTAATTGTGCATGTCTTCTTCAGTTTGTGTGTATTAAAATTAATATTTCATGTGGTAAAAATTTTTTTTGTCATACTTTGGGGTGCCAGGAACAGATTAATTTGATTTCCATTATTTCTTATGGGGAAAATTAATTCGCCTTACGATAATTTCGGCTTACGATGGGCTCTCAGGAACAGATTAATATCGTAAGGCGGGGGTCCACTGTATAGAGAGGACAGAAGCTCATGGCAGTCAAAAGTTAAGCGAGGTACATTGCAAGGGTATCATCTCAGCCTGCAGGCAGGGAGGACATAAGTGTCTACTTTGAGGATTGGGAAGTCTTGGAGCACTAGTTGTTCCAGAATGTCATCGCCACATGTCTGGAAATTCTGTTGGACAATGGTATGGGGCAGAATGACAGTACAGCTACAAGAATTGAGGGAATGTTTTTCAATAGTTACAGGAACAGTATCAATAGTTGTAAGGAGAGAAAGATCGAGAACTTGGTTAGCATTCTGGACAGTGATGATGCGTGTACTGCTCTTAAGAGCATGAAAGGATATATCTCTACCAACATGGCATAGGAGCGTCTTGCCAATACTAAGGTCGGAAAGATAGGCAGTAGAGGAAGTCGGTTGTAGAGTAAAAAACTTAATCCATTGTGTATATTGAAATACACCTACCATCTGACTTACGACCTGCTCAACATATGATCGCTTGACTTACAACCATGTTTTGTATGCCAAATTTCTGGGAAATAAACAACTGTCTGTGTTGTACACAGCATTTCTCCTAAACCTTACAGTATAAAATACAGTACTAATAGCATAAAAAGTAAAGTAAAAAATGAAATATCAAAATAAAACAATAAAATAAAATAATTACAAAAATGTGATGTTGATAATCAGTAGTAAGGTAAAGGGAGTGCATGACGTGCCAGTCTTTTCTGAGTAGAATGAGAAGGAAGCGAAGAAGTATCATCAGGTAATGGTCTTGAACGTTTAGGTGTGGGACCGGAGTTGGTCCGACGTGGGACGGGCGGGCGATACGAAAATTGCTGCACCGTTGAGGGAGAAGCCAGAAGCATAGTCAAAGAAGAGCGGAGGTCAGACGTATTGAAAGAGTCAGTCGAAATGCCAGTACCTGGAGCAGGTGTTGAAACGGCACCAGCAGGGGGTACAGGGGGCATTAGAAATGTCTGAAGAGTGGTCAAATAATGAGGCAGGGTCAGAACAGGGTGCACTAGCAGGAAGGGGCCTGGGGGAGCAGGTTCATGGATTAGGAACTCCATGGTTAGGTCACTCCTTTCTTTTTGTTTTTTAGAAAAAAAGAAGGAAAGGAAATAAAAAAAAGAATAAAGAAAAAAGGGGGGAACATGGAGGAATAGCTCCTAGGAGGAATGAAAGGGTCATAAATCCCCCTCCGCGCCCAAGAGGACCTCAGCACTGCAAGTAGTACAGATGCGGCATGGAATCTATGCCATACCCTACCCTTCATGCCAGTAAACCAGCAATCTGGGATAGCAACCTCACATCCACCGAGCCACCTTGGTGGACAAAAGAATGGGTGGCCGGACACCCGCCACAATGCATACCTCCTTTGGCCACCACCCCACGGAATCCAAAAGGTAACATCCAGAGATATGCCTGTCACCTGGAAGACACCCAAAGCCACCCCCTGGGAGACCGAGAGGGATCTGGACATCCCCAGGTGATCCAGATTCCACGGCAAACTACACCACTGCCAAGGACCTCAACAGAATGGGATGGACCCCGGTACCCTTCCTCCTACCTAGGAACTAGAATGCCTGTGGGAAGAGTCCCCAAGGCTGAAAATAGGAAGGGAATAGGGGAGGGATGGGGAGGAGGAGGTAAGGGAAAAAAGGGGATGGGAGAGGGAAGGGGGGATTGGGGGTTAATTAGGTTCGGTCTGAGGAAGGACACCAAAAGGTCTAATTCCTCAAACCAAGAGCCTCTTCACCATGCCAAGGAGCCCCCCTTGAAGAGGCCCAAAACTTCAGTCACATCATTTAAGACATTTAGTAGTTCCGAGCATGTAAGTGACTGATATACAGCCCCCCCCCCCTCCCCAGTCAGCAGTTTGCTAATATTGTCTATGTCAGATAAAATCTGGTTACCACAAATCCTGCTAGTACACTAAGCTAGTGTGGCATTTAGTTTTTGCCGTTAGTAAAATTAGGTTCATTCATTATGCATGTGAAATCAGTTGGCACACATTATATTGGTGCAATGCCTACATACATGTATGTACGCACAAATTGTGGCAGCTTCCTTTGTACGATACATACACCAGAGTATGTTTAATTGTTTTCATTGTATTATTAGATGTTTTGCAAGCTTGTATTCCCTGTAACTGTGCTAATTTACAGTATTGTATTTGAAAATGATTTCAGTTTTGATTACTGCATGATAAATGGTGCTGTATGTATATTTCTGAAAAATATATTATTACTGAAAGATATTTGGATTGCATTGTAATTAATCAAAATCCTGTGTAAAAACCCACAAGATATTAAGCATTTTGGGCAATACCTTGTCTCTCTGACATGAGTAAAGATGGAGTTTTTTTCCTATGACCCAGCTAGCAATATTGACAAGCATCCTTAAGCAAGTGATTTTGAATCTACCTCATCTTTCATTTTCTTTAGCTTTCAGTTTATCCTCTTGTACAGTGTAGTCTCTGACAGTACACAGGAACTGGGAAAATTTGTTGTTTATCAGGGTTTTTTTCTGTAGGGTAGCATATTTCATTACACAGTTGGTCTTGTCTCATGCTGTGTTGTTTTTCACAATTTGTTGACCTTTCATGTAATGTAATGAAAGTTCATCTTTCTTCCTTATTGATGGTCTGTGCTCTAAATAAAATATGTATACTACTTTATATACAGTAGTTCAAGCTATACAGTAGGGCCTCACTTATATGGCTGGTTAGGTTCCAGGCTACCGCCGTAAAGCGGAAACCGCCGTAAAGTGGAACACCCTTTTATTTTCCTTGTAAATGCATATAAATGCTAGATAATGTATTTACACTGACATATATTAAATTAGCAATAGAACTAAGCATTAAAAAAAAAAACGAAAAGTAAAATTACACACAGTACATTTATTACATACCTTTAATTACTTAATATGAGTGTGTGAGAGGTGAGTGGCAATGTAGTTATTGAATCAAATTATGAGATGGCAGACCATCATCCTCTAATTCTTCATCTAATTTGATTCGTTTTGGAGACTTGTGTGAAGCTTTTGAAGGGGTGTATGTTGATGTTGAAGGCTGGCTGTTGATGTTGAAGGCTGTTGAAGGCTAGCTGTTGATGTTGAAGGCTGTTGAAGGCTGGCTGTTGATGTTGAAGGCTGTTGAAGGCTGGCTGTTGATGTTGAAGGCTAGCTGTTGATGTTGAAGGCTGTTGAAGGCTAGCTGTTGATGCTGAAGGGTGTTGAAGGCTAGCTGTTGATGTTGAAGGCTGTTGAAGGCTGGCTGTTGATGTTGAAGGCTGTTGAAGGCTGGCTGTTGATGTTGAAGGCTAGCTGTTGATGTTGAAGGCTGTTGAAGGCTAGCTGTTGATGCTGAAGGGTGTTGAAGGCTAGCTGTTGATGTTGAAGGCTGTTGAAGGCTAGCTGTTGATGTTGAAGGCTGTTGATGTTGAAGGCTGTTGAAGGCTAGCTGTTGATGCTGAAGGCTGTTGAAGGCTAGCTGTTGATGCTGAAGGCTGTTGAAGGCTAGCTGTTGATGCTGAAGGCTGTTGAAGGCTAGCTGTTGATGTTGAAGGTTGTTGAAGGCTAGCTGTTGATGCTGAAGGCTGTTGAAGGCTAGCTGTTGATGTTGAAGGTTGTTGAAGGCTAGCTGTTGATGCTGAAGGGTGTTGAAGGCTAGCTGTTGATGTTGAAGGCTGTTGAAGGCTAGCTGTTGATGTTGAAGGCTGTTGATGTTGAAGGCTGTTGAAGGCTAGCTGTTGATGCTGAAGGCTGTTGAAGGCTAGCTGTTGATGCTGAAGGCTGTTGAAGGCTGGCTGTTGATGCTGAAGGCTGTTGAAGGCTGGCTGTTGATGTTGAAGGCTGTTGAAGGCTAGCTGTTGATGTTGAAGGTTGCCATGATATTTTCTTAAAGTAGGAAAGCATTGAACTTTGCCTCATGGATTTTTTTTTCCTTTTCCTTAAAATTTCTTTATAGCATGTAACATCATGGGAAAGGGTTGCATTCACTGTTGAACTTCGTTCAAAATTTGGATCAATCTTCTCAAAAATTGCCATTGCTATTTCTATATGGTTGTTTGCTTCTTCCAAATCGGGGTTTTCATTTCTTTATGGTAACGGACTATCATCAGGATGGATCTCCTCTTCATGAAATTTCTTTCTTTGGCTCTTCAGTCAGAAGAAGTCTTGGTCTGTCAGAGCCTCATCATGAGAGAGAAGCAATTCTTCCACATCCTGGCTCCACTTTCCAGTTCTAATTCCCTTGCCATATCAAAAACATTTACACACTATTCCCCCACTGGATTCTCAAAACCTTCAAAATCATCCAAAAGTTCAGGAATCAGATTCTTCCAAACACCTTTGAGTGTAGTTTCATTAACTTCCATTCCATGCATCTCTAATATTTTTAATGCCATCCAAAATTGTGAAACCTTTCCAAAAGGTTTTTAATTTATTTGTTTAGGCCCAGGCATTTTTATCCTGTCTAGGAAAATTTACAGCCTTAATGAAAGTTCTTCTTAGGTAATAAAGATTTAAAGGGCTGCAATCACACCTTGGTCATCGGCTGCAGTAATGAAGTTTGTTTGCAGGTATAAAAGCAACATTTATCTCCCTTGTACATCCCATGTAGAGCTGTAGGGTGGGCAGGGGCATTGTCTAAAACAAGTAAAACTTTTAAAAGGAATTTTCTTTTCCTTGCAGTAAGCCTCAACTGTAGGCTTAAAATGCCCGTGAACCAACTTATGAAAAGATTGGCAGTCATCCAAGCTTTCGAATTAGATTTTAATAAACTGGGAGGCTGCCTTTTGCATAGTTCTTTGGGGCCCCTAGGATTCTCTGAGTGATAAATCATCATAGGTTTTTAACTTGCAGTCACCAGCTGCATTAGCTCCTAGCAAGAGTGTTAGCCTGTCTTTTGAGCTTTGAAGCCAGGCATTGACTTTCTTCCTTAGCAATAAATGTCCTAGATGGCATCTTCTTCCAAAATAATGCAGTCTCATCCACATTAAAAATCTGTTGCTTGGTTATATCCACCACATTCTATTATCTCGGTAGTTCAGTGGATAATTTTCTGCAGCTAAATTGGCAGCGCTTGAGCTTCACCCTGCACTTTGTTGTGAGTTGATTCTTTTTCCTTAAAACCTATTAAACCAGCCTCTGCTAGCTGAGGAATTTATCTTCAGCAGCTTCCTCCCCTCTCTCAGCCTTCATAGAATTGAAGAAAACTTAGGGCTTTGGACTGGATAATGGCTCTGCTTAAAGGCACATTGTGACTAGTTGATCATCAATCCACACCATTAAAAGTTTTTCCCTGTCAGCAATTAAGGTTATCACGTTTTCTTATAACTTTAGTGGTCATGGTGTAGCACTTTTAAATTCCTGAACACTTTCTCCTTATTGTTACAACTGTACTAACTGTTTGACGAGCCAAACCAAGCTTACGTGCTATCCAGCCATTGACATACCTTGTTCACAAGTTTAATCATTTCTAACTTGGCACTTAAAGTAAAAGGCTTACGACTCTTCTTTTTATACAAACTAAGCTTAGATGCCATCGTCAACGAGAGCCCAATTAGTTAACGAAGAGCAAACGAGGAGAGAACGAGATACACCGAGCTCAGACAGCGTAAAAAAAAAAACTGAACAGGTTGTGGACGATCACTCGGTCAGGCGAAATAGACTGTATTAATACGTGTCCAGTTTTAGTTCATTCATGTACATTTGTAAGAGTTGTGAAACTTTACCTTAAAAATTTTTTTTATTATTATAATAGTTAAGTCACGAAACAAATACTCTTACACTGTGTACAAGTTAGTACAGAATTATAAACAGCAACACTCCTATTCTCATGCAACACACCATTTTTAGAGTGAATGATGATATTATTATTATTATTATAATCATAATAAAAAAGAAGTGCTAGATCCACAAGAGTCGTGAATAGCTATAAAGTGAAGGCATATGAAAGGAATATTTTTCTACAGTTATCCCTAGTAACAGGTGACGGGCTAGAGAAAACGTAATTCTTCCGACACTTCTACAAACCGTTTGGTAAACATCTCATTTTGTATAAATTTTTATACTGTGGGTGCATGTATCATGTTTGTGTGTTACATAATGTGTTTCTTATATAATTTTGAAAAAATATCATAGATTAAGGGAAATGTCTATACAGTGGACCCCCGCATAACGATTACCTCCGAATGCGACCAATTATGTAAGTGTATTTATGTAAGTGCGTTTGTACGTGTATGTTTGGGGGTCTGAAATGGACTAATCTACTTCACAGTATTTCTTTTTGGGAAACAAATTCGGTCAGTACTGGCACCCTGGGAAAATACTTTGGAGTGAAAAAAAATCGTTTAACTGGGGGGTCCACTGTATTAACGTAATATGCGACATTAATGCGCCCGAGATTATTATTATTATTATTATTAATTTTTATTATTTTATTATTATTATTATTATTATTATTATTATTATTGCATCAAGAGTAGAGAGACTCTTAGTGATTTTAATGTGTACCTACATGCCAGCACAGTGTGTAAGTTTATTTAGGTACAGGTGTACACAAGTTTAATTATCAAGTACAATACATGTAAAATATACAATAACTTTAAAACACTTGAAATTTTGGAAAGTTTCCAGACATAATAAGGAGATGTGCTCAGGGAGAATGTAAACAAACTCGGTGGGCCGCTGTGACCGTATTAGAAAGACAGGTGGGGGGAGCCGTATAGCGAGTTTTGGTCATAATTTGAAATGTCCGTATTAGCGGAACGCCATAAAGCGAAACACCATAAAGCGGGGCCCTGCTGTACTACATATATGATGCCTGAATTGTATACTGTATTATTCAAAATATACAATATATGATGCCTGAGTTTTAGATAAGTGTTATACAATATGTGTCTTAGATACAGTTCCTCTTACTCTTGCACTTTGTTTTCAGAAGACCCATGAACCATAATATCAGTCTTGTTGAATAGCTTGTGCTGTTAGCCAGTTTAAATTTATGTATATATTTTCTTGGGGATTGGTCTCATCGTAAGTAAAAATAATATTGAAAATCTGAAAGTATTGGGGCCAGAACCTTTTTGATGTAGAACCTTTTTTTTTTGTAACAGGAAAATGAAAAAAGTCTGAGAGAGAAAAAAATATGTTAATTCTATAGCTATTCAAAATGGCTGGCCACTGGTCTGCCTTTTATGCTGTGTCTGCAACAATAATGTGATCATTCACAAGGAAACCTTCACCAAATTCAACTTCAGTAACAAAAACAAAAGGTGGGACCAAGTCAACCAGGTCCTAAATGATATAAACTGAGAAGATATTCTAAGCAACACGGATCCAAACCTATGTCTACAACAAATTAACTCTGTGGCACTCGAGGTATGCTCAAGGTATATTCCTGTAAGGAAAAGGAAGAGATGTAAACTAGAAAGAGAAAGGCGCTCCCTATACAGGCGAAGGCAAAGAATAACAGAGTGGCTAAAAGAGGCCAATATATCTGTAATATGAAGGGAGGTACTGGTCAGAGAAGTAGCAGATGTCGAACTTGAGCTAAAGGAATCTTACAGGAGTCAGGAAATGTGGGAAGAACTAAAAGCCATAAATGAAATTGAAAGAAACCCAAAATATTTCTTTTCTTATGCCAAATCTAAGTCGAGAATAACGTCCAGTATTGGGCCCCTAATTAGACGAGATGGGTCCTACACAGATGGCAGCAACAAAATGAGAGGTACTAAAGTCCCAGTATGACTCTGTTTTTAGTGAGCCACTAACCAGACCGAGTCGAAGACCTAAATGAATTTTATATGAGCGAGACAGAATTTGGTAGACTCAAACCTAACTGATATTATCCTCATGCCAAATGGCTTCCAAAAAGCGATAAATAACATTCCCATGCACTCTGTCCCAGGCCCAGACTCGTGGAACTCTGTTCATCAAGAACTGCAAGAAACCCCTATCATGTGCTTTTAACATCTTATGGAGAGGGAACATGGACACAGGGGTCATCCCACAGCTGCTAAAAACAACAGACATAGCCTCACTCCACAAAGGGGGCAGTAAAGCAATAGCAAAGAACTACAGACCAATAGCACTAACATCCCACATCATGAAAATGTTTGAAAGGGTTCTAAGAAGCAAGATCGCCACTGATCTAGATACCCATCAGTTACACAACCCAGGGCAACATGGGTGTAGAGCAGGTCGCTCCTGCCTGTCCCAAAATGCACCGACATGATAGTGGCTATCTTTGTACTTAGCAAATCAAAATTGTAATTACACATTGTAACCTTTACAAAGAAATAAACTTTATCTTATCTTAACTACTGGACCACTATGACAAGGTCCTGGATGCTCTAGAAGACAAACAAAATGCAGATGTAGTATGCACAGACTTTGCAAAACCCTTTGACAAGTGTGACCATGGTGTAATTGCGCATAAAATGCGTGATAAAGGAAAAACAAGAAAAGTTGGTAGATGTATCTATAATTTCCTAACAAATAGAACACAAAGAGTAGTAGTAAACAGAGCAAAGTCTGAGGTGGCTACGGTGAAAAGCTCTGTTCCACAAGGCACAGTACTTGCTCCCATCCTGTTCCTCATCCTCATATCTGACATAGACATGGATGTAAGCCACAGCACCATGTTTTCCTTTGCATAACAGTGTCTTCTATTGAAGACACTGGAAGAATCCAGGCGGACATCAACCAAATCTCTAGATGGGCCGAAGAGAACAATATAAAGTTCAGTGATAAGAAATTTCAATTACTCCGATATGGAAAATGTGAGGAAATTAAAACTATACCAGAGTTTGGAGCAAATTCCAACCACACAATAGAGCAAGAAATTAATGTAAAAGACCTGGAAGTGATAATGTCAGAGGATCTCACTTTCAAAGACCACAACATAGTATCATTCATATATGCTAGAAAAATGACAGGATGAATAATAAGAACCTTCAAAACTAGGGATGCCAAGCCCATGATGACACTTTTCAAGTCAAGTGTTCTGTCTAGGCTGGAATATTGCTGGACACTAACAGCACCTTTGAAGGCAGGTGAAATTGCTGACCTAGAAAATTTACAGAGAACCTTCACGGCGCACACAACTGCAACAAAACACCTCAATTGCTGGGAACACTTGAAGTTCCTCGACATGTACTCCCTAGAATGCAGGCAGGCATGTACACTAAGAGACAACACAGTAAGTGTCAGGGACCAAGACTGCTCAACTGCCACCCAGCATACATAAGGGGGATTACCAATAGACCTCTGGCTGTCTTCAAAAAGGGGCTGGATAGGCACCTAAAGTCAGTACCTGACCAGCCGGTCTGTGGTTTGTACGTTGGGTTGTATGCGGCCAACAGTAACAGCCTGGTTGATCAGGCCCTGATCCACAATGAGGCTTGGTCACAGACCGGGCCGCAGGCGCGTTGACCCCTGAAACCCTCTCCAGGTATACTCCAGGTCTCATGACTCTTGAGGCAACCTATTTCCTTTATATTGTCCATGCAAACACATAGCATACAATTTTGCCCCAAAAATATTATACTGTAGTTAAATACCTCAGGTGTTAAATATTATTAAATGATACAAAATATTGCACAGGTACTTGTTTTCCAAATGTATTTGTATCAATCACTCAATCAAATCAAATCGTATTTTATTTCCCTGCAAGATTACATTGAGATTATGAAATTACAATGAGTTGCAGTGCAAAGAGAGCCACTATCAATGCCTAGGCATTATGGGCAGACTTAATTTAATGGCTTACAGACTACTTAATACTAAAGAAATTGATCATAGTTTAAGTTGTATATCTGTTTTTATTTATAGTTCACAGTAATTTGCCCTATGTTTTGTGTGGTCTTAGTGTTCAGTGTTTTTCTGTGAACAAGTGAGATGAAGGTATGAATAAATTGTGTTGACAATGAGACAAACACTTGACACCACTTATAAGTATCAAGTGTTCTTACCTCCCTCACTTCTTATCCAAAAGATAAAGATTTTATTTCTTTGCAGGGTTAGAATGTGCATTTACAGTTTTTATTAGTTAAGTGCAAAGAAAGCCACTAACATGCTGGGGCATTTCAGGCAGACTTATCCTAATATGTAATAATTACTTACTGCCCAAACATAGGTCTACGTTTGCTCGCGTAGCACTCTGAATGTAGATCCACGTTCAAATGTACACGCTTTCTTATGCAAAAAAAAAAGTAGATCTGTGTTCGGAGTGTTACGCGAGCGAATGTAGATCTATGTTTAGACAGTTTAAGGGTTAAGTCTAGACAAGATAAGTGTGGTTAACTTTTTAATAAATCTTTATTTTATCTTAATACTAATGGAAGGTAGTCAAGGTGGACGTTTATAAGAATAATAATCTTGAAGTTGCACATAATAAAAACAATATTACAATGGTTTAAATAGCAATATTTCATGGATTGGCAGATGATTTAATGGACTCAAGGTCATATAATAAATTATTTGGGAGTTGCATCAAACTGGTTAAAAGTTGTTTGGGTTGGTCTGGTTAATATTGAGAGATGAGATGATTTTTAAATGTAGCCCTAAATTTGTATATTGTCAGGGGATCCTTTACTGGTTCAGGTAGTGAATTTCAGATCTTGGGTCCCTTGATATACAGTGTATTTTTGCATAGTGTGAGACTGACACGAGGGATGTCAAGGATTTCTTATACAGTTTATTTTTTAAAAGAATTAAAATTATACAAGTTTTGTAGTGTATTTTTGTGATTGAAGAAAAGTTTGCATTATTAGGGTAAAGTTTGTGATTATTAATTTAAGTACAGTACCAAGTTTTAAAGTCAGATATATAACAATTAATATGAGAGGTTAACTTGTACTCTATATTTTTGAGGTTCTTTAAAAGTGCTTTATTATTATTATTTTTGTTTTCTTCCAGATATGGTAACATCATATCAACAAAAGCCATACTCGATAAAAACACAAACAAGTGCAAAGGTAAATACCCAGTTTATGATCTTCCACTTTGATAATTTATGAACCATAATGTTTATGCAACTATAATGTTAATAGTACTTAGTATTAATGAAGGATGCATTGAATTATGACACTTTTTAATACTGTAGTTCACATTACTATTAATTTTGCCTTCCACTGAATAATTGTTACTGCAATACTTGATTCTAGGTCATACATCAAATCCTGTTTTAGCAGACTGTCAGTTATGACTACATTTAGCGTGTAGAAATTACTGGGTTAAGGATTTAAGACTTAAGTTGAATAGGGACCTAAACCCAAGTTAATGATGTACAGGTGCATTACTGGTTTACCAACAACAGATTAGCTGGCACCTCTTTTAGTCAGGACCAAATTATGAGATGACAATTATTTTTTTCCCAAATTACTTTACTGGGCAGCCACAAATGGCATTATATGCTCACTTATATTGCTTACACTGCAGATGCTGGTGGTGATTCCTTGATTTTGTGCGATTCTTAGTACATGCTGAGGTCAGTGATCACGTGTGGTCATACCTGTCCTAAGCTTTCTGGGATTAGCGTGGGGTGTTACCTAGCGCCATGGCTTGTTGTAGTGTTTTAAAATCTCAGGTTAAAGTGTTGAAGAAGGAGATTCTACTTCTTCAGGAGGAAAATAGGAGGCTGAAGCTTCATCTAGAGGGGTTTAGGAGTGAGTGTGAGATGGTTGTAGCTGGTGAGGAGGAAAAAGTTACCAGCAGTGATTTGGAGAGTGGCAGCCGCTTTAAGTGGCAAGTGGATCACAATTCAGGAAGAAGGATGATAAGGAAGGTTAATAGAGAAGATGTGAAGGTAGGAAATCGATTCTCTGTTCTCCAGGACGAGTGTACTTCAGTGGTTAGTGAGGTTAAAGGTACCACTGACTCCCCTGTTTATCAAGGTAAGAATATTCTAATTGTGGGAGATTCTCAGGTAAGATATATGGACCATGCTTTTTGTAACAGAGATAGAAAGATCAGACAGAGAGTGTGCCTCCCAGGAGCTGGTGTTGGTGACATAGTCAGCAGGTTGGATAATATTATGTCAGGTAATGGGAACAAGCCCATTATCTTAGTGCTAATGACATTGGGAATGGCAGGAGACAGGAGCTGCTGGATAAGTATAAGTTAGCCATAGATGTAGTCAGGTCTAAGGGAGGGATCCCAATCATATGTAACATCTTGCCTAGAAGGGGAGTGGGCAATGAATGGATGTCTAGGGCACTTGGTATAAATTGCTGGCTAGACAGGTACTGCAAGGAACTTGCAGTCCCATCCATTGATAACTGGGGCATATTCTATGGTAAACGTGATATGTATGCAAGGGATGGGGTTCATCTCTCTGGGGCTGGAGTGGTTGCATTAGCCAATTCGATTGAGGGGGTTATTGGTGACTTGTCTAGGACTTTAATCTGATAGATTATAGAGGTATGGGTGTTTGTGGGAAACAATCAGGCTGCAGTATTAGGGTTGAAAATAGCAGATATTACTGGGATACCTCAGGGATATGTTTAAAAGACAATATTCAAAATGAAGTTGCTAGTAAAGGCAAATTAACTGATCAACAAACAAAGAGAGATAGTAGAGGGCATCGAGTGACTAGCTCCCTTAAGGTTTACTATACAAATAGTAGGAGTCTAAGAAATAAGATAGATGATCTAAGATTACTTGCAAGTGCAGGTAATATAGATATTATTGCTATAACAGAGACCTGGTTCAACTTGAAAGATAGAGAAATGCCTTCTGAATGCAGCATACAGGGTTAAAAACTATTCCATACTGATAGGGTCAATAGGAAGGGTGGTGGAGTGGCAATGTATGTCAGAGATAATTTAAATTGTTGTGTTAGACAAGATATAAGATTAGAAACATTGGACACAGAATCTGTTTGGCTACAGTTTCTCGAGGGTCATGAAAAGTTAATTTTGGGTGTGATTTATAGGCCCCCAAACCTTGATAGGGAGTGCAGTAAGCTGCTATGAGACGAAATTCATAAGGCATCTAGATATGAAAATGTTGTGTTAATGGGAGATTTTAACTTTAGACAAATTGATTGGAACAATGTGACAGGAAATCTTGAGTCTAGTGACTTTCATGATATGGTTCAGGATTGCTTTTTAAAACAGTTTGTGACAGAACCAACTAGAGGAAACAATCTACTTGACTTGGTTCTTGCCAACAAAGAATCACTAGTTAATAATCTTGAGGTTAATGACGAGCTTGGGGAAAGCGATTACAAATCACTTAGTTTCAATATATCATGGAGTTACCCGGATAACTGCAATCAAATCTCTGTCCCAGACTTTTGCTTGGCCGATTTCATGGGACTGAAAAATTACCTGGGTGGGCTAAATTGGGATGTCCTGATTATGGGTCAGGTAGGTGGTGTTGGTTGCCAATATGACGTTTTTTAGAGCATAATTCTAGCTGCCCAGACAACTTTTGTTCCGGGTAGGGAAATTAGATCTAACAAAAATGATCCCAAGTGGATGAACAATAGATTAAAACATCTCATTGGTCAAAAGAGAGGCATATATAGGCATATCAAAAGAGGGGAGGAGCAGTTAAGAAATCAATATACAGTGGACCCCCGGTTAACGATATTTTTTCATTCCAAAAGTATGTTCAGGTGCCAGTACTGACCGAATTTGTTCCCATAAGGAATATTGTGAAGTAGATTAGTCCATTTCAGACCCCCAAACATACACGTACAAACGCACTTACATAAATACACTTAAATAATTGGTCGCATTGGGAGGTGATCGTTAAGCGGGGGTCCACTGTATTCAGTTAGAGAGAAATAAAAAAAAGGAATAAGAAAAGCAAAAAGGGATTATGAGGCTAAGGTTGCAAGGGATTCGAAGACTAACCCAAAAGGGTTCTTTCAGGTATACAGAAGTAAGATTAGGGACAAGATAGGCCCACTTAAGAGTAACTCAGGTCAGATCACTGATAGTGATAAGGATATGTGTAAAATTTTCAATACTTACTTCCTCTCAGTTTTTACCCAGGAAAATACTAGCGAAATTCCAGAAATAATAGATTATGTACAACAGGACGATAATCTATGCACGATTGCAGTAACTAGTGATGTGATTCTCAGACAGATAGAGAAATTAAAACCTAACAAATCCCCAGGCCCTGATGAACTGTTTGCAAGCGTGTTAAAGGAATGTAAAGAGGAACTTAGCATGTCTTTGACTAATATTTTCAACATATCATTGCAAACTAGTATAGTGCCTGATAAATGGAAAATGGCAAGTGTAATACCTATTTACAAGGCAGGTGACAGGTCCCTAGCTTCGAACTATAGACCAATAAGCCTTACCTCCATAGTGGGAAAATTTATGGAATTAATAATTGCCGAAGCAATTCATAGCCATCTCGAAAGGCATAACTTGATTAATGAATCTCAGCACGGTTTTACAAAGGGGCGTTCCTGTCTTACGAATTTACTGACTTTCTTCACTTAATTATTTGAGGAGGTAGATCATAGTATTGAATATGATATTGTGTATATGGACTTCAGTAAGGCTTTCAATAGAGTTCCACATCAGAGGTTATTGAGGAAACTTAAGGCACATGGAATAGGAGGAGAAATTTTTTCCTGGGATGAGGCATGGTTGACAAATAGGCAGCAGAGAGTTTGCATAAATAGGGAGAAATCAGAATGGGGGCACATCACAAACGGTGTTCCACAGGGGTCAGTGTTGGGCCCCTTGTTGTTCACAATCTACATAAACGACATAGATGAGGGAATAAATAGCGACATAAGTAAATATGCTGATGACATCAAAATAAGCCATCCAATTCATTCTGATAAGAACATTAGGGTACTCCAGGATGATTTGAATAAACTCATGCAGTGGTCGGAGAAGTGGCAGATGCAGTTTAATATAGACAAATGCAAAGTTCTAAATGTTGGACAGGAAAATAACCATGCCACATATAAACTAAACAACGTAGATCTTAATATTACAGATTGTGAAAAGGATTCAGGAGTTCTGGTTAGTAGTAATCTAAAACCAAGACAACAGTGCATTAGTGTTTGCAATAAAGCTAACAGAATCCTTGGCTTCATAGCAAGAAGTATAAATAATAGAAGTTCTCAGGATGTTCTTAACTCTATATATCTTTGGTTAGCCTCATTTGGATTATGCTGTGCAGTTTTGGTCACCATATTACAGAATGGATATAAATGCACTGGAAAACATACAAAGGGGGATGACAAAGTTTGATTCCATGTATCAGAATTCTTCCCTGTGAGGAAAGGCTGAGGGCCCTGAATCTACAGTCTTTAGAAAGGTGTAGAATTAAGGGGGATATGATTGAGGTGTATAAATGGAAAACGGGAATTAATAAAGGGGATGTAAATAGCGTGCTAAAAATGTCTAACATAGACAGGACTCGCAGCAATGGCTTTAAATTGGAAAAATTCAGATTCAGGAAGGATATATACACCTGGAAAATCCTAGAGGGACTAGTACCAAACTTGCACACGAAAATCACTCTCTACGAAAGCAAAAGACTCAGCAGACGATGCAACATCCCCCCTATTGAAAAGCAGGGGTGTCACTAGCACGTTAAGAGACAACACAATAAGTGTTGGGGGCCCAAGACTGTTCAGCTGCCTTCCAGCATACATAAGGGGGATTACCAATAAACCCCTGGCTGCCTTCAAGCAGGCACTGGACAAGCACCTAAAGCGGTACTTGACCAGCCGGGCTGTGGCTCGTACATTGGATTGCGTGCAGCCAGCAGTAACAGCCTGGTTGATCAGGCCCTGATCCACCATGAAGCCTGGTCGCAGACTGGGCTGCGGGGGCGTTGACCCCTGGAACTCTCTCCAGGTAAACTCCAGGAAAGCACTGGTTTGGTAATAGAGTTGTGGATGAGTGGAACAAACTCCCGAGTACCGTCATAGATGCTAAAACATTGTGTACTTTTAAAAATAGGTTGGATAAATACACGAGTGGGTGTGGGTGGGTGTCAGTTGGACATGACTAGCTACTAGGTCGGACGCAATGCTCCTCCCTTAAGTGACGTGTCTGACCTCACTAGGTCAAGGCATTGCCTTAAGCTGGTGGGGAGAATTGGAGCTGCCTCGCATAGACCAGTAGACCTGTTGCAGTGTTCCTTATTTCTTATGTTCTTATGAGGCCAAATATTCTATTAGTGGAATGGATCTGTAAGGACCTGCCTAGTATGGGCCAACAGGCCTGCTGCAGTGTTCCTCCTTTCTTATGTTCTTATATATATCTTTTGTTAACAATTACCTTATCTATGACTAGGGAAATAACTGTACAAGTAATTTGTCAGTAGTTTTGGCTGTTGACCATTCATTTGTCAGGGAGGTTAATCAAAGAGCTAGAACAGCTTTCCTTTGGGACAGAATCAAAGTTAATACATTTTTATTGGATACATGAAAAATTATGCAGGGAAAGATCAAATCACTTAAAACAACCTTGCATGGTTGAAATATTTAAAACGATAGCCAAAAAGAATGTCTTAGTACACCTTCACCTGAAAATCTGGAAAACATTAGGAAATGTTTCTATAAGGCACCTACTGTTCCTGTTCACCCATCAATAAAATCTTTACCCAGGTATTAATTGACTGGTGTGGTTCGCATCCTAGGGACAAAACTGAGCTAATTTACCCAAAATGCTCTGCATAACAAGGGGTTTTCTATATAATAGTATGTCATTGATGTCAGCTAGGCCTGTATACCTTGTACATGTACTTGTAGAAATAGATACTTTTTATTTTTATTATACAGTGGACCCCCGCCTTACGAACGCATCACCTTACGTTAAATCCGCCATACGAAGCATTTGAATGCGAAAATTTTGCCTCACCTCATGATAAAAACTCACCTTACGTGATTCGTCTGGGATGCGCCCCACGTGTGGCCTCAGCGGCAGTGTTTACAAGCCAGCCAGTGCGGTCGCATCCACGCATACCTTTGGTACATTTCACCTTATCCCAGTGTTTTTTGTGCTTGTAACTGCAAAATAAGTCACCATGGGCTCCAAGAAAGCTTCTAGTGCCTACCCTGTGGTAAAAAGGGTGAGAATTAGTATGGAAATTAAGAAAGATTTTGAAGGGTTTGAGGCTAACCCTGAGAAGCCTATGCCAGTTGTGGAATCTATTGTGCCTACTTCTAAGATTAAGGAAATGTGTGCAAAGTGGGTTGAAGTGCAAACCTTTATGGATGAAAATCTCACTAACACAGCAATTGCAAGCCGTGCTGGTGACTTACAATGACAATGTTGTGGCCCATTTTAGGCAAATCTTAAAGGAACGGGAGGTACAGACCTCTATGGACAGGGGATTCCCCTTCTAAACAATAACTTCCATACTCTCCCCTCCTCCCATCCCATCAATCATCACCAGATCTTCAATAAAGGTAAGTGTCATGTATTCTATTCTTAGTAGAGTAGTAATTGTGCATGTCTTCTTCAGTTTGTGTGTATTTAAATTAATATTTCATGTGGTAAAATTTTTTTTTTCATACTTTGGGGTGTCTTGCACGGACTAATTTGATTTCCATTATTTCTTATGGGGGAAAATTAATTCGCCTTACAATAATTTCGGCTTACGATGAGCTCTCAGGAACGGATTAATATCGTAAGGCCGGGTTCACTGTATTGTGTCTTCTCTTGGGCCAGCAAAATTGACATATGTACCAGCAAAGCCTAGGAACTAAGGCTGCCAGGAAATTGGTTTTGTACTTATACTAATATACTGTGTTTATGATTTCAGCACTGCACTAGTATTTCTTGCCTTCAGGTTATGGTTTTGTAGACTTTGAGTCACCAGCATCTGCAGACAAGGCTGTCAAGGGGCTGCTAGCATCCAACGTGCAGGCTCAGATGGCTAAGCAACAGGAGCAAGACCCCACCAACCTGTACATCGCTAATCTTCCACCACACATGAATGAAGCAGAGCTGGAGCAGCTACTTGCTCAACATGGCCAGGTCATCTCCACTCGCATCCTCAGAGACAACAATGTTCAGTCACGAGGTGTTGGATTTGCCAGGTAAAGTCACTCTCTTATTTGTGTATACATGTTTATTAGTTCAGTACTATACAAATATGTATTTATATTTTGGAAATTTATTTTTCTAAAAAAGTTATCACTACGGTATCTTCAGCCCTTTCAGTAGCTGTCACATACAACCACACCATTGAAGTCATGGTCCCTCATATAGTTCTATGTCTTGCACTCAGCTCACTTAGATAAGCTGTGAGTGGTAAATTTTGGTCTAGATATGAGAGAATGGTTTTGTGTGGTAAGTGCACACAGCATGATGGGTCTAAAATAGTGGCTTTGAGGCATTTTCTAGGATGACATTTATGGTTTTTATTGCCTGTTTCTTAGTATCATTTGATAAAATGGAAGACATACTACTAAAATAGAGATGATTTTTGTTGGTTTCAGAACCAGAATTAGCTTGAAATTGGGCTCATAGTAGCAGAAATATTCGATGTTTGCCAATTTTCCTGAGGATGGGCAAGGCATCCTCCTTATACACACACACACACACACCCCGATCTGTTTTATGGGTCTTTAGTAGATCTAATTCAGTTATTGGGACACCATAAACCATGACCAATCCTTTATGGTTATAGTACTATGTTATTATTCGAGAACTAGAGTAAATCTTCTATTTTTGTGTTTATCTGGAGAGTTTACCTGGAGAGGGTGTCGGGGGTCAACGCCCCTGCGGCCCGGTCTGAGACCAGGCTTCATGGTGGATCAGGGTCTGATCAACCAGCTGTTACTGCTGTGTGATTCTGAATTCAGAGTGAAGGGCAAGTGTAATATGGGAGAGGCCTGGGATGTGTTCAGTGAACAGAGGAAATGTTGTTTTAGTGCTAGGAATGTTTACATTGTTTATTTTGGACTATATTTTTAAATTGGTAATTTTTGAATTGTGTAAAATTGGCTAAATTTCCAACTTCTGTGCACTGTATACAGTAGTTGTAATAGTTGAATAGGCAGTTTCTTGCATTTACTTGATAGAATGGAAAGCATGCTAGTGAAATAGCTAGGAAAGTGGTCGAATAGAGCAATGAAATTGGCTTAGAATAGGACTCAAAGAAGACAAAATCACTGATTTGTAAATTGCACCCAGACTGCTGATTTTGTGCCTACGTAATTCTGTAAGTTTTCCCTCAAATTTTGTACTTTTGGTGTCATTGCCTTCAGAAAAAGATTATCTACCATTTCAGAAGAAAAAAGTACAGGTACCATCCGACCTACAACCAAGTTCGGTTCTTACAAACCGGTCGTAAATTGAAAGAACATAAGTTGAACCTTACTACTGAATATCACATCACATTTTTGTAATGACTTTATTTTATTGTGGTATTTAATTTTTTACTTTACTTTTTATGCTGTTAATACTGTATTTTATACCGAAAGATTTAGGATAAACACTGTGTACAGCACAGACAGTTGTTTATTTCCCAGAAATTTGGCATAGAAAACACGGTCGTAAGTCTAATGGTCGTAAGTCGGATGGTAGGTGTATATACACATATATATTTCACTAAGAACAATATTAATTTTGGGGGTTGTACAGTGAAAAAGTTAATGAACAGAGAAATTGTTGCTGTAGTTCCTGGAAAAAAGGTGAGTGGTGCGTTGAGGTATATGTGGAGTCAAAAAACGTTATCTATGGAGGCAAAGAAGGGAATGTATGAAAGTATAGTAGTACCAACACTCTTATATGGATGTGAAGCTTGGGTGGTAAATGCAGCAGCGAGGAGACGGTTGGAGGCAATGGAGATGTCCTGTCTAAGGGCAATGTGTGGTGTAAATATTATGCAGAAAATTCGGAGTGTGGAAATTAGGAGAAGGTGTGGAGTTAATAAAAGCATTAGTCAGAGGGCAGAAGAGGGGTTGTTGAGGTGGTTTGGTCATTTAGAGAGAATGGATCAAAGTAGAATGACATGGAAAGCATATAAATCTATAGGGGAAGGAAAGAGGGGGAGGGGTCGTCCTCGAAAGGGTTGGAAAGAGGGGGTAAAGGAGGTTTTGTGGGTGAGGGGCTTGGACTTCCAGCAAGCGTGCATGAGCGTGTTAGATAGGAGTGAATGGAGACGAATGATACTTGGGACCTGACGATCTGTTGGAGTGTGAGCAGGGTAATATTTAGTGAAGGGATTCAGGGAAACCGGTTATTTTCATATAGTCGGACTTGAGTCCTGGAAATGGGAAGTACAATGCCTGCACTTTAAAGGAGGGATTTGGGATATTGGCAGTTTGGAGGGATATGTTGTGTATCTCTATACGTATATGCTTCTAAACTGTTATATTCTGAGCACCTCTGCAAAAGCAGTGATAATGTGTGAGTGTGGTGAAAGTGTTGAATGATGATGAAAGTATTTTCTTTTTGGGGATTTTCTTTCTTTTTTTTTGGGTCACCCTGCCTCGGTGGGAGACGACCGACTTGTTGAAAAAAAAAAAAAAAAAATTTTGAACTGCTTTTAAACTGGGCAAACTTACTATTTCTGTGCACTTTATAGTATAGTTCTGATAGTCGAATAGGCAGTTTGTACTTGGTCAATAAAACGGAAAACATACTTGCAAAATAGCTAAGATTTAGTTGAATTGAGCATTGCATAAATTGTGCCCAAACCACCAAGTTTGCACCTTTCATACATTCAGATAAGATTCTCTACCACTACTGACATCGTCAGCACTTTTAATTTCAGGGGTCTCGAAAGTGAAGGAATTAAACTGTTAAGGATGTCTCATAATACTTGGAATGTTCTCTCTGGAGCAAACAAGAGATAGATGCTTGATAATCATGCATATGAGGCATTGCAAAGCATTAAAGAGTAAGCACCAAGTTCAAACAGTGAAGAAAAACACAAGTATGCCAGAGATTGGAACCTTGAAGATCAAGTTACCATACTTTGTTATGGGGTTCTCTGCCTAACTTTCAAATGCAGAAGACAATATTTACACATTCCCACAAATAAATGAAGCACTGAGGAATTTATTTGTTCATTAACCTGAATTTTTGCAATGGTGATGCTCATTCTTTTCTGCTGTACTCACCTATTTGTGGTTGCAGGGGTCGAGTCACAGCTCCTGGCCCTGCCTCTTCGCTGATTGCTACTAGGTCCTCTCTCTCCCTGCCCTATGAGCTCTATCATACCTCGCCTTAAAACTATGTATGGTTCCCGCCTCCACTACGTCACTTTCTAGGCTATTCTACGGCCTGACTACTCTATGACTGAAGAAATACTTCCTAACATCCTTTTGATTCATCTGAGTCTTCAACTTCCAATTGTGACCTCTTGTGTCTGTGTCCCTTCTCTGGAACATCCCGTCTTTGTCCACCTTGTCTATTCCTCGCAGTATTTTATATGTCGTTATCATGTCTCCCCTGACCCTCCTGTCCTCCAGTGTCGTCAGGCCAATTTCCCTCAACCTTTCTTCGTAGGACAATCCCCGTAGCTCTGGGACTAGTCTTGTTGCAAACCTTTGCAGTTTCTCTAATTTCTTGATGTGCTTGACTAGGTGTGGATTCCAAACTGGTGCTGCATACTCCAGTATGGGCCTGACGTAAATGGTATACAGAGTCTTAAACGAATCCTTACTGAGGTATCGGAACGCTATCCGTAGGTTTGCCAGGCGCCCGTATGCTGCAGCAGTTAAATATTGGTCAAATGTATTGTCAGTGTTTGTATATGGTAGTTTTTCTCTTAACATAGTTTTAGCAAAATTACACTTGGACAATTCAGTCGTCACCAAGTGAGGTACAGTTGTACTTTTATTGTGAATTACTACATCATTCTTCACAGTGTTGATTAAATGTTTGTCTGGGGAGGCTTGAGAGTTTACTATTCTGATGTGAATACAGAATGCCGGGTTTCTACCACTTTCCCAAATTACCAATATCCACACTTACATACAAGGCCCATAAGAAATAATGTTTTATTAATGCTGATCTGGAGTTACAAATGTGTGACTCACAACCATCCTTGTACAGTACTATTGTTTCTCTGACAAAATAACCTTCAAGCATTAAACAACTCTCTTGTAATCTGGCACACCAGGAATGTGACTTGTTTGTTACTTAGGATTCCTTTCACGTGATGCAGACTTTTTTTTTTTCAACAAGTCGGCCGTCTCCCACCGAGGCAGGGTGACCCAAAAAAGAAAGAAAATCCCCAAAAAGAAAATACTTTCATCATCATTCAACACTTTCACCTCACTCACACATAATCACTGTTTTTGCAGAGGTGCTCAGAACACACTAATATCCCGAAACCCCTCCTTTAGAGTGCAGGCATTGTACTTCCCATTTCCAGGACTCAAGTCTGGCTATATAAAAATAACTGGTTTCCCTGAATCCCTTCACTAAATATTACCCTGCTCACGCTCCAACAGATCGTCAGGTCCCAAATACCATTCGTCTCCATTCACTCCTGTCGAACACGCTCATGCACGCCTGCTGGAAGTCCAAGCCCCTTGCCCATAAAACCTCCCTTACCCCTTCCTTCCAACCTTTTCGAGGACAACCCCTACCCCGTCTTCCTTCTCCTACCGATGCAGACATATGAAGCTATATAATAATGTGTTGAACAAGTGATATACTCTCCTTTATTTGAAATAATTATACTGTATATACTATATATTATATATAATTTGAAATAATTATATATACTTTACATGGGAAAGTGAAACAGAATTCTTCCTCCATAAGCCATGTGTGTCATAAGAGGAAACTAAAATGCTGGGAGCAAGGGCCTAGTAACCCCTTCTCCTGTATACATTACTAAATTTAAAAAAAACTCTTTTTTCTTTTTAAGCCACCCTGCCTTAGTGGGATACGGCTGGTTTGTTGAAAGAAGAATAATTATATAGTACACATATATATTTTTATTTTTTTTTTTTTCAACAAGTCGGCCGTCTCCCACCGAGGCAGGGTGACCCAAAAAAGAAAGAAAATCCCCGAAAAGAAAATACTTTCATCATCATTCAACACTTTCACCACACTCGCACATTATCATTGTTTTTGCAGAGGTGCTCAGAATACAACAGTCTAGAAGCATACACATATAAAGATACACAACATATCCCTCCAAACTGCCAATATCCCAAACCCCTCCTTTAAAGTGCAGGCATTGTACTTCCCATTTCCAGGACTCAAGTCCGACTATATGAAAATAACCGGTTTCCCTGAATCCCTTCACTAAACACGTATATATATACTATATAATGTGTTATAAAAGTGATGTACTGGCCAATATTTGAAATAATTATATATACTATATATATACTATACCTGACGAGTTGTTGGAGTGTGAGCAGGGTAATATTTTGTGAAGGGACTCGGGGAAACTGGTTAGCCAGACTTGAGTCCTGGAAATGGGAAGTACAATGCCTGCACTTTAACCCTTAAACTGTCCAAACATAGATCTACGCTTTTTCAACATTTGAAAGTATGTAAAAAAAGTAGATCTTTTCTTTTTTTTACATTTGAAAATGTGTAAAAAAAACTTTTATCTACTTTTTTTTTTTTGTTATATTTGAAAATATGTAAAAAAACGTAGATCTACTTTTAGAACATTACGCATGTGAACGTAAATTTGTTTGGACACTTTGAGGGTTAAAGGAGGGGTTTGGGATATTGGCAGTTTGGAGTGACTATCTAAACTGTTGTATCTGAGTGCCTCTGCAAAGACAGTGATTATGTATGAGTGATGGTGAAAGTGTTGAATGATAATGAAAGCTTTTTCTTTCTTTTGGATCACCCTGCTTGAGTGGGAAACAGTTGACGTGTTAAAAAAAAAAGTGTGTATATATATACAGCCTCTCTTCACTTAATGACGGAGTTCTGTTCCTAAGACCACGTCGTTAAACAAATTCATCGCTAAGTGAGGAGCATACTATAATGGTAGTGAGTTTGTGTCAGTCATCTTTGATATTGTTTTAATGTCACCTTTGCACCATTTGTAACATTTCTGGTATACAGTGGACCCCCGACTTACGATCAGCTGCCAACTCAAACAATTATGCAAGTGTATTTTTGTAAGTGCTTTTGTAAGTGTATTTTTGGGGGTCTGAAATGGACCAATCTAATTTACAATATTCATTATGGGAGCAAATTCGTTCGGTAACGGCACCCGAACAGCCTTCTGGAACGAATTAATATTGTAAGTCGGGGGTCCACTGTATTTTTAAATGTTTATACAGTAGTGTACTGTATATTGAAATAAACAGAATAGAGGAAATCAGCTCTAATATACATTATTTAGGTATAAATATTGGTCAGAGAGCCTGCCTCAATGGGAGATGGCCAACTTGCTGAAAAAAAAAAATGTGTGTGTGTACAATAACATTATAATTACTAGTAATAATGTTATTGTTCATGTAAATTAAAGCAAGGATACTCTATCACAGCTAATAGATCTGTGCCATTTTAGGATGGAGTCTCGGGAAAAATGTGAGCAGATTATCCAAATGTATAATAAAAAGTTGCTGAGAGGGGCCAAAGAGGCGCTCCTCGTCAAATTTGCTGATTCGGGCAATAAGAAGCGCAATCAGTATAAGGCCAAGGAGCAGACTAGTTGGGAACGCTCAGAAGTAAGTCGAGGCTGGCTTTGTTTAATTATATTTGTACTTTACTGTTCGTTTTTATTTTAAATTTGCCCCCAGAAATGTTGTAGTGTACAGTACACTGAAGTCTATAGTATTTCAACAGTTCTTCCTTTCACAAGATGTGTGATGATTATACCATGCTTAATGTAATGTTCATTGTTTCCTTTATTTCAGGTTGTATCATGCACAGTTGTCTAAAGAAAATAATATAATACAATGTGTTACCTGTTTTTATTACCGTGCCCTCTTTAATGCAATATAGTTTGATATATATGCTAGCTTGGCTAATAATTGTTGAGGCAGGTGACTTGCATTACAGTTTATTTATGGCAAATTACTACTTTAGAAATGCGAGGATAAAAACTAGCTTTTGGATAACGTGCTTTTTTCATGATGTAGTTTGGTTTTACACTGCTACATTAGGCCTTCACCCAGGGATAACTGGGCAAGTATCACATTACCGTGTATATTTGGGTCTCCACTATCAATTCTCAGTTTGGGTTAGAATGACAAAAAAAAAAAAAAAATTGTAGTGGTAGATACGTATTCATAAAATGGTCGCACCTATTAGGTCATGCTGACTTGACGTTAGTGGAGGTCACTCTTTGACATGGGTAAACTGCCCTAGTCAATATTTATTATTGCATTGTACATGCAGAAATATACAACAAAGATAGAATGAACAGATTATACTGTAATTTGGCAGACAGCAGCTAATGTATATGCATAGGACACCTGAGAAGGGGCTAGGAAGAGGGTGTGAAAGTTTTGAGAGGTATTCGTTCAAGCATTCAGCTGACATGTGTGATTATATTAGCAGAAGCAGAGACAAATGGTTTTGGGTATGTTTTGTTTGTGTCAGCAAGTTATTACCTATGATGGGACTCAGGGAGCCCAGTTAGCCACACTTGAGTTTTGGAGGTGGGAAGTAGCATATGCACTTTGAAGATATGGGGACATTGTGATTTATCAAATCAAATCAAAGTTTATTCTCTATGAGGATTACAATGCGGGGTTTACAGATTTTGGTTATTGTGTGGTTTACATGTAATAAAATACTAATTACAGAGGGGGCCACTAGAACACCTAGCAAGGCTAGGCATTTCGGGCAAACTTAGATTAATTCTTAACCCTAAATTATTACAAATTGTGGAGTAAGTTGACTAAATACTAAGTGACTAAATACTAGTTTGTGAATTTAGCAATGTGAATGCTTTTGTTTTGGCACAATACATAGTTTCTATATTGGAGTATCACAGGCAAACTTATGACTAGTTAGGAATCATTATTTTAAGATTAAGATATGTATTTCTGTGCGTATAGTCAAATGGGTGAGTAAGTGTGAACCACCAGGTGGTTTTTATGTAGTTAGTTGACGGGGTGTATTTAGTGGATCATTTGAAATGTGATACCCATGCACTTTTGGAATAACATTAAAGGAATGTATTTTTCTTCACTGGGGCACCTTGCCTTAGTGTAAATGGCCTTTGTGCCCAGAAAAAAAAATACACTTCTTGGTGACTAGCATAAATTGCTTTACTAAATGTCAACATCATCTCCCACAGCCAATTCCTGTGTATGACCAGTCATCTTTACTTCCACAAAACGGAACGCTCATGCCTTCAGTGGCCTCCGGTGCATTCCGGCAATATCCCCCGTCCCAGGTGCCAACATATCCTTTGCAGCCATTCTATATAATGCAACCCCAGACACTTCAACATATGGATGTTTCTCCGGTAAGGGTTCACATTTTCCAAAACGCAGGTGCAGTATTTCTTTAAAGTCAGGCAGTAATTTTGCTACATAGTTAAATGCATGATTTTATGAGTACTGTACACTAATAATTAGAGGGCAGAGAAAGAGTTAAGGTGGTTTGGACATCTGGAGAGGACGTATCAGAGTAGGATAACCAAGAGGGTGTATAAATCTGAGGTGGAAGGATCCATGATATACTAATATGCACAATTCATAGTGCCCTCAGATTTGCTTTGAATGGTAAATTTTGGCCTAGACATGAGAGAATGAGTTTCTGCAGTGGGTGTGCACAGTATTAAAAAAAAATCCTGCTTCACACAGTAGCTAACTTCTCACTCTGTATTTGGATTAAAATAACTATTTTGATGTGTTTTTTGTCGTTTTATTGGCTGTTTCTCGGTGCCTAACTTGTTGAAGGGTTTGTGTGCTTCCTATAGCTATCTTATACTAGTGTGCCCGTGCTGAGAGATGCAGCTACAGTAAAGGCACATATAATGAAGACATTGTGGAAGGAATTGGGCTATCAAAGATTTTATGCAGTCAACAATTCAGGAAGGTACCCTGACACACACATTAACTCTTTCAGGGTCAGTCTCATACTTCTACGACTTAACCCTTTGAGGGTCGAGAACCCCCCAATCCTTAACTCGCTCTCAGGGTTGAAAATTGTTCAAAAAAAAAAAAAAAAAAAAGACTGTTTCTTATGAAATGATAGAGAATCTTTTCCCAATGGTAATGACACCAAAGGTACGAAATTTGATGGAAAAACTTACGAAATTATGCTCTCACGAAGTTAGCAATATCGGCAATATTTATGCAGTGGCGATTTCACCCACTTTGAGCCCTGTTTTTGGCCAATTGCATTGTTCCAGTTGACTAAAATCATAGCTATTTCGCTAAAACTCCATTTGTTCTATCGATTGAGTACAAGAAACCGCCCATTTACCTATTGCAACTACCCAATAAAGTGGTCAGAAATTGGCAATTTGGCCAATTTCAACCAAATAACCAAATTTCAAAAGATGCCAATTTCAAAATAGGGTCCAGAATAAACAAGACACATTCCTGGCACTAAAATAACATTTTCTCAGTTCATTAGTCACTTCTCCAGCCCCGTCTTATATTACTCTTACTTTCCATTTTGAATTTTTATTCTCACAAAAAATAGAAGATTTACTATTATGCAGACTACTGCATTATTGTAAAAATGGTATAAATAATATCAGTGGACTTGTGAAAGAATATAGACTCACCAGTTGACATGTATTGGATGCGTGGTGTGATTTGTTTACTCTTGAACATCGGCAAAAATTAAACATTTCCTCTACTTTGAGCTCAATTTCAAGTTTTTTTTTTTTTTTTTTTTTTTACCCTGAGAGTGAGTTAAGGATCCGGGGGTTCTTGACCCTCAAAGGGTTGAGAACTCTTGATCAAAGGAATTGGGGGCTACTCTCCCCTTCCTTAAATTGGACCTGATTACCTGTCTCCAAGCACTGTATGGCCCATACAGGTTCAGTGCTTCAGAAAGAACATTGACTCCTCCTCCAAGGAGGACCTGAACAAGTGTTTCAGAATGAACAATTTCTACCATTGGAAAACTGACGGAATTACGCTCTCGCGAAGTTAGCGACCTTGGCAATATTTACGAATCGTTGATTTTGGAAAACTGACGGAATTACGCTCTCGCGAAGTTAGCGACCTTGGCAATATTTACGAATCGTTGATTTTGCCCACTTTGAGCCATATTTTCAGCAAATTCCATTGTTCCAGTCAGCCAAACTCATAGCTATTTCTTTAGAACTCCATTTTTTCTATCGATTGAGTACAAGAAACTGCCCATTTACCAATTTCAACTACCCAATAATGTGGTCAGAAATTTGCAATTTGGCCAATTTCACAAAAATTAAAAAATATGACAATTTCAAAATAGGGTCCAGAATGAACAATGCAGACATTCCTGGCTCAAAAATAACATTTTCTCTGTTCATCAGTCATATCTCCAGGCCCCTCTGATATTACTCTTGCTTTCTATTTTGAATTTTTATTCAAACAAAAAATAGAAGATTTACTGTTATACAGGTGTCACTAGCACGTTAAGAGACCATACAATAAGTGTCAGGGGCCCGAGACTGTTCAACTGCCTCCCAGCATACATAAGGGGGATTACCAACAGACCCCTGGCAGTCTTCAAGCTGGCACTGGACAAGCACCTAAAGTCGGTTCCTGACCAGCCGGGCTGTGGCTCGTACGTTGGTTTGCATGCAGCCAGCAGCAACAGCCTGGTTGATCAGGCTCTGATCCACAAGGAGGCCTGGTCACAGACCGGGCCGCGGGGGCGTTGACCCCCGGAACTCTCTCCAGGTAAACTCCAGGTAAACAGACTACTGCAATATTGTAATAATTGTATAAAAATGTCAACCCATTCATGACTGCATATTAGAATGGCTAGTTGGACATTTATTGGAAAATGAGATCATTTGTTTACTTTTGAACATCGGCAAAAATCAAACATTTCCCCTACTTTGAGCTCCATTTCAAGGTTCTTTTCATAGTAAAACCAATCAAAATCACCTCTATTTCTATAATATGTTTTCCATTTTGTCAAATGAGACTAAGAAAATGAGAATACAACCATAAATACTATACGAAAATAGACCACAAAGTCGGCATTATGCACTGCATGCTGCAGGATTTTTTTTATATGGTGCACACTGACCACACAGACCCATTCTCTCACATGTAGACCTACCAGCTTTCTCCTACTTGACTTGAAGCCGCTAGAATATATGAGTATATGTATGTCAAACGGTGGTTCGTAAGACGTATATATACGACCGAAACAGTCAAAGGGTTAAATTTGATGGAAAAACTTATGGAATAACACAGGTACAAAGTTAGTGGTCTGGGCACAATTTATGCATTGGTGATATAGCCAACTGAGTTCTGTTTCAAGACAATTCCATTGCTCCATTTGACTGAATTCTTAGCTGCTTCACTACAATGTCTTCCATTCTGTCAATTGAACAAAAGAAATTGTCCATTCATTTATTGCAACTACCCTATAAAGTGCACAGATATCTGTAATTTGGCTAATTTTACACAAATTTAAAAAATATCAGTTTAAAAATAGAGTGCAGATATTGTTGGCATTAAAACAACATGTCCTCTTTATATATCATCTGCCCAGGCCTCTCCTATATTACACTTGTCTTCCATTTTGAATTCAAAACCACATAAAACTAGAAGGTTTACTCTATTTCCTGGATAATAAAATATGACCAGAAATGATTGGTCAAGGTTTACAGCATCCCAGAATTAATGGGAATAAAATTAATTCGTTCCAAACAAAAATATTAAAAAAAAAAAAAATAATTTTTTTACAGTTATGTAAGTATTACATACCTTTATTGAAGGCTAATGCTGGCTTCTGGAAGATAGGGAGGAGGGAAGTGGGAGGAGTTAGTGTATGGAAGGTAAATCCCCCTCCATGAAGACTTTAGGTAGCAATGCCTTCTCTGGGGTTACTTCCCTTCTCTGTCTTTTAATGCCACTAAGACCAGCTTGAGAGTCACTGGACTCCTGTCTCACAAAATAACTGTCCAGAGTGCTCTGTTTCTGGCATCTCTTTAAGATTTCCCTGAAGTGGGACAGGGTTTTGTCACTAAACATGTTGCAGATATGGCTTGTTTCAGCTTTGTCAGGGTGGTGTTTCTCTACAAAAGCTTGCACCCTGGTCCACATTGCCTCACCATGCCTTACAACACTGTGTATGCCATTATGCTTCTTAAATCCATCAAACCATCCTTTGCTGGCCCTAAATTCATAAACTGCAGCACTTGTTCCAGGCATTTTCTTTGCAAGATCCTCATGCAACTGCTTTACCTTCTCACAAATGATCGACTCCACTACATTGTCTCCCACTAATTCTCTTTCCTTAATCCACAATAATAGTAACTTTTCCATCTCTTCCATTATCATTGTCCTTTGTTTACTTAGACAAGCTGCTCCTTTTGCAACATTAGCGTCTTTGATTTGTTCTTTCTTTGCCAGGATGGATGTAATTGTTGATTTATTTTTGCTGTACATCCTGGCAAGTTCCACCACCTTCATACTGCTCTCAAAATTTTCTGTCACTTCACGCTTAAATTCCATGGTGTTTCTCACTTTCTTTACCACAGGAACTTTACTAGAAACTTTCTTTGGAGCCATGATTACTTATTTCACAGTTGCACTGCAAGAAAAACCACTAAAAAAATGGTAAACAAGCGAAATGTTTGGATGTATGAGCAGAAGCTTCCTTAGCCAACGAGAGAGAAAGCCAAACTGAAGCGCAAGCTGCCCCAGCCAGCAGATGGACGCATCCAAAACGGCCTATAACCGAGCGCTGAAAACCCCGCCAATAACCGAGTTGGCCAATAACCAAACCGGCCGATAACCGGGGGTCCACTGTACTGTGTAGACTCGCCAAGTAGATCCATTCTTTCGTATCTAGGCCAAAATTTTCCACTCATCCTATCTGAATGAGCTGAGCTCATGACAGAACTATGTGAGGGACCCTGGCCTCAGTGACATACGTAGTTCTGTGTGACGACCACGCCACTGAAAGTGTTAAAAATATTGTAGTAGGATACATTTTTTAGACCATGTGCAGCAGAAACAAATTTTCATTATTGTGTTAAGAACATACAGTACTTGGTTAAAATATTTCTGGCTTTATGCAAGGAGTGAAGAAAAATCTACAGTAATTATTTTTTTCAAGAGTAAACCCAAAATGCCTCAAATGTGAAACTTAGTTATATTAAATATAACTTTAATATGTTGCATGTGTGAGCATGCTAGATAGGAGTGAATGGAGACGAATGGTTTTTTGGGACTTGAGCTGTTGGAGTGTGAGCAGGGTAATATTTTGTGAAGGGATTCAGGGAAACTGGTTAGCCGGGCTTGAATCCTGGAAGTGGGAAGTACAGTGCCTGCACTTTGAAGGAGGGGTTTGGGATATTGGCTGTTTGGAGTGATATTTAAACTGTTGTATCTGGGCACCTCTGCAGAGAGAGTGATTGTGTGAATGATGGTGAAAGTGTTTCTTATTTTTTTGGATCACTCTGCCTCTGTGGGAGATGGCCAACATGTTAAAAACAAAAAATATATGGTCTTAGGTGCATGTGTATAAGCAACAGTTACAGTGAGGTAATGTATTTTGTATACTACATTGCACATAGAAAACTTCTTGTGTGTTTCTTCTAATTTCTTGTTTTATCACCTCGTTAGATAATGCAACCGACTATGGATACGAGTCAGATGCCCTATTCCCCAGTTTATACCCACACTGACGACACACATGCAGCAGCTCCACCTGACGCCTGGCACTGTGAGTAAACTAATTATCAGTGTGGAATTTGACATTAAAGAGTTTTTTGAAATAAAAATTTAAACACTGATTTGTTATGGATTGTTTTAACAATTATGAATGTGGAAATTTGATATTTAATATTTTTTAATAATTGAAACCAATTTATTTCTGATTGTTTTAACCCTTAAACTGTCCAAACTAGATCTTCGTTCAGTGCGTAGCGCTCCGCCATGTTTTTCCCCATTTGAAAGCATGTAAAAAAAAAACATAGATCTACGTTCAGAGCCCCCCACATGTGGACGTAGATCTACATTTGGACAGTTTAAGGGTTAATAATCAAAACAGCTTAATGAGATATACCATGTACTATAGGTTCAAAATATCTCCAGGAAGAGAAATGAAATCATAGTTAAGAAGCTAAACACAAATTGCCTTTACAAAGGTTAAACTTTTCTTTGTCCTCTATGATGTAAATAAGTAATTTCTTTTGACTTTATATTTTAATTTGTACTCGTATTGCATTGTGTATATGAACTAAGTTTAAGATTTTTCTTAGTTCAACCATGAAGTGTCCATGTGTGAATGGTTACAGCAAGGAGGGTACTTGACAACTAGTGGAGGATATCCACCTTCACCCTACACCCCCATGATGCAGCACATGGCCATGATGGATGACTCCACTGCACACTCCCCTGATGAATACCAACCTTACCCAACCACTCCTGGTCCAGTCCAGTGTCAGCCACAACCCAAGTAACATTGTGAGTACCCTGCATCTCACACACTATCATAGCTGCTCTTACAGAATCAAAACCATAATCCTTAAAACTTTATGGGGAAATTTAGTTTACTCTTATTCATATTGATCATACAATAAGCCATGGTACCTCATATTATTATTACAATCAGAACTAAGTGCTAAACCCACAAGGGTCATACAGATACTTAATATAGTATCATTTGTCAGGAAGCCTAATTATGTGGCTACAAACAGTTCATAGTTATACAGGTACCATCCGACTTACGACCGAATTCGGTTCCGACCAACTGGTTGTAAGTCAAAATGGATGTAAGTCGAACCTTACTACTGAATATCAACATCATATTTTTGTAATGACTTCATTTTATTGTTTTATTTTGGTATTTCATGTTTTACTTTACTTTTTATGCTGTTAGTTCTGTATTTTATACTGTAAGGTTTAGGATAAACACTGTGTACAACACAAACAGTTGTTTATTTCCCAGAAATTTGGCATACAAAACATGGTCGTAAGTCGAATGGTCGTATGTCGAGCAGGTCGTAAGTCAGATGGTAGGTGTATACTGTAAATATTTCTTTTTAACACACCAGCTGTACCCCACCAAGGCAGGATGACCTTAAAAAAAAAAAAAAAAGTTTTTTTTTTTTTTAAATTTAGTAATTTATACAGGAGAAGGAGTTACTAGCCCCTTGCTCCCAGCATTTTAGTCACCTCTTAAAACATGCATGGCTTTTCAATAGAATTTTTTTTTTTTTTTTAACAAGTCGGCCATCTCCCACTGAGGCAGGGTGACCCAAAAAGAAAGAAAATCACCAAAAAGAAAATACTTTCATCATCATTCAACACTTTCACCTCACTCACACATAATCACTGTTTTTGCAGAGGTGTTCAGAACACAACGGTTTAGAAGCATATATGTATAAAGATACACAACATATCCCTCCAAACTGCCAATATCCCAAACCCCTCCTTTAAAGTGCAGGCATTGTACTTCCCATTTCCAGGAGTCAAGTCCAGCTATATAAAAATAACAGGTTTCCCTGAATTTTATTATTATTTTTTTTATTATCACACTGGCCGATTCCCACCAAGGCAGGGTGGCCCGAAAAAGAAAAACTTTCACCATCATTCACTCCATCACTGTCTTGCCAGAAGGGTGCTTTACACTACAGTTTTTAAACTGCAACATTAACACCCCTCCTTCAGAGTGCAGGCACTGTATTTCCCATCTCCAGGACTCAAGTCCGGCCTGCCGGTTTCCCTGAACCCCTTCATAAATGTTACTTTGCTCACACTCCAACAGCACGTCAGTATTAAAAATCATTTGTCTCCATTTCACTCCTATCAAACACGCTCACGCATGCCTGCTGGAAGTCCAAGCCCCTCGCACAAAAAAACCTCCTTTACCCCTCTCTCCAACCTTTTCCCAGGCCGACCCCTACCCCACCTTCCTTCCACACAGATGATACACTCTGAAGTCATTCGTTTCGTCCATTTTTCTAATGCCCCAACCACCTCAACAACCCTCCTCGCCCCTGGACAACAGTTTTGGTAACCCCACCCCTCCTAATTTCCAAAAACTACAATTCTCTGCATTATATTACACCACACATTGCCCTCAGACATGACATCCCACTGCCTCCGCCTTCTCCTGCTGCCATTCATCCCCCCATGTTTTCGCACCCATTAAGGTGTTGGTAAAACTATACCCAACATTCCCCCTTTTGCCCCCAAGAAAAAATTTTCTTTTTCTCCACGACTCCAAAGTGCACCACTCACTTTTCCCCCCTCATAAAATTCATATTCACCCTCTTTCATAGACCCATCCCTGACACCCACCCCAAATACTGAATACATTCACCTCCCCATACTTCCCCTCCAATCTGATATCCTTTTTTCCATCACCTAATCTTTTTTTTATCCTCATAACCTTACTTTCCTGTATTCACCTTTAATTTTCTTCTTTTGCACACCCTACCAAAATTTATCCACCAATCTCTGCAACTTCTTTCAGAATCTCCCAAAAGCACAGTGTCACAGCAAAGAGAGCTGTGAAAAACTCCCCCTTTGTGTTGATTTTTTTTTTTTAACTCCACACCCCTTGCCAAGACCCCCGCATTTACTTCCTTTCAACCCCATCTAAAAATATTAAACAACCACATACACACACATCCTTGCTAAGGCCACTTTTTACTGGGGAAAAAATTCCCTCTTTCCTACAACTCTAACTTGACCTCACTTCCCCATAAAAACTCTTTACTGCTTTTAGTAAACCCACCTCCCACCCAACACTTGCAACATCTGCCACATTTCCCCCCAAAACCACCCGTATAGCCTTTTCCCAAAACCAAAATGCCCCAAAGACCCTTAGCCTTATCTAAATCTGTTTACTTATTGTTTCATTTTGTTTTTATTATCTTTTACAAAAAATGTTTTTTCACTGATTTCTCATTTCTTTGTAATCTTAAGTTAATTTTAAGCCAGCCCGTAATGCTATGCATATAAGTGGCTTTGGCATGCTGCTCTTACCTGTATTTTTTTGTACCTCTGTTTGTATGCTTAAATTACTAAATAAAATAAAAAATTACTAAAATTACTAAAAACTGTAAACACCTCGTCCACACACCCCCTACCTTTCCTAAAGCCTCCTTGTTCATCTGCTATCCTATTCTCCGTCTTACTTTTAATTCTTTCAATAATAACTCTACCATACACTTTACCAGGTATACTCAGCAGACTTATCCCCCTATAATTTTTGCACTCTCTTTTATCCCCTTTGCCTTTATACAAAGGAACTATGCATGCTCTCTGCCAATCCCTAGGTACCTTACCCTCTTCCATACATTTATTAAATAATTGCACCACCACTCCAAAAATTATCCCCCCCTGCTTTTAACATTTCTAAACTTTATCCCATCAATCCCGGCCCCTTACCCCCTTTTATTTTTCCTACTGCCTCACAACTTCCCCCACACTCCAACTGGGTCTTCCTCACTCCTACAAGATGTTATTCCTCCTTGTCCTATACACGAAATCACAGCTTCCCTATCTTCATCAACATTTTAACAATTCCTCAAAATATTCCCTCCATCTTCCCAATACCTCTAACTCTCCATTTAATAACTCTCCTTCCTATTTTTAACTGACAAATCCATTTGTTCTCTAGGCTTTTTTTAACTTGTTAATCTCCTAAAAAAACTTTTTCTTATTTTCAACAAAATTTGTTGAAAACACTCACCCACCCCCTCATTTCCCTCTTTTTTTAACTTTTGTTTCCCACCCACTCTTTTAAAAACCTCCTCTTTTTTTTTCCTAATAACTTTTCCCCCCCCTTGCACACTTCAAAACTTTGAAAAAACCTTCCAAAAGCAAATTTTTTTTCCCTTACTACTCTCTTAACACATCATTCCCCCAAATTTCGCCCCTCCCCCTCCCGCCCCCTTTTTCCCTGTAACCACAAATTTCTGCGAACACTTTAACACTACTTTAAAACCCCTCCCCATACCCTTCGCCCCCATTCCCTATGCTCTCTTTTAAGCCCTCTATCCCCCCAATAGTTTTTTTTAATTTTTCCCAAAATCCCTCCTTTTTTATTTTAAAAACCTTCACCCCCTCTCTCTTCCCTGAATTTCTATTCTCCTTGTACCCTTTCCCCTTTTTTACTCTCAGTTAGCTAAAACCCCTAGAAAGTGATCTGATATACTGGGGCCCCCTATAAAAAATTACACCCTAAAAGTCACCAACAGTTTTTTAAATTTACCAAAAACAAAACCCAACAAACTACGTCTTTCGCCCTACACATATCTTTTTTAAACTTTTTTTATCCTTTTTTTTTAAAATAGGGGTTTTAAACCCTAAAACAAACCCCTTCAAACAAAGTTCAATAAAAGGGCTCCCATTATCTTTTTAACCCCTTTGGCCCCCCCAAACTTCCAAACCAACCCTCTCAAAAAGTTTTCTCCTACTTTAGCTTTCCAGGCCCCCTCCCCACAATTACTCTTTTAAACGGGGTTCCCAAAGGCTCCTATACTTTTCATTTTAACATCCCCCCAAAATCTCTCTCTCTCCCGCTTTTCCTCCTTCTCCGGGTGCATACACGCTTATTTGACCCCGTCTCGCTTCCAACCTTTATTTTAACCACATAATTCTTGAATTTACCCCAATTCAATTCTTTTTTCCCTTTCCCCTAACGATCATTAAACATTACGCTCCCCCTTCCTTTGCTCTAACTCCTCAGATACTCCAGATTTAACCCCTTTTATTTCCCCCCACTGAAATTTCCCCTACCCCCTTCCTTTTTTTCGTTTAAAGGGCCCGGACACCCAAATTTTCTTTTCATTCATAACATCAGCAACACCCTTTTCCTTGTCACTCCCCCAAAACAAACACCCCACGCAAAATTTAAGCATCCCTTTTTATAAAGTTTTTTCTTCTTCTTTTTTTTAGAAAATGTCTACGGGGAAAAGGGGGTTTTTACTACCCCAAATTGTTTCCCGCTTTTAAAAGTCCCTCATACGCACGCAGGGTTTTACGGAGAAAGATTCTTTTCCACTTCCCCCCAGGGAACAATAAAAGAAATAAAGAAAAAAACAAGAGCTATTTAGAAAAAGGAGAAAAACCAAAACCCTTAAACTAAAATTACCCTCTCCCCACCCAACAGCTCGTCAGGTCCCAAATACCTTCGTCCCTTCACTCCTTCTAACATGCTCGCACGCTTGCTGGAAGTCCAAGCCCCCGCCCATAAAAAACCCCCTTTTCCCCCCTCCCCCAAACCCCCTTTTTTGAGGACACCCCCACCCCCCTTTCCTTCCCTTAATTTATATTCTCCCCATTCATTCATTTGATTTTTTTTCCTAAAAATTTGCCCAAAAACCCACCTAAAAACCCCCTTCTTCCCCTCTGCTTCTTTTTTTAACCCAACCTTCTCCCAAAAATTTTAACCAAATTTTCTATAAATTACCCCCTTGCCCTTAGAAGGACATTCCACAGCCCCAACCACCTCCTCCTCACTTTCAAAACTTATCCCCTAAAATTTGGCCCACAACCCATACAAACCTTTTCTCCAAATAATGTTTTTTTTTCCACATTTTCTCTCCCATAACCTTTTTTTTTTTCCCCAAATTTTTTTTCCCTTTATAAAACAGTAAAAAACCCTAAACCTCCCAAATTCAAAACCCTTCACTTCTTTCATATCCTCCTTTTCCCAATTTTTTTTCCCAATTTTTTTTTTTTTCCCTTTTCATTTAACCCCTTTCACACCTTTTCCCACACATTTTAAAATTTTCACCTTTCACACACTCCCAAAACCCCAACCTTTGCAATTTCTCCTAAACTCCCATAGCCAGTATCATCACAAAAAGTAACTGTGCTTTTCCCATTTTTGTATTTGATCCCCAAATTTTAAATCCCACCCCTCCCCCAAACACCTAGCATTTACTATTTTTACAACCCAATCCATAAATATATTAAACAACCGGGTGACATTACACACCCCTGTCTAAGCCCCTACTTTTACCGGGAAAGTATCCTCCCTCTCTCTACACACCCTAACCTGACCCACTACCCATAAAAAATCTTTTCGCATTTATAACTTTCCACCTATTCCATATACTTGCAGCATCGCCCCCATTGCCCCCCCATCCACTCCACATATGCCTTTTCTAAATCCATAAATGCAATAAAAACTTCCCTACCTTTTTCAAAAAAAAATATTTCCCAAAACTTTAATGTAAACTTGATCTACACACCCCACCCACTCTAAAAACCTCCTTCCACGCATCCTACATTCTCTTGCCCCTAATTTTTTTCAATAAACCCCACCAACACTTTTCCTGGTATACCAGTAAACTTATTCCTCTTAATTTTTATTTCTCCTTTGTCCCCTTTCCCCAAAAATTTAAAAGGGGGTACACATGCTCTCTGCCAATCCCCCGGTACCCTTTTCCCCCTTTTATAATTTTTTAAATAAAAAAACCAACCACTCTAACACTATATCCCCCCCTCTTTTTAACATTTTTTATCCGATCCTGCATTCCACTCTTTTAACCCCCTTTCTTTTACTAAAGCCCCACGCACCTCCCCCAAACCCCCCACATCCCGCTCTTCTTTTACTCCCAAAAGATGTATCCCTCCCGGGCCCAAAGCATGAAATTCCTGCCTCCCTTTCTTCTCAACATTTTAAAAATTCCCAAAAAATTCCCCCCTCTATCCAAAACCTCCCTCTCCCCCACCATTAAAATCCCCTATCCCCGTTTTTAACTGACAAATCCCAATTTCCCTAGGCTTTTTTTTAACTTGTTTTTAATCCCCCCTCCAAATTTTTTTTTTATTTTCATTTAAAAATTTTTTGCAGGCCTCCCCACTATCACTCTGCGTTTGCACTCTCCCACCAATCTCTTCACTTTTCTTTTACTTCCCCTAACTCTACTCTTCTTTTAACACTTTGCTTTTTTAAAACCTTCATAACTAAAACCCTTTTTCCCTTTTTCACAAACCCTTTACTTTATTCCACCAACACTCCTCTTTCCTCCTGCACCCCCCCTCCTATAACCACAAACTTCTGCCCCCACATTCTAATACTGCATTTTTAAAACTATTCCAACCCTCTTCAACTTCCCCGACTACTCATACTTGCATTAGCCCACATTTCTGTCAATAGTTGCTTATATCTCACCCGAACTTCCTCCTCCCTTAGTTTATACACTTTCACCTCTCTCTTATTTGTTGTTGCCATTTTCCTCTTGTCCCATCTACCTCTTACTCTAACTGTAGCTACAACTAAATAATGATCCGATATATCAGTTGCCCCTCTATAAACATGTACATCCTGAAGCCTACCCATCAACCTTTTATCCACCAATACATAATCTAACAAACTACTTTCATTACGTGCTATATCATACCTTGTATATTTATTTATCCTCTTTTTCACAAAATATGTATTACTTATTACCACCACACCTTTTTCTACACATAGCTCAATTAAAGGCTCCACATCTTCATTTACCCCTGGCACCCCAAATTTACCTACTACTCTCTCCACAACATTTTTACCCACTTCAGCATTGAAATTCCCAACCACAAGTACAGCATTGAAATTCCCAACCACAAGTACTCTCACACTTGGTTCAAAACTCTCCGTGCATCCACTCAACATTTCGTAAAATCTCTCTCTCCTCTACACTTCTCTCTTCTCCAGGTGCATAATTTTTTTTTTTTTTTTTATTATCACACCGGCCGATTCCCACCAAGGCAGGGTGGCCCGAAAAAGAAAAACTTTCACCATCATTCACTCCATCACTGTCTTGCCAGAAGGGTGCTTTACACTACAGTTTTTAAACTGCAACATTAACACCCCTCCTTTGCATAAATGCTTACTATACCCACTATACCTTACTATAACCCACTTTTCACATACAACCCTTATTTTACTCCACATAATCCTTGAATTAATACATTTATATTCCTTCTTTAGCTTTAACTCTATATGAAACCCCTGACCCCATCCCATTTATTTCTTCTCACGGAAACTCTCCCACCCCCTTCAGCTTCGTTTCACTTAAAGCCAGGACATCCAGCTTCTTCTCATTTGTAACATCCACAATCATCTCTTTCTTATCATTCGCACAACTTCCACGCACATTCAAACATCCCAATTTGATGGTGTTCCTCTGTTTTTAGTAGGCTATACAGGAAAAGGGGTTACTAGACCATTGTTCCCGGCATTTTAGTTGACTTTTACAACACGCATAGCTTACGGAGGAAAGATTCTTATTCCACTTCCCCATGGATATAAAAGGAAAAGTAATAAGACCAAGAACTCTTAAGATAAAATCAAAGAAAACTCAGATGAGTGTGTATAAATAAATGTTTACATGTATGTGTAGTGTGACCTAAGTGCAAGTAGAAGTAGCAAGATGTACCTGAAATCTTGCATGTTTATGAGACAGAAAAAAGACACCAGCAATCCTACCATCATGTAAAACAATTACAGGCTTTCATTTTACACTCACTTGGCAGGACGGTAGTACCTCCCTGGGTGGTTGCTGTCTACCAACCTACTATAGTGGACCCTCGACCAACAATATTAATCTGTTCCAGAGAGCTCATTGTTAGATGAAACTATCGTTAGTTGAATTAATTTTCCCCATAAGAAATAATGGGAAATCAAATTAATCCGTTCAAGACACCCAAAAGTATGAAAAATAATATTTTTACCACTGAAATATACATTTTCCTACACACAAACAGAAGGATAGACACACAGATATGTACAGTGGAACCTCAAAAATCAAATGTATCACATATTGAACGTTTCAAAAATAGGACCATTTTTTTGGACAAAACTGTGTCCCTATTATCGAACTCGCCCCTTTTTTCGGACCACTGGTATGGGACCTGTCTGCCGGCCCGCTCTGCCCCCGCGTCCCGCGCAGGCGCCGTGAGCAGTCTAGCTTTGTTTATGCTTGAGTGAACACTAACCTGAGCTCTCATTCAACATTTTACAATTATTTCGTTGTTTTTTAGTGCTTGTGGGACTGTGAAATAACTGCCAGGGGCCCAAAGAAACTTGCTAGTGGTACCCCTGTGGTAAAGAAAGTGAAAAACACCATAGATGTGAAGAAGGAAATAATACAGAAGTATGAGAGTGGTGTGAGACTTGTTGAGCTGCCAGGATGTAGGGGAAAAACCCAAGACGACCATCAGTTCTATCCTGTCAAAGAAAAGAACAAATCAAGGAAGCTGATGTTGCGAAAGGGTTAATATGCTAACCAAAAAAAGACCACAAATAGTTGAAGAGGTTAGAAGTTGTTGCTGGTGTGATCAAGGATAAAGAGATTGCGGGTGATAGTGTTTCAGAGACGTTTATTTGTGAAAAGGCAAAGAAGTTGCATGCCGATCTGGTACAGAAAACTCCTGGAACCAGTGCTGATAGTGAATTTAAGGCCAGCAGAGGCTGGTTTGACAGTTTTTAAGTAGCGTAGTAGCATACACAAGTTGTAAGACATGGTGAGGCAACCAGTTCAGACAAACGAGCAGCTGAGAAGTTTGTACAGGAGTTTAAGGGGGTACATAGACAGTGAAGAATTGAAACCTGAAACAATGTTTAATTGTGACGAAACAGGCTTGTTTGGAAGAAAATGCCAAAAAGGACCTTCATCACCAGGAGGAAAAGGCACTGCCAGGACACAAGCCTATGAAAGACAGGCTTACTCTTTTGTTCTGTGCTAATGCTAGTGGTGATTTTAAAGTGAAGCCTTTACTTGTGTATCATTTAGAAAATCCCAGAGTGTTTAACCCTTTCAGGGTCCAAGGCCAAAATCTGAAGTGGTGCTCCAGTGTCCAAGAAATTTTGAAAAAAAAAAAAAAAATTATTTTTTTCTACAGAATTAAAGAGCAGATTTTTGTGAAGGTAATAAGACAAAAAAAAAATCTGATCAGTACTTACCAAGTTTCAGTGCCAAGAAGTTTGTCAAAAATGATGTGGGTGGCGGCAACATCGACAATTCCACATACTCGCATTACATTATTTTGTGGTTTTAGTTGTTTTTTTCTTTTCTTTTCAAATTTTTTTTCTATTCCTACAAACATTTGGGGCCTGAGAGACCAATACTGTATAAATGTATATTTATGAACTCACTGTATTGAACACAAAACCCGCACTAAAGTTATTTTTATTGTTTACCACTGTTGTTTATTACATAAACATGCACAAATATTGTATAATACTAATGTTCTATCATATATTTACATATTTTACAATCACTGGCATGGTTTTAGAACTGCTGGAGCTTGTGGAACTCCTTAAAAACAAGGCACCATGCACAGAGGCACCTTACATTCCTCACACATAAACCGAGTGTCTTTGCGTCTTTGTTGCCGTCGTTTTGTTTGTGCACAGAAAATGCATCTCTTTGAGCAAATTTCTTCTGAGTTGAAGGAAGCTGTATTATGAATGATCACCTTCTTTCCTCAAACGCTTGGGTATATCCTGAGGAATTCGGGACCATGTGTGTATAGCAGGTGTTGTTAACCGATACTTCATTATGATTGTCTGACAACAGACAAAAAAAAAATTCACCATACGGGTCTGTTGCCAGTCTTTATTTTGGTACATATTATATGCTTTTGAGCATGGAAATGTCCATGAGATGGAAGAAAAGTTTCATGTACCACTTGTAAACTCTTACGAACACAGTCAACAAAACCAATCTGCATGTCACACTTGTCAAACCCAAACACATGTTTTGTGTAAATCAAACACTGACACTGGTTTTCGAATATGTTCATTAGTTCACTCGATCAATTTGCCACTGTCTTGCATTTCATTACGGTGAATGGTTGTCAACAATGTGACATCTCGTTTGTCCTGCCACCGTAATGCCATGATGTCATTGGCAGTAAAAAACCTGCACGTCATCACCACGAGCACCTGCGTTGAGCCTGGGCATATGTTTACGATTAGAACGCTTGTGTCACACACATCTGTCTTGTTCACTCACATGAAATCCCCTGAGTAATGGGCTTTTGTACCCGTTATCGGTATATAATGTATGCCCCTTACCAAGTAAGGTGCCATCATGTTTCTCACTACTCACCTGAAAAACCCCAAAAACATCTTGGTATCTTTTTAATGTTTTACTACCCGTGTATACAACAATATCCAAAAACCAGGCCACTGTCACAGAGTACAAAACAGCTTTATACCAAAGCGTTTCCTCTTGCTTTTGGTATATACTGCTTGAATGACAGTCTACCTTTGAACAAAATCAAAGATCGTCATATTACAAGATTCTTGAATGGATAAAGTATATCCTGAACTTTTGTTTGAGATACATGAAAACATTTCTAATCTTGTATAACCTGTCACTTCTGTCAGGCCTGGTTTTGTCAGAGAAGTGCAACATACGTAAGAGTAAGATAAACCTGTTCACTGGTTTTGATTTCATGAAGACCGGGGTAGAAAAATTTGCCGATCTGTGGACCAGTATGCTTTTATATTATCTTATAGACGTGAGGCATAAGCATTATTGTTGCAAAAAGCAATACATTTCGCAACAGTCGTCTCTTTCCACCTGTGTAGTCTTGACTGTGGTGATAAGATAGTATTTGCCATGGTGTACTCAAAATACTTATTACTTTCCCTGGACAATAATTTCCATCAATGGCTGGTCAAAGAATAATTCAAAGAATTCCAGTTCATTGGCCGTGGTTTCCCAAGGGGACAATAGGTAGAAATTCCACTTTGAGAATCATCAAAGTGGGGAGGCTTGGGAACAAAATTGGGTTTTGCTGCCAATCCCACATACGGTTTGCTGGTGGATACTGGAAAATCATAGGGTGGTTGTGCGGGTGGGTTTTGGTTGTGGTGGGCTGGTGGCTGGCGCTCCGCTTTGTCCTTGAACTGCGGTCAGCATGGTCCCCGCGTGGCCCCGGTGAGTCACGCATGGCGGTGCCACTACCATCACCACTAACACCATCCACTGATGCCTGTGGTCTGTCCATGCCAAGTGTCCACATCATCCTCACTATCACTACCCTAAAATGGTGTTGGGCCACGGGATGTACTCCGGGATTACTCCCTCCCCTGGGCACAGCATAGGGGACACTACCTGAGCGCATGCGGCGGCCCAACATACCGATGCTTTACTGGTGAATATGATTCCTCACTATCACTACTCGATTGATCGTCTCTAAACGCAATAAAATCATAGTCCACGTCACTATCATCATCATTACTGAAGTCAGAGGCCTGGCCACGCGAAAATATTAGTTTTTCTCTTGCGATGGGAACAACCGACCGTGAGTCACGAGTGCCCCCACCAGAGGTTGAAGGTTGAGGATCGTCAGGGTTTTCTGCACTATTATCGATATCCTGGTCATTCTTTTCGGGCACTAACTGATCAAAGCCGTAGAATTCGTCTTCATTTTCCCCTTCCATCAAAGTCAGAACTATCGATAGGAAGAGGAGAGTCCCAGTTTTCCGGGGAGTGAGAGCTGACTTGCTATGCGGGCGCCTAGATTTTTTGTGTATGGCGCACACCCACCACGCAGACCCGTTCTCTCACATGTAGGCCTATGAGCGTTTTTCGCGCTAAATTTGACGGCACTAGAATTTTGGCGTAGATCTACGGTTTGGACACTCAACGTAAAGCATTTGATCTATGGGACGGACCCTGAAGGGTTAAGAAAAACAATGTCTTTAAGAACAAGTTATGTGTCTTGTGGAAAGTTAATCATAAGGCATGGGTCACAAGACAAATTTCGAAGAGTGGGTCTATGAAGTGTTTGGCCCCAGTGTGAAAAAATACCTCCAGGAAAAGAAATTGCCACTCAAGTGCTCCCTTTTTAATGGACAATGCTCCTGCTCATCCTCCAAATTATTAGACCCTTGTCAAAGGACTTCATTTTTTTAAAAAAGTAAGTTCTTCCCTCCGACACCACTCCTCTCCCCCCACCCATAAACCCACGGGTCTTTTTAAACTTCAAAAAACTTACACAAAGAAATTTGAAAAGTGCTTTGAAGTACCACAGACACTAATTTTGACCCAAAAGGGGTTCGGGAGAACACTTAACATCACAGCTCCTGCCTTTTTGAAAGGGGCTTGGGAAGAGGACTTCCAGGTTTGAACTCTGCTTGGAGACAATTGGGGCCCCAATTTTTCCAAAAGAGGGATTTTAAAGGGGGTTTGAGGCGACCCTGACCCGACCCAGCCACCCTTCCCTGTTGGGGCTCTATTGTGGTTTGGGAAACACCCGGGGTTGGAGGTGAGTGGTGAGGATGGGGAAAAGTTGGTGGGGGACCACGGGAAAGACAAACCCCTAAGAGCTGCAAGATTTCACCCGGAGCATTTTCAGTCCACAGTGGGAACTTATTCAGAGGAGAGGGAAGGGGGAGTGGATGAGGTACCTTCTTAAAAATAAGGAGATTTGGCCCCAATAAATATGTCCAAATGTTTGTGAGAAGTACCCCCCTGACAAGCTGAAACAACCCCTTTTTGCAAAAAGTTCAGTGACAGAACCCATGCCCCCATTTTGGGGAAAATGTTAAAAGGGCCAAAACAGGGATTTGGACATTATTTTGTGAGCAGGGGTCCAGTGACTCTCAACTGCCCAGTGGCATTAAAAGCAAGAAGGAAGAAACCCCCCAAAGAGGGCTTTACCTATCCTCATGGAGGGGATTCTCCTTCCAAACCAAACCCCAAACTCCCCCTCCTCCCCCTATCTTCCAATCCATCCCAATCTTCAAAAAAGGGAAGTAAGAATGTTATTTTATTGTATTCTATACATAATTAAAAACTTGTATTTGTTGTATGTAAAACTAATTAATCTCTATAAAATGTATTTTTTTGGTAAAAATTTTTTGGGGTTTGGAACGGATTAATTAATTTCCATTTTTTTCTTGTGGGAAATATTGTTGAATTTCAGATTTTTCAAATTTTAGAACAGCTCCTGGAACGGTTTAATTCGATTTTTTTGGGGTTTCCCACTGTATAAATATGTATTGTGTAATGAGATTAAATGACACTTCCTTTTTTTGGGTTGTGATAGGAGGGGAGGAGGGGAGATAAAGGAGTTATTATTTTTTGGAAGGGGAACCCCCTTTCCAGGGGACTTAGGTCCGAATGGCAGCCTCACCATGCCTTATCACACTATGCACCCCATATGGTTTAAATCTCTCAAACCATTCTTTGCGGCCTTAATTCACTCACATCACCACTATTTTGCAGGCATTTTTTAATTTAAAATCGTCAGCAACTGCCTTGCCTTTTTACTATATCTCTTGGAGATGCTATCCCTGAATCTTTTTTCTTTACCACACCAATAACGTTTTAAACATCTTGGACTACTTGGATCTGTGTTTCAAAAACATACTTGCCCTTTCACAAAAACAGCTTCCTTTTTTGCCTTTCTTTCCCCAAGAAAGCGAGGGGTTGCCTTGGGTTTGTTTAAAACCGGCCAGCTGGGAGACACACCCGTTTCAATTTTGTAATTTATCTTCATTTAAATTGAAATTTTCTCACCCTTTTTTTCCCACGGGTTGGCACTAAAAGCTTTCTTGGCCCATGGGGGCTTTTTTTGGCAGTTAAAAACACTAAAAACACTGAATAATACAAAATGTCCGAATGTATGCGGGGATGCCCCGCACTGGCTTGTAAACACTGGCAAAAAAACTGAAGGCGGGGCGCAAGGGCCTCAGGAGAGGGGGACCAGGGACCTTCAGGAAAAATCATGTTGGTTGAGTTTGTATCGTTGGTCGGGGCCAAAATTTTTACGTAAAAACGCTTCGTTAGTCAATTTATCTTAACGATACTTTCTTTGGCAGGGGCCCCTGTACTGGTACGGGTTGGAACCACTATATTTTTCATCATTTTTTTTTTGCCCCCCAAGAAACGATTTTGCTCCAGTATCTCAACGCCCCTCACCTTTTTCCTTAAACCATAGAATTAAAAGGGAAAAAAAAGCGGGAGTGGGCGTTGGGGGTTAGGGGGAGAAAAAAAACCTTTTATTGTGGAAGAAAAAGAAGGAATGTATAAAGTATGTAGAAAAAACCTTTTAAAATGGTTAACTTGGTTGTAAAGCTGCGGCGGTTGGAGGCATGGGTGCCCTGTCAAAGGGCGATGTGTGGTGTAAATTTAGCAAAAATTCGGAGTGGGGAAATTAAAGGTGTGGAGTTAATAAAAGTATTTATCAAGGGCTAAGGGGGGTTTTTGGGGTGCTTTGGTCATTTTAAGACAAGGGATAAAAGAAAATGACTGAGACGTAAAACTGTAGGGAAGGAAGGAGGGTAGGGGTCGCCCTCGAAAAGGTTGGAGGGGGGGGAAAAAAGGGTTTTGTGGGGGGGGGGGTTTGGGCTTCCGAAAGCTCTAAGCAGTTAGATGGGAGTGAATGGAATGAATGGCTTTTAGACCTGCAGCTTTGGGAGTTGAGCAGGGTAATATTTAGTAAAGGGGATTAGGGGAAATTGGATTTTTATATACCAAACTTGAATAATGGAAAGGGGGAAGTGCAATGCCACACTTTAAAGGGGGGTTTGGGGATATTGGATTTGGAGGGATATTTATATATTTTTTAAATGCTTCTAAACTTTTTATATGCCCTGCAAAAAAGTGATTATTAGAGTGAGGTAAAGTGTTGAATGTTGATAAAAGTATTTTTTTTTTGGTGTTTTTCTTTTTTTTTGGGTCACCCTCCCCTCAGTGGGAGACGCCGACTTCTTGAAGAAAAAATTAATTATATGTTAAGTATAAGAGTGATTTCCTTATTCTTTTATTACAATTAAGTAACTGCGTATAAACATTTAAAAAGTACCAGAAATGTTTTAAAGTGAAAGGGGACATTAAAAAAATTCAAAATGGTGACACAAAACCCCCACCATTATAGTATGCTTTTTTTTTTCTTTTTCTTTTTTTTTCTTGTTTTATATGCAGTTAGTTTTCCCGGCTCTTTATAAAGTGACTCGCCCTTTTTTTTTTTTTTTTCTTTAAATCAATAAATGTCTGAAAAAATTTTCATATCTATATTAAGTTTGCAATAGAAGTAAGCCTAAAAGAAATTGCATATCATACACTCATTATTCAAGCTTAAAAAATTTTTGTTTTTTTGCTTTCAGGTAGATATTTGCCCCAACTTGGTGGTGCCCGATTTTGCAGCTTTGAAGCCAGGCATTGACCTCTCATCTTTAGCAAAAAATTTTAAAGGGGAATTTCCAAAATAAACATTTCATTGTTGAAAAAAGGGTCCAACAATCCAGAGTCATTGGTCGAAGACAATTTAGGACAACAATGGCCTTTTGTAAAACAGACCTGAGAAGCTTACAGAACACTTGAGCACTCCAGTGCAACTAAGTTTACTATGGAAAACAGTATCCACGCATCTTAAAAACCCAGCCACATCAACCCTCTACACACACTTTGTCAACAAACATACAAATGTGAGGCAAGATAAACTGTTTGGATTTTTCGCTATAAGATGCACCCCAAATTTAGCATGAAATTAGTGGAAAAAAAAAATGAATGTGGCTTTATCAGCTTTTTGGGGGGGGGGGCACGTATTTACCAAATTACCAACCCGAAATAGGAAACAAATTTGAAGAATTCTGGTTTTTACTGGCCTTTAAAATAGTCACCGAAATTGAAGGGGGAAAAGAACCAGGGTACAACAAGAGGGGTTTGGGGCAGGGAAAGGGAGAACGGGGAGGAAATAATTTTAATATTGTAAAACATAACAGAAGTAATAGAATGTGTGACGTGATAGAGGTGGCATAAAATTTGTAGTGGTAGTGCAAAAAAGGGTAGTGGTGGAATGTTTCTATTTCCCCTTTCTTTATTGCCACCTCTTATCACTGGCACTACTACAATAAACTCACTACCGTGCTGCTGCTGTGCGTGTGCGCGCTTCTGGCTGCTGCTGCTGCTGCTGCTGTGCTGCTGCTGCGCGCCCCCGCCCCCGGGCCCCCGCCGCCCCCGCCGCCGCCGCCGCCGCCGCGCCGGCTCGCCCCATACTACTACTACTACGCACTACTACTCTGCCAACGCCATTGCTCCACTACAATATTAATACTCCCCTTCTGTCTCCGTCCCCCTCCCCAGGCATAATATTTTGGCTCCCCTTTCTTTTCACATAGTTAAAGGCCAAGAAAGTGAAAGTTTCCCTAAGTTTCAGGGGTTTTTTGGTTTGTTTCAGCATATATTTTTCCTTTTTTTTTTTCTTTATTTACCATATCTTTGATTAATAACTTTTGGTGAATGAATTATGTAACATACCCTTAATTACCATACCCCTTTTTCTTATAATATTAAGAACTTTCTTCAAATCCTAGCCTGATTTCTGTCATTCTCCTCGTTTTTTGACAGTCATCTTTATTGCATTCCTTTGGGCATCGTTTTGTCAAAATCAGATGTGTCCTTTTTATATTAAAAAGAAAACTTCAGTGTTACAAGGACATTATTAATTCCCTATTTTTGAAAAATTTTTAAAAAACCTTGGTTTTTTAGAGATTCTATGAGTTATTTACCCCCTGGGTACCTGGGAAAACAGAGGCCCTTTTTATATGCTATAACAAAATAATAATATTTCACAAAGTACTTTATACAATTTAATTTGGAATATGACATTTTGGCTACCTTATATAAAGCCCCGGTTTTGCAAAGCATTTTTTGGGGAAACATTAAATTAACAAAAACTATGGAGAAATAAGTTGGTTTACAAAAATGTTTTTAAATTTGTAATCTTTTACATTACTTTTTAGGGTTTGTTATTTTATTTGTCGTTCATGCCTTTTGGGGCCCGCATCCATCTGTTCCCTTTTCTCATGAGGTGCCTTTAAAAGGTTTTTTTTTTATTGAAGTACCGGAGTTTGCTGTGGTTTATCATGCCCGTCGGGTAAACCAAAACAAAACAAAAATTTTGGGTTTTAGGGGGTTTTACAATGAAAAATACAATTGTTTCATTTTGTTTATTATTAATTATAATTTAAAGCATTTGATGCCTCATTTTAAAGGGTTTTTTTTTTATTTACAAGGGACTATTACATGTTAATAAAAAAATATTTTGGGAACAAGTTGTTTTTGGCCTTCATACCAGTTTAAAGAATTGTCATATTTATAATTTTCCTTTATTTTTATTGTTTTAATTATTTTCATTTCTAAATGAAATTATTTGTGTAATGTACCATATATATTCTTTCTGAAGTTTTTGGATTGGTTAACTAGGGGGATACTGAAAACCCCAAGCTTGACCTTTACCATTCTTAGATGTACGATGATTTGAGTGTAAAATTACCACAAAAATGGTAATTTGTACTAATAAAATGTTAAGAAAAAGTTGGCAAATTTGAGATCCTAAAATGTAGCCCTATTGTTTCCATATGTTCTTTACATGAAGCTAGATTTTATAAAACGTCAATTTTTCCCAGGACTTATCGCTCGGGCGTTGTGAGAGAGGTTTACTATATGTAATACAAAAGTCCCCAAATTGGTATTATCATATAAGAAAATTAAAAAAAAGCTCTTCAAAATTGTGTGGTAATATCTAGGGTATTGTTGGGTTGAAAATTCATAGGTGTACTTTATTTCATAAAGTAGCCACCAAAAATTATGACACTAGGTCACCTTCATGCAATGGTGGAGGTTTTTGAGTTGCTTATGCCCAGAGGTAAGGGCCTCATCTTTGCAAGAAGTGACACTTTTTTACTGAGAAAAATACATTTCCCACATCAAAATTTTCCCTGACAAACACAGCTGATATTTTGGGAAGAAATTATGAAAAGGGATTTCAGAATGTAAAAAATAGTTTTTTTATTTACTTGTGATCATGATTAATGAAACAAACGTGATTTTTCTTAATTTCATGACATTCTTCTAGTGAATCCATTACTTCTTGATGTTTCCTTAGTTTTGGGAAATGAATTCACAGAAGTAGCAAGTTAATAATCATATTGTAATTTGGTAATCTTCTTAGTAAAATAAATTCAAACAATAATTCCCACTGTTTTAATCTGGTCTTATACATACCGTAGATACTCTGATATCTGTGGCATTGAGTTTTGGAACATTTGTGAAAGTTCCCAAAAACATTTTTAATTAACCCAATTTTTAAAAAAGAAATTGAGATTCTTTTTTAAAATAATCGTAATGTATATACTACAAAATACAGTAGGGCCCCACTTATATGGCAGGTTGGGTTCCAGGCTACTCCCAGAAAGCAGAATGCCATTTTTTCCACTTAAAAAATGCATTTTAAATGCCAGATAACAAGTTTACACTTACATATATTAAGTTACAATAGAAATAGGCATTAAAAACAATAAAAAGTAAAATACACACACACAGTACACCCATTACTTACCTTAAAATATTTGTAGTCTTAATGTAGGAAGTCAGGTTTGCGAGGTATCGTACCCAGCCAGGTCAGCCCATTTCCACGTCACCCATATGTAATTTTACTACGACATTTAATTAAAGAAACCCACAGTGATAAAATACATGTACAGTACATTCATTAATGATCTTAAAAATAATAAATTAATTTTGATGTGGTACATGATTGTAAAAAGGGAATATAATATTTTTGCCAAAAGCCCCTTGCATGCAGACATTTTGGGCAAACTTAAATTAACTTGAGTTTAATTTAAGGCATAACAACATTAAATGGTAATTAGATAAATTACAGTGAGTACAAGAGAATTGAGTATTAATAGGTAATGCTATATGGCTTTAGTAAATCTAGTAAGAAGTGAAAGGCGAGTTTTATTTGTAGGAAGTCAGGTTTTGGAAGTAGGGTAGCCAGCCAAGGCAGCCCCCCCTGCCCCACCCAAACCCACACATAATGTAAACAACCCGGGCGAACACATCTGGCTTTCGTTCATACAAGTTGGTGTTCTGAGCACCTCTGCAAAAACAGCGATTATGTTGAGTGAGGTGAAAGTGTTGAATGATGATGAAAGTATTTTCTTTTTGGGGATTTCTTTTTTTTTTGGGGTCCCCCCGGGCTCGGTGGGAGACGGCCAACTTGTGAAGAAAAAAAAAACACTTTACATTGTGTACAAGTTTGTCCCCACATTAATACATGACATCAATAAAGAGAAACACACTCATTCTCATAAACACCATTTTTAAAAGATATGACGCTGAGTGAAGGCATAATGAAAGGGAAAAATTTTCTAGTTACCCCCCATAATATTATATGTAACACATTTTTTCTGATGTTTGCCTGGCTACATCTCATATTTGTTAATTTTTCCACTGTGGGGTGTATTATCTGTTTGTAAGTTACATAGCATGTTTATTACATAATTTTGAAAAAAATTTGTAATGGATTAATGGAAATGTCTATATTATGTAATATCGACATTTAATGCACCCAAGAGATTACTTTATTGTTTTTAATATGGCATTGAGAGTAGAGAGACTCTTAGTGATTTTAATTTTTGTAGCTGCACGCCGCACAGTGTTTTAAGTATATTTAGGTACAGGTACACAATGTATAATTATCAGAGTATATATAAAATAGCAATAACTTTAAAACACTTGAAATTTTGGAAAGCTTCTAGACATAATAAGATGTGCTCACGGAGAAAAATAAACAAACCCGGGTGGGACGTGCTGTATTAGAAAAACTGGGAGTCGTATACAAGTTTTGGTCATAATTTGAAATCACCGTATTAGCGGAACACCGTAAAGCAGGGCCCTACTGTATACAATAATTCAGAAAGCTCATAGATTTCTGTTTTTTGGGGAAACTTTAGACTAATTTTAGGAGCTAAATATTTTAATTTTTATCCATTCAGGATCTATATGAGGAATTATCAGGAAAATAGATAAACCAGTTACCAATAATTCATAAAATAAAAAATTTAATTGTCTGGTTGTAAAAGCTTAAGTGGAACTAATTTCCCAAATTAAAATATAATACAATGTTAGTTAAGAACATAAGAACGAAGGAAACTGCAGAAGGCCTACTGGCCCATGCGAGGCAGTCCAAGTCTCCTACCGGCTTAAGCCAATGCACCCAACCTAGTCAGGTCAGGTCACATTGACTTAAGGAGGAACACGGCAACCGACCTGGTAGCACAAGCTATCAGGGCCCAAATCTCACCCACCACATCCACTCATGTATTTATCCAACCTATTTTTAAAGCTACACAACGTTCTGGCCTCTATAACTGTACTCGGGAGTTTGTTCCACTCATCCCCAACTCTATTACCCAAAAAGTACTTTCCTATATCCTTCCTGAATCTGTATTTTCCAACTTAAAAAACCCTTGCTGCGAGTCCTGTCTAGGCTAGATATTTTCAGCACACTATTTACATCCCCTTTATTTATTCCTGTCCCTTTCCCTTTATACACCTCAATCATATCCCCCAATTCTACGTCTTTCTAGAGAGTGCAGATTCAGGGCCCTTAGTCATCCTCATAGGGAAGGTTTCTGCTGAAGATTATTTCAGCAGATATGGATATAGAAGTTAATACATATACAGAATTTTTCTGTGTTTAAAAATTTTGGGACAACAACTATGTCAAATGAAAAAAATTAAAACATAAGGTACAATGATAGAAATAGAAAAAAATTAGTAGAAACCAAAAATACAGGAAGCTGAATAATGCATGAAAGCTCAACAAGCAGGTTTCAAAAAAATGTTTGAACATAGAATAATGCTCTCCATGATTTTCAGCTCCTTCATAGTAACATTTTATCTTTTTCCAAGCAACAATGCCTTATTCATATTTTGTGTACCAATGAATTTCATTTCTGCAGGTTTTAATTATACGTCATCATTGCTTATCCTGCTCTTGCTGTGAAAATCATTCTTAGCACTGTAGGATATTTATTTGTATTAAGGTATTGGGGTTTTTCACATCCCTCTTATGATGTAGTTCTTCTTTAGTAGTAAATCATGACAGGGAATATATTCTATCACAGTCATTGTACAGAACACACATTCAGTATATACAGTAGTACTTTTATTTTGTGATGCATAACCTATTGTAATATTAATTTTTTTTTCCAGGTCTGGAGTTAGGAATTCTTGTTAATGACTGTATTTTCCTTCTGAAGAATGGGAGAAGTTTGATAAAAATCACATTGCCCCAGATTAGATGGGCAAAACTCTCATGTTATTACTGTAGTGAAAACACATTGCAAGTAGTGTTCTGATTGCCAACAGAACAGCTGTAGAAGGAAGTGGTTGACATATGTAAACTGGGCAAATAGTGTGATCCATCATTCATCTCTCTGCCATGGCATTCCATGGCTGGAAAAAATGTGGGATGGGGCCCCAGCCCTAAAAACTCACGAGAGAGCTAACGATGAATTATATCGCCAGCGCCGGCAGTACTGGAGTCAGTGCACATTTGGCATTACATTTGTTACTGCTGACAGGAGAGAATAGCATTAACGGCCCACCTTCCTTCAGCCACCCCATGAAGTGTATTATCTTTAGCTAGCCAATCATGGATTGGAATTAAGTTTTCCACAGCCAGTCAGGTAACCCAGAATCATGTCAGGTGGTGTGATCAGGAGTTTGGGCCGTGATGTAAGACCTGTGATTCATTTAGAAAGAAGTTAGAATGACTAGTATATTAAGTTATTTCATGTAAAGCAAGTGCAACTTCTTGGGATTCTTAATAGAAATGAAATGAATTCCGTTTTGTTACTTGAACTACATAGTGAGAACCCCAGAAATGAAGAAGAAAATTTCCACTTTTAAGATAAAATGACAATGATAGAAAATCTTTGAATCTTGTGATCTACTTCTACATCATCATAATTAACACTCCAAATTGTTCTTCTATTCAGGAAGTGTCTGAATGTGAATACTGTATTATTTATTTTTTTAATTTGTTCATAAGAGCCTGCTTGTAGAGATAGGTTCTACAGTCTAGTAGATTGAAGACAGGCTTTTCTTCAGTTTAATTTTCAAATATTTCTTTAGAGATTTTAACTTAAACTGTGTTCTCTATAGAGTTTATCTATATCTCCCTCTTGATTTAATGAATTCTTGACTTGTCTGCCTTAATTTACTTACTAAAACCTATTTTCACACAATTGACTCAGTGTGGCCACTCATCGTACAGTCCTTGGCTGTGTTCGATATCATTGAACAGTCAACACAAACAAAAGTAGCTTTCCACATCATTAAACAGAGGTGAGCTCTCTTCATGGACCTCTACTTTTTGGATAGAGGGTAGCAGTAGGCAACAAGCAGGAGGGAGTTGTTGTAATGCAGCCTTTCTGTTCCCCGTGGCTACTGTCAGCCACAAGTTCACCAGTATAGTTAAGTAGACTGAAAAGTTGACTTCCATACACTCATATCATTACAAGTATTTTGCCAGTATACATAAGATATATAAATTATTACTGCAATTAGCAAAGATGAATAAATCCCTCTTTCCCCACAATTTTTTACACTCAAAGCTCATGTACATATAATTTCCCAATACATATGTGAGAAACAAATAACTTATTTTCTGATATATTACTAAAATAGATTAAAGCATTATATCTTAACACTACCTAGTAACATTTTCTTCTACTTGCCATTTTTTTTTTTTTTCTGAGAGTTGAAAATGTATCAGGCCCCATGCTAGTTATGCCTTTGACCAGACAGGCTGCTAAACCTTTGATTTCACTGTGCTAAAGTATTTTTTTTTTTGTGAGAACAATAGAATAATGTTCTTAGGGTGACACTCGAAGTTAACCAGCTATGGGGTCGATTTAATTTTTTTTTAGCCAAGAGTCGTATTCACTAGTTGTGCTGAGCTCAGCCAAAGAACTCATTCACGTATTACATATAATATATCATGTCTGCGTTTATGTATATGTACTGTATGTTTATATATATATATATATATATATATATATATATATATATATATATATATATATATATATATATAATAAATATATATATATATATATATATATATATAATGCATTAAAAAGTATTGTGCAAAACAGGCAAAGCACTGTCAATTAATTTATTACAGTAGAAAAATGGATATTATTTGCACATTATGGGAAATATGTATTGCCTGTTGTCTTCGTTAGAGGAATTTTATCATACCAATGTGGTGTACCTTATTCCAATATTAAATTATAGCTAAAATAGCTGAATCTAATAAAAAAAAGCTAGGTTGAGTTAGAGCAGGTTTGTTAGATGATTAGCAATTAACCCGTAAACGTCCAAACGTATATATACATTTTTTCAACATTTGAAAGTATGTAAACAAAAGTAGATTTCTTTTTGTTTTTCTACATTTGAAAATGTGTAAAAAAAAACTTTGATCTACTTTTTTTTTTTTGTTTGAAAATATGTAAAAAAAAAACTTAGATCTACTTTTGTAGCACTACACACGTGAACGTAGATCTCCTCAGACTGTTTACGGGTTAAACTTGGCTAATCATTGTAATTCTTGCTCTTAACTCGGTTATTCAAAATAAAAAGGCAAGGTTTTCTCTAATGATAAGACATTGGCATTTTTCTTGTTACAAAACTAAAGCAATATTTATCAGTGCACCCACGTTGTGATGGCAGTTAGTAAAGCTCATCAACCTTTAGAGAATAATATATTAGAATAACGGGCTGTCAACAGATGGGCTAAAATAACATATTGATACATCAATGAATTTTAATTACTTAACTTATATATTAAGCAGTTAAATTATACAGTGAGCCAGACTGAGCTTTAGCTAATGAGTTCACAATTAACTCTCCAAATTTGAGATGGAAACTGGATGATGTTTTCAGTCTCCCTGGGATCCTTATCTAGTCGTGCCTTGATAAAATTTCCAAGATACACTGAAATGCTATTTAAAATTTTATCTCCAATTTCTGGGTTTTGTGAATTTTTTTCAGCCATGATATTGTGACTTGTTCTTTACAATATGAGCTGTCAGCGGGGCGGGTAAAGGGATCTAGCCCGGCAGGGCTCTTGAGTACGGGTCTTGAGCGGGTCGGGTTGATGCAGTCGCAGGGCTGCTCCTTAAGTTACTTACATTCCACTGCATATTTCCTACTTTAATTAACCCCTCTTTGCAATTTATTTAACTTTTCCTCAACTGTCATTTAGTACAGAATCTTGCAATAGTTTTTGTTCCCAAAAACCAAAGGAAATATCAATAGAATGCAATGAGAGTTTATTTTAAAGTGTTTTGAAAGTGAAACATTTTCCCCATTTTAGATATTTTGGCCTTTCTTCAAAAGACATAAATTTCATACAGGGACTCCAGTAGTTGAAATCCATGCCAAAATCTTCTAGTGGATTCCAAAGGAAATTTTTCATTATGGTAAGACGATATGGGTGGGTTTCCCCGTGTCCAGTGCATGGGTGTTGAGTATGAATTGGCCTCTGTCTCCCTATTAGTAGCAATGGCTGGTGTCTTTTGCACTGTCTTTTGTTACAAATGGGGTGATTTGGCATGATGTTTCATCACCCATCTGGCCGGCAACCCCGTGGTTTTATTGTGTGGAAGTAGATGTCAAGCTAGAAACCCTATTGTTTTGAATTTCAGCGGAAGAATGTTGTTGAGTGCCTGTTAAACTGATTTATTTTAAGTTAGAAAGATATGTATGGATAGAGATTTTTTTATTTTAAGTAGGGAGAAGATGAATATCAAACAAAATGCAATTGTGATACTTATAGAACATTTGACTGTAAATAGTAAACTAACCCATCCAGGGCCTCGCACAGCTTCCCAGGTGTATCTTGCAGTAGGTACGGGACATCAACAGATTTGGCATAAATGGCCACTAAGTCAAAGCTGCTTGGTGATCAGGTTCATCTCTGACACTCAGAGAAGTTAGTGTTTCAGGTTAGATGTTATCAAGTCTGGTAAATTACATAATTAATATTAAAACTATTTATTATCATATAATTTTTACACAGGCCCTAATCTGTGATGGGTTCACCACATGATTTTTTTTTCTCAATTTTTTTGACCTATAATTCATGCAAAATTGCATAATGATAATTTGAGTGTTATAGTTGCATAATGAAAAGTGTGTGCAACATCTGCAAAGAGAAACAGAGTAATATTTTCTCACAGTGCATATGTACAGTTGGGGACTTTTAGCAGTGATTTAGTCAAATTTCATTTTAATGAAACTACCATATGTGTAGAAAAATTTGACCTTAAGAGGGGTTTCAGTATTGAAGCACACATACATACATACCTAATGAAAAACTTTGTTTCTTCCTTTTCGGTCACCCTACCACAGTGGGAGACGGCCATTGTGTTAAAATATCTAAAATAAAAAAATATAAATTTATTTTAATTTTTATTTGAAAGCACTCAATATGGTACAGTATTTTTAATTATCAGTTGTGATTCCACATCATGCATGCTTTCTTGAGGAAATATCAATAATTGGCACCAGTGTGTGGTTGTTTGTCTACATTCTTGTAATAAACTATTATAATTGTACTTGTATCAAAGACAGAAATGTGAGATCGCAGACATAAATTTGTTTTTGGAGGAAATCAGAATGAACCATTGCAGTGGAAGTTGGTTCATAAGACACTTATTCAACGTATTTTTTGAATAATTTGTCGTAGGTATATCTAATTTAATTTTGTCTATTGTAGGGCCATTTCCCACCAAGGCTGGGTTACCCCGTGAAGTAAGCATTCATCACTCACTCCATACATGCCTTTCTAAAAAATACATGACAGTTATATCTCGTGTAATACCATATAAGAGTTTGTATTGAGCGTTTTATCGTAATTCATCTAAAACCACTGCAAAAATATAGAGAATTTTGGACACCTTGATTGCCTTAGTAAGTTTCAAGATGAATAACACACCATGCCGGGGTTTCAGTTGTGTAATATATATTGAACATTTAAATGCTGTAAACAGATTGAAAAAATTTTATGGGTTCTGCATTTGAGATTTATAGGGTTTAAGGCTCATCCGGCCATAAACATCCCCTTAAAATTGTAATCAATGCACTGATGGCTGTGCCAGGCAGCTGGAATGGCAGAGGGTTGAGATGTTCCTAATGTCTGTGCTTACAAACGCAGCCACCTCACAGCCTGT
>NC_069420.1:6099171-6141671 GCF_026875155.1 Cherax quadricarinatus
TTCCTCCTCCTTTGCGATGCTGCCTTCCTCCTCGCGATGCTCCCTTCCTCCTCCTACGATGCTCCCTTTCCCCCTCCTGCGATCCCCCCTCCCCTCCTCCTGCGAGCTGCCTTCCTCCTTTTGCGATGCTGCCTTCCTCCTCCGCGATGCCCCTTCCTCCCCTGCGATGCCGCCCTCCTCCTCCCTCCCCTGCGATGCTGCCCCCCTCCTCCCCCGCGATGCTCCCTTCCTCCTCCTGGATGCCGCCCTCCTCCCCCCCTCCTGCGATGCCGCCCTCCCCCCTCCCCTGCAATGCCCCCCTCCTCCTCCTCCCCTGTGATGTCCCCCTCCCCTCCTCCTGTGATGCCCCCCTTCCTCCTCCTGGACCCGCCCTCCTCCTCCTCCCCCTGTGACCGCCCTCCTCCTCCTCCGGGATGCCGCCCTCCTCCTCCTCCTGTGATGCCGCCCTCCTCCTCCCCCGGGACCCCTCCTCCCCCCCTTTGGTGCCCCCCTCCTCCTCCTCCTTGATGCCGCCTCCTCCTCCCCCTGTGATCCCGCCCTCCTCCTCCTCCTTGTCCCGCCCTCCTCCCCTGTGAGCCCCCTCCCCTCCCCCTGGATGCCGCCTCTTCCCCCTCCTGTGATGCCGCCCCCCTCCCCTCCTGGGGGGGGGGGGGGGGGGGGGGGGGGGGGGGGGCCCCTCCCCCTTTCCCCCGTATCCCGCCCTCCTCCTCCCCCCTGTGATGCCGCCCTCCTCCTCCTCCTGTGATGCCCCCCTCCTTCCCCTGTGATGCCGCCCCCCTCCCCTCCTGTATGCCCCCCTCCCCTCCTCCTGTGATGCCCCCCTCCTCCTCCTCCTGTGACCCGCCCTCCTCCTCCCCCTGTGATGCCGCCCCCTCCTCCTCCTTGATGCCGCCCCCCTCCTCCTCCTCGATGCCCCCCTTTCCCCTCCGTGAGCCCCCCCCTCCTCCTCCTGTATGCCCCCCCCCTCCTCCTCCTGGATCCCGCCCTCCCCTCCTCCTGGATCCCCCCTCTCCTCCCCCTGTGATCCCGCCCCCTCCCCCTTTCCTGTGATCCCGCCCTCCTCCTCCTGTGATCCCGCCCTCCTCCTCCTGTGATCCGCCCTCCTCCCCCTGGATAAAACATTAAGGGAAAATCCTCTTAAAAAAGCGATATTTTTTTTTTTGCGGGTGTCTCTTTTATAAAGGCGGAGGTTGAAAAGGAGAGAGAGAAGAGGAGAGAGAAAAGAGAGAGAAAAGAGAGAGAGAGAAAGGAGGGAGGAAAAACAGCAACCCCCCTTGACCGTCACCGAATACCCCCCCCCCACCCACACACCACACACACACACACACACACACAACACACACACACACCACACACACACACAACAACAGATCAATTAATAAAATTAATTACTTTTCCCTTTGGGTAGTAATCCAAATGGGGAAACAGGGGTCAATTAGCAGGTAAATTAGCGTTTCCTGAGGCTGCTAGAGTTAGGAGGGGAAAACGTAAGGTAACTTGAAGAGGGCGCCCAGGAAGCTCTCACACGCCGTTTCCAAAGATTTTTTTCCCCGCATTGTGACTCTTTTGCTGTCGGGGTTTTGGATGCTAAAGTCTGTGATGGTGTACCCCCTATTTGTACCAAACTTTTTGGGGTTTGCGGGGGTCGAGTCACAGCCCCCTGGCCCCGCCTCTTGCTTACTGGTCCCTCTGTCTCCCTGCCCCATGAGCTTACATATCCCCTTAAAACTATGTAGGGTTTTCCCCCTCCACCACATCATTTCTAGGCTATTCCAGGGCCTGAACTCTATGATGAAGAAATTTTCCCTAACCCCCCTTTGATTCATCTGAGCTTAAAATTTCCCCAATTTTGTAACTCCTAATTTTTTGCGTGCTTGACTAGGTGTGTGTGTGTGTACTCCCCTATTTGTATTTCACCAGGGGGGGTTTGTGTGGTGTGTTTTGGTGTTGTGTTGTGTGGTGTGTGTGTGTGTGTGTGTGTGTGTGTGGTGGTGGTGTGTGTGTGTGTGTGTGTGTGTGTGGTGTATTTTTCCTGCCCGGTCAGGAATAGTACTATAGATTGAACCTTCTACTCGAAGTGTTTGCTAAATTTTTTTCAACTCTACAAAGTATAATGACGCTCCATGCCCATTTTATTGGGTACACCTTTTTTGCTAATGCAAATATCAATCAGCCAATCACTGGCAGCACCTAAGCCTAAAAGCATTCAGCAAGTAGAGACTAAGTTGTTTTTCAAACTGAACATAGATTGTTAAGAAATATGATGACTTTGACTATGGAAGTTATTGGTGCGGCGAGGTGGTTTAAGCCTTCAGAAATTTTTGAATTGTCACTCAACAGTCTAAATTTAGAACTTACAAGAATGCGTGGAAACATAAAACACCAAGAGTAGCAGTTCTGTGGGAAAAGGGCTTGATTTTTGGAGAGGTGAGAAGTGGCCAAAGATTCAAAACTACAGGAAGGGGACAGTAACTTAAAAACTACTGTTTCAAAGGTAGCTGAAGAGCTCTATGAACGTATAACACATCGAACCTTGAAGTGGTGGGCTACTGCTCCCTTTGTCAGTTAAAAACAATAACCGAGGCTACAGCGGCACAGACCCCCAAAAGAGAGTTCAAGATTGGAAAAAAATTTTCCTGATCTGACGAATCGCGATTTCTTTTACATGTTCAGAGGTAAGGTCAAAATTGGCATAAATTTTTTGGGGATGAACGTGCAACCAAAAACATGCAGCAACTTCGTAATGCATCGTGTCATGTTTAAGGGTTTTATCGAACTCATTGAATGATAAACATAAGTACCAGTACCGAAATCCAGAATCCGAGTTACATTGTATTTCGCCACAAACCAAGAACGATTACTACAGTACAGGGATCGAACCAGCCCCCCACCTCCCCTCCCCTACAAACACTATGCTAAAATCAAAAAGCAGTCACCCAAGGTCTAGGGCTGTATACCAATTCAGATGGCTCTGGTTTCCTTGCTTATCGTAATAATGATGAACAGGATTCATGGCTGGGTTTTTGTGCGAAAAAAAAAGTATATACCTACTGGACGCATAAAAAAGTGACCTTTCAATTTATTTTTTTTTTTATTGCAAAAAACGAGGGAAATGAGACAAGGGATGGTTAATTGGCACAGATTGGTGGTTTTTAGACTGTTGACCCAAACAAGTCAGTCTTGCGCATGGTCTTTGTTCCTAATTACCCGGGGGTAATTGGAATTTTACAGGGCTCATTTGGGCCCCTTTTCTGGGGTAAATTAAGAAGTGTTGTGTTTGTGTTAGAGTGATTAGGGATTAAAAGGTGTTCTTGCACGTTACTTAACAAGAATTTTGGGGACGATGTAGTAGGTAATTAGGTAATTAGAGGCGGATAAAAACCGCTTTCACCTGGTGCTGGGGAATAATTTATAGAGATAATTTGGAATGAATGAAAGTTTTAAATGTTTATTTGTTTGGTGTTCAAGTGAACACATTTGCTTTTAATAAATTTTTTATTAGTAATGTTTAAAAAGTAAAGTTTTTATTATAATTTTATTTAGTAATGTTTTCAATGGAAATGTAAAAAACTTTAACAGAAGTTAGGTTTCAAGCCAAAACTCACGTGGTCATTAAGGGTGGGTTTTAAACCCCGGGACTAACGTTATATTATTATATTATATATATATTTAATATATTATAAATATTTTTAATATATATATATATATATATATTCGTGCCGATAGGCAGAACTTTTCGATCTTGGGTTAAATAGCAACGCTCATCTTGCCATTGGACAAGAAAAATTTGTGTATGCAAAAATTTCGCCAAAAAACATTTCTGAACCCAACGAAAAAAAAAATATTTACTGTGTTAGTTTAGTATTAAATTATTGTAAACAAATTTTTAAAAAAATATTTAGTTTTGGGGTTTGGTAAAATAAATTTTTCTTGTTTTAAAAGGTTTGGTAAGTTTTCTAATTTTCCCTTTTGGGCAAAATTATAAATTTTTTCATTAAAAATTAAAGAAAAAAAGTATATCTTTAAACGTAAAAGAAAATTTTAGAAATGACTTAATTTTTAAATTTGAGTTCTTGCTAATTGACCAGTTTTACATATTCGCACGACATATATATATATATATATATATATATATATATATATATATTATATATATATATATATATATATTAATATATATATATATATATATATATATTATATATTATATATATATATATATATATATATATATGCAATAAGATCACAGTAAACAGGTGATTTCAGAATATGCAAAACAACCACTCTGAAAGAATAGAGAAATTCCAGTGCTTTCGTGACTACTCACATTACCAAGGAACTATGAAAGTAAAGCATCCAAGGAAGCTATATAAGGGGTCAGGCCAGCACCTCACTATCAGATCCCACAACGGTTAAACACCTGACGCGCGCCGACCCAACTTGGATAGGTCCTTTGCACAACTCACCCACAAACTATTCTACCCAAGAAAATTTAAAAATTATTTGTCCAGTGTATTATTAAATTCTTCCCAAATTCTATTAATTATAAATGGATCTAATTTATATAAACCAAAGGAAATATTCATATTATTGTCAAAACTGCTTTTTATGAAACAAGATTCAATTATATTCCTGTCGACCATGGACTTGCTTGATACTACTTTCTCAACTTTTTGAAAATCAATTGGATGTTTAAAATCTCTTACATGAATAAATAGAGCATTGAATCTTGTCCAGTTCTAATGCTATATTTATGTTGTTTTAATCTTAGTTCGAGATTTTTACCAGTTTGACCGTAAAAAACTTTATCGCAAATTTTACAAGGAATCTTATAGACACATCCATCAGCATTTTGGGGGAATTCTTTATCAAAAGTTTTTTTACTGTATCAAGATTTTTGAATACAACTTTAATATTAAAAGTCTTAAGAAGAGAAGGCATATCAATCAAGTTTTCATGGTAAGGGAGAACCAACATATTTTTAGTTGAATAAGGCTGGTTGTCCCTTTTTGGATTGTAAAAAGTATTTCTAGCACTTTAAAAGATTTATCAATTACATTTCTTGGGTATTTTAAAATCATTACCTATTTCATAAATTTTGGATATTTCCCCATCTATGAACTCAGGACTACAAATTCGTAAAGCTCTCAAAAACATTGATGAGAAAACAGACAGTTTGATTCTATCTTGATGCGAGGAATAATAGTGGGCATAGGAACAGTTATTTGTAGGTTTTCTGTAAATTTTTTAAAATTTTAATTCATTATTACCCTTAATAATTAAAACATCTAGAAAAGGCAATGAGTTATTTTCTTCAAACTCAACAGTAAAGTTTATAGAATGGGCTAAGCTATTTAATTTTCCTAGGAAATGGTTTTATATCTACATTTTTGGGCATAAAAACACAAAATATCATCAACATATCTGAACCATTTAGCTCTATTAGGGAGGATTGTGTTAAGTAACCTTGTTTCAAAAAATTCCATGTATAGGTTACTAAGAACGGTGAAAGAGGATTTCCCCTTGCCATACCAAATTCTGAGTGTAAAATTATCATTAAATACAAATTTTGCATCGGCTCAGGAGATAGACCTATTATCGATTGAACAGTGAAGAGGCGGGGCCAGGAGCGCAATCGACCCCCGCAACCTCAACTTAGGTGGAGTACACACACCGCTAAGCTCATTTCATTCCCATGGTTTAGTAAATACCATACGGTGTTACTTACCCCCAGTGACAACCAACTGGTTGATCAGCCCCTGTATCCTCCGGGAGACAGGTTAAGTTCGATTCGTAAGGGGCGTAGACCCTCTGAAACTACCTCCAATAGACTCCACGAAAAAGATAATATTAATTAATATAAATTAATATTATTATTATTATTATTATTAATTATTATTTATTATTATTATTATCATTGACATTAATAATTATTATTATTATCATTGTATTATTATTATATTATTATTATAATAATTATAATATTATTATATTATTATTTATTATTATTATCATTGACATTATTATTATTATTATATTATTATTATTATTATTATTATTATTATCATTCATTGGACATTATTATTATTATTATTATTATTATTATAATTATTATTATTATTATTATTATATTATATTTATGATCCCAATCCAATTATTCCAGAACATACATCATTACTATTATTATTATTAATATAATAACTGGACTAGAGATGGCAAGTGCACCGAGGTAAATAGCTTAGGAGATTAGTTACAGTTCATTGGGGTGTGACAGTACACCGCCAACCTGATTTACGCTGTTCGTGTGAGGTAACATTGTGAGGTATGCCAGTTAGCGATTTTGTTCAGGAGGTGGAGAGTGTATGGTTGTGGTCGGGATACCATGATGATTTATGGCTGTCCAGGTCAAACTGTTCCTCATGATGAATCGAACCCGAATCCCTCGATTTTTTTTTTTTTTTGTGTGGTGTATTCGTCATTTTTTTTTTTTTTTGGTTCAGTGACGGTCAAAGTTTGTTTTACTGTGTATTGAATATACTTGCTTGCTGTACTCACCTAATTGTGGTTGCAGTGTCAGACTCAGCACCTGGCCCGCCCCATCACTGATCGCTTACTAGGTTCTCTCTACTCTGCTGCTTCCTGAGCTTTGTCATACCTCGTCTTAAAGCTAATTATGGTTTCGTGCCTCCACTACATCACATGCAAGCTATTCCACTTCCTGACGACTCTGTGACTGAAGAATACTACCTAACAACCCTGTGACTCCGTCTGATTCTTCAGCTCCATTGTGACTCCGTTTTTTCCGTGTGTTCCCTCTCTGGACCAGTCCTGTCTCTGTCCAGCTTTTCTATTCCACATTATTTAGTATGCTTGTTATCATGTCTCCCCTGACCTTCTGTTTTCCAGTTTCCGTCATCCGATTTCCCCCAACCTTTCTTCGTAGGACATTCCGCCTGAGCTCCGTACGAAGCCTTGTTGCAACCATACTTGCCACCATACTTGCTTTTCTGTGTACGATATACATGCCTTGTTGTGTACGATATACTTGCCTTGTTGTGAACGATATAGTCCTTTCCTTGTTTGTACGATAACGTGACTTTACAGTGAGTGTTGACAATAAGACATGTGCAATAATTGGTATCATCAGTTTAAACAAGAGGCGACATTTATATTTAAAAACAGACTTAGGGACCGACCGCTTTCATCAACCAGTGAGCTAAAGGACCTTCACCAAGACTACGAGGACTTGAAAACCTTTAATCAAGGCTATGAGACTGAGTACAAGGATGAAGCTAAGACTAAACGCCTTATAAATACCTGTCCACATCGAATATTTCTCCAACCTCTTAATTCTGAACTTGAGAAGCTGCTGCCCGTGTGAAAACGTTTCGGCAATAACAATACCGAAGTTCCGGCACCTATGTCTTTCATTCATCATCGTGAAGAATAAAACATGTTAAATTATGGCTCTTGCTTCTTTTTCTTAAGACTTAAAGTAAAAATATGAGAGGAAGTCAGAGAGAAGTAATTTTATTTTAATCTTGTTACTAAAGTGGCTAGTTTATTGAGTACCTTCATATCCATCCTTTTGTATGGTAGTGGCTAGTTTATTTATTGTTACCTCATATCCATCCTGTGATGGTAGTGCAAGTTTTTTGTGGTACCTCATATCCATCCCTGTGGATGTATGGCTATTTATTGTGTACCTCGAATCCTCCTCTGTTGGATGGTATGGCATTATTGTGTACCCTCATATCCATCCTGGGATGGTTAGTGGCCTAGTTTTATTGTGTACCTCATATCCATCCTGTATGGTAGTGGGCTAGTTTATGTGTACCTCATATCCATCCTGTAAGGATATACTAGAGCATATGGATATACGCAAGGACTAGGAACTAGGCCTCTAAAGCTTTACATATCTGGTAAACCTATTTTTCATTAATAAATATCTTGACATATTACAATGCTATTAAATCTTTAGACAGAACAGTAAAAACGTAAATTATTTTAGGCATCTACAACTGAAAAGTTAGAACGCAAAGAGTAGGTTTATCAGACTAGATACGAACACAACTATACCCTCTTTATCCTCAGAGGTTTCCCCACCCCCCCCCCCGATGTTTGACAGTCAGCTGGACAGGTGTAACCATCCAAAGTCAAACCTGACTGCATGTCATTCACCAGGTGGTGTATGACCCTTACTGGCTTGCGTTTTCCCCACCAATTTTTTGGCAACTCATTAACACATCACTGACCGAAGGTTGAAATGCGACCCAGCGATGGAGCCCAGCAGGGCACAGCCGTAACCTACCTAGTTATGTACACAAACACACACTTATTCCCAGTCCAGAAGTCAGAGCTTCCAATATGTGCAAGTCTGCTATACCTGCCTCTGCCCCCTCTTCAACTAGTAGTAAACAGACACTTGGTGTTAGTTGACTGTTATAGGTCACCTCCAGGGTGAATCACTTACAATATCAAGAAATGGTGACCGTTTCCACTTGTACAGGCACAGAGATGGTGGTTACAGACGAAGTTCTCGTACCTCCCTCCCATACCACACGTTCTCTTCCTCGTCTCATCTGTCATCTGTGTCGCTATTGTTTGCCTCCTCCAAGTGGCTTGGTTGACTCCTGTTTCATCAAGTTTCTTCATACCATGGTGTTCTTTTCATGCCTGGTGTTCTTTCATGCCTGGGTTCTTCATGCCGGTGTTTCTTCATTCCTGGTGTTCTTCAAGCCTGGTGGTTTCATCTGCCTGTGTTTCTTCAGTCCTGGTGTTCTTCATGCCTGGTGTTCTTCATGCCTGGGTTCTTCATGCCTGGGTGTCTTCATGCCTGGTGTTCTTCATGCCTGTTGTTCTTCTATCCTAGTGTTTCTCATCCTGGTTTTCCATCATACCTGGTGTTCTTCATGCTGGTGATCTTCATGCCTGTTTGTTCTTCATGCCTGGTGTTCTTCATGCCTGGTTCTTCATCCTGGTGTTCTGTCATAACAGGTGTTCTCATGCTGGTGATCTTCAATGCCTGGTGTTCTTCATGCCTGGTGTTTCTTCTGCCTGGGGTTCTTCATGCCTGGTGTTTCTTTCATCTGGTGTTCTTCATGGCCTGGTGTACTTCCATGCCTGTGATCTTCATGCTGTTTTCTTCATGCCTGTGTGTTTCTTCGATGCCTGGTGTTCTCAATGCTGGTGTTTCTTACAAACCTATGTTCTTCATGCCTGGGTGTTTCTTTCATACCTGTGTTCTTCATGCCCTGTGATCTTCATGCCTGTGGTTCTCATGCCTGGTGTTCTTCTTGCCTGGGTTCTTCATGCTGGTATTCTTCATACCTGGTGTTCTTCATGCCTGGAGTTCTTGCATGCCTGGGATTCTTCATGCATGGTGTTCTTCATGCCTGGTGTTCTTCTGCCTGGTGTGACTTCATGCCGTGGGATTCTTCATGCCTGGGTTCATCATTCCTGGGATTCTTCATGCATGGGTTTCTTCATGCCTGGTTTCTTCATGCCTGTGTTCTTCATGCCTGGGTTTCTTCATGCCTGTGTTCTTTCATGCCTGGATTCTTCATGCCTGTGGTTCTTCCAAGCCATGGGATTCTCATGCCCCCCCCGTGGGGGTTTGTTTCCTTCCAGCCTGGGATTCTTCATGCCTGTTGTTCTTCATGCCTGGTGTTCTTCATGCCTGGTGTTCTTCATGCCTGGTGTTTCTGTCAGCCTGGTGTTCTCATGCCTGGTAGTTCTTCATGCCTGTGTTCTTCAAGTATGGTGTTCTTCATGCCCTGGTGTTCTTCATCCTGATGTTCTTCATGCCTGTTGTTCTGTCATGCCTGGGATTCTTCATGCCTGGTGTTGTTCATGCCTTGGTGTTGTTCATGCCTTGGTGTTGTCATGCCCTGGTGTTTTTCATGCCCCTGTGGTTGTTCAAGCCTGGGGTTTCTTCATGCCTGGTGTGTTCTTCATGCCTGGTGTTCTTCATGCCTGGGGTTTTCTCATGCGCTGGTGTTCTTCATGCCTGTGTTCTTCATGCTGGTTTTTTCTACAAGCCTGGTGTTCTTCATGCCTGGATTCTCATGCCTGGTTTGATCATGCCTTGTTGTTGTTCATTCCTGGTGTTGTTCATGCCTGGTGTTCTTCATGCCTGGTTTTACTTCCTGCTGGATTCTTCATGCCTGGTGATTTCATGCCTGGTGTTGTTCATGCCTGTGTTGTTCAGCCGGTTTCTCCTATGCGTCATTCATAAGAGTGTGATTCTTCATGGCGACTGGGTAGTTCTTCCCATGCCTGGTGTCTTAAGCCTGGTGTTCTTCATGCCTAGTTGTGTCTTCATGCCTGGTATCCCTTTCATGGCCTGGTGTTCTTTCATGCCTTTGTTCTTCATGCCTGGTGTTCTTCATGCCTGGGTTCTTCATTCCTGATGTTCTTCATGCTGAGTTTTCTTCATGCCTGATTCTTCATGCCTGGTGTTCTTCATGCCTGGATTCTTCATGCCTGGTGTTTCATGCCTGGTGTTGTTCATGCCAGGTGGGGTTGTTTGCAAGCCTGGTGTACTTCATGCCTGGTGTTTCTTCATGCCTGGTTTCATCATTCCTGGAGTTCTCCAAGCCTTGGTTCTTCATGTCAGCGGTTCTTCATGCCTGGTGTTCTTCATGCCTGGTTTCTTCATGCCTGGTGTTCTTCATTCCTGGTTTCATATGCCGGTGTTCTTCAAACCTGGTGTCTTCAATGCCTGGTGATCTTCATGCCTGGTTGGTTCTTCATGCTGTTTCTTCTTGCCTGGGGTTCTTCAGTGCCTGGTATTCTTTCATACCTGGTGTTCTTCATGCCTTGGTTGTTCTTCATGCCAGGGATTCCTTCATGCATGGTGTCTGTCATCCTGTAGTTCTATTCAAGCCCTGTGGTTCTTTCATGCCTGGGATTCTTCATGCCTGGTGTTCTTCATTCCTGGGATTCATCAAGCAAGGTGTTCTTCAAGCCTGGTGTTCTTCATGCCTGTGTTCTTCATGCTGGGATTCTTCTGCCTGGTGTCTCATGCCTGGGATTCGTTCAAGCCTTGTGATCTTCATGCCTGGGATTCTCATGCCTGGTGTTCTTCATCCCTGGGATACTTCAAGCCTGGTGTACTTCATGCCTGTTGTTCTTCATGCCTGGGTGATCTTCATGCCTGGTTTCTTCATATCCTGGTGTTCTTCATGCCTGGTTTCCTTCATTGCCTGTGTTCTTCATTGCCTGGTGTTGCTTCATGCCTGGTGTTCTTCATGCTGAGTTCTTCATGCCTGGTGGTCTTCATAGCCTGGGATTCTTCATGCCTGGTGTTGTTCTTGCCTGTGTTGTTCATCCCTGGTGTGGTTCATGCCTGGTGTTGTGCATGCCTGGTTGTTGTTCATGCCTGGGGTTCTTCATGCTGTGTCTTCATGCCTGGTGTTCTTCATGCCTGGTGTTCTCATCCTGGTGTTCTAGCATGCCTGGTGTTCTTCATGCCTTGGTGTTCTTCATGCCTGGTGTTCTTCATGCCTGGGATTCTTCATGCCTGTTGTTCTTCAAGCCTGGTGTTGTTCATGCCTGGTGTTTGTTCATGCCTGGTGTTCTGTTATGCCTGTGTTCTAATGCCTGTGTTCTCATGCCTGGTGTTCTTCATGCCTGGGAGGTTCTCATGCCTGTGTTCTTCATGCCTGGTATTCTTCATGCCTGGTGACTGCACAATCTGGTGTTCTTCATGCCTTATGTTCTTCATGCCTGGTGTTTCTTCAATCCTGATGTTCTCATGCCTGGTTTCTTCATGCCTGGATTCTTCAGCCTGGTGTTCTTCATGCCTGGGGATTCTTCCATGCCTGGTTGTTGTTCATGCCTTGGTGTTTGGTTCATGCCTGGTGTTTGTTCATGCCTGGTGTATCTTCTATAATGCCTGGTGTTTCTTCTGCCCTGGTGTTCTTCATTCCTGGTGTTCTTCATGCCTGGTGTTCTTCATGCCTGCTGTTCTCATGCCTGTGTTTTCTTCATGCCTGGTGTTCTTCATGCCTGGTGTTCTTCATGCCTGTGTTCTTCATGCCTGGTGTTTCTTCATACCTGGTGTTTCTTCATTGCCTGGTGGTAATCTTCATGCCTGGTGTTCTTCATGTCTGGTGTTCTTCTTGCCTGGGGTTCTTCAGGCCTGGTTTTCTTCAACCTGGTGTTTCTTCATGCCTGGTGGTTTCTTCATGCCTGGGATTCTTCGATGCATGGTGTTCCTTCATGCCTGGTGTTCTCATGCCTGGAGTTCTTCATGCCTTGGGATTCTTCATGCCTGGTGTTCTTCATTCCTGGGATTCTTCATGCATGTTTTTCTTCATGCCTGTGTTCTTCATGCCTGGGTGGTTCGTTCATGCCTGGGATTCTTCATGCCTGGGTGGTTTCTTCATGCCTGGTATTCTTCATGCTGGTGTTCTCATGCCTGGATTTCTTCATGCCTGGTGTTCTTCCATGCCTGGTGTTCTTCATGCTGGTGTTCTTCATGCCTTGTTCTTCATGGCCGGGTGTCTTCAGCCTGGTGTTCTTCATGCCTGGTGTTTCTTCATGCCTGGTGTGCTTCATGCCTGTGTTCTTTCATGCCTGATGTTCTTCATGCCGTGTTTTCTTCAGCCTGGGATTCTTCCATGCCTGTGTTGTTCATGCCTGGTGTTGTTGTCATGCCGGTGTTGTCCTGCCTGTGTTCTTTCATAGCCTGTGTTCTCATGCCTGTTCTTCATGCCTGGTGTTCTTCATGCCTGGTGTTCTTCATGCCTGTTTGTTCTTCATGCTGGTGTTTACTTCTGCCTGGTTTCTTCATGCCTGCTGGTTCTTCATGCCCTGGTGTGTCTTCATGCCTGGTGTTTCATCATGCCCTTGTGTTCTTCATGCCTGGAGTTCTTCATACCTGTGATCTTCATGCCTGGTGATCTTCAGCCAGGTGTTCTTCATGCCTGGTGTTCTTTCTTGCCTTGGGGTTTACTTCATGCCTGGTATTCTTCATACCTGTGTTCTTCATGCCTGTGTTCGTCATTGCCTGGGAATTCCTTCATGCATGGTGTTCATCCGGCCTGGGTGTTTCTTCATGCCTGGTGTTTCTTCATGCCTGAATTCTTCATGCCCTGGTGTTCTTCATTCCTGGGATCTTCATGCATGGGGGGGGGGGGGGGGGGGGGTTCTCATGCCTGGTGTTCTTCATGCCTGGTGTTTCCTTCATGCCTGGGATTCTTCATGCCTGGTGTTTCTTCATGCGTGTTACTGCTGCCTGATGTTTCTTCATGCTGGGATTCTTCTCCTGGTGTTTTCATGCCTGGTGGTTCTCATGCCTGGTGTTCTTCATGCCTGGTGTTTCTCATGCCTGGTGTTCTTCAATGCCTGGGGTTCTTGATGCCTGTGGTTTTTCATACCTGTGTTCTTCATGGCCTGTGTTTCTTCATGCCTGGGTCGACGTCTTCCATAAAAGACAATAATCAGTGAGAACCTTCAGACAGTCGGGAGTATGAAGCGGTGAAGAAGTGTATTAAGAAGGTTATTCTTGTTTCCAATATATCTTGACTGAGATGTAACTTCGTTACCTCAATGTGTCTCTGCTTGCGGAGTAAATGGATAATAGACGTTGATGCTGTTGTTATGTGTCATCGTTAGTGATGCTTTTTTATGGTTGCTGATTCCTTGTTATTATTTTCCGTGTTGTTATTGTTGTTTAGTTTTTAATGTTGTTGTTGTTACTGGCGATACTCCGTACAGTATTTGTAATTAAGTCTCTTGTGTCTCGATTGTCTAGTATCATTAGCGCTGTAGATCTCTCCTTTTTCTCTCTCTCCTCTTACATCCTTCCCATCCCTCTCCCTTTCCTCTCTCCCTGTCCTTTATGTCTCTCTCTTTCCCGCTCCTTGACGTCTTCGTGTCTCTCCTACTCCTTCATTCTTCCTCGACATTCCACCACCATATTCACCCAACACCGGCGCCAGGAATACCGACCACACATACCCGGCCCCCTCCCAAGATGTACACTCTGTGATATGACGTCATTTTTAATGGTCGTATAAACAGAGAGAAAGGGAGAGAGAGAGAGAAGAGAGAGAGAGAGAGAGAGAGAGGAGAAGAGAGAAGAGAGAGAGAGAGAGAGAGAGGTGAGGTGAGTGTGAAGTAAAGGAGAAGGAAAAATTTAATTATTTTTTTTATGAATGACGGTATAGGGAAATTATCTGCGTTTCGCTCTTCTTTAAGACTGTCAAACTTATAATTAAATTCAGAGAGTATGAATTTCAGTGTGAATAAATTTTCAACCGCACAAATTTCAATATATATATAATATATATATATAATTTTATATATATAGATATATATATATATAAATATATATATAATATATATATATAAATAAATATATATATATATATATATAGTATTTATAATATATATATAAATACACACTCACACACTCTCACACACACTCACACAACACACACACACACACACACACACACACACATGACACACACACACACACACACCACACACACACACACACACACACACACACACACACACACACACACACACACACACACACACACACACACACACACACATACCACACTCACACACACACACACACATACCACCACACACGCACACACACACACACACTCACACACACTACACACACACAACACACACATATATATATATACATATATATATATATAATGATAACATATTAATTAACTACATTTACATTTAACAGTAACTTGTTATAAAAGGTATTAACATGACTTCGACATTCAGTGATTACAAGACATTATCCTGGGAGTCATTAAAGAAACTCGTTGTCACTAGTAACCAATTGACTGAGGATCCTTCATTTAGAGACGAACCTCATTATAACAAGATCTTAACTAGGGCTTTCAGACGGGAGATGATATTCTGAGACACTTCAAGGAGCCCCTTGTGACAAATGTAGGCTATTGATCCAAGAATGTGATATACCCCACCCCGTCTTACTTGGAATCAAACTCGATTGCCTCGCTGTACACAACGTCGGGTAACAGAAAGCAACAGAGGCAACAGATTTAACGGTTTACAGTCTAGTACCAGATAGATCACACATACACATAGGTATGTTAGGAAGTATTTCTTCAGCCTTTAGAGTTTAGAATGGAACAATCAGAAGATTAAAGTAGTGGAGGCAGAATCCATATATAGCTTCAAGAAAAGTACGATGAAACTCTTGAGGAGGAAAAGAGAGGATCCATGTAGCGAGCTAAGCGAAGAGCGGGACCAGAGCCTGTGAAACGTCTCCTGCAACCACAAATAGGTAAGGCACACACACACAGCAAGCACACACACACACACACATCGGATTGTCCTATGAAGAAAGTTGAGGAATTCGGCTGACGACACTGGGACGAAGGAGGTCAGGGAGACATGATAACGACATATAAAATCCTGCGCGGAATAGACAGGAGACCAAAGACGGGATGTTCCAGAGATGGGACACAGACACAAGAGGTCACAAATGAAGTTGAAGACTGCAGATGAATCAAAGGGATGTTAGGAGTATTTCTTCAGTCATATAGTAGTCCAGCCTTGGAATAGCTAGAACGTTATGTAGTGGAGGTAGAGAAACATACATATTTTTAGGCGAAGGTATGATAGAGCTCATGGGGCAGGGAGAGAGAGGACCTAGTAGCAATCAGCGAAGAGGCGTGGCCAGAGCTGTGACGCGACCCCCTGCAACCACAAATAGGTGAGTACAAATAGGTGAGTACACACACCCACACACACACACACCACACACTGAGGAAGGACCCAGTAGCGTGAGTTGCAAATAGTGAGTATACACACAACACTCACACACACACACCAGCCGGTTTTCAGGGAAGGAAAATCCTGTGTCACAAACCACTAGAGTTTCATGACAAGGTGACAGAAGTAAGACAAGAGAGAGAGGGTGATCGACTGCATATTATTTGATTTGGCAAGAAGGCCTTCGACACAGTACCTCACAAGATGTTACAGCAAAAGCTAGAGGATCAGGCACACATAACGGAAAGGCACTGCAAATGATCAGAGAATTACCTGACATGGAGGCAACAACGAGTCATGGTACGCGACCGAGGTGTCAGAGTGGTCGCCTGTGACATGCGGGTTCCATAGGGGTCAGTCCTATGAACGTGCTGTTCTTGGTATATGTGAACGACCATACGGAAGGGATAGACTCAGAAGTGTCTTTGTTTGGTTTGCAGATGATGCTAAAGTTAATGAGAAGAATCAGATCGGATGAGGATCAGGCAGGACTACAAGAGACCTGGACAGCTACAAGGCCTGGTCCAGCAACTGGCTCCTTGAATTTCTAACCCTGCCAAATGGCATAGTCATGAAGATTGGGGAAGGGCAAAGAAGACCGCATACACAATATAGGTTTAGATGTCCAAAGGACTGCAAACCTCGACTCAAGAAAAAGATCTGGGTGTGTGTATAACACCGTAGCATATCGTCCTGATGCGCTCATCAATCAGAATAACTGCAGCAGCATACGGGCGCCTGGCAATCCTACGGATAGCGTTCCGATACCTCAGTAAGGATTCCGTTTAAGACTCTGTAATACCATTTACGTCTGGCCAAACTGGAGTATGCAGCACTATTGGAATCCACACCTAGTCTAGCCCACGTCAAGAATTAGAGAAAGTGCAAAGGTTGCAACAAGACTAGTCCCCTAGCAACGGGGATTGTCCTAGAAGAAAGTTGAGGGAAATCGGCCTGACGACACTGGAGACAGGAGGTCCAGGAGACATGATAACGACAAATGAAAAAATACTGCGAAGGAATCGACAAGGTGGACAAAGACGGGATTTCAGAGAAAGGACGACAGACACAAGAGGTCACATTGGAAGTTGAAGACTCAGATGAAACAAAGGGTGTTAGGAGTATTTCATCAGTCATAGATAGGCGGCCGTGGAATAGCCAAGAAAGTGAAGTAGTGGGGCGGAACCATACATAGTTTTAAGGTTAGGTATGATTAAGCTCATGGCAGGAGAGAGAGAACCTAGTAGCAAATCAGCGAAGAGGCGGGGCCAGGAGCTGTGACTTGACCCCTGCAACCACAAAAGAGGTGATGTACAAATAGGTAGTACACACAACACTACACACACACACTGGCGGATAGGGACCAGTAGGCGTGAGTACAGAATAGGTGAGTATTCACGACACACACACACACACAGCACACACACACACACACACACACACACCACACCACACAGCACACACACACACACACACACACACACACACACACACACACCACACACAAGGGGTGAGACACAAGAAACGCAATATATAAAATAAGTGATTGGTAGTTTGAGTTGAGGAAGAGCTAGAAGGAGGCACAAATGGACGTGTGTTTTCGTGTGTAACCAGTACGAAGCTAAAGTTTCTCTCTGTCTTACTGATCCCAGAAGGCACCTCAGGCACACCAGGCACATTACCAGCACGATAATACACTGAACTCGCCCTCTCTCCACCTCACTTCCTCTCCTCAGCTCTGATGGGAACTCCATTCTTTACCTCTAAGAATAAATGACGAAGGGGTTCTCAGTAAGCTAGAAGTGAGTGAGGTCTGTAATGGACAGGGTCAGGAGAGCCCTGACCAGGTGACTGTGACTCTAGAAACAACAGTCAGCAGTACACACATTATTAATTATTAAATATTATTATTGATATTATTATTATTATTAATTAATTATTATAATTATATTATATAGTTATGTTTAATTAATTATTAATTATTATTATTATTATTATTATTGTTACGTTGGTTGTTATTATTATTATTATTATTATTATTATTATTATTATTATTATTATTATTATTATTATTATTATTGTTGTTGTTTTATTATTATTATTTTTTTTTTTTTTTTTTTTTTTTTTTATATTACTATTATTATTTATTATTATATTATCGTTATTATTATATTATTATTATTATGTATTATTATTATTATTATTATTATTTTATTAATTGTTGTTGTTATTAATATTATTAGTATTATTATTATATTATTATTATTATTATTGTTACTGTGTTTGTTTTATTATTATATATTATATTTTAGTGTATTATTATTATTATTCCTCCATTGTTAGTATTGACTTCAAGAAACTAGCTTGCATAAACGTCTCACTGTTTTAATGTGTCTGTTATCTAAACACGGAAACGCAAATCAAAAATGGGCAGAGGAGAGAGAGGGAGGAGAGAGAGAGAGAGAGGGAGAGAGAAAAAGAGAGAGAGAGATAGAGAAGAGAGAGAGAGAGAGAGAGAGAGAGAGAAAGAGAGAGAGAGAGAGAGAGAGAGAGAGAGAGAGAAGAGAGAGAGAGAGAGAGAGAGAGAGAGAGAAGTAAGAGAGGTATGCAACTAGGCTGGTTTCATGAACCCGAGAAGGTAAACTATGTGGAAAGACTTCGGAGAAAGAAATATGACTACCCTTGGAAAAATCATAACGACTTCTAAAGTACTCGGAGGTCTCCTCAAGCAGCAGGATGAAAATTGTTTCATAGGTGAGGTACTAGAAGTTCAACAGGTTTATAGGCGATAGCTTAGAAGACTAATGAGTCACGGATGTTAGGAAATTTTTCTTCAGCCTCACTGTGCAAACAATGACCGGATGAGGAGGTGTTGGTGGAGCAAATTCCTGTACACTGTTTCAAAGCAGGTATAATAGGGTCCAGGAGGATAGATCCGATCCATCGAACCATCGGAAACAAACTCGTGAGTACAAAACAAAAACTTGGTGTTCTCACAAACACACACACACACACACAGGAGCGGTTGGTACCCAAGGTAACAGAATAATGAATAAGACAGGATGAGCCCATGGTTTACCCAAAGTGCAGGGAGGCTAAAACCAAGTGTGGCCCTAGGGAATGGAAGAAATATAAAGCAAAGGAACCCAGGAGAATAAGGAGAGCAGGCGTAAAGAGCCAGATACGAATATGCAAGATAAGAAGGGAGGCCCAAAGACAATAGAAAACGACATGCAGCAAAAGCCAATTAGACCCAAAAGTTGTACAGCCACATCAGGAGGAAAACAACAGTCAAGACAGGTAATCAGGCTAATGAAGAAGGAGGAGAGACAACAGAAATGACCGTGAAGTAATGTTGAGGAATCAACAAAGAGTCAAATGAAGTGATTCACAGAGGAACAGAAGTGCTCCAGAAAGACGGATAGGTGGGGCACACCACCATGTGCTGGACACAGTATCACCAACCGAGGAAGAAGTGAAGAGGCTTTCTAGTGAGCTCGATACATCAAAGGCAATGGGCCAGATAACATCTCCCCATGGGTATTGAGTGGAGGGAGCAGAGGCACTATGTGAGCCCCTAACAACAATATTCATTACATCTAATCGGAACAGGGAGATTGCATGAGCAGGAAGACAGCAAATTCAGTCCCATCTTTAAAAAAGGAGACAGACATGAAGCATTAAACTAACAGACCAGTGTCACTGACATGTATAAGCAATGCAAAACATGGGAGAAGATTATCAGGAGAAGAGTGGGGAACACCTAGAAAGGACGATCTCATCAAGCAGCAGCCAACATGGTTTCAGGGACGGAGAAGTCCTGAGTTCACAACCTACTGGAGTCTATGACATGGTGACAGCCGTAAGACAAGAGAAGAGGGGTGGGTGGAAGTTGCATTCTTGAACTGCAAGAAGGCGTTTGACACAGTTCCACACAAGAGGATATTGTGCCAAAACTGGAGGACAAGCAAGGATAACAGGGAAGGCACTACAATGGCCAGGAATTACATGTCAGAAGACACTAGCGAGTCATGGACGTGGCGAGTGTCAGAGTGGGCACTGTTGACCACGGGTCCACAGGGAACATCCCTAGGACCAGTGCTGTTTCTGTATTGTGTGAACGACCATTGACGGAAGAAATAGACTCTGAGATGTCCGCTGTTTCAGATTGACAGAAGTTGATGATAAGAATTCACTCGATCGAAGACCATGTAGAACGTACAAAGTATCTGGACAGGCTTCCGACCTGTCCAGCAAATGGCGCCTGGAGTTTCAATCCTACCAATGCAAAGTCATGAAGATTGGGAACGGCAAAGAAACCGCAGACGGGAGACAGCTAGGGGCCAGAGACTACAAACCTCACTCAAGAAAAGATCTGGTGAGTATAACAACCATGCACGATCTCCTGGAAATAGCGCACATCAACCATATAACGCTGCTTCATAGGGCGCCTAGCAAACCTCATAACAGCATTCCGAACATCTTAATAAGGAATCATTCAGGACCCTGTACACCGAGTACGTTATGGGCCCCATATTTGGAGTATGCGGCACCAGTATTGGAACCCAATACCTAGCCAAGGTTCACGTAAAGAAAACTAGAGAAAGTGCAAATGTTTTGCAACAAGACAAGATCCCAGAGCTAAGAGGTAAGTCCCACGAGAGAGTTAAGGGAAATCAACCTGACGACACTGGAGGACAGAGAAGATAGGGGGGACATTATAACGACAAACAAAATACTGAGATAAATTGACAAGATGAACAAAGACAGATGATCCATATGATGGGAGCACAGCAACAAGGGGACAACAGTTGTAAGTTGAAGACACAGAGGATATCAACAGGGATGTTAGAGGAGTATTTCTTCAGTCACAGGGTATTCTGGAAGTGAATAGTTGGGAAGCGATGTAGTTTATGCAGGATCCATACATAGCATAAAGCATGAGGTATGAGTAAGCTCACGGTTCCAGGGAGAGTGACCTAGTAGCGATCAGTGAAGAGTCGGTGCCATGAGCGCGACTCGACGCCGTCAACCTCAAGCTAGGTGAGTAACAACACACACACACACACATACACACACACACACACACACACACACACACCACACACACACACACACACACACACACACACACACACACACACCCCCCACACACATAGCAGCGAAAGCCAAATCTGACCCGAAACTGCTTTACAGCCACATCAGGGCGAAAACACCACGTCAAGGACCAGGTAATCAGGCTAAGGAAGAAGGAAGAGGAGAGACAACATGAAATGACCGTGACGTAATGAAAGAAGCTCACAAGTGAATCAAAGAAGTGTTCACAGAGGAGACCGAAAGGACTGCCAGAAAGAGGAGAGGGTGGGGCACACCACCATGTGCTGGACACAGATCACACAACCAGAAGAAGTGAAAGAGGCTTCTGATGAGCTAGATACCTCAAAGGCACTGAGGGCAGATAACAATCTCCCCATGGGTATTGAGCGAGGAGCAGAGGCGCTATGTGTACCCCTACCACAATATTCAATACCTCTATCGAAACAGGGAGATTGCCTGAGACATGGAAGACAGCAAATGTATCCCAATCTTTAAAAAAGGAGACAGACATGAAGCATTATACTACGAGAACAGTGTCACTGACATGTATAGTATGCCAAAATCATGGAGACATATCAGGAGAAGAGTGTGAACACCTAGAAAGGAACGATCTCATCAACAGCAGCCAACATGGTTTCAGGGACGGGAAATCCTGTGTCACAAACCTACTGGAGTTCTATGACATGGTGACAGCAGTAAGACAAGCACGTGAAGAAACTAGAGAAAGTGCAAAGGTTTGCAACAAGACTAGTCCCAGAGCTAAGAGGTTATGTCCCACGAGAGAGTTAAGGAAATCAACGCTGACGACACAGGAGGACAGAGAGATTAGGGGGACATGATAACGACAGACAAAATACTGAGAGGAATTGACAAGGTGGGACAAAGACAGGATGTACCAGAGATTGACACAGTAACAAGGGACACAGTTGAATCTGGAGACACAGATGAACACAGGATAGTTAGAAGTATTTCTTTAGCCACAGAGTAGTCAGTAGTGGAAATAGTTTGGAAGTCGATGTAGGGAGCAGGAATCCATACATAGCTTTAAGCAGAGGTATGATAAAGGTCACGGCTCAGGAGATAGACCTATTATCGATTGAACAGTGAAGAGGCGGGGCCAGGAGCGCAATCGACCCCCGCAACCTCAACTTAGGTGGAGTACACACACCGCTAAGCTCATTTCATTCCCATGGTTTAGTAAATACCATACGGTGTTACTTACCCCCAGTGACAACCAACTGGTTGATCAGCCCCTGTATCCTCCGGGAGACAGGTTAAGTTCGATTCGTAAGGGGCGTAGACCCTCTGAAACTACCTCCAATAGACTCCACGAAAAAGATAATATTAATTAATATAAATTAATATTATTATTATTATTATTATTAATTATTATTTATTATTATTATTATCATTGACATTAATAATTATTATTATTATCATTGTATTATTATTATATTATTATTATAATAATTATAATATTATTATATTATTATTTATTATTATTATCATTGACATTATTATTATTATTATATTATTATTATTATTATTATTATTATTATCATTCATTGGACATTATTATTATTATTATTATTATTATTATAATTATTATTATTATTATTATTATATTATATTTATGATCCCAATCCAATTATTCCAGAACATACATCATTACTATTATTATTATTAATATAATAACTGGACTAGAGATGGCAAGTGCACCGAGGTAAATAGCTTAGGAGATTAGTTACAGTTCATTGGGGTGTGACAGTACACCGCCAACCTGATTTACGCTGTTCGTGTGAGGTAACATTGTGAGGTATGCCAGTTAGCGATTTTGTTCAGGAGGTGGAGAGTGTATGGTTGTGGTCGGGATACCATGATGATTTATGGCTGTCCAGGTCAAACTGTTCCTCATGATGAATCGAACCCGAATCCCTCGATTTTTTTTTTTTTTTGTGTGGTGTATTCGTCATTTTTTTTTTTTTTTGGTTCAGTGACGGTCAAAGTTTGTTTTACTGTGTATTGAATATACTTGCTTGCTGTACTCACCTAATTGTGGTTGCAGTGTCAGACTCAGCACCTGGCCCGCCCCATCACTGATCGCTTACTAGGTTCTCTCTACTCTGCTGCTTCCTGAGCTTTGTCATACCTCGTCTTAAAGCTAATTATGGTTTCGTGCCTCCACTACATCACATGCAAGCTATTCCACTTCCTGACGACTCTGTGACTGAAGAATACTACCTAACAACCCTGTGACTCCGTCTGATTCTTCAGCTCCATTGTGACTCCGTTTTTTCCGTGTGTTCCCTCTCTGGACCAGTCCTGTCTCTGTCCAGCTTTTCTATTCCACATTATTTAGTATGCTTGTTATCATGTCTCCCCTGACCTTCTGTTTTCCAGTTTCCGTCATCCGATTTCCCCCAACCTTTCTTCGTAGGACATTCCGCCTGAGCTCCGTACGAAGCCTTGTTGCAACCATACTTGCCACCATACTTGCTTTTCTGTGTACGATATACATGCCTTGTTGTGTACGATATACTTGCCTTGTTGTGAACGATATAGTCCTTTCCTTGTTTGTACGATAACGTGACTTTACAGTGAGTGTTGACAATAAGACATGTGCAATAATTGGTATCATCAGTTTAAACAAGAGGCGACATTTATATTTAAAAACAGACTTAGGGACCGACCGCTTTCATCAACCAGTGAGCTAAAGGACCTTCACCAAGACTACGAGGACTTGAAAACCTTTAATCAAGGCTATGAGACTGAGTACAAGGATGAAGCTAAGACTAAACGCCTTATAAATACCTGTCCACATCGAATATTTCTCCAACCTCTTAATTCTGAACTTGAGAAGCTGCTGCCCGTGTGAAAACGTTTCGGCAATAACAATACCGAAGTTCCGGCACCTATGTCTTTCATTCATCATCGTGAAGAATAAAACATGTTAAATTATGGCTCTTGCTTCTTTTTCTTAAGACTTAAAGTAAAAATATGAGAGGAAGTCAGAGAGAAGTAATTTTATTTTAATCTTGTTACTAAAGTGGCTAGTTTATTGAGTACCTTCATATCCATCCTTTTGTATGGTAGTGGCTAGTTTATTTATTGTTACCTCATATCCATCCTGTGATGGTAGTGCAAGTTTTTTGTGGTACCTCATATCCATCCCTGTGGATGTATGGCTATTTATTGTGTACCTCGAATCCTCCTCTGTTGGATGGTATGGCATTATTGTGTACCCTCATATCCATCCTGGGATGGTTAGTGGCCTAGTTTTATTGTGTACCTCATATCCATCCTGTATGGTAGTGGGCTAGTTTATGTGTACCTCATATCCATCCTGTAAGGATATACTAGAGCATATGGATATACGCAAGGACTAGGAACTAGGCCTCTAAAGCTTTACATATCTGGTAAACCTATTTTTCATTAATAAATATCTTGACATATTACAATGCTATTAAATCTTTAGACAGAACAGTAAAAACGTAAATTATTTTAGGCATCTACAACTGAAAAGTTAGAACGCAAAGAGTAGGTTTATCAGACTAGATACGAACACAACTATACCCTCTTTATCCTCAGAGGTTTCCCCACCCCCCCCCCCGATGTTTGACAGTCAGCTGGACAGGTGTAACCATCCAAAGTCAAACCTGACTGCATGTCATTCACCAGGTGGTGTATGACCCTTACTGGCTTGCGTTTTCCCCACCAATTTTTTGGCAACTCATTAACACATCACTGACCGAAGGTTGAAATGCGACCCAGCGATGGAGCCCAGCAGGGCACAGCCGTAACCTACCTAGTTATGTACACAAACACACACTTATTCCCAGTCCAGAAGTCAGAGCTTCCAATATGTGCAAGTCTGCTATACCTGCCTCTGCCCCCTCTTCAACTAGTAGTAAACAGACACTTGGTGTTAGTTGACTGTTATAGGTCACCTCCAGGGTGAATCACTTACAATATCAAGAAATGGTGACCGTTTCCACTTGTACAGGCACAGAGATGGTGGTTACAGACGAAGTTCTCGTACCTCCCTCCCATACCACACGTTCTCTTCCTCGTCTCATCTGTCATCTGTGTCGCTATTGTTTGCCTCCTCCAAGTGGCTTGGTTGACTCCTGTTTCATCAAGTTTCTTCATACCATGGTGTTCTTTTCATGCCTGGTGTTCTTTCATGCCTGGGTTCTTCATGCCGGTGTTTCTTCATTCCTGGTGTTCTTCAAGCCTGGTGGTTTCATCTGCCTGTGTTTCTTCAGTCCTGGTGTTCTTCATGCCTGGTGTTCTTCATGCCTGGGTTCTTCATGCCTGGGTGTCTTCATGCCTGGTGTTCTTCATGCCTGTTGTTCTTCTATCCTAGTGTTTCTCATCCTGGTTTTCCATCATACCTGGTGTTCTTCATGCTGGTGATCTTCATGCCTGTTTGTTCTTCATGCCTGGTGTTCTTCATGCCTGGTTCTTCATCCTGGTGTTCTGTCATAACAGGTGTTCTCATGCTGGTGATCTTCAATGCCTGGTGTTCTTCATGCCTGGTGTTTCTTCTGCCTGGGGTTCTTCATGCCTGGTGTTTCTTTCATCTGGTGTTCTTCATGGCCTGGTGTACTTCCATGCCTGTGATCTTCATGCTGTTTTCTTCATGCCTGTGTGTTTCTTCGATGCCTGGTGTTCTCAATGCTGGTGTTTCTTACAAACCTATGTTCTTCATGCCTGGGTGTTTCTTTCATACCTGTGTTCTTCATGCCCTGTGATCTTCATGCCTGTGGTTCTCATGCCTGGTGTTCTTCTTGCCTGGGTTCTTCATGCTGGTATTCTTCATACCTGGTGTTCTTCATGCCTGGAGTTCTTGCATGCCTGGGATTCTTCATGCATGGTGTTCTTCATGCCTGGTGTTCTTCTGCCTGGTGTGACTTCATGCCGTGGGATTCTTCATGCCTGGGTTCATCATTCCTGGGATTCTTCATGCATGGGTTTCTTCATGCCTGGTTTCTTCATGCCTGTGTTCTTCATGCCTGGGTTTCTTCATGCCTGTGTTCTTTCATGCCTGGATTCTTCATGCCTGTGGTTCTTCCAAGCCATGGGATTCTCATGCCCCCCCCGTGGGGGTTTGTTTCCTTCCAGCCTGGGATTCTTCATGCCTGTTGTTCTTCATGCCTGGTGTTCTTCATGCCTGGTGTTCTTCATGCCTGGTGTTTCTGTCAGCCTGGTGTTCTCATGCCTGGTAGTTCTTCATGCCTGTGTTCTTCAAGTATGGTGTTCTTCATGCCCTGGTGTTCTTCATCCTGATGTTCTTCATGCCTGTTGTTCTGTCATGCCTGGGATTCTTCATGCCTGGTGTTGTTCATGCCTTGGTGTTGTTCATGCCTTGGTGTTGTCATGCCCTGGTGTTTTTCATGCCCCTGTGGTTGTTCAAGCCTGGGGTTTCTTCATGCCTGGTGTGTTCTTCATGCCTGGTGTTCTTCATGCCTGGGGTTTTCTCATGCGCTGGTGTTCTTCATGCCTGTGTTCTTCATGCTGGTTTTTTCTACAAGCCTGGTGTTCTTCATGCCTGGATTCTCATGCCTGGTTTGATCATGCCTTGTTGTTGTTCATTCCTGGTGTTGTTCATGCCTGGTGTTCTTCATGCCTGGTTTTACTTCCTGCTGGATTCTTCATGCCTGGTGATTTCATGCCTGGTGTTGTTCATGCCTGTGTTGTTCAGCCGGTTTCTCCTATGCGTCATTCATAAGAGTGTGATTCTTCATGGCGACTGGGTAGTTCTTCCCATGCCTGGTGTCTTAAGCCTGGTGTTCTTCATGCCTAGTTGTGTCTTCATGCCTGGTATCCCTTTCATGGCCTGGTGTTCTTTCATGCCTTTGTTCTTCATGCCTGGTGTTCTTCATGCCTGGGTTCTTCATTCCTGATGTTCTTCATGCTGAGTTTTCTTCATGCCTGATTCTTCATGCCTGGTGTTCTTCATGCCTGGATTCTTCATGCCTGGTGTTTCATGCCTGGTGTTGTTCATGCCAGGTGGGGTTGTTTGCAAGCCTGGTGTACTTCATGCCTGGTGTTTCTTCATGCCTGGTTTCATCATTCCTGGAGTTCTCCAAGCCTTGGTTCTTCATGTCAGCGGTTCTTCATGCCTGGTGTTCTTCATGCCTGGTTTCTTCATGCCTGGTGTTCTTCATTCCTGGTTTCATATGCCGGTGTTCTTCAAACCTGGTGTCTTCAATGCCTGGTGATCTTCATGCCTGGTTGGTTCTTCATGCTGTTTCTTCTTGCCTGGGGTTCTTCAGTGCCTGGTATTCTTTCATACCTGGTGTTCTTCATGCCTTGGTTGTTCTTCATGCCAGGGATTCCTTCATGCATGGTGTCTGTCATCCTGTAGTTCTATTCAAGCCCTGTGGTTCTTTCATGCCTGGGATTCTTCATGCCTGGTGTTCTTCATTCCTGGGATTCATCAAGCAAGGTGTTCTTCAAGCCTGGTGTTCTTCATGCCTGTGTTCTTCATGCTGGGATTCTTCTGCCTGGTGTCTCATGCCTGGGATTCGTTCAAGCCTTGTGATCTTCATGCCTGGGATTCTCATGCCTGGTGTTCTTCATCCCTGGGATACTTCAAGCCTGGTGTACTTCATGCCTGTTGTTCTTCATGCCTGGGTGATCTTCATGCCTGGTTTCTTCATATCCTGGTGTTCTTCATGCCTGGTTTCCTTCATTGCCTGTGTTCTTCATTGCCTGGTGTTGCTTCATGCCTGGTGTTCTTCATGCTGAGTTCTTCATGCCTGGTGGTCTTCATAGCCTGGGATTCTTCATGCCTGGTGTTGTTCTTGCCTGTGTTGTTCATCCCTGGTGTGGTTCATGCCTGGTGTTGTGCATGCCTGGTTGTTGTTCATGCCTGGGGTTCTTCATGCTGTGTCTTCATGCCTGGTGTTCTTCATGCCTGGTGTTCTCATCCTGGTGTTCTAGCATGCCTGGTGTTCTTCATGCCTTGGTGTTCTTCATGCCTGGTGTTCTTCATGCCTGGGATTCTTCATGCCTGTTGTTCTTCAAGCCTGGTGTTGTTCATGCCTGGTGTTTGTTCATGCCTGGTGTTCTGTTATGCCTGTGTTCTAATGCCTGTGTTCTCATGCCTGGTGTTCTTCATGCCTGGGAGGTTCTCATGCCTGTGTTCTTCATGCCTGGTATTCTTCATGCCTGGTGACTGCACAATCTGGTGTTCTTCATGCCTTATGTTCTTCATGCCTGGTGTTTCTTCAATCCTGATGTTCTCATGCCTGGTTTCTTCATGCCTGGATTCTTCAGCCTGGTGTTCTTCATGCCTGGGGATTCTTCCATGCCTGGTTGTTGTTCATGCCTTGGTGTTTGGTTCATGCCTGGTGTTTGTTCATGCCTGGTGTATCTTCTATAATGCCTGGTGTTTCTTCTGCCCTGGTGTTCTTCATTCCTGGTGTTCTTCATGCCTGGTGTTCTTCATGCCTGCTGTTCTCATGCCTGTGTTTTCTTCATGCCTGGTGTTCTTCATGCCTGGTGTTCTTCATGCCTGTGTTCTTCATGCCTGGTGTTTCTTCATACCTGGTGTTTCTTCATTGCCTGGTGGTAATCTTCATGCCTGGTGTTCTTCATGTCTGGTGTTCTTCTTGCCTGGGGTTCTTCAGGCCTGGTTTTCTTCAACCTGGTGTTTCTTCATGCCTGGTGGTTTCTTCATGCCTGGGATTCTTCGATGCATGGTGTTCCTTCATGCCTGGTGTTCTCATGCCTGGAGTTCTTCATGCCTTGGGATTCTTCATGCCTGGTGTTCTTCATTCCTGGGATTCTTCATGCATGTTTTTCTTCATGCCTGTGTTCTTCATGCCTGGGTGGTTCGTTCATGCCTGGGATTCTTCATGCCTGGGTGGTTTCTTCATGCCTGGTATTCTTCATGCTGGTGTTCTCATGCCTGGATTTCTTCATGCCTGGTGTTCTTCCATGCCTGGTGTTCTTCATGCTGGTGTTCTTCATGCCTTGTTCTTCATGGCCGGGTGTCTTCAGCCTGGTGTTCTTCATGCCTGGTGTTTCTTCATGCCTGGTGTGCTTCATGCCTGTGTTCTTTCATGCCTGATGTTCTTCATGCCGTGTTTTCTTCAGCCTGGGATTCTTCCATGCCTGTGTTGTTCATGCCTGGTGTTGTTGTCATGCCGGTGTTGTCCTGCCTGTGTTCTTTCATAGCCTGTGTTCTCATGCCTGTTCTTCATGCCTGGTGTTCTTCATGCCTGGTGTTCTTCATGCCTGTTTGTTCTTCATGCTGGTGTTTACTTCTGCCTGGTTTCTTCATGCCTGCTGGTTCTTCATGCCCTGGTGTGTCTTCATGCCTGGTGTTTCATCATGCCCTTGTGTTCTTCATGCCTGGAGTTCTTCATACCTGTGATCTTCATGCCTGGTGATCTTCAGCCAGGTGTTCTTCATGCCTGGTGTTCTTTCTTGCCTTGGGGTTTACTTCATGCCTGGTATTCTTCATACCTGTGTTCTTCATGCCTGTGTTCGTCATTGCCTGGGAATTCCTTCATGCATGGTGTTCATCCGGCCTGGGTGTTTCTTCATGCCTGGTGTTTCTTCATGCCTGAATTCTTCATGCCCTGGTGTTCTTCATTCCTGGGATCTTCATGCATGGGGGGGGGGGGGGGGGGGGGTTCTCATGCCTGGTGTTCTTCATGCCTGGTGTTTCCTTCATGCCTGGGATTCTTCATGCCTGGTGTTTCTTCATGCGTGTTACTGCTGCCTGATGTTTCTTCATGCTGGGATTCTTCTCCTGGTGTTTTCATGCCTGGTGGTTCTCATGCCTGGTGTTCTTCATGCCTGGTGTTTCTCATGCCTGGTGTTCTTCAATGCCTGGGGTTCTTGATGCCTGTGGTTTTTCATACCTGTGTTCTTCATGGCCTGTGTTTCTTCATGCCTGGGTCGACGTCTTCCATAAAAGACAATAATCAGTGAGAACCTTCAGACAGTCGGGAGTATGAAGCGGTGAAGAAGTGTATTAAGAAGGTTATTCTTGTTTCCAATATATCTTGACTGAGATGTAACTTCGTTACCTCAATGTGTCTCTGCTTGCGGAGTAAATGGATAATAGACGTTGATGCTGTTGTTATGTGTCATCGTTAGTGATGCTTTTTTATGGTTGCTGATTCCTTGTTATTATTTTCCGTGTTGTTATTGTTGTTTAGTTTTTAATGTTGTTGTTGTTACTGGCGATACTCCGTACAGTATTTGTAATTAAGTCTCTTGTGTCTCGATTGTCTAGTATCATTAGCGCTGTAGATCTCTCCTTTTTCTCTCTCTCCTCTTACATCCTTCCCATCCCTCTCCCTTTCCTCTCTCCCTGTCCTTTATGTCTCTCTCTTTCCCGCTCCTTGACGTCTTCGTGTCTCTCCTACTCCTTCATTCTTCCTCGACATTCCACCACCATATTCACCCAACACCGGCGCCAGGAATACCGACCACACATACCCGGCCCCCTCCCAAGATGTACACTCTGTGATATGACGTCATTTTTAATGGTCGTATAAACAGAGAGAAAGGGAGAGAGAGAGAGAAGAGAGAGAGAGAGAGAGAGAGAGGAGAAGAGAGAAGAGAGAGAGAGAGAGAGAGAGGTGAGGTGAGTGTGAAGTAAAGGAGAAGGAAAAATTTAATTATTTTTTTTATGAATGACGGTATAGGGAAATTATCTGCGTTTCGCTCTTCTTTAAGACTGTCAAACTTATAATTAAATTCAGAGAGTATGAATTTCAGTGTGAATAAATTTTCAACCGCACAAATTTCAATATATATATAATATATATATATAATTTTATATATATAGATATATATATATATAAATATATATATAATATATATATATAAATAAATATATATATATATATATATAGTATTTATAATATATATATAAATACACACTCACACACTCTCACACACACTCACACAACACACACACACACACACACACACACACACATGACACACACACACACACACACCACACACACACACACACACACACACACACACACACACACACACACACACACACACACACACACACACACACACACACATACCACACTCACACACACACACACACATACCACCACACACGCACACACACACACACACTCACACACACTACACACACACAACACACACATATATATATATACATATATATATATATAATGATAACATATTAATTAACTACATTTACATTTAACAGTAACTTGTTATAAAAGGTATTAACATGACTTCGACATTCAGTGATTACAAGACATTATCCTGGGAGTCATTAAAGAAACTCGTTGTCACTAGTAACCAATTGACTGAGGATCCTTCATTTAGAGACGAACCTCATTATAACAAGATCTTAACTAGGGCTTTCAGACGGGAGATGATATTCTGAGACACTTCAAGGAGCCCCTTGTGACAAATGTAGGCTATTGATCCAAGAATGTGATATACCCCACCCCGTCTTACTTGGAATCAAACTCGATTGCCTCGCTGTACACAACGTCGGGTAACAGAAAGCAACAGAGGCAACAGATTTAACGGTTTACAGTCTAGTACCAGATAGATCACACATACACATAGGTATGTTAGGAAGTATTTCTTCAGCCTTTAGAGTTTAGAATGGAACAATCAGAAGATTAAAGTAGTGGAGGCAGAATCCATATATAGCTTCAAGAAAAGTACGATGAAACTCTTGAGGAGGAAAAGAGAGGATCCATGTAGCGAGCTAAGCGAAGAGCGGGACCAGAGCCTGTGAAACGTCTCCTGCAACCACAAATAGGTAAGGCACACACACACAGCAAGCACACACACACACACACATCGGATTGTCCTATGAAGAAAGTTGAGGAATTCGGCTGACGACACTGGGACGAAGGAGGTCAGGGAGACATGATAACGACATATAAAATCCTGCGCGGAATAGACAGGAGACCAAAGACGGGATGTTCCAGAGATGGGACACAGACACAAGAGGTCACAAATGAAGTTGAAGACTGCAGATGAATCAAAGGGATGTTAGGAGTATTTCTTCAGTCATATAGTAGTCCAGCCTTGGAATAGCTAGAACGTTATGTAGTGGAGGTAGAGAAACATACATATTTTTAGGCGAAGGTATGATAGAGCTCATGGGGCAGGGAGAGAGAGGACCTAGTAGCAATCAGCGAAGAGGCGTGGCCAGAGCTGTGACGCGACCCCCTGCAACCACAAATAGGTGAGTACAAATAGGTGAGTACACACACCCACACACACACACACCACACACTGAGGAAGGACCCAGTAGCGTGAGTTGCAAATAGTGAGTATACACACAACACTCACACACACACACCAGCCGGTTTTCAGGGAAGGAAAATCCTGTGTCACAAACCACTAGAGTTTCATGACAAGGTGACAGAAGTAAGACAAGAGAGAGAGGGTGATCGACTGCATATTATTTGATTTGGCAAGAAGGCCTTCGACACAGTACCTCACAAGATGTTACAGCAAAAGCTAGAGGATCAGGCACACATAACGGAAAGGCACTGCAAATGATCAGAGAATTACCTGACATGGAGGCAACAACGAGTCATGGTACGCGACCGAGGTGTCAGAGTGGTCGCCTGTGACATGCGGGTTCCATAGGGGTCAGTCCTATGAACGTGCTGTTCTTGGTATATGTGAACGACCATACGGAAGGGATAGACTCAGAAGTGTCTTTGTTTGGTTTGCAGATGATGCTAAAGTTAATGAGAAGAATCAGATCGGATGAGGATCAGGCAGGACTACAAGAGACCTGGACAGCTACAAGGCCTGGTCCAGCAACTGGCTCCTTGAATTTCTAACCCTGCCAAATGGCATAGTCATGAAGATTGGGGAAGGGCAAAGAAGACCGCATACACAATATAGGTTTAGATGTCCAAAGGACTGCAAACCTCGACTCAAGAAAAAGATCTGGGTGTGTGTATAACACCGTAGCATATCGTCCTGAAGCGCACATCAACCAAAAAAACTGCTGCAGCATATGGGCGCCTGGGCAAACCTCAGAACAGCATTCCGACATCTTAATAAGGAATCATTCAGGACCCTGTACACCGTGTACGTAGGCCCATATTGGAGTATGCGGCACCATTTTTGGAAACCCATACCTAGCCAAGCACGTAAAGAAACTGAGAAAGTGCAAAGGTTTGCAAAAAAGACTAGTCCCAGAGCTAAGAGGTATGTCCTACGAGGAGAGGTTAAGGGAAATCAACCTGACGACGGGAGGACAGGAGAGATAGGGGGACATGATAACGACATACAAAATACTGAGGGGAATTGACAAGGTGGAGAAAGACAGGATGTTCCAGAGATTGGACACAGTAACAAGGGGACACAGTTGGAAGTTGAAGACACAGATGAATCACAGGGATGTTAGGAAGTATTTCTTCAGCCACAGAGTAGTCAGTAAGTGGAATAGGTTGGGAAGCGATGTAGTGGAGGCAGGATCCATACATAGCTTTAAGCAGAGGTATGATAAAGCTCACGGCTCAGGGAAAGTGACCTAGTAGCGATCAGTGAAGAGGCGGGGCAAGGAGCTCGGACTCGACCCCCGCAACCTCAACTAGGTGAGTACAACTAGGTGAGTACACACAGCATACGGGCGCCTGGCAAACCTCAGAACAGCATTCCGACATCTTAATAAGGAATCGTTCAGGACCCTGTACACCGTGTACGTTAGGCCCATATTGGAGTATGCGGCACCAGTTTGGAACCTACACCTAGCCAAGCACGTAAAGAAACTAGAGAAAGTGCAAAGGTTTGCAACAAGACTAGTCCCAGAGCTAAGAGGTATGTCCCACGAGGAGAGGTTAAGGGAAATCAACCTGACGACACTGGAGGACAGGAGAGATAGGGGGGACATGATAACGACATACAAAATACTGAGATTAATTGACAAGGTGAACAAAGACAGGATGTTCCAGAGATGGGACACAGCAACAAGGGACAACAGTTGTAAGTTGAAGACACAGATAATCACAGGGATGTTAGGAAGTATTTCTTCAGTCAGCGATGTAGTGGACGCAGGATCCATACATAGCTTTAAGCAGAGGAATTATAAAGCTCAGGGTTCAGGGAGAGTGACCTAGTAGCGATCAGTGAAGAGGCGGACCAGAGCTCGAACTCGACCCCTGCAACCCCAACTGGGTGAGTACAACACACACAAAACACACATACACCACACACACACACACACACACACACACACACACACACACACACACACACAAAACACACACACACACACACACACACACACACATAGCAGCGAAACCCAAAATCTGACCCGAAACTGTTGTACCAGCACATCAGGGGGAAAACAACAGTCAAGGACCAGGTAATCAGGCTAAGGAAGGAAGGAAGGAGGAGAGACAACAAGAAATGACCGTGAAGTATGGGGAAGAACTCAACAAGTGATTCAAAAAAGGTCACAGAGGAGACGGAATGGACTCCAGAAAGACGGAGAGGTGGGGACACCACCAAGTGCTGGACACAGTGCACACAAACCGAGGAAGAATGAAGAGGCTTCTGAGTGAGCTAGATACCTCAAAGGCAATGGGGGCCAGATAACATCTCCCCATGGGTATTGAGAGAGGAGCAGAGGCGCTATGTGTACCCCTAACAACAATATTCAATACATCTATCGAAACAGGGAGATTGCCTGAGGGATGGAAGACAGCAAAAAGTAGTCCCAATCTTTAAAAAAGGAGACAGACATGAACCATTAAACTACAGACCAGTGTCACTGACATGTATAGTATGCAAAATCATGGAGAAGATTATCAGGAGAAGAGTGGTGGGAACACCTAGAAAGGAACGATCTCATCAACAGCAGCCAACATGGTTTCAGGGACGGGAAATCCTGTGTCACAAACCTACTGGAGTTCTATGACATGGTGACGCAGTAAGACAAGCACGTGAAAGAAAAATAGAGAAATGCAAATTTTTTAACAAACTAGTCCCAGAGCTAAGAGGTAGTCCTACGAGGAGAGGTTAAGGGAAATCAACCTGACGACACAGGAGGACAGGAGAGATAGGGGGGACATGATAACGACATACAAAATACTGAGAGGAATTGACAAGGTGGACAAAGACAGGATGTTCCAGAGATTGGACACAGTAACAAGGGGACACAGTTGGAAGCTGAAGACACAGATGAATCACAGGGATGTTAGGAAGTATTTCTTCAGCCACAGAGTAGTCAGTAAGTGGAATAGTTTGGGAAGCGATGTAGTGGAGGCAGGATCCATACATAGCTTTAAGCAGAGGTATGATAAAGCTCACGGCTCAGGGAGAGTGACCTAGTAGCGATCAGTGAAGAGGCGGGGCCAGGAGCTCGGACTCGACCCCCGCAACCTCAACTAGGTGAGTACACACACCACTAAGCTCTTTTCATTCCCATGGTTTAGTAAATACCAGACGGTGTTACATACCCCCAGTGAAAACCAACTGGTTGATCAGCCCCTGATCCTCCGGGAGACCTGGTTGAGGTTCGATTCGTAGGGGGCGTAGACCCTCGAAACTACCTCCAAGTAGACTCCACGAATAATGATAATATTATTATTATTATTATTATTATTATTATTATTATTATTATTATTATTATTATTATTATTATTAATTATTATTATTATTATTATTATTATCATTGACATTATTATTATTATTATTATTATTATTATTATTATTATTTATTATTATTATTATTATTATTTATTGACATTATTATTATTTATTATTATTATTATTATTATTATTATTATTATTATATTATTATTATTATTATCATTGACATTATTATTATTATTATTATTATTATTATTTATTTTTATTATTATTATTATTATGATCCAGATCCAGATTATTCCAGATCATCATCATTGACTATTATTATTATTATATAATAATCTGGGCGTAGAGATGGCAAGGCACCGAGGTAAATACGTAGGGAGATTATTACAGTTCATTGGGTGTGACAGTCTCCGCCAACTGTTTACGTTGTGTCGTGTGAGGTAACAGTGTGAGGTATGCCAGTTAGCGGATTTGTTCAGGAGGGTGAGAGTGATGGTTGTGGTCGGGGAACCAGTGAGTGATTTATTGGGCTGTCAGGGTCAAACTGTCCTCATGATGAATCGAACCCGAATCCCCTCGATTTTTTTTTTTTTTTGTGTGTGTATTCGTCATTTTTTTTTTTTTTTTGGTTCAGTGACGGTCAAAGTTTGTTTTACTGTGTATGATATACTTGCTTTGCTGTACTCACCTAATTGTGGTTGCAGGGGTCAGGACTCAGCTCCTGGCCCCGCCCCTTCACTGATCGCTACTAGGTTCTCTCTCTCTCTGCTTCCTGAGCTTTGTCATACCTCGTCTTAAAGCTATGTATGGTTCCTGCCTCCACTACATCACATGCTAGGCTATTCCACTTCCTGACGACTCTGTGACTGAAGAAGTACTTCCTAACATCCCTGTGACTCGTCTGAGTCTTCAGCTTCCAATTGTGACTCCGTGTTTCTGTGTTCCCTCTCTGGAACATCCTGTCTCTGTCCACCTTGTCTATTCCACGCATTATTTAGTATGTTGTTATCATGTCTCCCCTGACCCTTCTGTTTTCCAGTGTCGTCAGTCCGATTTCCCCCAACCTTTCTTCGTAGGACATTCCCCTGAGCTCCGGAACTAGCCTTGTTGCAACATACTTGCCACATACTTGCTTTTCTGTGTACGATATACTTGCCTTGTTGTGTACGATATACTTGCCTTGTTGTGTACGATATACTTGCCTTGTTGTGTACGATATACTTGCTTTACTGTGAGTGTTGACGAATAAGACATGTGCAATAATTGGGTATCTTCAGTTAAACAGAGAGGCGACATTTATATTTAATACAGACTAAGGGACCGACCGCTTTCAATCAAGGCCTAGGGACTAAAGACCTTCTACCAAGACTAAGGGACTGAAAACCTTTAATCAAGGCTATGAGACTGAGTACCAAGGATGAAAGCTAAGACTAAACGCCTTATAAATACCTGTCCACTTCCGATATTGTCTCCAACCTCTTTATTCGACTGGAGAAGCCTGCTGCCCTGGTGAAACGTTTCGGCAATAACAATACCGAAGTTCTGCACATACGTCTCATTCATCATCGTGAAGAATAAAACTTGATTAATTATGGCTCTTGGCTACTTTTTCTTAAGACTTAAAGTGAAAATATGAGAGAAAGTCAGAGAGAAGTACTTTAATTTTAAATCTTGTTACTAAAGTGGCTAGTTTATTGTGTACCTCATATCCATCCTGTGGATGGTAGTGGCTAGTTTATTGTGTACCTCATATCCATCCTGTGGATGGTAGTGGCTAGTTTATTGTGTACCTCATATCCATCCTGTGGATGGTTAGTGGCTAGTTTATTGTGTACCTCATATCCAATCCTGTGGATGGTAGTGGCTAGTTTATTGTGTACCTCATATCCATCCTGTGGATGGTAGTGGCTAGTTTATTGTGTACCTCATATCCATCCTGTGGATGGTAGTGGCTAGTTTAATTGTTTTACCTCATATCCATCCTGTGGATGGTAGTGGCTAGTTTATTGTGTACCTCATATCCATCCTGTGGATGGTAGTGGCTAGTTTATTGTGTACCTCATATCCATCCTGTGGATGGTAGTGGCTAGTTTATTGTGTACCTCATATCCATCCTGTGGATGGTAGTGGCTAGTTTATTGTGTACCTCATAACCATCCTGTGGATGGTAGTGGCTAGTTTATTGTGTACCTCATATCCATCCTGTGGATGGTAGTGGCTAGTTTATTGGTACCTCATATCCATCCTGTGGATGGTAGTGGCTAGTTTATTGTGTACCTCATATCCATCTGTGGATGGTAGTGGCTAGTTTATTGTGTACCTCATATCCATCCTGTGGATGGTAGTGGCTAGTTTATTGTGTACCTCATATCCTCCTGTGGATGGTAGTGGCTAGTTTATTGTGTACCTCATATCCATCCTGTGGATGGTAGTGGCTAGTTTATTGTGCACCTCATATCCATCCTGTGATGGTAGTGGCTAGTTTATTGTGTACCTCATATCCATCCTGTGGATGGTAGTGGCTAGTTTATTGTGTACCTCATATCCATCCTGTGGATGGTAGTGGCTAGTTTATTGTGTACCTCATATCCATCTGTGGATGGTAGTGGCTAGTTTATTGTGTACCTCATATCCATCCTGTGGATGGGTAGTACTAGTTTATTGTGTACCTCATATCCATCCTGTGGATGGTAGTGGCTAGTTTATTGTGTAAACCCCATATCCATCCTGTGGATGGTAGTGGCTAGTTTATTGTGTACCTCATATCCATCCTGTGGATGGTAGTGACTAGTTTATTGTGTACCTCATATCCATCCTGTGGATGGTAGGGCTAGTTTATTGTGTACCTCATATCCATCCTGTGGATGGTATAGCTATTTATTGTGTACCTCATATTCATCCTGTGGATGGTAGTGGCTAGTTTATTGTGTACCTCATATCCATCCTGTGGATGGTAGTGGCTAGTTTATTGTGTACCTCATATCCATCCTGTGGATGGTAGTGGTAGTTTATTGTGTACCTCATATCCATCCTGTGGATGGTAGTGGCTAGTTTATTGTGTACTCATATTCATCCTGTGGATGGTAGTGGCTAGTTTATTGTGTACCTCTATCCATCCTGTGGATGGTAGTGGCTAGTTTATTTTGTTTCCTCATATCCATCTGTGGATGGTAGTGCTAGTTTATTGTGTACCTCATATCCATCCTGTGGATGGTAGTGGCTAGTTTATTGTGTACCTCATATCCATCCTGTGGATGGTAGTGGCTAGTTTATTGTGTACCTCATATCCATCCTGTGGATGGTAGTGGCTAGTTTATTGTGTACCTCATACCCATCCTGTGGATGATAGTGGCTAGTTTATTGTGTACCTCATATCCATCCTGTGGATGGTAGTGGCTAGTTTATTGTGTACCTCATATCCATCCTGTGGATGGTAGTGGCTAGTTTATTGTGTACCTCATATCCATCCTGTGGATGGTAGTGGCTAGTTTATTGTGTACCTCATATCCATCCTGTAGAGGATAGTACAAGAGCATATGGACATACACAAGGACTAGGAATTAGGCCTCTAAAGGCTTTACATATCTGGTATCCTATTTTCATTAATAAGATATCTTGACATATTACAATGGCTATTAGAATTAGACAGAATCAGTAAAACGTAAATTATTTTAGGCATCTACACAGAAAAGTAAGAACGCAAAGTAGGTTTAACAGACTGATACGACACATCTATATCCACTTATCCTTCAAGAGGTTTCCGTTGTTGACAGTCAGCTGGGACAGGTGTAACCATCCAAAGTCAAACCTGACTGCATGTCATTCACCAGGTGGTGTATGACCCTTACTGGCTTGGCGTTTCCCCACAAATTTGGCAATAACATATCACATCAGCTGACCGAAGGTTGAAATGCGACCCAGGCGATGGAGCCCAGCAGGGGCAGCAGCAGTAAGCCTACCTAGTTATGTACACAAACACACATCTTATTCCCAGTCCAGTAGTCAGAGCTTCCAATATGTGCAAGTCTGCATACACCTGCCTCTGCCCCCTCTTCAACTAGAAGTAAACAGACACTTGGGTGTTAGTTGACTGTTATAGGTCACATCCAGGGTGAATCACTTACAATATCAAGAACTGGTGTCCGTTCCACTTGTACAGGCACAAGATGGGGGTTACAGACGAAGTTCTCGTACCATCCCCTCCCATACACACACGAGTTCTCTTCCCCTCGTCTCATCTGTCAGTCTGTTCGCTATTGTTGCCTCCTCCAGAGTGGCTTGTGACTCCTGGTTTCATCAAGTTCTTCATACCTGGTGTTCTTCATGCCTGGTGTTCTTCATGCCTGGGGTTCTTCATGCCTGGTGTTCTTCATTCCTGGTGTTCTTCATGCCTGGTGTTCTTCATGCCTGGTGTTCTTCATTCCTGGTGTTCTTCATGCCTGGTGTTCTTCATGCCTGGTGTTCTTCATGCCTGGTGTTCTTCATGCCTGGTGTTCTTCATGCCTGGTGTTCTTCATACCTAGTGTTCTTCATGCCTGGTGTTCTTCATACCTGGTGTTCTTCATGCCTGGTGATCTTCATGCCTGGTGTTCTTCATGCCTGGTGTTCTTCATGCCTGGTGTTCTTCATGCCTGGTGTTCTTCATACCTGGTGTTCTTCATGCCTGGTGATCTTCATGCCTGGTGTTCTTCATGCCTGGTGTTCTTCATGCCTGGTGTTCTTCATTCCTGGTGTTCTTCATGCCTGGTGTTCTTCATGCCTGTGTTTCGTGTTCTTCATGCCTGGTGTTCTTCATGCCTGGTGTTCTTCATGCCTGGTGTTCTTCATGCCTGGTGTTCTTCATGCCTGGTGTTCTTCATGCCTGGGATTCTTCATGCCTGGTGTTCTTCATGCCTGGTGTTCTTCATGCCTGGTGTTCTTCATGCCTGGTTTCTTCATCCTGGTGTTCTTCATGCCTGGTGTTCTTCATACCTGGTGTTCTTCATGCCTGGTGATCTTCATGCCTGGTGTTCTTCATGCCTGGTGTTCTTCTTGCCTGGGGTTCTTCATGCCTGGTATTCTTCATACCTGGTGTTCTTCATGCCTGGTGTTCTTCATGCCTGGGATTCTTCATGCATGGTGTTCTTCATGCCTGGTGTTCTTCATGCCTGGGATTCTTCATGCCTGGTGTTCTTCATGCCTGGGTTCTTCATGCTGGTGTTCTTCATGCCTGGTGTTCTTCATGCCTGGTGTTCTTCATGCCTGGGTTCTTCATGCCTGGTGTTCTTCATGCCTGAGATTCTTCATGCCTGGTGTTCTTCATGCCTGGGATTCTTCATGCCTGGTGTTCTTCATGCCTGGGATTCTTCATGCCTGGTGTTCTTCATGCCTGGTGTTCTTCATGCCTGGTGTTCTTCATGCCTGGTGTTCTTCATGCCTGGTGTTCTTCATGCCTGGGTGGTGTCTTCATGCCTGGTGTTCTTCATGCCTGGTGTTCTTCATGCCTGGTGTTCTTCATGCCTGGTGTTCTTCATGCCTGGGATTCTTCATGCCTGGTGTTGTTCATGCCTGGTGTTGTTCATGCCTGGTGTTGTTCATGCCTGGTGTTGTTCATGCCTGGTGTTGTTCATGCCTGGGGTTCTTCATGCCTGGTGTTCTTCATGCCTGGTGTTCTTCATGCCTGGTGTTCTTCATGCCTGGTGTTCTTCATGCCTGGTGTTCTTCATGCCTGGTGTTCTTCATGCCTGGGATTCTTCATGCCTGGTGTTCTTCATGCCTGGTGTTCTTCATGCCTGGTGTTCTTCATGCCTGGGATTCTTCATGCCTGGTGTTCTTCATGCCTGGGATTCTTCATGCCTGGTGTTCTTCATGCCTGGTGTTCTTCATGCCTGGTGTTCTTCAGGGCCTGGTGTTCTTCATGCCTGGTGTTCTTCATGCCTGGATTCTTCATTGCCTGGTGTTCTTCATGCCTGGGTTCTTCATGCCTGGTGTTCTTCATGCCTGGGATTCTTCATGCCTGGTGTTCTTCATGCCTGGTGTTCTTCATGCCTGGTGTTCTTCATGCCTGGTGTTCTTCATGCCTGGTGTTCTTCATGCCTGGTGTTCTTCATGCCTGGTGTTCTTCATGCCTGGTGTTCTTCTTGCCTGGGTTCTTCATGCCTGGTGATTCTTCATGCTGGTGTTGTTCATGCCTGGTGTTTTCATGCTGGTGTTGTTCTTCATGCCTGGTGTTCTTCATGCCTGGTGTTCTTCATGCCTGGTGTTCTTCATGCCTGGTGTTCTTCATGCCTGGTGTTCTTCATGCCTGGTGTTCTTCATGCCTGGTGTTCTTCATGCCTGGTGTTCTTCATGCCTGGGATTCTTCATGCCTGGTGTTCTTCATGCCTGGTGTTGTTCATGCCTGGTGTTGTTCATGCCTGGTGTTCTTCATGCCTGGTGTTCTTCATGCCTGGTGTTCTTCATGCCTGGTGTTCTTCATGCCTGGTGTTCTTCATGCCTGGTGTTCTTCATGCCTGGTATTCTTCATGCCTGCGTGTTTCGTTCATGCCTGGTGTTCTTCATGCCTGGTGTTCTTCATGCCTGGTGTTTCTTCATGTTTCCTGGATGTTCTTCATGCTGGTGTTCTTCATGCCTGGGATTCTTCATGCCTGGTGTTCTTCATGCCTGGGATTCTTCATGCCTGGTGTTCTTCATGCCTGGTGTTCTTCATGCCTGGTGTTCTTCATGCCTGGTGTTCTTCATGCCTGGTGTTCTTCATGCTGGTGTTCTTCATGCCTGGTGTTCTTCATGCCTGGTGTTCTTCATGCATGGTGTTCTTCATGCCTGGTGTTCTTCATGCCTGGTGTTCTTCATGCATGGTGTTCTTCATGCCTGGTGTTCTTCATGCATGGTGTTCTTCATGCATGGTATTCTTCTTGCCTGGTGTTCTTCATGCCTGGTGTTCTTCATGCATGGTGTTCTTCATGCATGGTATTCTTCATGCCTGGTGTTGTTCATGCCTGGTGTTCTTCATGCATGGTGTTCTTCATGCATGG
>NC_069420.1:6161671-6194171 GCF_026875155.1 Cherax quadricarinatus
CTAAAGCCAAATTGTTTTTCAGTAAAAAAGTGATTAAACTCCATATAGTAGTTCAATCTGTTGGAAATGATCTTCTCAAGAACTTTTCCAGTGACTTCAAGTAAAGATATAGGTCTATAGTTCCCAGGTTGGTGGATATCTTTATTGGGTTTAGCAAGAAAGATCATCCTAGCAGTCTTAAAAACAACTGGAAAATGTCCTGAGGCCAAGATGGCATTAAAAATATTAATCAAAGACTGTTTACAATTTCTGGGTAGGAACTTTATTTGTTTCATTGTTATTCCAGAGAGACCAGGGGCTCTATTTCGCATTCTTCCAATAACCTGACTCATCTCGAGTAATGTAATAGGTCTAGTAAGCGGGTGGGCGTCTTCTAGAGTTGATGTATCGATAGAAGGTAGTGGTTGTAGATCATCTAAGTTCTCATCTCTCCATTGATTTACCAACTGATAGTGATTATTATTAAATTGACGACTGTTATTATGGGAGAGAATTTTCTCCCATACATACCCATCAAATTAGCCTGGTCCTGTGGATCATCAAATTTAATCTCAACATCTTCATCATCCTCATCAGTGAAGGTATGAATTAGGTAGTTAGGAGCCTTGTGCTTTGCCCCTAACAGTTGTCGGATCTTACTCCAAAATTTTGCTGGCTCACGTTTATACTGATTAACTTGAAGAACTAGCAATTTCCATAAGTCCCGTTTGTGATGACTAATCATGTTAATTAATTTTTGCAATGTAGCTACTGGTGGCTGTCGCGTTTGAAGATGCCTTCGACATTCTGCTTGATAATTTCTTAAAGCGTCTCTAATTTCCCTAGTAGGTTTATATTGTTGATAGATCTTTGTAGAAGCTAATTGGCAAGTTGCATTAGTAGCTTCAATTATTCTATTGTGAAGGGACCTGATTGCGTCATCAATTGCAGTGGAAGGTAGATTTTCCAATGACACAATTTCATCTTCACCCAGATATGCCTGAAGGGGTCAAATCCTAGGGTGTTAAGATTGGGTTTAGGAGGTACAGGTATTCTAAATGGAGAAGTTTGTAGTTGCATTATAACAGGGATATGGTCAGATCCTACATTTCCACCAGGAGATATACGACAGTGAAAGATGTCACAGTCTCTGTTTGTCAGGACTATATCTGGTGTTCCTGGATGAGGTCCAATGTACGATTTAAAGAATAGGCCTTGAAATGACAAGTTTCTAGCTGTCATGATATTAAATAGTTGTTTTCCTTTTAAGTCACCCAGTGGAATACCAGCTCCACAGTTGAAGAGGGCAGGGTGATGAGCATTAAAATCTCCAGCTAGAATTGTTGGAATATTTCTGCTTAATATCCTATGTAGAGGAATTGACTCTATATATTGTTGTCTCGGGGGAAAATATCCAGTTGCTATCACTAGTTGGCCATGAGACGTCGTCATTTCTATTGCAAGAATGTTATCTTCGTCAACATGAATATTTTTAAATGTATAGCCTAATTTAACTAAGATGGCTACACCACTAAAGGGTCCTCTCGATTTCTCCACAGTAGAGTAACCACGTAATTTAATATATTGATCAACTCTCGCAGCTGTCTCGTTCAAGAGTATAACATCGGGATTGTAATTATGTAGTTCAACTTCAAGGAGGTAACGGTTATTAAAGAAATGTTGAATATTAAGTTGGAAAATTGTAATCCCCATTATTTCTTGCACTTCGCGCGTGTACTGCGATCTGAACGCCTGCAAGTAATGTCATGTTTGGTATCCACACTATCCCTGCTGGACTCGTCAAGGGGAGGAGGGAAGTTCTGAGTAGTTGCTTGTGTATTGAAAGTGTCATCATCTTCACTAGAATTGGTAATATTAACAGAATTATTAGTCATTAGAGTCATCATCAGAAAACTGAGGTGTTGTATTCCCAGTTACAGGAAGCAGAGGCTCGTGAGTGTTAATGGGAGACTGTGGAGGCTCCAAGGGAAAATCTGGTAGGCCAGGTGATTTACCCGGGGGAAGTTCCTGTTCAACAGGATCAGCTGCAATAGCGGAAGAGTAAGCACCAATCTCTGGGGCATCGTTAGGGTCAGATATTGACTCATCGGGTTGAGGGGAGTTGACAACCTGGGTATGCGAGGTGGGTGGATCCCTGAGCAAGGGATGAATTAGACTTATTTGAAGAAATAGACCAGTTGCTGGACCAGGCTACAAGCCTGGTAAAGCAACTGGCTCCTTGAGTTTAACCCTGCCAAATGCAAGGTCATGAAGATTAGGGAAGGGCAAAGAACACCGCAGACACAATATAGTTTAGATGGCAAAAGACTGCAAACCTCACTCAAGGAAAAAGATCTGGGGGTGAGTATAACACCGAGCATATCTCCTGAGGCGCACATCAATCAGATAACTGCTGCAGCATACGGGCGCCTGGCAAACCTACGGATAGCATTCCGATACCTCAGTAAGGATTCGTTCAAGACTCTGTATACCATCTACGTCAGGCCATACTGGAGTATGCAGCACCAGTTTGGAATCCACACCTAGTCAAGCACGTCAAGAAATTAGAGAAAGTGCAAAGGTTTGCAACAAGACTAGTCCCAGAGCTACGGGGATTGTCCTACGAAGAAAGGTTGAGGGAAATCGGCCTGACGACACTGGAGGACAGGAGGGTCAGGGGAGACATGATAACGACATATAAAATACTGCGCGGAATAGACAAGGTGGACAAAGACGGGATGTTTCAGAGAGGGGACACAGACAAAAGAGGTCACAATTGGAAGTTGAAGACTCAGATGAATCAAAGGGATGTTAGGAAGTATTTCTTCAATCATAGAGTAGTCAGACCGTGGAATAGCCTAGAAAGTGACGTAGTGGAGGCGGGAACCATACATAGTTTTAAGGCGAGGTATGATAAAGCTCATGGGGCAGGGAGAGAGAGGACCTAGTAGCAATCAGCGAAGAGGCGGGGCCAGGAGCTATGGATCGACCCCTGCAACCACAAATAGGTGAGTACAAATAGGTGAGTACACACACACATTAAAATAAGTCTACGGAGTTTGGTATCCACGTTTAACTAGCGACATGGTTCGTTGATGTTGTTTGCTCAGTGGAAAACGCTAAGAATTATATCTCTGGAATACCGCTGTTAATTACTGATGACGACAAGAAGGTGAAGGTCTGAACTTCTTCAGAAAAAAGCTCGGAACTTTAGTCGTTAATGAGACATTCACAATAATTTGTTTTATATTTGTTTAGCAGGTGAGTGACTAGTGGTTAAAAGATTGAGGCATCCATGATTGTGGTTGGGTGTGGTTGTGGTAGGGGTGATGGTAGGGGTGATGGTGGTGGTGATGGTAGGGGTGATGGTGGTGGTGGTAATGGTGGTGATGGTGGTGGTGGTGGTGGTGGTGGTGGTGGTGGTGGTGGTGGTGGTGGTGGTGGTGGTGGTGGTGGTGGTGGTGGTGGTGGTGGTGGGTGGTGGTGTGGTGGTGGTGGTGGTGGGGGTGGTGGTGGTGGGTGTGTGATATGGTGGAGAAGTGTTAAGCAACTTTGGTCGGCAAGTTTCTCCTTGTGCTTCGTTGTTGGTCATGGTAACACACACACGCACACACACACACACACATACACACACACACACACACACACACACACACACACACACACACACACACACACACACACACACACACACACACACACACACACACACACACACACACACACACACACACACACACACACACACACACACACACACACACACACACACACACACACACACACACACACACACACACACACACACACACACACACACACACACACACACAACGTACCCTAAACTAAGCAGGGTGAAATGCTTTGCCTGTAATATACAGGCAGGGTGTGACTGGGGTTCAAGAGAGCCTCTGCCGTGGCTGCTGTTGGTGCCAGCACTCCAGATCAACTTGTGACGCTGCTGCAGGACACGGTTGCTTACCTGCACACGCTGAAACTCTAGAGGAATTGTATTTGGTCGAGACTGACTAAGTGGCTGAGAGAAGCTCAGTATCTGAGAAATTCATGCAGGCAGTCAGAGAAGCAAGCAGGCAGGCGGGTGTGAAGGCACAGAGGAAATCAGGAGCAAAGAAGAGGTATGGGAGAATTACATATTCCTGGACTGTGTACAAGTTTTCAGCATAAGATGATATTACACGAACGAGGTCTTAGTCTGGTGTGATTATCAAAACACTGAATGGTTAGAGAAACACCAAAAAAAGGTAGGACACAGTTCGGTATGGGTGAATACCAACAGCGGGGTTCCACAAGACTTAGTTCTAGATTCCATGGTGCTTTTAGTATATATAACATTCATAAACTATACAATCATAACGAAGAAAATAAAAACGAGAATCAGAGCAGGTGATTAAAGTGTCATCTAAATTCCTTACAATATTAATGAAGAAAATGGTTACTAGATTTGGAACAGAATCATCGCACACTACGTGTAATGACATCTGGCCTCGACAAGAGGAGGCTGAGGAGAGTGCACCATCTGGGCGGAGAACACCTCACAGGACATCGTTCAGTGCACCATCTGTGTGGAAAACATCTCAGAGGGGATCGTTTAGTGTTTTCTAACCATCTAATTGGAGAACATCTTAATGTAAGTTGGAAACGAATAAATCCTGTACGTAAACAATATATTTAATCTGTCTACCGAAGCTTAGAGTATCAACAGCAGTGTGTTTTAACCTGCCAAACGTAAGACCTGCATTCGTGAACTGAAAGAAGTATCCCCCATATGTGTAGACTAGATCCGCGAGTGTGCGGCTCCAGAGTCAAGCCCTATGTAGCTACACATTAAAATACATTACAAAAGGTAGAGATTCGCCAGCAGAGGAGAACCTGAAATTGAAAATTAAATGTAATGAAGATTAAACGAAGTTGATCTCAAGTTTTGGGAGAAGCGGAGAACGAGAGGAGACATAATTACGACATTGAATGCTCCAGATCATACAAAATATGAATAAAGGCACGCTATTCAACAAAACTAAGGACCAATACAATGGAATACAACTGGAAGTTGACCTATAAAAGAGTTGAACGTAAGAGAGTACTGCTTCACGATTAGGATAAAAGAAAAATAAATAGTAAATACGAAAATAGATCAAGTGAGTAAAAATATAGCTATGTAATTATATACACACACACATCAAGCAAGTACGTTCCCAAAGGACGTCCTTTGGGAACTTAAAACCATTGCTGCGAGTCCTGTCTAGGCTAGATATTTTTAGCACGTTATTTACATCCCCTTTATTCATTCCTGTCTTCCATTTATACACCTCAATCATATCCCCCCTAATTCTACGCTTTTCTAGAGAGTGCAGATTCAGGGCCCTTAGTCTATCCTCATAGGGAAGATTTCTGATACATGGGATCAACTTATATATATATATATATATATATATATATATATATATATATATATATATATATATATATATATATATATATATATATATATATATATATATATATATATATATATATATATATGCAAAAATTGTACTCTTTTCTTCAGCTCTTTTCAAGCTCTTCTGGTAATCTTCGTCAACCATTATTTAAAGAACTAACTTTGCAAAAGGGAACGCTGCATTACGAAACGTTTCAGAGAAAAAAACCATTTATTTCCCCTCGAAAAATGTATTACTCAAAGCCTTGAAGTTTTACAAGCGCGTAATTGCCCTTGGTATTTTTTCTTCCACTATGTAAATTCTGAAAAAAAATTGAACAAAAATGGAGAAAAAAACCAGCCATTACGTGGTTCTAATATCATAAGAGTTACTCAACGCCGGCATGATCTAAAACTGTCTCTGCACTGTTATAAAGCTTTACGATTTCGCACTTGCATCAGTCAATAACTATATTGACTGACTTGTCAGTAAATAACGGTCCTTTAACCTCTAAGACTGATTCCTCGATGGCAGAATTAATATTACTTTTAATAATCTTCCGTCAATGGTCGAAAATCCTCATGAACCGTATTATAATCTTCCGTTAATGGTCGAAAATCCTCATGAACCGTATTATAATCTTCCGTCAGTGGTTGAAAATCCTCATGAACCGTATTATAATCTTCCGTCAGTGGTTGAAAATCCTCATGAACCGTATTATAATCTTCCGCCAATGGTCGAAAATCATCATGAACCGTATTATAATCTTCCGTCAATGGTCGAAAATCCTCATGAACCGTATTATAATCTTCCGTCAATGGTCGAAAATCCTCATGAACCGTATTATAATCTACCGTCAATGGTTGAAAATCCTCATGAACCGTATTATAATCTTCCGTCAATGGTCGAAAATCCTCATGAACCGTATTATAATCTTCCGTCAATGGTCGAAAATCCTCATGAACCGTATTATAATTTCCGTCAATGGTCGAAAATCCTATGAACCGCTATTATCTTCCTCAATGGTTGAAAATCCTCATGAACGTATTATAACTTCCGTCAATGTCGAAAATCCTCATGAACGTATTATAATCTTCCGTCAAGGTCGAAAATCCTCATGAACGTATTATAATCTACCGTCAATGGTGAAAATCCTAATGAACCTAGTTTAATCTTCCGTCAAGGTGAAACCATGAACCGTATTATAACTTCCGCCAATGGTCGAAAACTCATGAACCGATATTATCTTCCGTCAATGGTCGAAAATCCTCATGAACCGTATTATAATCTTCCGCCAATGGTTGAAAATCCTCATGAACCGTATTATAATCTTCCGCCAATGGTTGAAAATCCTCACGAACCGTATTATAATCTTCCGCCAATGGTCGAAAATCCTCATGAAGCGTATAATAATCTTCCGCCAATGGTTGAAAATCCTCATGAACCGTATTATAAAAAAAGGGATGACAAAATGAAGTACTGAAGGCTGGTGTTCTCTCACCTGAGAAGACGAACAACTCCGGACTACATACAACGCTACATTATGATTACATTTGATAATCTTCTACGAACGGTCAAAAATCCTCAGAAGACAGATGACCGCATGGAAGACTAAAATCTAGCGTTCTCTCACCCGAGGAGACGAACAAATCCGGATTTCACTTGATGATGTGTGATAACATTTACATTCACAACCAAGGGAACCTGAGGCTGCGTGTTGCTGTCACGGTGCTGAAAGATCATCTTAGCTACGGAAAGAGTACTCAATACAGCTTCACCTCAAGACTCTGTATAACAGGTCTTCGGTACTTAAGACAACGACATTTCAGCGCTCAACACATCAACACAAAGGCTCGACACAGAAAAACAAAGGCCCAACACATCAGCACAAAGGCTCGAATCAGAAAAACAAAGGCCAAACACATCAACACAAAGGCTCGAATCAGAAAAACAAAGGCCAAACACATCAACACAAAGGCTCGACACAGGAAAACAAAGGCCCAACACATCAGCACAAAGGCTCGAATCAAAAAAAACAAAGGCCAAACAATCAACACAAAGGCTCGAATCAGAAAAACAAAGGCCCAACACATCAACACAAAGGCTCGACACAGGAAAACAAAGGCTCAACACAGCAACACAAAGGCTCGAATCAGAAAAACAAAGGCCAACACATCAACACAAAGGCTCGACACAGAAAACAAAGGCCACACATCAACACAAAGGCTCGACACAGAAAAACAAAGGCCCAACACATCAACACAAAGGCTCGACACAGGAAAACAAAGGCTCAACACATCAACACAAAGGCTCGACACAGAAAAACAAAGGCTCAACACATCAACACAAAGGCTCGACACAGAAAAACAAAGGCCCAACACATCAACACAAAGGCTCGACACAGAAAAACAAAGGCTCAACACATCAACACAAAGGCTCGACACAGGAAAACAAAGGCTCAACACAGCATTACAAAGGCTCAACACAGCAACACCTCAGAGCTCAACACATCATCACATAAGCTCAACACAGCAATATTGCAGGTGTCCCAGCAAGAGCCTTCATCATCCAGTGAGCTGCAGGTTAGGTCGAGTGAACACTACAACATTCAGGAGATCTGACCCTTACGGCAGGTAGGTGGAGAGACACCCCCAGAGAGAGAGAGAGAGAGAGAGAGAGAGAGAGAGAGAGAGAGAGAGAGAGAGAGAGAGAGAGACAGACAGACAGACAGACAGACAGACAGACAGACAGACAGACAGACTAATGTTGATATCAAGAATTTCACTATCGTATCACTTCTCACCATTTATAGAATTATAAATTTTTTTCTCGAATCTTCACTTTCATCTGTGTTTTCACCCATTTCTCTTCCCTCTCTCTCTCTCTCTCTCTCTCTCTCTCTCTCTCTCTCTCTCTCTCTCTCTCTCTCTTCTCTCTCTCTCTCTCTCTCTCTCTCTCTCTCCCTTCCTCTCTCACATTTTCTTTTTCTTTCCGATTCTCTTTCAACGTGATTCTGTTTTGATAAATTTGTTGCAACACTTTCTTCTTCTTAGCTAAGTTTGCCTGGCTAGTTCCGTTTGCCTGAGCTCCAGCTCTTGGGCTCACCTCTGTGCTTTCCACTGGCCTGATGTGGATCGGTCGTAGCTTGTCTTCAAACTGTGTATTTGTGTTTTGACTGTTGTGAGTAGCTCTCTAGTCTGCTCCCTGCTCTGTTGTCTGCTTTACTCTTTATTCTGTTCCTTGCTCTGCTGTCTGCTTTGTTCTCAACTCTGCTTCCTGCTCTGCTGTGCTGTCTAGTCTGCTTCCTGCTCTGCTGTCTGCTGTGCTCTCTAGTCTGCTTCCTGCTCTGTTGTCTGCTGTCCTGTCTAGTCTGCTTCCTGCTCTGCTGTCTGCTGTGCTATCTAGTCTGCTTCCTGCTCTGTTGTCTGCTGTGCTGTCTAGTCTGCTTCCTGCTCTGCTGATTGCTGTGCTGTCTAGTCTGCTCCCTGCTCTGATGTCTGCTGTGCTGTCTAGTCTGCTCCCTACTCTGCTGTGCTGTCTAGTCTGCTTCCTGCTCTGCTGTCTGCTGTGCTATCTAGTCTGCTTCCTGCTCTGTTGTCTGCTGTGCTGTCTAGTCTGCTTCTCCCTCTGCTGATTGCTGTGCTGTCTAGTCTGCTCCCTGCTCTGATGTCTGCTGTGCTGTCTAGTCTGCTCCCTACTCTGCTGTGCTGTCTAGTCTGCTCCCTGCTCTGCTGTCTGCTCTATCTCTCTGGTCTGCTCTTAAGTCTAACTGTTGACACCTTCTCTCCGCTCTCATCCCAGATGGACCGCAAATTGAATCTCTAAGTCGATCTTTCTTTCTCATAAAAATATTTATATATAATTTAGTTTTCAGTCAGGCTGCTGCCAGTCCTCGTTACATTCACAACAAAAACTTTCAACAAAATAAAAATTACCACTACTACTACTACTGCTACTATTATTATGATTACTACTGCTACTACTAATAATAATAATCATAATAACCATCAGAAAAATGTTTGAATCTTAAGGCGACTTTCGGTCCATGTTGGATCACTGAGAAGTCACGATTGAGGCAAGAAAAGAAGAGAAGGTCAGAAGACACAACGGGAGAGGGGGGGTGGGGGTGGAAATAAGGAAGTGGTGATAGTAGTAGTAGTAGTAATAGTAGTAGTAGTAGTAGTAGTAGTAGTAGTAGTAGTAGTAGTAGTAGTAGTAGTAGTAGTAGTAGTAGTAGTAGTAGTAGTAGTAGTAGTAGTAGTAGTAGTAGTAGTAGTAGTAGTGGTAGTGGTGGTGTTGGTAGTAGTAGTAGTGGTAGTGGTGGTGTTGGTGGTGATAGTAGTAGTAGTAGTAGTAGTATGGTGGTGGTGTTGGTGGTGATAGTAGTAGTAGTAGTAGTGGTGGTAGTGGTGGTGTTGGTGGTGATAGTAGTAGTAGTAATAGTAGTAGTGGTAGTGGTGGTGTTGGTGGTGATAGTAGTAGTGGTGGTAGTGGTGGTGTTGTTGGTGATAGTAGTAGTAGTGGTAGTGGTGGTGTTGGTGGTGATAGTAGTAGTAGTAGTAGCGGTGGTAGTGTTGGTGGTGATAGTAGTAGTAGTAGTAGTAGTGGTGGTAGTGGTGGTGTTGGTGGCGATAGTATTAGTAGTAGTAGTAGTGGTGGTAGTGGTGGTGTTGGTGGTGATAGTAGTAGTAGTAGCAGTGGTAGTGGTGGTGTTGGTGGTGATAGTAGTAGTAGTAGTAGTAGTAGTGGTAGTGGTGGTGTTGGTGGTGATAGTAGTAGTAGTAGTAGTAGTAGTGGTAGTGGTGTTGGTGGTGATAGTAGTAGTAGTAGTAGTAGTAGTAGTAGTAGTAGTAGTAGTTGTGGTAGTAGTAGTAGAGTAGTAGTGGTAGTGGTGGTGTTGGTGGTGATAGTAGTAGTAGTAGTAGTAGTAGTAGTAGTAGTGGTAGTGGTGGTGTTGGTGGTGATAGTAGTAGTAGTAGTAGTAGTAGTAGTAGTAGCAGTAGTAGTAGTGGTAGTGGTGGTGTTGGTGGTGATAGTAGTAGTAGTAGTAGTAGTAGTAGTAGTAGTAGCAGTAGTAGTAGTAGTAGTAGTAGTAGTGGTAGTGGTGGTGTTGGTGGTGATAGTAGTAGCAGTAGTAGTAGTGGTAGTGGTGGTGTTGGTGGTGATAGTAGTAGTAGTAGTAGTAGTAGTAGTAGTAGTGGTAGTGGTGGTGTTGGTGGTGATAGATAGTGTAGTTAGAGTAGTAGTAGTAGATGGTAGTGGTGGTGTTGGTGGTGATAGTAGTAGTAGTAGTAGTAGTAGTAGTAGTAGTATGGTAGTGGTGGTGTTGGTGGTGATAGTAGTAGTAGTAGTAGTGGTAGTGGTGGTGTTGGTGGTGATAGTAGTGTAGTAGTAGTAGTATAGTAGTGTAGTGGTGTGTTGGTGGTGATAGTAGTAGTAGTAGTAGTAGTGTAGTAGTTGTAGTAGTAGCAGTAGTAGTAGTGTTGGTGGTGATAGTAGTAGCAGTAGTAGTAGTGGTGTTGGTGGTGATAGTAGTAGCAGTAGTAGTAGTGGTGTTGGTGGTGATAGTAGTAGCAGTAGTAATAGTGGTGTTGGTGGTATAGTAGTAGCATTAGTAGTAGTGGTGTTGGTGGTGATAGTAGTAGCAGTAGTAGTAGTGGTGTTGGTGGTGATAGTAGTAGCAGTAGTAGTAGTGGTGTTGGTGGTGATAGTAGTAGTCTCTTGGTGACTGTTACCAGCCTTGGTAGTCTGACCTGTTATAATCACTTCACTATCACGTTAAAGGTCACCTTAAAGAATATGTATCACCTTATTTCTTTTTCACCATCACCATGATGATGATGATGATGATGATGATGATGATGATGATGATGATGATGATGATGATGATGATGATGACAATGACGAGAATAATGATGATAATGAAAGATAATATTCATTGTGATCCCATACATTAAAAAAAAATCCCAGGACTAAAACCCCGAAACTTCCCCTTCCCCATTCCCCTCCCCTATCTCCCCCTCCCTCCCTGCTGCCTTCCCCCAGTAACACGATACACTCCAGCCTGTACAATATCCAACAAAATTGCGAGTGGTTGCCGGCCTATTTAACCGGACGAGCCTGATTGGAGGGGAGGGGAGTGGGGAGAGGGGGAGAGGGAGAGAGAGAGAGAGAGAGAGAGAGAGAGAGGTGTTTTGAATGGGTTGTTAAAGCAAATGTGGGGGAAAAAAAAGGTTGGTGCAGTGGTTGCCTTTGCTCGTTTTTATTTTTAATTGAAGTAATGGATAATAGTTCAGTAATATTGAAAAGAATATATATTTTTATATAAACAAAACAACACTGTAAAAAAAAGAGTGAAATTCTAAGCGCTTTTGTGATTTCTCACATTATCAAAAACCTTGATAATGTGAGAAATTACGAAAGCCCTTGGAATTTTACTGTTTTTTTCACACTAGTTGTTTAGCGTATTGTGATATCAGCTGTTTACTGTGATCTTATTACATAACACAAGGACCGTCTCCCACCAAGAGTCTAACATAAAGACACACATGTACCCGGCTGTATCATCTCCTTCCGCTTCACAGTATAGTATGCAGAACGAACCGCTTGGCGATGGGAACCTTTGGTTGTAGATCTCTCGCACTCTCGTGTGTCGTCAAGAGCTATGCATAGATCCTGACGAAGCACGAGAGTGCGAAATTTATAGAGCTAAAGATTTTCATCCACGTGGCTTGTTCTGCATTGTTAAGATCGCCTGTTTGCGACTGTATTGTAGATTATATTATGTACGTGGCGGCCTTATTTAGATTCCCACGCAATATGGCTACCATGTTTCCTGTATAGGATGGTGACTCCATCCGGGAACTTCTAGCGGCCATCGGACCTGAGTACTAAGGCTGACGTTCTGCTAGGCAATACGCTGTGGCAAGACTTCGCTTGACGTTTTCATGTTAGACATGTTTCCCTTCTGACGAAAGACAGATGAGATCATTGAGTCGAAATTTATCATTTGATGGGCTGACGCAAATACACGTGTGTCTGGTGAGTCTTGGGGCGGCTTGGCGAAGAGCTACACCAAATCGAATGACCTGGGGGTCGAGGCGAGTGCCCAGGGAGGAATTAGAGAGAACTCAAAAGAAATCTATAGTAAGCTAAGCCATCAGTGCTAGGGGTCAGCTTTCTCCATTCCTGAGGCATTGCCTGGCAATGTCTGGGCGATTTTAGCCATGAAAAGGACTGTTTGTGGTCCCTGGGAGAACCTGATCTTCTTTAAGTATCAAGAAGGTTCTTCTACTGAGCTGTTGCTGGTGCTTCCATGAACTTAGGGTGGTGGGTTCCTACAGCACCTCTCAAGCGGTCTGGGACTCCTTCACTAGTTCACTGGATACAATTCACGAAGACAGAAATGCAGTTAATGATTTCTGTATTGCTATTAGCCAACCAACCATTTTAACCCAGTTCTCTCCGCCCTCATAGCTCATCAACTAACACATTCGGTAACACCACTAATACAATCAGCAACGCTAACGCAATCAGTAACACCACCAACACACCCTGCAACACCACTAACACAATCAGTAACACCACCAACACACCCTGCAACACCACTAACACAATCAGTAACACCACCAACACACCCTGCAACACCACTAACACAATCAGTAACACCACCAACACACTCTGCAACACCACTAACACAATCAGCAACACCACCAACACACCCTGCAACACCACTAACACAATCAGTAACACCACCAACACACCCTGCAACACCACTAACACAATCAGTAACACCACCAACACACTCTGCAACACCACTAACACAATCAGCAACACCACCAACACACCCTGCAACACCACTAACACAATCCCGGGGTCTCTCGCTCACACTGTTTTCGAAGTATAGAAAAGAAATATATGTCAACATTTTTTTTCCTCCTTTCCAGCCATTCATAAACAATTTTTGTCATCCTTCATAATGACGAATTCGAAAGAATTCTTTGGTTGTACACAAATTCGAAGGGAAAACTTTTAGGGTTGTGGTTTGTCGTAGGGATGTCTATTGTTGTCATATTGTCTCTTCTCTGTCTCTCTCTGTCTCTCTCCGTCTCTCTCTCTCTCTCTCTCTCTCCTCTCTCTCTCTCTCTCTCCCTCAGCCTCTCATAATTGTTTCTCTGGCAAGGGGATACTGAGGGATTTACTCGCTGTAGCAGGCATAGAAAAAAGTGAACAAATTAATTACCGAAGTTTCCCATCAGTAAAAAATACAGAAAATATATAGAAAAAATAGAATATAAATACTGAGAGAGAGAGAGAGAGAGAGAGAGAGAGAGAGACCCATCCTGGATAGATCTGTCATTTCAGCAGAGCCTTCAACATAGGAGGGATGTGGGTGGCCTTACTGTTATGTACAAGGCCAATATTGTCAAAGTACCACACTTGGATCCACTTCGAGGACAGCGTGAAACAAGCTTTTATACCACAAGACGGGCAGAAAGCAGCAACTTCACTCTAGCTGTACCCTTCTCCAGAACATCATTCCATCTGAGATCATATATACCCAGGATGACTCGAGTATGGAACACATTCGTACAGCATTATGATATCAACGAGATAAAGTCAGTTGATCAAATGAAAATGCTGGCCCACAGATGGCTCCAACTTCATCCTGTTCCCTACTTGTATGTCTCGTAACAATAAAAATGCTTTCAAATGAGCTGATGTAGGTAACAGCTCTTAGCTTGTCAATAAAGTTAGGAATCCTTAACCTGTAAATAGCTTGTCAATAAAGCTAGGGATCCTTAACCTAACCTTGCCAAACCCTGTGTAGAAAGAGAAAGAGAGAGAGAGAGAGAGAGAGAGAGAGAGAGAGAGAGAGAGAGAGAGAGAGAGAGAGAGAGAGAGAGAGAGAGAGAGAGAGAGAGAGAGAGAGAGAGAGAGAGAGAGAGAGAGAGAGAGAGAGAGAGAGAGAGAGAGAGAGAGAGAGAGAGAGAGAGAGAGAGAGAGGAAACTAAGACCAGGCATGCAGAGGTGAAGCTCGTACGTGGGAGCAGGAGAGGGTGGGAGGAGGGAATGGGAGAAAGCATAGGTGTGAACAGAGGGGAATGGAGAAGGGAAAGGTGGATAAAAGAGGAAGGAAAGTAAATAGAAAAGATGGTAAAATGATTCAGAACCAAACCCGCCTTGAATTCTCAACGCTCCTACAATACCGTGGGTAAGATACAACGAAACAAGTGTACTCCCCCATGCTGCTTCTAAAACAACACTTAGTCACTCAAGACCTCTAACAACACCCAGAGTCACTCAAGACCTCTAACAACACCCACAGTCACTCAAGACCTCTAACAACACCCAGAGTCACTCAAGACCTCTAACAACACCCACAGTCACTCAAGACCTCTAACAACACCCAGAGTCACTCAAGCCTCTAACAACACCCACAGTCACTCAAGACCTCTAAACACACCCAGAGTCACTCAAGACCTCTAACAACACCCAGAGTCACTCAAGACCTCTAACAACACCCAGAGTCACTCAAGACCTCTAACAACGCCCACAGTCACTCAAGACCTCTAACAACACCCACAGTCACTCAAGACCTCTAACAACACCCAGAGTCACTCAAGACCTCTAACAACACCCACAGTCACTCAAGACCTCTAACAACGCCCACAGTCACTCAAGACCTCTAACAACGCCCACAGTCACTCAAGACCTCTAACAACGCCCACAGTCACTCAAGACCTCTAACAACACCCAGAGTCACTCAAGACCTCTAACAACACCCACAGTCACTCAAGACCTCTAACAACACCCAGAGTCACTCAAGACCTCTAACAACACCCAGAGTCACTCAAGACCTCTAACAACACCCAGAGTCACTCAAGACCTCTAACAACACCCAGAGTCACTCAAGACCTCTAACAACACCCAGAGTCACTTAAGACCTCTAACAACACCCAGAGTCACTCAAGACCTCTAACAACACCCACAGTCACTCAAGACCTCTAACAACACCCAGAGTCACTCAAGACCTCTAACAACACCCAGAGTCACTCAAGACCTCTAACAACACCCAGAGTCACTCAAGACCTCTAACAACACCCAGAGTCACTCAAGACCTCTAACAACGCCCACAGTCACTCAAGACCTCTAACAACACCCACAGTCACTCAAGACCTCTAACAACACCCAGAGTCACTCAAGACCTCTAACAACACCCAGAGTCACTCAAGACCTCTAAAAACACCCAGAGTCACTCAAGACCTCTAACAACACCCCACAGTCACTCAAGACCTTAACAACACCCAGAGTCACTCAAGACCTTTTAACAACACCAGAGTCACTCAAGACCTCTAACAACACCCAGAGTCACTCAAGACCTCTAACAACACCCAGAGTCACTCAAGACCTCTAACAACACCCACAGTCACTCAAGACCTCTAACAACACCCACAGTCACTCAAGACCTCTAACAACACCCACAGTCACTCAAGACCTCTAACACCTACATTCATCTACTCCGCTTCTAACAACACCCACACTCATCCACGCCCCTTCTAACAATATCCATACTCGTCTAAGTGGCTTCTAACAACACCCACACTAATCTACGCCACTTCTAACAACACCCACACTCATCTACGCCACTTCTAACAATATCCACACTAGTCTAAGTGGCTTCTAACAACACCCACACTAATCTACGCCACTTCTAACAACACCCACACTCATCCACGCCCCTTCTAACAATATCCATACTCGTCTAAGTGGCTTCTAACAATACCCACACTAATCTACGCCACTTCTAACAACACCCACACTCATCTACGCCACTTCTAACAATATCCACACTAGTCTAAGTCGCTTCTAACAACACCCACACTCATCTACGCCCCTTCTAACAATATCCACACTAGTCAAAGTCGCTTCTAACAACACCCACACTCATCTACGCCCCTTCTAACAATATCCACACTAGTCTAAGTCGCTTCTAACAACACCCACACTCATCCACGCCCCTTCTAACAATATCCACACTCGTCTAAGTCGCTTCTAACAACACCCACACTCATCTACGCCACTTCTAACAATACCCACACTCATCTACGCCACTTCTAGCAACATCCACACTCGCCTAAGTCGATTTTAACAACATCCACACTCTTCTACGCCGCTTCTAACAACACCCACATTAACAACACCAGCGTCAGTCTTCCTACTTACCTGCAGCTCAGTGTTTGACGGTGTTAGAGGTGACACTTGCAGGTGATTAAGAAATCCAGGTGTAATACTGAGATAATTAGCTCGCAGCATCCTTTAAGATGCCCACGCGAGAGATGAACAATAGTGTTTACGAGATTGATGAGAGAGAGAGAGAGAGAGAGAGAGAGAGAGAGAGAGAGAGAGAGAGAGAGAGAGAGAGAGAGAGAGAGAGAGAGAGAGAGAGAGAGACAGACAGACAGACAGACAGAGAGAGAAGAGACAGAGAGAGACAGAGACACAGAGAGACAGGACAGACAGACAGACAGACACAGACAGACACAGACAGAGAGAGACAGAGAAGGAGAAGAGAGAGAGAGAGAGAGAGAGAGAGAGAGAGAGAGAGAGAGAGAGAGAGAGAGAGTACGAGTACATATTTTTTTGACAAGAGGTCAAAGGGTGTGACATTAGAATTAAGTAAGGTCATGCAGGAAGAAGAAAGGTCAAAGCGAGCTGTTGTATTATGCAGCTGCTGTCTCCCCCCCTTCCACCACCACATCCCTCCCCCGCCCCATCCCCCCGATGTACATTACTGTTGTAGTCCTGATGTTGCATTCTGCTACAACAGTTAGGGAAGGCTGCAGGTGAGAGAGCTCCCTTGTGAGCTATCTTTTTTAACCTGTCTCGCTCCCCCACTCTCTCACTCGGCTCCCTGTCACCCATTAAATGGGGAAAAAAGGGATTTATTTTACCCATTTGCCAGATGCAATGAGGCGAACGGAACTTTCAAGGGGAGGACAGGTACAATCTCTCTCTCTCTCTCTCTCTCTCTCTCTCTCTCTCTCTCTCTCTCTCTCTCCACAGACTTTTACAACGTTAGGGTATCTCCCTCTCTCTGTCTCTGTCTCTGTCTCTCTGTCTCACTGCTATATATGAGAGAATGTTCACAATATACGTAATTTTCTGCACTTCGCACATCTAGAGACATAAACATGAACTCAATTACAGGCGGGTACAGGCAGAGTTACAGGCAGGTACAGGCAGTTACAGGCAGGTATAGGCAGAGTTACAGGTAGGTACAGGCAGAGTTACAGGTAGGTACAGGCAGAGTTACAGGTAGGTACAGGCAGAGTTACAGGCAGGTACAGGAAGAGTTACAGGCAGGTACAGGCAGAGTTACAGATACAGAGTTGAAGATACAAGTAAATGTCGTGGTGGGTAATATGTGCAAGACAGGTATGCAATACCGACAAGATGAAAATTAAGACACGTGTGCAACATCTGGGTATCTTTATTGTAGACGTTTCGCCATCCAGTGGCTTTATCAATACAGATTCTAGGACATAATTAGAAGACAGAAGACCTATATACAAAAGATGAGGTAATCAGTCCCTCAGCCTTGGAGGTGGTGTTTACAGCACCGTGGTCGTAGAGATTCTGAAGCACAGGTAAAGAGACTGGCGCTTATATAGGCTTATATATCTTTTGTATATAGTTCTTCTGTTATCTAATTATGTCCTAGAATCTGTATTGATAAAGCCACTGGATGGCGAAACGTCTACAATAAAGATAACCAGATGTTGCACAAGTGGGTAATATGATTAATTTAAAAGAAATTATAGACTAACTCTAGGTGAGAGTGCAACCAAAGCTTGTTAAACAGTAATGCAATGCTGCAACAAGTAAGCAGAAGGCGGAGTCTCAACGGCTGTATTCACACTGCCTCTCTTCTACTGAGTTTTTACCATCTCTTTGCAAAATATCCACTGTGAAAAAATATAGCATAAAGCTCCTGGGTCAAGGATATATACACAAAGATATGCATGTCTCTCAGTGTGTATATACACTGAGAGTTAACTTTAATGCCTATTTTAGGCATTAAAGTTGTCGTGGGAAAGTCAGCGATCAGTAAGCCAGCGAGGGTCAACAGTAAAATATTTAGTGGCCAGTGAAACAGTACTGTGACAGACGCTGCTGTTAAACATTTACAAATATAATGCAGTGAGAGTCTCAAAATCTGTATTCATAATAGAGTGACGACTAGTGGTAGTCTCGGGAGGAGCAGTGAGAGTTACACAGTGGTTATAACTGCAAGTTCCCACTGGTATCATCATATTCAATACCGACAACTTAATGAGTTAGATATAAGTGCAACACCTGGGTATCAACTTCCCAGCACCTTCAGCTTCCCAGCACCTTCAACTTCCCAGCACCTTCACCTTCCCAGCACCTTCAACTTCCCAGCACCTTCACCTTCCCAGCACCTTCAACTTCCCAGCACCTTCAACTTCCCAGCACCTTCAACTTCCCAGCACCTTCAACTTCCCAGCACCTTCAACTTCCCAGCACCTTCAACTTCCCAGCACCTTCAGCTTCCCAGCACCTTCAGCTTCCCAGCACCTTCAACTTCCCAGCACCTTCAACTTCCCAGCACCTTCAACTTCCCAGCACCTTCAACTTCCCAGCACCTTCAACTTCCCAACACTTTCACTTCCCAGCACCTTCAGCTTCCCAGCACCTTCAGCTTCCCAGCACCTTCAACTTCCCAGCACCTTCAACTTCCCAGCACCTTCAGCTTCCCAGCACCTTCAGCTTCCCAGCACCTTCAACTTCCCAGCACCTTCAACTTCCCAGCACCTTCAGCTTCCCAGCACCTTCAGCTTCCCAGCACCTTCAGTTTCCCCGCCCTTCACTTTCCCACACCTTCAACTTCCCACACCTTCACTTCCCGCACCCTTCACTTCCCAGCACCTTCATTTCCCAGCACCTTACCCCCCCAGCCCCTTCAGTTTCCCAGCCCCTTTCAGCTTCCCAGCACCTTCAACTTCCCGCACCTTCACTTCCCAGCACCTTACCTTCCCACCCCCAACTTCCCAAAACCTCCACTTACCGACCTTCAACTTCCCAGCCCCTTTAAATTCCCAGACCTTCAACTTTCCCAGCCCCTTAGTTTCCCCACCCCTTAAATTTTTCCCAACCTTCAACTCCCAAAAACCTCCCCTTTTCCCACACCCCCAAATTTCCCCAAACCCCACCTTACCAGCACCTTAAACTCCGCACCCTTCAACTTCCCCACTTCAATTTCCCCCGAAATTCAATTCCCAACACCTTCAATTTCCCCCGCACCCTCCCTTCCCACACCTCCAACCCCCTCCCAAAAAAACCCCCACCTTCCCAAACCCCCTTTCCCCAGACCTCCAACTTCCAGAACCTCCACCTTCCCACCACCCCCTTTTTCCCAGCACCTCCAATTTCCCAGCCCCTTCAATTTCCCCACACCCCCCCTTTCCCCACCCTTCAATTTCCCCAGCACCCCACCTTCCCCAGCCCCTTCAACTTCCCGCCCCTCCACCTTCCCGCACCTTCAACTTCCCACCCTCCACCTTTCCCAGCGCCTTCAACTTCCCACACCTTCAATTTCCAGCACCCCCACCCCCCAGCACCTCCAATTTCCCCCAGAACCTCCACCTTCCCACCTCCAACTTCCCAGCACCTTCAATTCCCCAGCACCTTCAATTTCCCACCCTTCAATTTCCCCCAGCCCCTTAACCCCACTTCAACTTCCCAACACTTTTTTTTCCAGCACCTCCACCTTCCCCCACCCCCAACTTCCCAAACCTTCACGTTCCGACACCTCCACCCCCCAGCACCTCCCCCTTTCCCAGAAACTCCAAACTCCTAACCTCCCCACGCACCTCCCCCTTCCCCCAGCACCCCCACCTTTCCCCACACCTCCACCCCCCAGCACCTCCCCCTTTCATTCCCCACACCCCCCCACCCCTTCCCCAGCACTTCCAGTTTCCCAGCACCTCGAACTTCGCGCCCCAAAACCCCCCCGGCACCTCCACCCCCCAGCCCTTCAATTCCTAGCACCTCCACCCCCCCACCCCTCCAACCCCTAGCATCTCCACCTTCCACCCCTCCACCTTCCCACACCTACACCCCCCAGTCCCTCCATTTTCCCCATCCCTTAAATTTCCTAGCCCTCCCCTTCCCAGCACCTCCATCTCCCAGCCCCCTCCATCCCCCAGACCTTAACTTCCCAGCCCTCCATTTTTCCCCAGCATCCCCAATTCCCAAAACCTCCCCCTTCCCAGACCTCCAACTTCCCCCACCCCTTTCACTTCCCCCAGCACCTAAAACTTCCCAGCACCTTTCAACTTCCCCACCTTCAACTTCCCCCAGCACCTTCAATTTCCCCAACACTTTCATTTCCCAGCACCTCCCCTTCCCAGCCCCTCCAACCCCCGGGACCTTCACTTCCGACCCCCCCCACCTTCCCAGCACCTCCACCTTCCAGCCCTCCAACTCCCTAGCCCCCCCACCTTACAGCCCTCCACCTTCCCAGCACCTCCCCCTTTCCCGCACCCCACCTTCCCAGCACCTCCACCTTTCATTTTCCCACCCTTCCGCCCCTTTCCCCAGCACCCCAGCTTCCCCCACCCCTCGAACTTGCGCACCCCCTTTCCCGGGCACCTCCCCTTCCAGCACCTTCAACTTCCTAGCACCTCCACCTTTCCCGCCCTCCAACTTCTAATCTCCCCCTTTTCCAGACCTCCACCTTCCCAGCACCCCCCCACTTCCCAGTACCTCCATCCCCCAGTACCTTCAACTTCCAGCCCCCCACCTTCCCAGCCCCCACTTCCCCACCCCCATTTTCCCCCAGTACCTTCAACTTCCTAGCACCTCCAACCTTTCCCAGCACCCCCAATTTCAAGCCCTCCAATTTCCCCCAGCACCCCCATTTCCCAGCACCCCATCTTCCCTACCTTAAACTTCCTAGCACCTCCACCTTCCCGCACCCCCCAAAATTTCCCCAAACACCCCCCACTTCCAACACCCCCAAATTTCCCCCGCAGTTTCCAACTTCCAGCACCCCCTCCCCCAGCACCCCCCAATTTCCCGCACCCCCAATTTTCCCCAGGCCATTTACTTCTTAATTAAAAATTAAAAACCCCGGGGCCCAAAAAGGGCTGTTATCCGGTTGAAAGGGAGCAAAATAAACACAGCAGAAAAACTTTTGACTTATATTATCCTTCACCAATTTAGAACAGAAGTATGTACACTATATACACTATGTACAGTGATAGGTATTAGTGCACTCCACGGTAAGCAAGGCAGAATAGAAGCCACTAGAGAGTAGACCGTGCTTCAACCAGCTCTAGAATGGGAATGACAAGGGCAGACAGGAGAGTGGTAACCACATAACCTCTGCGATTGCCAAAACCATCTTCTTATTGGCTGGAACGTGGGTACTAGTTGAACGACGGGGCCCCATCGTCAACCCTTAGTACCTGGTTCGCTGGTTTTGGGAAATAGCCTGTAAATGAGGGTGTGTACATGCGCCGAATAAAGGTTACGTACTCTTTGCATGCCACAGTTCCTCTCAAGGATGATAATAATCATACTACAAAAACGTGCGAAGTGAACACAAGCGCACATACGTACTTACACACAGACACACATACACACAAACACACACACACAAACACACACACACACACACACACACACACACACACACACACACACACACACACACACACACACACACACACACACAAACACACACACACAAACACACACACAAACACACACACACACACACACACACACAGGGAGAGTGACCTAGTAGCGACCAGTGAAGAGGCGGGGCCAGGAGCTTGGACTCGACCCCTGCAACCTCAACTAGGTGAGTACACACACACACACACACACACACACACACACACACACACACACACAGAGCTAAGGGGAATGTCCTATGAAGAAAGGTTAAGGGAAATCGGTCTGACGATACTGGAGGACAGGAGGGTCAGGGGAGACATGATAACGACATATAAAATACTGCGCGGAATAGACAAGGTGGACAAAGACAGGATGTTCCAGGGAGAGGACACACAAACAAGAGGTCACAATTGGAAGTTGAAGACGCAGATGAGTCAGAGAGATATTAGGAAGTATTTCTTCGGTCATAGAGTTGTCAGGCAGTGGAATAGCCTAGAAAGTGACGTAGTGGAGGCAGGAACCATACATAGTTTTAAGACGAGGTTTGATTAAGCTCATGGAGCAGGGAGAGAGAGGGCCCAATAGCAACCGGTGAAGAGGCGGGGCCAGGAGCTAAGACTCGACCCCTGCAACCACAAATAGGTGAGTACACACACACACACACACACACACACACACACACACACACACACACACACCACACACACACACACACACACATACACACACACACACACACACACACACACACACACACACACACACACACACACACACAACACACACACACACACACACACACACACACACACACACACACACACACACACACACACACACACACACACACACACACACACACACACACACACACACACACACACACACACACACACACACACACACACACACACACACACACACCACACACACACACACACACACACACACACACACACACACACACACAACACACACACACACACACACACACACACACACACACTCACACACACACACACACACACACACACACACACACACACACACACACACACACACACACACACACACACACACACACACCACACACACACACGGCTTTGATGTGGTGCTGCTGAAGTTAACTTGTTAAGGTCGGATCCAACAGCTTAAGTGCACTGACGAGAAAGAGAGAGAGAGAGAGAGAGAGAGAGAGAGAGAGAGAGAGAGACAGACAGACAGACAGACAGTTAGAGGAGGTGGAGAGAGAGAAGGAACACACATCTGACCTATAACTACGACGTGTGTAATACTACAGAATGATACCAAAAGTTAAACAATGCCAGACTGCTCAACACTGTAGGGAAGTAAAAAAACAATAGAGAAAAGGTCACAGAGGGTGAACGTTGAACATTCTCACAGAAACGCTAGAATGAACCTCCTCATTAAGGTCGGAGAATAACTACGCCGTGGGCTGTGGATAGTGGAGGCCAGAGCCGACGCCATTCATAGAGTGACTATACCCTAAGGAATAGATATGTGAGAACCTAGTGAGATAGAGTCAGAAAAGATAGAACTAAAGGGGATAGAAGGATAGAATCAAGGGGGATAGAATTCATAGGGATAGAACACTAGGAAGATAGAATACCAGTTAACAAGACTCATGGATGATTTAACATAGATTATATTAATCAGGTGTAATTTAACGGGAGGGACCAGAAACTGGAGACCAACACTTGGTTCAGTTTACACGAGTACATCTAGGCGTATACATCTAGGTGTACTCACCTAGATGTACTCACCTAGTGTACTCACCTAGGTGTACTCAGATGTACTCACCTATGTATAATCACCTAGATGTACTCACCTAGTGTACTCACCTAGGTGTACTCAGATGTACTCACCTATGTGTACTCACCTAGGTGTACTTACTTAGATGTACCTGCACCTAGGTGAGTACACCTAGGTGAGTACACCTAGGTGATTACACATAGGTGAGTACACCTAGGTGAGTACACCTAGGTGAGTACATCTTGGTGAGTACACCTAGGTGAGTACATCTAGGTGAGTACACCTAGGTGAGTACACCTAGGTGAGTACATCTTGGTGAGTACACCTAGGTGAGTACACCTAGGTGAGTACACCTAGGTGAGTACACTAGGTGAGTACACTAGGTGAGTACACCTAGGTGAGTACACCTAGGTGAGTACATGCACTTTAACCTCTGGTGCCTAAAAATAATTGTAAGGAACCAGAGACCCGTATATAACATGTATGTCAGAGTGTGGTCGACCTCCCCTCTCTCTCTCTCTCTCTCTCTCTCTCTCTCTCTCTCTCTCTATCTATCTATCTATCTATCTATCTATCTATCTATCTATCTATCTTAGTGAGAGAGTCGGGGTAAAATATTCATAAGGCTACAAACTTAACACTATATTCTCTTTTTTTTTTTCTTAGCTAAAATTGATATCATCGTTTTTTCGTTGTTTTACGTCTGCAGATTCCCGTTTTCTGGTTACGAGATTCCCGTTTTGTATTCCAGGGATTCCCCTTTTGAATTCCAATGAATTTTCACAGATTCCAGTTTTCTGTCGTGCGGCATTTCCAAAATATTAAAGTTACCGTTTTCTAAAAAAAAATTTGGGGGTTCTATTAGATTCCCGTTTTCTGTTTTGTATAAAATCATACAGTATTTTGATTCCCGATTTCTTCACGAATATTCGTATATACTCTTTTCATTTATTCGTGAATATTCATGCTTTATTGATGAATACTAACATTCTCATCGCAAATATTCCTTATTCCTAGAAAAGATTCCCGTTTTCTACGTGGATATTCCCGTTTTCCTCGTGAATATTCCCGTTTTCTTTTGCTCTTTTTCGGAGGCACTTCCCAGATTTTAGTCAGCTGTCTCCTCCGTCTCAATTTAGTGGTGAGAAAGAAATTTCGTGCAGTTTATTGCCCCCAGTCTTCATATTTAATGTATATATTCATACATAAATGCATAATTCCTTGTATACAGCCACACATATACGAGATACATACATATGCCTACATAAAAAGCACACACACACATATATACACATACACAAACAAGGACCCCAAGTCACTTTGTCTGACTTTTTTGGTTTATCCTAGGTAATTTACACTATGTATGATAATTGTGTATGATAATTGTGTATGATAATTGTACTTATGTCCACCTGTGTCTAAACTTACACACACATAAAGGCCAAGTGTCTAAGGACAAGTGCCTTTTACAAACGGTAACTAACACATTATGCCATAACTCGTCTATTGTACCTTGTTTTCAAGCACAATTTCAAGGCTTCTGGAGCCCGTCATACCTATTATTGAAGGTGTGTATGTAATCTGTTACAACCCGCTTCCCCTCTCACGATAATACAGATATACACCCGGAAGTGTATGTCTTTTAGTACGCGTAAAGTGAAAAATGACTTCTGTCCGATATTAAATGAAAGATAATGTGTATATACACCGAGATATGTCTCGCTGTATATACACCGAGACATGTCTCTCGCTGTATATACACCGAGACATGTCTCTCGCTGTATATACACCGAGACATGTCTCTCGCTGTATATACACCGAGACATGTCTCTCGCTGTATATACACCGAGACATGTCTCTCGCTGTATATACACCGAGATATGTCTCTCGCTGTATATACACCGAGATATGTCTCTCGCTGTATATACACCGAGACATGTCTCTCACTGTATCTACACCGAGACATGTCTCTCGCTGTATATACACCGAGACATGTCTCTCGCTGTATATACACCGAGACATGTCTCTCGCTGTATCTACACCGAGACATGTCTCTCGCTGTATATACACCGAGACATGTCTCTCGCTGTATATACACCGAGACATGTCTCTCGCTGTATATACACCGAGACATGTCTCTCGCTGTATCTACACCGAGACATGTCTCTCGCTGTATATACACCGAGACATGTCTCTCGCTGTATATACACCAAAAGGTGTAAGTCTATACAGTGAAAACTTAGGTAAGACACATGTGCAGTAGTTAGGTGTCTTTATTTCGAAATAAAAATACCTAACTGTTGCACATGTGTCTTACCTAACAACCTGTCGGTATTTTATACCATTTTAATGTTCACAGTGAAAAGTGTATGTCTCTCGGTGTATATGTTTTGAAATGTCTAAATGAACTGGATTTGCAAAGACGTGTACCTTCTATGGGCTAGCGGAAAGGCGGGGGTGTTGAACCTCGACCTCTCACACATAAACAACTGGATACCAGAAAGGGAGTATACTGAGAAGTGTATGTCTCTCGGTGTATATGCACTGAGAGGTGTATGTCTCTCAGTGTATATGCACTGAGAGGTGTATGTCTCTCAGTGTATATGCACTGAGAGGTGTATGTCTCTCAGTGTATATGCACTGAGAGGTGTATGTCTCTCAGTGTATATGCACTGAGAAGTGTATGTCTCTCGGTGTATATGCACTGAGAGGTGTATGTCTCTCAGTGTATATGCACTGAGAGGTGTATGTCTCTCGGTGTATATGCACTGAGAGGTGTATGTCTCTCAGTGTATATGCACTGAGAGGTGTATGTCTCTCAGTGTATATGCACTGAGAGGTGTATGTCTCTCAGTGTATATGCACTGAGAGGTGTATGTCTCTCAGTGTATATGCACTGAGAGGTGTATGTCTCTCAGTGTATATGCACTGAGAGGTGTATGTCTCTCAGTGTATATGCACTGAGAGTTGTATGTCTCTCAGTGTATATGCACTGAGAGGTGTATGTCTCTCAGTGTATATGCACTGAGAGGTGTATGTCTCTCAGTGTATATGCACTGAGAGGTGTATGTCTCTCAGTGTATATGCACTGAGAGGTGTATGTCTCTCAGTGTATATGCACTGAGAGGTGTATGTCTCTCAGTGTATATGCACTGAGAGGTGTATGTCTCTCAGTGTATATGCACTGAGAGGTGTATGTCTCTCAGTGTATATGCACTGAGAGGTGTATGTCTCTCAGTGTATATGCACTGAGAGGTGTATGTCTCTCAGTGTATATGCACTGAGAGGTGTATGTCTCTCAGTGTATATGCACTGAGAGGTGTATGTCTCTCGGTGTATATGCACTGAGAGGTGTATGTCTCTCAGTGTATATACACCCAGATTAACTTAATTTCTGTTTTAGGTGTTAAAGTATTCTTGACTGGTGATAAACATGAAATAATCAACCTTAATGACCCTCGTGTGGTGAACAACGAGACAAGCAGCCTTAATGACCCTGGAGTATATTTGGAGAGGGGCGCAGGGATCAACGCCCCCGCGGCCCGGTCTGAGACCAGGACTCATGGTGGATCAGGGTCTGATTCTGCACAAACTCGTCATTTCAAAAGTTCCTTGTGGATTTTGCGAGTATCCAGCGTCCACCTACAACCTCTTGCTTGGACCTCTAATCCAAGTCTTTCTAGATCATAAGTATGTTTCACGTTGTGGTCATATCTCCTCTTGTCCTACCTTTCCTCAGTCGTAATATTTCCTCGTATCTCTCGCCCATCAGACCCATTACCAGTCTGGATTCAAACTTTTCAACTCTTCTGGGGCTTCTTTTACGTGCTTGGCAGTGTAATTGGGTAGTTATTTACGTTTATTAGTGATTAAAAGAATAGAATTGAGCTCGTTAATCATATTTTTTTAATTTGTCATAATTAGGAATCTTGGAAGGTACGACAGCCAAGTGAAGGTTCACTAGTTGTTGTTGTCGTGGTTGTTGTTGTTGTCGTGGTTGTTGTTGTCGTGGTTGTTGTTGTTGTCGTGGTTGTTGTTGTTGTCGTGGTTGTTGTTGTTGTCTGTTGTGCGTGGTTGTTGTTGTTGTCGTGGTTGTTGTTGTTGTCGTGGTTGTTGTTGTTGTCGTGGTTGTTGTTGTTGTCGTGGTTGTTGTTGTTGTCGTGGTTGTTGTTGTTGTCGTGGTTGTTGTTGTTGTCGTGGTTGTTGTTGTTGTCGTGGTTGTTGTTGTTGTCGTGGTTGTTGTTGTTGTCGTGGTTGTTGTTGTTGTCGTGGTTGTTGTTGTTGTCGTGGTTGTTGTTGTTGTCGTGGTGGTTGTGTGTGTTGTTGTTGTTGTTGTCGTCGTGGTTATTGTTGTTGTTACGGCTGATGTGGGCGTTGTTGTCGTGGCTGTTGGTGTGGTTGTTGTTACTGCTGATGTTGTTGTTGTTATTGCTGTTGTTGTCGTGGTTGTCGCTGCTGCTGATGTTGTTGTTGTTTTAGTTTTTTCCTTCTACTTCGTCGTCTTTTCCTTTTCACATCTTCTTCTCCTCCTCCTCCTCCTCCTAATCCTCATCCTCCTCCTAATCCTCCTCCTCTTCCTAATCCTCCTCCTCCTCCTAATCCTTCTCTTCCTCCTAATCCTCCTCCTCCCAATCCTCCTCCTCCTAATCCTCCTCCTCCTAATCCTCCTCCTCCTCCTAATCCTCATCCTTCTAATCCTGCTGCTCCTCCTCCTAATCCTAATCCTCCTCCTAATCCTCCTCCTCCTAATCCTCCTCCTCCTCCTAATCCTCCTCCTCCTCCTCCTAATCCTCCTCCTCCTCCTAATCCTCCTCCTCCTCCTAATCCTTCTCTTCCTCCTAATCCTCCTCCTCCCAATCCTCCTCCTCCTAATCCTCCTCCTCCTAATCCTCCTCCTCCTCCTAATCCTCCTCCTAATCCTGCTCCTCCTCCTAATCCTCCTCCTAATCCTCCTCCTAATCCTCCTCCTCCTAATCCTCCTCCTCCTCCTAATCCTCCTCCTCCTCCTAATCCTCCTCCTCCTCCTACTCCTTCTCCACCTCCTTCTCCTTCTTCTTCTTGTGATCTCCTCGTTGTTTCCACTTGACCTGGCGAGAATGACCTTCACCCTGGACTCTCTCCTCTAGGATGCTATTGAGGCAGTTCACTACTCCGTGAAGACCGTTTATACAGTGTCCACTAGTCGCTTGTGTTTATGGTGTTTATTATAGTGTCTTCTAGCTACCAGTGTTTATCTTGTTTGTTATAGTGTCACCGCGAGGTCTGGTCATGGACCGGGCCGAGGGGGCGCTGACCCCCAGGACACCCTCCAGGAATAACTTCAATAATAGCTCTTACCTAGAAATGAACCAAGTGAAACACACACACACACACACACACACACACACACACACACACACACACACACACACACACACACACACCAGCACACACAAAAATTCATAAACTAAAATACCGACGAGCGGAACTAAAAACATGCAGATTTTAATTGTAAAATGCAGAGCGGCATATTTTTATTAGACACACTGAACAAGGGTACTAAAAACAGGGTAACCGTGTGCAAAAATAAAACAAAAACATTGATCTGGGCTGTGATGGTAACCATTAACGGAGTTGGGTTAAGTGGCAGCACAGGGTTCCCTTAACATGTTCTGAAGGAGAGTGGAGGCAGGTGTAAAGGGTCCTGTGTACGAGGGTCGGAAGCAGTGCACTTAAGTGGCTGTGTAAAACACTGTTTATATACGTCACTGACATTAACCATTAGGGCTAAATAAGCACCTCAATGGTGACCTAAGGGGTGAGGAACCTTTATTATGCTGGAAGGCAGCATTAAGGTTAGCTGTAATCTAATAAGGTCGTATTCAAGAAACTCTGATTAGATGTACTGGAAAAGGTGGCTTTAGGTGCTGAACCAAAAGCCCGGAAAGGCATCACGGTACTGACTTTAACCATTATTATTAATGGTCTAAATTAAAGGGAATAATGTGGGAAACTCTGTGATATCTGTCGGCTTGACGTAGTCTCTCCTGTCACTCCTTTCTACCGGATTTAACCTCATCCATCACTCCTGGTTTGACCAATTCCATATCCTCCTTCCCATTCTTCGCCCAAAACTGACCTCATTCATGACACCCGATGACCTGACGTGATCCACCAGTCTGTCATGCATGTGACTTGCAGCCTGATGTGACCCATCTCAGTCTGCAACAACAATAGCAACAGCAACTCCAGGCTAACGCATTCCTGGCGTGGAACTTGATGCAATAGACACACAATATTCAATAACTGATGACACTGGTATCGTTAGCGTGGCCAGGGAATCCAGTCCGTCCAAGGCCAGATGCCTCTACACAATTCCCGCTGGCAGTGTTATTATATATTTGACGTAAAATTCAGTGGTCTTCAACCTTCCTACACAAATGGGCCACATTTGATGGTCAAATGTGTGACGAGGGCCGCATCCATTTCGTAGAATGGCCACATTCGGCCCGAGGGCCGCTGGTTGGTGACCACTGATGCAAATGGTTTAGTCACAAGAGAAGAGCTGGTGTTCCTTTTTCATATATATATATATATATATATATATTTTCTGTCATATATTTCAACACTCATTGTATTCTATAAGGTCGAAGTTTTTGTTAATACTTTCGTTGTTAACCAAAACATTTTAATATCCTCTCGGCGCCGCTTTGTTTTTTGTTCCGGTTTACAGTTCACAGCCCTTTTGTTATCTATATAAATGAAGTTGTTTTGACGTATTTGAACGAGCGTGTGAACCAGTGCATGAACAAGTGCGTGAACCAGTGTTTGAACTTGTGAACCAGAGTTCGAACGTGTGAAGCAGTGTTCGAACGTGTGAACTAGTGTTCGAACGTGTGAACCAATGTTCAAACGTGTGAACCAGTGTTCGAACGTGTGAAGCAGTGTTCGAACGTGTGAAGCAGTGTTTGAACTTGTGAACCAGTGTTCGAACGTGTGAACCAGTGTTCGAACGTGTGAAGCAGTGTTTGAACTTGTGAACCAGTGTTCGAACGTGTGAACCAGTGTTCGAACGTGTGAACCAGTGTTCGAACGTGTGAACCAATGTCTGAACGTATGAACCAGTGCTCGAACGTGTGAACCAGTGTTCGAAAGTGTGAACCAGTGCTCGAACGTGCGAACCAGTGTTCGAAAGTGTGAACCAGTGTTCGAACGTGTGAACCAGTGTTCGAACGTGTGAACCAGTGTTCGAACGTGTGAACCAGTGTTCGAACATGTGAACCACGTTTGAACGTGTGACAGTGCTACAACGTGCGAATCCAGTTCACAAGGAACCATTTTTCGAATTATTTCGACGACACACCAAAACAATTTGAAGGAACATTCCCAACCATTCAAGGATCCTTTCAAAACCAAAATCATTTTTATGTGACCCATTTCTAGTCTGGAAAGACAACGAGAACATTTGACTGTGAACCGTTCGACTGTAACCATGTTCGAATGGAACCATGTTCACGCGGAACCATGTCAACTTTTGTACACCGTAAACTGTCCATGTTCAGTGTCAATTAATAATGATATCAATATTATTAACATTTTTATATATTATTAAATAAACACATTTGGTTTACATAATGTTAAAATCTACAACCTGAAATAATTCTGTTTTACACCATTTATAACAAACTAAACCGAATACGACGTCGTTATTACAAATCTGATCGAATTCACATGTGTATCACTGGCATACACAACTCACTGTTATACATTGAAGATCAACAACCTGCAGGAGTATACAATTGATGAGATAATCTATGTAATGTGAATTATTATCAAATATGATTACATAGTAGGTAAATTAATTAACTCAATTCTCGTATAAAGAATGTTATTTACCCACACCGAAAATAACCCCGTTTTACTAACCTCACATCCTGTAAACACTGACTGTCAACACCTCCTTTATCCATGGGCTTACAATCCACAGCGTCCTAAATACTCATGTCTGTGGGCTATCAAATGATTCCAATAGCAGAAAATTTCATTAACTCTATTCCTGCGACACTAAAGAATCTGTATTTCACCCCCTGCCCCCCCTTTCTAACCTCCATCCATAAAGGGACTGACTCCAACACCTTCCTCTATCCTGGCTTAAGATTCCACCAGCGTCTAACACTCTGTCTCTGGCTTCCAAATGCGTTGTCGGCAATCAGCAGAATTGCATTCACCACCTGACGCAGCGACCACTAAAGGCGCTCTGCTCACATTACACTCACCTATGTTTACACATTTACTTGCTATGTTGAACGTGATGCAGGTAAGTGCATATAAACAATACACTTTGTATTATATATATATATATATATATATATATATATATATATATATATATATATATTATATATATATATATATATATTATATATATATATATATATATATATATATATATAATATATATATATATATATATATATATATAATGAAGAAGAGAAATTCTATGGAGTGTTCCCGTGCACTATGAAGCATATATCTTACAAGCAATCACTCGTAATTATTTGGAACAACAGCGTCAGCGTTTGATTCTTCAACTCTTGTGATGTGAATGGAACTGTCAGCTT
>NC_069420.1:6199171-6254171 GCF_026875155.1 Cherax quadricarinatus
GTGTGTGTGTGTGGAGTGTGTGTGTATACATATATATATATATATATATATATATATATATATATTATATATATATATAATAAAATATATATATATATATAATATATACATATATTAAATTATATATAATATATATATATATATATATATAATATAATATATATATATAAAATATATATATATAATACATATTTTAAGAAAAAGAGGATAAATAAGTATACACGATATGATGTAGGGCGAAATGACAGTAGTTTGTTGGATTATGTATTGGTAGATAAAAGACTGTTGAGTAGACTTCAGGATGTACATGTTTTATAGAGGGGCCACAGATATATCAGATCACTTTCTAGTTGTAGCTACACTGAGAGTAAAAGGTAGCTGGGATACAAGGAGAAAAGAAGCATCAGGGAAGAGAGAGGTGAAGGTTTATAAACTAAAAGAGGAGGCAGTTAGGGTAAGATATAAACAGCTATTGGAGGATAGATGGGCTAATGAGAGCATAGGCAATGGGGTCGAAGAGGTATGGGGTAGGTTTTAAAAATGTAGTGTTAGAGTGTTCAGCAGAAGTTTTTTGGTTACAGGGAAAATGGGTGCAGGAGGGAAGAGGAGCGATTGGTGGAATGATGATGTAAAGAGAGTAGTAAGGGAGAAAAAGTTAGCATATGAGAAGTTTTTTACAAAGTAGAAGTGATGCAAGGAGGGAAGAGTATATGGAGAAAAAGAGAGAAGTTAAGAGAGTGGTGAAGCAATGTAAAAAGAGAGCAAATGAGAGAGTGGGTGAGATGTTATCAACAAATTTTGTTGAAAATAAGAAAAAGTTTTGGAGTGAGATTAACAAGTTAAGAAAGCCTAGAGAACAAATGGATTTGTCAGTTAAAAATAGGAGAGGAGAGTTATTAAATGGAGAGTTAGAGGTATTGGGAAGATGGAGGGAATATTTTGAGGAATTGTTAAATGTTGATGAAGATAGGGAAGCTGTGATTTCGTGTATAGGGCAAGGAGGAATACATCTTGTAGGAGTGAGGAAGAGCCAGTTGTGAGTGTGGGGGAAGTTCGTGAGGCAGTAGGTAAAATGAAAGGGGTAAGGCAGCCGGGATTGATGGGATAAAGATAGAAATGTTAAAAGCAGGTGGGGATATAGTTTTGGAGTGGTTGGTGAAATTATTTAATAAATGTATGGAAGAGGGTAAGGTACCTAGGGATTGGCAGAGAGCATGCATAGTTCCTTTGTATAAAGGCAAAGGGGATAAAAAAGAGTGCAAAAATTATAGGGGGATAAGTCTGTTGAGTGTACCTGGTAAAGTGTATGGTAGAGTTATAATTGAAAGAATTAAGAGTAAGACGGAGAATAGGATAGCAGATGAACAAGGAGGCTTTAGGAAAGGTAGGGGGTGTGTGGACCAGGTGTTTACAGTGAAACATATAAGTGAACAGTATTTAGATAAGGCTAAAGAGGTCTTTGTGGCATTTATGGATTTGGAAAAGGCGTATGACAGGGTGGATAGGGGGGCAATGTGGCAGATGTTGCAAGTGTATGGTGTAGGAGGTAGGTTACTGAAAGCAGTGAAGAGTTTTTACGAGGATAGTGAGGCTCAAGTTAGAGTATGTAGGAAAGAGGGAAATTTTTTCCCAGTAAAAGTAGGCCTTAGACAAGGATGTGTGATGTCACCGTGGTTGTTTAAATATTTATAGATGGGGTTGTAAGAGAAGTAAATGCGAGGGTCTTGGCAAAGGCGTGGAGTTAAAAGATAAAGAATCACACACAAAGTGGGAGTTGTCACAGCTGCTCTTTGCTGATGACACTGTGCTCTTGGGAGATTCTGAAGAGAAGTTGCAGAGATTGGTGGATGAATTTGGTAGGGTGTGCAAAAGAAGAAAATTAAAGGTGAATACAGGAAAGAGTAAGGTTATGAGGATAACAAAAAGATTAGGTGATGAAAGATTGAATATCAGATTGGAGGGAGAGAGTATGGAGGAGGTGAACGTATTCAGATATTTGGGAGTGGACGTGTCAGCGGATGGGTCTATGAAAGATGAGGTGAATCATAGAATTGATGAGGGAAAAAGAGTGAGTGGTGCACTTAGGAGTCTGTGAGACAAAGAACTTTGTCCTTGGAGGCAAAGAGGGGAATGTATGAGAGTATAGTTTTACCAACGCTCTTATATGGGTGTGAAGCCTGGGGGATGAATGTTGCAGCGAGGAGAAGGCTGGAGGCAGTGGAGATGTCATGTCTGAGGGCAATGTGTGGTGTGAATATAATGCAGAGAATTCGTAGTTTGGAAGTTAGGAGGAGGTGCGGGATTACCAAAACTGTTGTCCAGAGGGGTGAGGAAGGGTTGTTGAGGTGGTTCGGACATGTAGAGAGAATGGAGCGAAACAGAATGACTTCAAGAGTGTATCAGTCTGTAGTGGAAGGAAGGCGGGGTAGGGGTCGGCCTAGGAAGGGTTGGAGGGAGGGGGTAAAGGAGGTTTTGTGTGCGAGGGGCTTGGACTTCCAGCAGGCATGCATGAGCGTGTTTGATAGGAGTGAATGGAGACAAATGGTTTTTAATACTTGACGTGCTGTTGGAGTGTGAGCAAAGTAACATTTATGAAGGGATTCAGGGAAAACCGGCAGGCCGGACTTGAGTCCTGGAGATGGGAAGTACAGTGCCTGCACTCTGAAGGAGGGGTGTTAATGTTGCAGTTTAAAAACTGTAGTGTAAAGCACCCTTCTGCAAGACAGTGATGGAGTGAATGATGGTGAAAATTTTTCTTTTTCGGCCACCCTGCCTTGGTGGAATCGGCCAGTGTGATAATAAAAAAAATAATAATAAAAATATATATATTATATATATATATATATATATATATATATATATATTATATATATATATATATACATATTACTTTGAATAAATAAGGAAGGCGCAAATAAGAGAAGAACAGGTCAAAGGTCGACACATTTAAAGTTCTTTAAGGTCAGACTTACAACTAAAGTTCAATACGTGCCATTTAAAATTAAGGAAATCCTTGAAACCAACACATAATTTAACAAAACCCATATGTGTCATTCAACAGCACTGTGGGCTTGATCCACCGTCTGTGTTTGTTGTACAGAAGTGCTTTAGTAGTGATCCCCCCCAAAAAATAACATGAACTAAAGATAACAGGAACACGAAGATAAAGGCAAGATAACATGAACAGTAAGATAAAGAGAAGGTTATTTAGAACAAAGGACAGGGAAAGAGAGAGGGAGAAAAAGAGAGAGAGGGAGATGTGTGTGTGTGTTTTTCTTCCTTTTCTTTCTTTTATCTTTCCTTTGTGTCTTTTTCTTCTCTATTCTTCCGCTTTCCCTACCACTCTCTCTCCTACACAATGTTTTGATATACGACTGCACTGAGAGGGAGAGAGAGAGAGAGAGAGAGGAGGAAGAGAAGAGAGAGAGAGAGAGAGAGAGAGAGAGGAGAGAGAGAGAGAGAGAGAGAGAGAGAGAGAGAGAGAGAGAGAGAGAGAGAGACAGACAGAGAGAGCAAAACTTCAAGCACTGGGAATTGCAGGCTCTACGCAATGTCTCCTCAGTGATTACCTTCATGGTAGATCTCTAAGTGTAGTTCTCAATGGAACGGAATCAGCAAGACATCCTATTGGGGCAAGTGTTCCACAAGGAAGCGTGCTGGGTCCATTGTTATGGAATGTCTTCTTCAACGACCTTCTTCATCTCATCCCAGAATCACATGCATATGCAGACGACTGTACACTGACATTCACTTATCCAAGAGAAGAAATGCCAGCTGCTCTAAGCTACATCAATCACCAGCTGAGAGCTATATCAGCTTGGGGAAATAGATGGCAAGTAACATTTGCACCTGAGAAAACGCAAATGATGATCGTCTCTAGGCACCATGATGGTAATGCTGGTGCAGTAGTAAGGATGAATGGGAGGGTGTTGGCACCTGGAGAAGAAGTTGATATCCTTGGGGTGAAATTTGACTCCAAACTAACCATGAAGAACCATGTAAAGTAAAAGGACACAAGTGCAACTAATGTGACATTTTATTGTGGCAAAGTTTCGCTCTCCAGGAGCTTTATCAAGTAATGGCTTGACAAAGCTCCTGGAGAGCGAAACTTTGCCACAATAAAATGTCACATTAGTTGCACTTGTGTCCTTTTACTTTACATATTGTCGGTAATTCTACCAACTTTATTACAACATGAAGAACCATGTTGTAAATCTTGCAAACAAGGCAGCCAGGAAGCTTACAGCACTTCGCCGTATCTCGCATCTGCTTGACAGTAGGGGTTGCAAGATTCTGTATGAGGCGCAAGTACACTCACACCTTGAGTATGCTCCACTTTCTTGGTTTGCCTGCCCCCCTATCATCTGTGACTGCTTGACAGAGTAGAGAACAGAGCAAGACGTCTCATCTCTCGCCTGGACCCATCCTGGATAGATTTGTCATTTCAGCAGAGCCTTCAACATAGGAGGGATGTGGGTGGCCTTACTGTTATGTACAAGGCCAATATTGTCAAAATACCACACTTGGATCCACTTCGAGGACAGCGTGAAACAAGCTTTTATGCCACAAGACGGGCAGAAAGCAGCAACTTCACTCTGGCTGTACCTTTCTCCAGAACATCACTCCATCTGAGATCATACATACCCAGGATGACTCGAGTATGGAACACATTCGTACAGCATAATGATGTCAACGAGATAAAGTCAGTTGATCAAATGAAAATGCTGGCCCACAGATGGCTCCAACTTCATCCTGTTCCCTACTTGTATGTCTCATAACAATAAAAATGCTTTCAAATGAGCTGATGTAGGTAACAGCTCTTAGCTTGCCAATAAAGTTAGGAATCCTTAACCTGTAAATAGCTGTCAATAAAGCTAGGGATCCTTAACCTTGTCAAACCCTGTGTAAAAAAAAAGAAAGAGAGAGAGAGAGAGAGAGAGAGAGAGAGAGAGAGAGAGAGAGAGAGAGAGAGAGAGAGAGAGAGAGAGAGAGAGAGAGAGAGAGACAGACAGACAGACAGACAGACAGACAGACAGACAGACAGAGACAGGGGGGAGGAAAACACACATAAACCATCCAGTCATAAATCCATCTAGCAGTCATCCTAGCAGTACTCAGTCATCCAGCAGTCATCCTAGCAGTACTCAGTCATCCAGCAGTCATCCTAGCAGTACTCAGTCATCCAGCAGTCATCCTAGCAGTACTCAGTCATCCAGCAGTCATCCTGGCAGTACTCAGTCATCCAGCAGTCATCCTGGCAGTACTCAGTCATCCAGCAGTCATCCTGGCAGTACTCAGTCATCCAGCAGTCATCCTGGCAGTACTCAGTCATCCAGCAGTCATCCTGGCAGTGCTCAGTCATCCAGCAGTCATCCTGGCAGAGCTCAGTCATCCAGCAGTCATCCAGGCAGTGCTCAGTCATCCAGCAGTCATCCTGGCAGTGCTCAGTCATCCAGCAGTCATCCTGGCAGTGCTCAGTCACCTAACAGTCATCATGGCAGTGCTCAGTCATCCAACAGTCATCCTGGCAGTGCTCAGTCATCCAGCAGTCATCCTGGCAGTGCTCAGTCATCCAGCAGTCATCCTGGCAGTACTCAGTCATCCAGCAGTCATCCTGGCAGTACTCAGTCATCCAGCAGTCATCCTGGCAGTGCTCAGTCATCCAGCAGACATCCTGACAGTGCTCAGTCATCCAACAGTCATCCTGGCAGTGCTCAGTCATCCAGCAGTCATCCTGGCAGTGCTCAGTCATCCAGCAGTCATCCTGGCAGTGCTCAGTCACCTAACAGTCATCCTGGCAGTGCTCAGTCATCCAACAGTCATCCTGGCAGTGCTCAGTCATCCAACAGTCATCCTGTCAGTGCTCAGTCATCCAGTAGTCATCCTGGCAGTGCTCAGTCATCCAGCAGTCATCCTGGCAGTGCTCAGTCCATCCACCCCTCCCAGAGTCATCCTGCAGTGCTCAGCATCCAGCAGTCATCCTGGCAGTGCTCAGTCACCTAACAGTCATCCTGGCAGTACTCAGTCATCCAGCAGTCATCCTGGCAGTACTCAGCCATCCAGCAGTCATCCTGACAGTACTCAGTCATCCAGCAGTCACCCTGGCAGTACTCAGTCATCCAGCAGTCATCCTGGCAGTAGCTCAGTCATCCAACGCGATCATCCTGGCAGCACTCAGCCATCCAGCAGTCATCCTGACAGTACTCAGCCATCCAGCAGTCGTCCTGGCAGTACTCAGTCATCCAACAGTCACCCTGGCAGTACTCAGTCATCCAGCAGTCATCCTGGCAGTACTCAGCCATCCAGCAGTCATCCTGACAGTACTCAGTCATCCAGCAGTCACCCTGGCAGTACTCAGCCATCCAGCAGTCATCCTGGCAGTACTCAGCCATCCAGCAGTCATCCTGGCAGTACTCAGCCATCCAGCAGTCATCCTGGCAGTACTCAGCCATCCAGCAGTCATCCTGGCAGCACTCAGCCATCCAGCAGTCATCCTGGCAGTACTCAACCACCCAGCAGTCATCCTGGCAGTACTCAGCCAACCAGCGGTCATCCTGGCAGTGCTCAGTCATCAAACAGTCATCCTGGCAGTACTCAGCCATCCAGCAGTCATCTCTGGCAGTACTCAGCCATCCAGCAGTCATCCTGACAGTACTCAGCCATCCAGCAGTCATCCTGGCAGTACTCAGCCTTCCAGCAGTCATTCTGGCAGCACACAGCCATCCAGCAGTCATCCTGGCAGTACTCAACCATCCAGCAGTCATCCTGGCAGTACTCAGCCATCCAGCGGTCATCCTGGCAGTGCTCAGTCATCAAACAGTCATCCTGGCAGTACTCAGCCATCCAGCAGTCATCCTGGAGTACTCAGCCATCCAGCAGTCATCCTGGCAGTGCTCAGCCATCCAGCAGTCATCCTGGCAGTACTTAGCCATCCAGCAGTCATCCTGGCAGTACTCAGCCATCCAGCAGTCATCCTGGCAGTACTCACCATCGCAGTCATCCTGGCGACTCAGCCATAGCATCCTTGGCAGTACTCAGTCATCCAGCGGTCATCCTGGCAGTACTCAGCATCCAGCAGTCATCCTGGCAGTATTCAGCCATCCAGCAGTCATCCTGGCAGTACTCAGCCATCCAGCAGTAATCCTGGCAGTACTCAGTCATCCAGCAGCACCTGGCAGTACCGCATCAGCAGTCATCCTGCAGTACTCAGCCATCCAGCATTCATCCTGGCAGTATTCAGCCATCCAGCAGTCATCCTGGCAGTACTCAGCCATCCAACAGTCATCCTAACAGTACTTAGCCATCCAGCAGTCATCCTGGCAGTACTTAGCCATCCAACAGTCATCCTGGCAGTACTCAGCCATCCAGCAGTCATCCTGGCAGTACTCAGGATCCAGCAGTCATCCTGGCAGTACTCAGCCATCCAGCAGTCATCCTGGCAGTACTCAGCCATCCAGCAGTCATCCTGGCAGTACTCAGCCATCCAGCAGTCATCCTGGCAGTACTCAGCCATCCAGCATTCATCCTGGCAGTTTTCAGCCATCCAGCAGTCATCCTGGCAGTACTCAGCATCCACAGTCATCCTGAGCAGTACTCAGCCATCCAGCAGTCATCCTGGCAGTACTCAGTCATCCAGCAGTCATCCTGGCAGTACTCAGCCATCCAGCAGTCATCCTGACAGTACTCAGCCATCCAGCATTCATCCTGGCAGTATTCAGCCATCCAGCAGTCATCCTGGCAGTACTCAGCCATCCAACAGTCATCCTAACAGTACTTAGCCATCCAGCAGTCATCCTGGCAGTACTCAGCCATTCAGCAGTCATTCTAGCAGTACTCAGCCATCCAGCAGTCATCCTGGCAGTATTCAGCCATCCAGCAGTCATCCTGGCAGTACTCAGCCGTCCAGCAGTCATCCTGGCAGTACTCAGCCATCCAGGAGCCATCCTGGCAGTACTCAGCCATCCAGCAGTCATCCTGGCAGTACTCAGCCATCCAGCAGTCATCCTGGCAGTACTCAGCCATTCAGCAGTCATCCTGGCAGTACTCAGCCATCCAGCAGTCATCCTGGCAGTACTCAGCCATCCAGCAGTCATCCTGGCAGTACTCAGCCATCCAGGAGCCATCCTGGCAGTACTCAGTCATTCAGCAGTCATCCTGGCAGTGCTCAGTCATCCAGCAGTCATCCAGGCAGTGCTCAGTCATCCAGAAGTCATCCTGGCAGTACATCCAGCAGCATCCAGATGCTCAACTAACAGTCACCTGGCAGTGCTCAGTCATCCAAACAGTCATCCTGGCAGTACTCAGTCCATCCAGCAGTCATCCTGGCAGTGTACATCAGCCATAGCAGTCATCATGGCAGTGCTCAGCCATCCAACAGTCATCCTGGCAGTACTCAGTCTCCAGCAGTCATCCTGGCAGTGCTCAGTCATCCAGCAGTCATCCTGGCAGTGCTCAGTCATCCAGCAGTCATCCTGGCAGTGCTCAGTCATCCAGCAGTCATCCTGGCAGTGCTCAGTCACCTAACAGTCATCCTGGCAGTGCTCAGTCATCCAACAGTCATCCTTGCAGTGCTCAGTCATCCAACAGTCATCCTGGCAGTGCTCAGTCATCCAGTAATCATCCTGGCAGTGCTCAGTCATCCAGCAGTCATCCTGGCAGTGCTCAGTCACCTAACAGTCATCCTGGCAGCACTCAGCCATCCAGCAGTCATCCTGACAGTACTCAGCCATCCAGCAGTCGTCCTGGCAGTACTCAGTCATCCAACAGTCACCCTGGCAGTACTCAGTCATCCAGCAGTCATCCTGGCAGTACTCAGCCATCCAGCAGTCATCCTGGACAGTCTCAGTCATCCACAGTCACCCTGGCAGTACTCAGTCATCCAGCAGTCATCCTGGCAGTACTCAGCCATCCAGCAGTCATCCTGGCAGTACTCAGCCATCCAGCAGTCATCCTGACAGTACTCAGCATCCAGCAGTCTCGCAGCACTCACATCCAGTTCATCCTGGCAGTCTCAACCACCCAGCAGTCATCCTGGCAGTACTCAGCCATCCAGGTCCCTGCATGCTCAAAAAGTCATCCTGGCAGTACTCAGCCATCCAGCAGTCTCCTGGTAGTACTCAGTCATCCAGCAGTCACCCCTGGCAGAAACTCAGCCATCCAGCAGTCATCCTGGCAGTACTTAGCCATCCAGCAGTCATCCTTGCAGTACTCAGTCATCCAGCAGTCACCTGGCAGTACTCAGCCATCAGCAGTCATCCTGCAGTACTCAGCCATCCAGCAGTCATCCTGGCAGTACTCAGCATCCAGCAGTCATCCTGACAGTACTCAGCCATCCAGCAGTCATTCTGGCAGTACTCAGCCATCCAGCAGTCATCCTGCAGTACTCAGCCATCCCAGCAGTCATCCTGGCAGTACTCAGCCTTCCAGCGGGTCATTCTGGCAGCTCAGTCATCCAAACAGTCATCCTGGCAGTACTCACCATCCAGCAGTCATCATGGCAGTACTCAGCATCCAGCGTCATCCTGGCAGTATCAGCATCACAGTCATCCTGGCAGTACTTAGCCATCCAGCAGTCATCCTTGTAGTACTCAGCCATCCAGCAGTCATCCTGGCAGTCTCAGCCACCCTAGCAGTCATCCTGCAGTACTTAGCCATCCAGCAGTCATCCTGGCAGTACTCAGCCATCCAGCAGTCATCCTGGCAGTACTCAGCCATCCAGCAGTCATTCTGGCAGTACTCAGCCATCCAGCAGTCATCCTGACAGTACTCAGCCATCCAGCAGTCATCCTGGCAGTACTAGCCTTCCAGCAGTCATCCTGGCAGTATTCAGCCATCCAGCAGTCATCCTGGCAGTACTCAGCCATCCAGCAGTAATCCTGGCAGTACTCAGTCATCCAGCAGTCATCCTGGCAGTATGCCATCCAACAGTCATCCTGGCAGTACTCAGCCATCCAGCAGTCATCCTGGTAGTACTCAGTCATCCAGCAGTCATCCTGGCAGTACTCAGCCATCCAGCAGTCATCCTGGCAGTACTCAGCCATCCAGCAGTCATCCTGGCAGTACTCAGCCATCCAGCAGTCATCCTGGCAGTACTCAGCCACCCTAGCATTCATCCTGGCAGTACTCAGCCATCCAGCAGTCATCTTGGCAGTACTCAGTCATCCAGCAGTCATCCTGGCAGTACTTAGCCATCCAGCAGTCATCCTGGCAGTACTCAGCCATCCAGCAGTCATCCTGGCAGTACTCAGCCATCCAGCAGTATCCTGACAGTACTCAGCATCCAGCATCATCCTGGCAGTACTTAGCCATCCAACAGTCATCCTGGCAGTACTCAGCCATCCAGCAGTCATCCTGGCAGTACTCAGAGATCCAGCAGTCATCCTGGCAGTACTCAGCCATCCAGCAGTCATCCTGGCAGTACTCAGCCATCCAGCAGTCATCCTGGCAGTACTCAGCCATTCAGCAGTCATTCTGGCAGTACTCAGCCATCCAGCAGTCATCCTGGCAGTATTCAGCCATCCAGCAGTCATCCTGGCAGTACTCAGCCGTCCAGCAGTCATCCTGGCAGTACTCAGCCATCCAGCAGTCATCCTGGCAGTACTCAGCCATCCAGCAGTCATCCTGGCAGTACTCAGCCATCCAGCAGTCATCCTGACAGTACTCAGCCATCCAGCATTCATCCTGGCAGTATTCAGCCATCCAGCAGTCATCCTGGCAGTACTCAGCCATCCAGCAGTCATCCTGGCAGTACTCAGCCATCCAGCAGTCATCCTGGCAGTACTCAGCCATCCAGCAGTCATCCTAACAGTACTTAGCCATCCAGCGGTCATCCTGGCAGTACTCAGCCATCCAGCAGTCATCCTGGCAGTACTCAGCCATCCAGCAGTCATCCTGGCAGTATTACTCCATCATCCAGCAGTCATCCTGGCAGTACTCAGCCTCCAGCAGTCATCCTGGCAGTACTCAGCCATCCAGGAGCCATCCTGGCAGTACTCAGCCATCCAGCAGTCATCCTGGCAGTACTCAGCCATCCAGCAGTCATCCTGGCAGTACTCAGCCATCAGCAGTCATCCTGGCAGTACTCAGCCATCCAGCAGTCATCCTGGCAGTATCAGCCATCCAGCAGTCATCCTGGCAGTGCCCAGCCTCCAGCAGTCATCCTGGCAGTACTCAGTCATCCAGGAGCATCCTGCAGTACTTCAGCCATCCAGCAGTCATCCTGGCAGTACTCAGCCATCCAGCAGTCATCCTGGCAGTGCTCAGCCATTCAGCAGTCATCCTGGCAGTACTCAGTCATCCAGCAGTCATCCTGGCAATACTCAGCCATCCAGCAGTCATCCTGGCAGTACTCAGCCATCCAGCAGTCATCCTGGCAGTACTCAGCCATCCAGCAGTCATCCTTGCAGTACTTAGCCATCCAGCAGTCATCCTGGCAGTACTCAGCCATCCAGCAGTCATCCTGGCAGTACTCAGCCATCCAGCAGTCATCCTGGCTAGTACTAGCCATCCAGCAGTCATCCTGGCAGTGCCAGCCATCCAGCAGTCATCCTGGCAATACTCAGTCATCCAGCAGTCATCCTGGCAGTACTTAGCCATCCAGCAGTCATCCTGGCAGTACTCAGCCATCCAGCAGTCATCCTGGCAGTACTGAGCCATCCAGCAGTCATCCTGGCAGTACTCAACCATCCAGCAGTCATCCTGGCAGTACTCAGCCATCCAGCAGTCATCCTGGCAGTACTCAGCCATCCAGCAGTCATCCTGGCAGTACTCAGCCATCCAGCAGTCATCCTGGCAGTACCCAGCCATCCAGCAGTCATCCTGGCAGTGCCCAGCCATCCAGCAGTCATCCTGGCAATACTCAGTCATCCAGCAGTCATCCTGGCAGTACTTAGCCATCCAGCAGTCATCCTGGCAGTACTCAGCCATCCAGCAGTCATCCTGGCAGTACTCAGTCATCCAGCAGTCATCCTGGCAGTACTCAGCCATCCAGCAGTCATCCTGGCAGTACTCAGCCATCCAGCAGTCATCCTGGCAGTACTCAGCCATCCAGCAGTCATCCTGGCAGTACTCAGTCATCCAGCAGTCATCCTTGCAGTACTCAGCCATCCAGCAGTCATCCTGGCAGTACTCAGCCATCCAGCAGTCATCCTGGCTCAGTACCACAGCATCTTATACGCCATCCGCAGTCATCCTGGCAGTACCAGCCATCCAGCAGTCATCCTGGCAGTACCAGCCATCCAGCAGTCATCCTGGCAGTACTCAGCATCCAGCAGTCATCCTGGCAGTACTTAGCCATCCAGCAGTCATCCTGGCAGTACTCAGCCATCCAGCAGTCATCCTGGCAGTACTCAGCCATCCAGCAGTCATCCTGGCAGTACTTAGCCATCCAGCAGTCATCCTGGCAGTACTCAGCCATCCAGCAGTCATCCTGGCAGTACTCAGCCATCCAGCAGTCATCCTGGCAGTACTCAGTCATCCAGCAGTCATCCTTGCAGTACTTAGCCATCCAGCAGTCATCCTGGCAGTACTCAGCCATCCAGCAGTCATCCTGGCAGTACTCAGTCATCCAGCAGTCATCCTGGTAGTACTTAGCCATCCAGCAGTCATCCTGGCAGTACTCAGCCATCCAGCAGTCATCCTGGCAGTACTCAGCCATCCAGCAGTCATCCTGGCAGTACTCAGCCATCCAGCAGTCATCCTGGCAGTACTCAGCCATCCAGCAGTCATCCTGGCAGTACTCAGCCATCCAGCAGTCATCCTGGCAGTACTCAGCCATCCAGCAGTCATCCTGGCAGTACTTAGCCATCCAGCAGTCATCCTGGGAGTACTCAGTCATCCAGCAGTCATCCTGGCAGTACTCAGCCATCAGATCAGCGAGTCCAGTGCCTCCCAGCATCAGAATGTTGCAGGAGCATGCAACATCCTGTCATACCTGTTGACCTCTCTCATGTTCTCTCTCTCTCTCTCTCTCTCTCTCTCTCTCTCTCTCTCTCTCTCTCTCTCTCTCTCTCTCTCTCTCTCTCTCTCTCTCTCTCTCTCTTTAAAGCAAAACTTCACACACACATATGGTGAACTTCCCTACTCCGACTTGTTGTAATTAGCGAATGGTCTTTACCGAGGCCCTTCTTATTAAGGGGATTCCGGTTTAATTATTGGAACGGTTCGACACCCAAGTGATTCTCAACAACCTGTCGCAGCAATTAAAATAATTGCTGAAACACGATTTAATGATGCTGTATTTATAACTTTAGAATTATTAATACTAATGGTAATGTCATTAATAATAATAATAATAATAATAATAATAATAATAATAATAATAATAATAATATAATAATAATAATAATAATATTAATACTACTACTACTACTAATAATAATAATAATAATAATAATATAATAATAATAATAATAATAATATTAATACTAATAATATAATAATAATAATAATAATAATAATAATAATAATAATAATAATAATAATAATATAATAATAATAATAATAATAATAATAATAATAATAATAATAATATTAATAATAATAATATAATAACAATAATAATAATAATAATAATAATAATAATAATAATAATAATAATAATAATAATAATATTAATACTAATAATAAATAAAATAATAATAATAATAATAATAACAATAATAATAATAATAATATTAATACTAATAATATAATAATAATAATAATAATAATAATAATAATATAATAATAATAATAATAATAATAATAATAATAATAATATATAATAATAATAAATAATAATAATAATAATAATAATAATAATAATAATAATAATAATAACACGAAGAAGAAGAAATTATAATTTTAATATTTTTATTTCTACTTTCTGTTTGTGTGTGTGTGTGTGTGTGTGTGTGTGTGTGTGTGTGTGTGTACTCACCTAGTTGTACTCACCTAGTTGAGGTTGCAGGGGTCGAGTCCGAGCTCCTGGCCCCGCCTCTTCACTGATCGCTACTAGGTCACTCTCCCTGAACCGTGAGCTTTATCATACCTCTGCTTAAAGCTATGTATGGATCCTGCCTCCACTACATCGCTTCCCAAACTATTCCACTTCCTGACTACTCTGTGGCTGAAGAAATACTTCCTAACATCCCTGTGATTCATCTGTGTCTTCAGCTTCCAACTGTGTCCCCTTGTTACTGTGTCCCATCTCTGGAACATCCTGTCTTTGTCCACCTTGTCAATTCCTCTCAGTATTTTGTATGTCGTTATCATGTCCCCCCTATCTCTCCTGTCCTCCAGTGTCGTCATGTTGATTTCCCTTAACCTCTCCTCGTAGTACATACCTCTTAGCTCTGGGACTAGTCTTGTTGCAAACCTTTGCACTTTCTCTAGTTTCTTTACGTGCTTGGCTAGGTGTGGGTTCCAAACTGGTGCCGCATACTCCAATATGGGCCTAACGTACACGGTGTACAGGGTCCTGAATGATTCCTTATTAAGATGTCGGAATGCTGTTCTGAGGTTTGCTAGGCGCCCATATGCTGCAGCAGTTATTTGGTTGATGTGCGCTTCAGGAGATGTGCCTGGTGTTATACTCACCCCAAGATCTTTTTCCTTGAGTGAGGTTTGTAGTCTCTGGCCTCCTAGACTGTACTCCGTCTGCTGTCTTCTTTGCCCTTCCCCAATCTTCATGACTTTGCACTGGGTGGGGTTGAACTCCAGGAGCCAATTGCTGGACCAGGTCTGCAGCCTGTCCAGATCCCTTTGTAGTTCTGCCTGGTCTTCGATCGATCCGGAGTCTATTCCTTCCGTCATGTAGTTCACAATTACCAGAAACAGCACTGGTCCTTGGACTGACCCCTGTGGGATCCCGCTGGTCACAGGTGCCCACTCTGACATCTCGCCACGTACCATGAATCGCTGCTGTCTTCCAGACAAGTATTCCCTGATCCATTGCCTGTTATCCCTGCTTGGTCCTCCAGTTTTTGTACTAATCTCTTGTATGGAACTGTGTCAAATGCCTTCTTGCAGTCCAAGAAAAAGTGTGTGTGTGTGTGTGTGTGTGTGTGTGTGTGTGTGTGTGTGTGTGTGTGTGTGTGTGTGTGTGTGTGTGTGTGTGCCACAACAAGGGTTGAGAAAGCATACTCATTAATAAGACTTACGCAAAAATGGGAAGATAAAGAGAAGAAAAATGGCGTGTACAATACGTCAGGAGAGACGCTTCTTGAAGCAGCAGTGGAGGCGGAGGAAGAAGGTGTCTCCCACGACCCAGAGAACCAGTTTACTCCTCAAAAATAACTCTTGGCGAGGAAAAATGAGAGAGTTTATGGCACTCTTCTAGGATTATCATCGCGCACAGTTGCTGTTACACTGGCACTGTAGAGCCTGGCTCACTGTAACTGTGAGAAGACACTTTAATGCCAGTCTCACTGTGGTGTCAGTCTAATAATAACTGTGAGAAGGCACTATAGTGCGAGTCTGACAGTAACTGTGAGAAGGCACTGTAGTGCCAGTCTCACAGTAGTGCCAGGCTTACTGTAGTGCCAGCCTCACCGTAGTGCCAGGCTTACTGTAGTGCCAGTCTCACCGTAGTGCCAGGATTACTCTAGTGCCAGTCTCACCGTAGTGCCAGTCTTACTGCAGTGCCAGTCTCACCGTAGTGCCAGGCTTACTGTAGTGCCAGTCTCACCGTAGTGCCAGGCTTACTGCAGTGCTAGTCTCACCGTAGTGCCAGGCTTACTGTAGTACCAGTCTCACCGTAGTGCCAGGCTTACTCTAGTGCCAATCTCACCGTAGTGCCAGTCTTACTGTAGTGCCAGTCTCACCGTAGTGCCAGTCTTACTGTAGTGCCTGTCTCACCGTAGTGCCAGGCTTACTGTAGTGCCAGTCTCACCGTAGTGCCAGTCTTACTGTAGTGCCAGTCTCACCGTAGTGCCAGGCTTACTCTAGTGCCAGTCTCACCGTAGTGCCAGGCTTACTGTAGTGCAAGTCTCACCGTAGTGCCAGGCTTACTCTAGTGCCAGTCTCACCGTAGTGCCAGTCTTACTGTAGTGCCTGTCTCACCGTAGTGCCAGGATTATTGTAGTGCCAGTCTCACCGTAGTGCCAGGCTTACTCTAGTGCCAGTCTCACCGTAGTACCAGGATTACTCTAGTGCCAGTCTCACCGTAGTGCCAGTCTTACTGCAGTGAAAGTCTCACCGTAGTGCCAGGCTTACTGTAGTGCCAGTCTCACCGTAGTGCCAGGCTTACTCTAGTGCCAGTCTCACCGTAGTGCCAGTCTTACTGTAGTGCCAGTCTCACCGTAGTGCCAGTCTTACTGTAGTGCTTGTCTCACCGTAGTGCCAGGCTTACTGTAGTGCCAGTCTCACCGTAGTGCCAGTCTTACTGTAGTGCCAGTCTCACCGTAGTGCCAGGCTTACTCTAGTGCCAGTCTCACCGTAGTGCCAGGCTTACTGTAGTGCAAGTCTCACCGTAGTGCCAGGCTTACTCTAGTGCCAGTCTCACCGTAGTGCCAGTCTTACTGTAGTGCCTGTCTCACCGTAGTGCCAGGCTTATTGTAGTGCCAGTCTCACCGTAGTGCCAGGCTTACTCTAGTGCCAGTCTCACCTTAGTGCCAGTCTTACTCTAGTGCCAGTCTCACCGTAGTGCCAGTCTTACTGTAGTGATTGTCTCACCGTAGTGCCAGTCTTACTGTAGTGCCAGTCTCACCGTAGTGCCAGTCTTACTGTAGTGCCAGTCTCACCGTATTGCCAGTCTTACTGAAGTGCCTGTCTCACCGTAGTGCCAGGCTTACTGTAGTGCCACTCTCACCGTAGTGCCAGGCTTACTGTAGTGCCAGTCTCACCGTAGTGCCAGGCTTACTGTAGTGCCTGTCTCACCGTAGTGCCAGGCTTACTGTAGAGCCTGTCTCACCGTAGTGCCAGTCTCACCGTAGTGCCAGGCTTACTGTAGTGCAAGTCTCACCGTAGTGCCAGGCTTACTCTAGTGCCAGTCTCACCGTAGTGCCAGTCTTACTGTAGTGCCGTCTCACCGTAGTGCCAGGCTTATTGTAGTGCCAGTCTCACCGTAGTGCCAGGCTTACTCTAGTGCCAGTCTCACCGTAGTGCCAGTCTTACTCTAGTGCCAGTCTCACCGTAGTGCCAGTCTTACTGTAGTGATTGTCTCACCGTAGTGCCAGTCTTACTGTAGTGCCAGTCTCACCGTATTGCCAGTCTTACTGAAGTGCCTGTCTCACCGTAGTGCCAGGCTTACTCTAGTGCCAGTCTCACCGTAGTGCCAGTCTTACTGTAGTGCCTGTCTCACCGCAGTGCCAGTCTTACTGTAGTGCCAGTCTCACCGTAGTGCCAGGCTTACTGTAGTGCCAGTCTCACCGCAGTGCCAGTCTTACTGTAGTGCCAGTCTCACCGTAGTGCCAGTCTTACTGTAGTGCCAGTCTCACCGTAGTGCCAGTCTTACTGTAGTGCCAGTCTCACCGTAGTGCCAGGCTTACTGTAGTGCCAGTCTCACCGTAGTGCCAGTCTTACTGTAGTGCCAGTCTCACCGTAGTGCCAGGCTTACTGTAGTGCCAGTCTCACCGTAGTGCCAGTCTTACTGTAGTGCTTGTCTCACCGTAGTGCCAGGCTTACTGTAGTGCCAGTCTCACCGTAGTGCCAGGCTTACTGTAGTGCCAGTCTCACCGTAGTGCCAGTCTCACCGTAGTGCCAGTCTTACTGTAGTGCCAGTCTCACCGTAGTGCCAGGCTTACTGTAGTGCCAGTCTCACCGTAGTGACTCAACACCACAACTTACACGGTCGTGAGGCTTCAAGATGTTCCGTCAGGCTGGTGGAGATCCTTCCATCTGAGGAACTGCAGTTGTTCTCCCCTCACTCGGATCAGACCTGATTGCCTACCACTCCCCAGGCGCTCTATGACCCTTTTGGGTTGAGCGCTTCGAACCAAGAGCCAAGCTCAACACTCTAAAACTCAGCTGATAAATTCATATGTGTGTATGTATGTAAGTTGGCGTGTGTGTGTGTGTGTGTATGTGTGTGTGTGTGTGCGTGTGTGTGTGTGTGTGTGTGTGTGTGTGTGTGTGTGTGTGTGTGTGTGTGTGTGTGTGTGTGTGTGTGTGTGTGTGTGTGTGTGTGTGTATGTGTGTGTGTGTGTGTGTGTGTGTGTGTGTGTGTGGTGTGTGTGTGTGTGTGTGTGTGTGTGTGTGTGTGTGTGTGCGTGTGTGTGTGTGTGTGTGTGTGTGTGTGTGTGTGTGTGTGTGTGTGTGTGTGGTGTGTGTGTGTGTGTGTGTGTGTGTGTGTGGTGTGTGTGTGTGTGTGTGTGTGTGTGTGTATGTGTTGTGTGTGTGTGTGTGTATGTGTGTGTGTGTGTGTGTGTGTGTGTGTGTGTGTGTGTGTGTGTGTGTGTGTGTACTCACCTATTTGTACTCACCTATTTGTGGTTGCAGGGGTCGAGTCACAGCTCCTGGCCCCGCCTCTTCACTGATTGCTACTAGGTCCTCTCTCTCCCTGCTCCATGAGCTTTATCATACCTCGCCTTAAAACTATGTATGGTTCCCGCCTCCACTACGTCACTTTCTAGGCTATTCCACGGCCTGACTACTCTATGACTGAAGAAATACTTGCTAACATCCCTTTGATTCATCTGAGTCTTCAACTTCCAATTGTGACCTCTTGTGTCTGTGTCCCTTCTCTGGAACATCCCGTCTTTGTCCACCTTGTCTATTCCGCGCAGTATTTTATATGTCGTTATCATGTCTTCCCTGACCCTCCTGTCCTCCAGTGTCGTCAGGCCGATTTCCCTCAACCTTTCTTCGTAGGACAATCCCCGTAGCTCTGGGACTAGTCTTGTTGGAAACTTTTGCACTTTCTCTAATTTCTTGACGTGCTTGACTATGTGTGGATTCCAAACTGGTGCTGCATACTCCAGTATGGGCCTGACGTAAATGGTATACAGAGTCTTAAACGAATCCTTATTGAGGTATCGGAACGCTACCCGTAGGTTTGCCAGGCGCCCGTATGCTGCAGCAGTTATCTGATTGATGTGCGCCTCAGGAGATATGCTCGGTGTTATACTCACCCCCAGATCTTTTTCCTTGAGTGAGGTTTGCAGTCTTTGGCCATCTAAACTATATTGTGTCTGCGGTCTTCTTTGTCCTTCCCCAATCTTCATGACTTTGCATTTGGCAGGGTTAAATTCAAGGAGCCAGTTGCTAGACCAGGCTTGTAGCCTGTCCAGGTCTCTTTGTAGTCCTGCCTGATCCTCATCCGATTTGATTCTTCTCATTAACTTCGCATCATCTGCAAACAAGGACACTTCTGAGTCTATCCCTTCCGTTATGTCGTTCACATATACCAAGAACAGCACAGGTCCTAGGACTGACCCCTGTGGAACCCCGCTTGTCACAGGCGCCCACTCTGACACCTCGTCGCGTACCATGACTCGTTGTTGCCTCCCTGTCAGATATTCTCTGATCCATTGCAGTGCCTTTCCTGTTATGAGTGCCTGATCCTCTAGCTTTTGCAGTAACCTCTTGTGAGGAACTGTGTCGAAGGCCTTCTTGCAGTCCAAAAATGTGCAGTCGATCCACCCCTCTCTCTCTTGTCTTACTTCTGTCACCTTGTCATAAAACTCTAGTAGGTTTGTGACACAGGATTTTCCTTCCATGAAACCGTGCTGGTTGTCAATTATACACTTGTTTCTTTCCAGGTGCCCCACCACTCTCCTCCTGATGATCTTCTCCATGACCTTGCATACTATACACGTTAGTGATACAGGTCTGTAGTTTAGTGCCTCATGTCTGTCTCCCTTTTTAAAAATTGGGACTACATTTGCCATTTTCCCTACCTCAGGGAGTTGCCCAGTTTCAATGATGTGTTGAAGATCTTTGTTAATGGCTCACACAATATCTCTGCTCCCTCTTTAAGGACCCATGGAGAGATGTTGTCTGGTCCCACCGCCTTTGAGGTGTGAAGTTCGCATAGCAGCTTCTTCACCTCCTCCTTGGTTATATGTACCTCATCCAGCACTTGCTGGTGTGCCCACCTGTTCTGATTTCCTGGAGTCCTACTGGTTTCCACTGTAAATACCTCTTTAAATCTTGTGTTGAGCTCCTGACATACCTCTTGGTCATTTCTTGTGAATTCCCCATCACCCTTCCTCAGTCTGATTACCTGGTCCTTGACTGTTGCTTTCCTCCTGATGTTGCTGTACAACAGCTTCGGGTCAGTCTTTACTTTTGATGCTATGTCATTTTCATATTGTCTCTGAGCCTCCCTTCTTATCTGTGCATATTCGTTTCTGGCTCTTGGGCTGATTTCTTTATCTTCCTGAGTTCTCTGTCTTCTGTACCTTTTCCATTCTCTAGTACACCTAGTTTTTGCCTCCCTACACCTTTGGGTGAACCAAGGACTCGTTCTGTTCTTCCCATAATTTCTGTTTCCCTTGGGAACAAATCTCTCCTCTGCCTCCTTGCATTTTGTTGCCACATAGTCCATCATTTCTTGTACTGGTTTTCCTGTCAGTTCCCTCTCCCACTGAATGTCTTGAAGGAAGTTCCTCATGCCTGAGTAGTTCCCCCTTTTGTAGTTTGGTTTTTTCCAGCCTATTCCTGCTACTCTCTCCACTTGGAGCTCAACTATGTAGTCGAAGCACAGAACCACATGATCACTAACTCCCAGGGGCCTTTCGTACATGATACCCTCAATGTCCGAACCACTCAAGGTGAATACAAGGTCCAGCCTTGCTGGTTCATCCCCTCCTCTCTCTCTGGTAGTGTCTCTAACATGTTGATGCATGAGGTTTTCCAGTACCACATCCATCATCTTGGCTCTCCATGTTTCGGGACCCCCATGGGGCTCCAGGTTTTCCCAGTCAATCTCCTTGTGATTGAAATCACCCATAACTAATATCTTTGCTCCCCCCATGTGTGCTCTCCTGGCCACCTCGGCTAGTGTGTCGATCATTGCTGTGTGTGTGCGTGTGTGTGTGTGTGTGTGTGTGTGTGTGTGTGTGTGTGTGTGTGTGGTGTGTGTGTGTGTGTGTGTGTGTGTGTGTGTGTGTGTGTGTGTGTGTGTATGTGTGTGTGTGTGTGTGTGTGTGTGTGTGTGTGTGTGTGTGTGTGTGTGTGTGTGTGTGTGTGTGTGTGTGTGTGTGTGTGTGTGTGTGTGTGTGTGTGTGTGTGTGTGTGTGTGTTTCTGAAGTCTCATTCCCTCTCGTACACCGCACTCTTCATTCTCTCTCTCTCCCTTTCTCTCTCTCTCTCTCTCTCCTAACACCAGCTGACTGGGTCGTCATCCTTCAAGGCGCCTCTGCGGTCCTTTCTGCCTCACACAAAGGGTATCAAGACCAGCTTTATTGGTGGTGGTGGTGGTGGTGGTGGTAGTGGTATTAGCAGTGGTGATAATAGTGGTAGTAGTGGTGATCGTAGTGGTGGTGGTAGTAGTGGTGTTAATTATGGTGGTGGTGGTGAAAGTAGTAGTAGTAGTAGTAGTTGTGACAGTGGTGCTGTAGTAGTGGTAGAGGTGGCTGTAGCAGTGGTGGTAGCAGTGGTAGTAATAGTGGTAGTAGTAGTAGTGGTGGTAGCAGAACTCTTGTCATTTTAATAACAACAATTCCTCACAGACACACTTCCCCACCAACATATCTCCCGTCGGATAGAGAAAAGTCTCACAATCACTGTAACAGTTTTTACCTTTTGTTTCCCTCGTTACCTTGAAGTTTACAAATTAATCTTCTATGGAAAACAAAATGAAAATCTTCATTGATATGCCAAAAAAAAATACAAAATACCCATCCTTTTTTTTTTTTTGTCTGTTGAAGATATAAGTAATATCAGATATGGAGTTGCAGGATAGTGCCGTTATGGCACTCAAAGATGTATACACCGAGGGGGTGTATGTTACTCTGTATATATATACCCAGAGGAGTGTATGTTTCTCAGTGTATATACACCGAGAGGTATACGTCTCTCAGTGTATATCTACAGAGAGGTGTATGTCTCTCAGTGTAGATACTCCGAGAGAATTCGTGTTTCTCAGTGTATATACACCGAAAGAATTCTTGTTTCTCAGTGTATATACACCGAAAGATGTATGTCTCTCAGTGTGTATATGTACACACACTCAAAGTTTACTTTAATCCCACTTCCAGGAGTTAAATTATTTCTGACTGGTGATATACAGGTAACATTCATCCTTGACGACCCGCCCTCGTGGGGTCAACAAGCTTCATGCCCAATCAAAACGTGTTTGACTCTCCAGATGTTTTATCCGGTTTCTTATAATAAAGGTCCTAGTGTCTTTACAACACAATCTGTCCATACTTGCAATTATCATATACAAATAACCATAGGAGAGAGAAGCTTACGACGACGTTCCAGTCCGACCTGGACCCTTTACAGAGTCACACTAACACGAGAGGCTGAGGGAGCCAGTATATGTAGGCGAGGGGGACAGGGACGGGACCAAGAGAGGAAGAAAAAGTAGTGATAGTGGAGGTAGTAGACAGTAGGGGGAGTAGTTTTAGTGGCACAAGAGATAGAAAGGGGAGTGAAAGAACGCAACAGTAGTGGAAGTAACAGCAGTGGTAGTAGTAGTAGTAATGGAGTGGTAGTCGTAGCAGTAGTAGTAGTAGTAGTAGTGGGGTAAGTCTAAGGATAAGAAAAATTAGTACTTTATTGTTCTAGTCAAGGTATTATTCTTTACTCGATTACCAATTTGCAGTACGGGAATCGCTCCAATTTCATACCGTTCCGTCTTCTTTTTACGGTCTTATCGTACGAGTTTGGAGAGTTACCAATGGTTTTGGCACACACACACTGTGTCTTCTCTGACCACTGTGGCATCAACAGCGCCATTAGTGGTGAAATATTCAATCCGGACGCCCCTGATCACTGTCGAGAGGGAAGTAAATAGAATCAGTAGGATTGCACTACGTACGGTGGTGAGGCAAAATCTGCAGAGCAAGTCAGGTCCTGATACAAGAGGTGCATCAGTATCTGACTTGCTCTAGACGGGGTGCAACATGTCTTGATGAAACATCACACAAAGGGAAACATGACTTCATAAAGCTCTACACACAAGAAAAAGTGATTTGATAAAGCTCTACACCAAGGGAAACATGGTTTGATGAAACTCTACACAAAGGGAAACATGGCTTGATAAAACTCTACACAAAGGTAAACATGGCTTGATAAAACTCTACACAAAGGGAAACATGGCTTGATAAAACTCTACACAAAGGGAAACATGGCTTGATAAAACTCTACACAAAGGGAAACATGGCTTGATAAAACTCTGCACAAAGGGAAACATGGCTTGATAAAACTCTACACAAAGGGAAACATGGCTTGATAAAACTCTACACAAAGGGAAACATGGCTTGATAAAACTCTGCACAAAGGTAAACATGGCTTGATAAAACTCTACACAAAGGTAAACACGACTTGATAAAACTCTACACAAAGGGAAACATGGCTTGATAAAACTCTACACAAAGGTAAACATGGCTTGATAAAACTCTGCACAAAGGTAAACATGGCTTGATAAAACTCTACACAAAGGTAAACACGACTTGATAAAACTCTACACAAAGGTAAACATGGCTTGATAAAACTCTACACAAAGGTAAACATGGCTTGATAAAACTCTACACAAAGGTAAACATGGCTTGATAAAACTCTACACAAAGGTAAACACGACTTGATAAAACTCTACACAAAGGGAAACATGGCTTGATAAAACTCTGCACAAAGGTAAACATGGCTTGATAAAACTCTACACAAAGGTAAACACGACTTGATAAAACTCTACACAAAGGTAAACATGGCTTGATAAAACTCTACACAAAGGTAAACATGGCTTGATAAAACTCTACACAAAGGTAAACATGGCTTGATAAAACTCTACACAAAGGGAAACATGGCTTGATAAAACTCTACACAAGGTAAACACGACTTGATAAAACTCTACACAAAGGTAAACATGGCTTGATAAAACTCTACACAAAGGGAAACATGGCTTGATAAAACTCTACACAAAGGGAAACACGACTTGATAAAACTCTACACAAAGGGAAACATGGCTTGATAAAACTCTACACAAAGGGAAACATGGCTTGATAAAGCTCTACACAAAGGTAAACACGACTTGATAAAACTCTACACAAAGGTAAACATGGCTTGATAAAACTCTACACAAGGGAAACACGACTTGATAAAACTCTACACAAAGGGAAACATGGCTTGATAAAACTCTACACAAAGGGAAACATGGCTTGATAAAGCTCTACACAAAGGTAAACACGACTTGATAAAACTCTACACAAAGGTAAACATGGCTTGATAAAACTCTACACAAAGGTAAACATGGCTTGATAAAACTCTACACAAGGTAAACATGGCTTGATAAAACTCTACCAAAGGGAAACATGGCTTGATAAAACTCTACACAAAGGTAAACACGACTTGATAAAACTCTACACAAAGGTAAACATGGCTTGATAAAACTCTACACAAAGGTAAACATGGCTTGATAAAACTCTACACAAAGGTAAACATGGCTTGATAAAACTCTACACAAAGGGAAACATGGCTTGATAAAACTCTACACAAAGGTAAACACGACTTGATAAAACTCTACACAAAGGTAAACATGGCTTGATAAAACTCTACACAAAGGGAAACATGGCTTGATAAAACTCTACACAAAGGGAAACACGACTTGATAAAACTCTACACAAAGGGAAACATGGCTTGATAAAACTCTACACAAAGGGAAACATGGCTTGATAAAGCTCTACACAAAGGTAAACATGGCTTGACGAGGCTTTTAAAAATAAAAAAAAATAACTGTGCCTATCTTCCACAAATTTTCGAGGCTGTCTGTCAGTGCAACAACACTACCCACGAAGTAGAAGATTAAAACCAACCTGCTGCCAGGGAAGCTTTAATCGTGGCAACACGCCGCCCTGTAGAGCTTTAACAAACCTTGATAAAGCTGAACAAGGAGAGACACACCATGGCAATAACAGCCATAACTTGTGCCTTTGTCTTCAAACAGCCTGTGAAGAGAAAACGCTGAAAGGCAGTGAGAGGGACAGAGACAGAGAGAGAGAGAGACAAGATTCAGTAGCTGTCACATGTTTTAGAAGAATAAATTTCACAGAAGCAGCGACGGCTGGATTAAAATCAACAACAATAGTCGTAATTTTTTAGGATAATTATAATGAAATTATTAATAATGTAGCAAGAAAGAATTATAGTAACGTGCACAGTCAGTCCTTGTTCTATCTACCTCTCAATAAGACTTCTGTAGGTGCTGCTGCAGCCTCCACTCAATCAGGCTTGTGTGAGGACTGCTGCAGCCTCCACTCAACCAGGCTTGTGTGAGGACTGCTGCAGCCTTCACTCAACCAGGCTTGTGTGGGGACTGCTGCAGCCTCCACTCAATCAGGCTTGTGTGAGGACTGCTGGAGCTTCACACAAACCAGGCTTGTGGGGGACTGCTAACAGCTAACTCCACCAACCAGGCTTGTGTGAGGACTGCTACAGCCCACACTCAACCAGGCTTGTGTGAGGGACTACTGCAGCCCCCACGTCAACAGGCTTGTGTGGGGACTACTGCAGCCCCACTCAACCAAGGCTTCGGGGCTGCAGCGGGAGGTAAGGCAAACAATATCAGCCTTGCTCAAAAGCGTCTTAACCCAGACCTTTCATCCGTTACATCCTTCTTAATAAGCTCTGATGGGATAGTTACAGGTAGGTGTGGTGAGAGGTGTAGTTGTGGTGGTGGTGGTGGTGGTATGTTGTGTGGTGGTGGTGATGTAGGTTGTGTGGTGTGGTGCGTTAGTTGTGTGGTGGTGGTAGCCACTAAGGTGGTGTGAGTGGTGGTAGCTTGTGTGGTGACTGGTGCGCCACTAAGTTGTGGTGGTGACTGCTGGCATACAGTTGTGGTGGTGTGGCTTTAGCTGTGGTGGTGATGGTGTAGTTGATGGTGTGATGGTGGATTGATGGTGTGATGGATCAGGTAGTGTGTGGTGTGATGGTGGTAAGTTTGTGGTGGTGATGGTGGTGTTGTGGAATGTAATGGTTGTAGTTGTGGTGTTGATGGTGGTAGTTTGTGGTGTGATGGTGGTAGTTGTGGTAGTGTGGTGGTAGTTGTGGTGGTGATGGTGGTAGTTGTGGTAGTGATGGTGGTAGTTGTGGTGGTGATGGTGGTAGTTTGTGGTGGTGATGGTGGTAGTTGTGGTAGTGTTGGTGGTAGTTGTGGTGGTGATGGTTGTAGTTGTGGTGGTGATGGTGGTAGTTGTGGTGGTGTGGTGGTAGTTGTGGTGGTGATGGTGGTAGTTGTGGTAGTGATGGTGGTAGTTGTGGTAGTGATGGTGGTGGTTGTGGTGAGTGATGGTGGTAGTTGTGGTGTGATGGTGGTAGTTGTGGTATGTGATGGTGGTAGTTGTGGTGTGATGGTGGTAGTTGTGGTAGTGATGGTGGTAGTTGTGGTAGTGATGGTGGTAGTTGTGGTGTGATGGTGTAGTTGTGGTAAGTGATGGTGGTAGTTGTGGTAGTGATGGTGGTAGTTGTGGTAGTGATGGTGGTAGTTGTGGTAGTGATGGTGGTAGTTGTGGTAGTGATGGTGGTAGTTGTGGTAGTGATGGTGGTAGTTGGGTAGTGATGGTGGTAGTTGTGGTGTGATGGTGGTAGTTGTGGTGGTGATGGTGGTAGTTGTGGTGGTGATGGTGGTAGTTGTGGTGTGATGGTGGTAGTTGTGGTGTGTTGGTGGTAGTTGTGGTAGTGATGGTGGTAGTTGTGGTAGTGATGGTGGTAGTTGTGGTAGTGATGGTGGTAGTTGTGGTAGTGATGGTGGTAGTTGTGAGTGAGTGGTGATGGTGGTAGTTGTGGTAGTGATGGTGGTAGTTGTGGTAGTGATGGTGGTAGTTGTGGTAGTGATTGGGTGTGTAGTTGTGGTAGTGATGGTGGTAGTTGTGGTAGTGATGGTGGTAGTTGTGTTGATGGTGGTGTGGATGTGTAGTTGTGGTAGTGATGGTGGTAGTTGTGGTTGGGAGTGGATGGTGGTAGTTGTGGTAGTGATGGTGGTAGTTGGTTGTGTGGGGGTGTTGTGGTGGATGGTGGTAGTTGTGGTAGTGATGGTGGTAGTTGTGGTAGTGATGGTGGTAGTTGTGGTAGTGATGGTGGTAGTTGTGGTGGATGGTGATGGTGGTAGTTGTGGTAGTGATGGTGGTTAGTTGTGGTGGTGGTGATGGTGGTAGTTGTGGTAGTGATGGTGGTAGTTGTGGTAGTTGTGGTAGTGATGGTGGTAGTTTGTGGTAGTGATGGTGGTAGTTGTGGTAGTGATGGTGGTAGTTGTGGTGGTGATGGTGGTAGTTGGGGGGGGGGTGGTGTGGTGTGTGGTAGTTGTGGTAGTGATGGTGGTTAGTTGTGGTGGTGGTGATGGTGGTAGTTGGGTAGTGATGGTGGTAGTGTTGTGTAGTGATGGTGGTAGTTGGGTAGTGATGGTGGTAGTTGTGGTAGTGATGGTGGTAGTTGTGGTGGTGATGGTGGTAGTTGTGGTGGTGATGGTGGTAGTTGTGGTGGTGGGTGTGTAGATGTGTGGTGGGGGTGGTGGTAGTTGGGTGTGGGTGGTAGTTGTGGTAGTGATGGTGGTAGTTGTGGTAGTGATGGTGGTAGTTGTGGTGGTGGTGGTGTAGTTGTGGTGGTGATGGTGGTAGTTGTGGTAGTGATGGTGGGTAGTTGTGGTGGTGGTAGTTGTGGTAGTGATGGTGGGTAGTTGTGGTAGTGATGGTGGTATGTTGTGGTTGTGTGTGTGTATTGTGTTGGTGGTAGTTGTGGTAGTGATGGTGGTAGTTGTGGTAGTGATGGTGGTAGTTGTGGTAGTGATGGTGGTAGTTGTGGTAGTGATGGTGGTAGTTGTGGTAGTGATGGTGGTAGTTGTGGTAGTGATGGTGGTAGTTGTGGTAGTGATGGTGGTAGTTGTGGTAGTGATGGTGGTAGTTGTGGTAGTGATGGTGGTAGTTGTGGTAGTGATGGTGGTAGTTGTGGTAGTGATGGTGGTAGTTGTGGTAGTGATGGTGGTAGTTGTGGTAGTGATGGTGGTAGTTGTGGTAGTGATGGTGGTAGTTGTGGTAGTCAGAATTTCTGAATATTGATCAACAACTGATGTAACTTTTATGAGATTCTTTTTTTTAATGAATAAACATAATGGAAATATAATTTGTGAGTTTCTGGCTACAATCTTTAAGATAAAAATTGGAAAAAGATGATGGTGAAAAAAGTGAGACTAGAACATCAGAAGGCTCTCTCCACACCCTCCACCCTGATGAACAAGACACATGTGCAACACCTATGTGTCTTTAAGATGTATCTCCTGTTCACCAAGTTTTCCTTTTGTCAATCTAATTACAGTGACGACTTTACCACTGTAGAGAATGATAGAGGTGGGGGGAGGGGGTCAACATCTCAACGTCTTCCACTGTCTCCATTCTCAAAATTCCCAGGTGTTGCAATACAGTAATGGTACTGTATACCATTACTATAAAGCAACCCTCCACTCTCTCTACCTCGTCTAAGTCAATATAAACAATGTAAGTCCATCACAAAATATTGAGTAATAATTAATATTTATATTAAGACACCGGCCGTCTCCCACCCAGGCAAGATAACCCGAAAAAAATGAAGAAATGAAAGTTTTTTCTCTTTTTAACTTTACCATCAACTGTTTACTAATATTACTAACAACAATGCCATCAGTGCCTCCCATACCATCTCTACCACTACCTCAGCTACCACCATCACCACCACTACCTCCCACACCATCTCTACCACTACCTCAGCTAACACCATCACCACCACTACCTCCCACACCATCTCTACCACTACCTCAGCTACCACCATCACCACCACTACCTCCCATACCATCTCTACCACTACCTCAGCTACCACCATCACCACCACTACCTCCCACACCATCTCTACCACACCTCAGCTAACACCATCACCACCACTACCTCCCATACCATCTCTACCACTACCTCAGCTACCACCATCACCACCACTACCTCCCAATACCATCTCTACCACTACCTCAGCTACCACCATCACCACCACTACCTCCCAATACCATCTCTACCACTACCTCAGCTACCACCATCACCACCACTACCTCCCAATACCATCTCTACCACTACCTCAGCTACCACCATCACCACCACTACCTCCCAATACCATCTCTACCACTACCTCAGCTACCACCATCACCACCACTACCTCCCAATACCATCTCTACCACTACCTCAGCTACCACCATCACCACCACTACCTCCCATACCATCACTACCACCACCACAAGTACCACCATCACCACACACTACCTCCCATACCAGCTCTACCACTACCTCAGCTACCACCATCACCACCACTACCTCCCATACCATCTCTACCACTACCTCAGCTACCACCATCACCACCACTACCTCCATACCATCACTACACCACCACAAGTACCACCATCACCACCACTACCTCCCATACCATCACTACCACCATTATTAGCCCCACAATAGACCACTCCGTCACTTACACTCCACACATTTCCTCGGCCTCTGGATCTTCTAAACTAAACACGGGTCATTAGAATTAATTTTATAGATCTAATTGTGTGCGTTATAAGGAACTTCCAGAGACCTTCATTACTGAAAAGGGGAAGTCACCCCCAACCTTCCCCCACCCTTCCTCCACCCCTCCTCACACCCCACCCTTTCCTTACCTCTCCACCACCAACCTATCTACACCTCCCCACCAAACTATCTACAGAGAGAGCGAGAGAGAGAGAGAGAGAGAGAGAGAGAGAGAGAGAGAGAGAGAGAGAGAGAGAGAGAGAGAGAAATTTTAAAAAGTTTATTTTTTAATAAAAGATAGTGATTCATCGTGTCTGTCAACGTTTCAGTTAAAGCTATGAAATCGGAATTATTAAAAGATCGGAGAAAATCGAGAAAAATAGTTGAACGTAAGTCATAAATATTAACTATTGGTTATTGGTAAATATCCTTTAAACTTGACGGAGAAGTTTCCTGACATCTTGGACTGACACGAAGATAGTTTGTCCAGACATGTCTCAAGATTTTCATAAAACTCCTTGAGATTGACACGTTTCTCCCAAAGAAGTCTCTAGCTCCTCTTACTCTTATACCTCTTCCTACTCGCCCTCTTCTCATTCTTCTTCCTCCTCATCATCATCCCGTCTTTCACTGTGATTTATTGTGTTCAGTCTCCCACGAGAACCGTCAGCTCACTCCAAGGACTTAGGACCAACAAAATGATTATTTTTTGCTCTGAAACTTATCTATAATATTTATATTTATCATTTGATCTTCATCATATAGATAGTATATACCATATTTGATATTCATATCTTATATCTATAGTATTATTTATATATATATACTTTATATTGACGTGTATGATCTAAGCCCTGTTCCTCTCTCTCGCTCTTTCTCTTGAATTCCTGTAAGATGGCTCATCGCGTGTTAACAGTCCATCTATCACTACGAATCAGAGTACCCATCAGTGTTAGTGTTGATATGTATGGTGGTCGTGTGGTTTGCCTTATTGAAGTTGTTGTTATCATCTGGTCCATGAATCAGTCTTGAGTGGTCTTTAGTCATTATAAGAGGATATAAGGCAGTCACACTGCTTGTCACTTGACTCCCACACTCACTGAGCGTCAGCGACTCAACTATGTTTCACCACTCTACACAAATGACCGATTCAAGTGACAGATTGATCTTGCAGGTCATTTGTGTTTGTCAACTCACCTCTTACCATTCTACTTACGTAACTGAATTCCTTCTCTTCTTCTCCATCATCTTGAGTTCCTCTTCTATCCTTGTGAGTCCTCTTCCATTCTTGCAGTCCTCTTCTCCATCTCAATCTTGAATCCTCTTCCATCCATCTTGAGTCCTCTTCCACCATTCTTGAGTCCTTTCTCCATCTTGAGTCCCTTTCCATCCAACTTGAGTCCTCTTCCATCATCTTGAGTCCTCTTCCATCCATCTTGAGTTCCTTTCCATCCATCTTGAGTCCTCTTCCATCCATCTTGGGTCCTCTTCCATCCATCTTGAGTCCCTTACCATCCATCTTGAGTCCTCTTCCACCCATCTTGAGTCCTCTTTCCATCCATCTTGGGTCCTCTTCCATCCATCTTGAGTCCCTTACCATCCATCTTGAGTTCCTCTTCCATCCATCTTGAGTTCTCTTCCATCCATCTTGAGTCCCTTACCATCCATCTTGAGTCCTCTTCCATCCATCTTGAGTCCTCTTCCATCCATCTTGAGTGCCTTACCATCCATCTTGAGTCCTCTTCCATCCATCTTGAGTCCTCGTCCATCCATCTTGAGTCCTCTTCCATCCATCTTGAGTCCTCTTCCATCCATCTTGAGTCCTCTTCCGTCCATCTTGAGTCCTCTTCCATCCATCTTGAGTTCTCTCCTTCCATCCATCTTGAGTTCCTTTCCATCCATCTTGAGTCCTCTTCCATCCATCTTGAGTCCTATTCCATCCATCTTGAGTCCTCTTCCATCCATCTTGAGTTCTCTTCCATCCATCTTGAGTTCCTTTCCATCCATCTTGAGTCCTCTTCCATCCATCTTGAGTCCTATTCCATCCATCTTGAGTCGTCTTACATCCATCTTGGGTCCTCTTCCATCCATCTTGAGTCCCTTACCATCCATCTTGAGTCCTCTTCCATCCATCTTGAGTCCTCTTCCATCCATCTTGAGTCCCTTACCATCCATCTTGAGTCGTCTTCCATCCATCTTGAGTCCTCTTCCATCCATCTTGAGTCCTCTTCCATCCATCTTGAGTCCTCTTCCATCCATCTTGAGTCCTCTTCCACCCATCTTAAGTCCTCTTCCATCCATCTTGAGTCCCTTTCCATCCAACTTGAGTCCTCTTCCATCTATATTGAGTCCTATTCCATCCATCTTGAGTCCTCTTCCATCCATCTTGAGTTCTCTTCCATCCATCTTGAGTTCCTTACCATCCATCTTGAGTCCTCTTCCATCCATCTTGAGTTCTCTTCCATCCATCTTGAGTTCTCTTTTATGCATCTTGAGTTCCTTACCATCCATCTTGAGTCCTCTTCCATCCATCTTGAGTTCTCTTCCATCCATCTTGAGTCCCTTACCATCCATCTTGAGTCCTCTTCCATCCATCTTGAGTCCCTTACCATCCATCTTGAGTTCTCTTCCATCCATCTTGAGTCCCTTACCATCCATCTTGAGTCCTCTTCCATCCATCTTGAGTCCCTTACCATCCATCTTGAGTTCTCTTCCATCCATCTTGAGTTTTCTCTTTTTCCATCCATCTTGAGTTCCCTTACCATCCATCTTGAGTCCTCTTCCATCCATCTTGAGTCCTCTTCCATCCATCTTGAGTCCTCTACCATCCATCTTGAGTCCTCTTCCATCCATCTTGAGTTCCTTACCATCCATCTTGAGTCCTCTTCCATCCATCTTGAGTCCTCTTCCATCCATCTTGAGTCCCTTACCATCCATCTTGAGTCCTCTTCCATCCATCTTGAGTCCTCTTCCATCCATCTTGAGTCGTTTCCCATCCATCTTGAGTCCTTTTCCACCATCTTGAGTCCTCTTCCATCCATCTTGAGTCCTCTTCCGTCCATCTTGGGTCCTCTTCCATCCATCTTGAGTCCTCTTCCGTCCATCTTGGGTCCTCTTCCATCCATCTTGAGTCCTCTTCCGTCCATCTTGAGTCCTCTTCCGTCCATCTTGAGTCCTCTTTCATCCATCTTCAGTCTTCTTCCGTCCATCTTGCGTCCTCTACCGTCCATCTTGAGTCCTCTTCTGTCCATCTTGGGTCCTCTTCCATCCCTCTTGAGTCCTCTTCCGTCCATCTTGGGTCCTCTTTCGTCCATCTTGGGTCCTCTTCCATTCGTCTTGAGCCCTCTTCTGTCCATCTTGGGTCCTCTTTCCATCCATCTTGGGTCCTCTTCCGTCAATCTTGAGTCCTCTTCCTTCCATCTTGAGTCCTCTTCCGTCCAACTTGAGCCCTCTTCCGTCCATCTTGAGTCCCCTTCCGTCCATCTTGAGTCCCCTTCCGTCCATCTTGAGTCCTCTTCCATCCGTCTTGAGCCCTCTTCTGTCCATCTTGGGTCCTCTTCCATCCATCTTGGGTCCTCTTCCGTCCATCTTGAGTCCTCTTCCCGTCCATCTTGAGTCCTCTTCCGTCCATCTTGAGTCCTCTTCCGTCCATCTTGAGTCCTCTTCCGTCCATCTTGAGTCCTCTTCCATCCATCTTGAGTCCTCTTCCGTCCATCTTGAGTCCTCTTCCATCCATCTTGAGTCCCCTTCTGTCCATCTTGAGTCCTCTTCCATCCATCTTGAGTCCTCTTCCGTCCATCTTGAGTCCTCTTCCATCCATCTTGAGTCCCCTTCTGTCCATCTTGAGTCCTCTTCCGTCCATCTTGAGTCCTCTTCCGTCCATCTTGAGTCCTCTTCCGTCCATCTTGAGTCCTCTTCCGTCCATCTTGAGTCCTTTTTCCGTCCATCTTGAGTCCTCTTCCGTCCATCTTGAGTCCTCTTCCGTCCATCTTGAGTCCTCTTCCGTCCATCTTGAGTCCTCTTCCGTCCATCTTGAGTCCTCTTCCATCCATCTTGAGTCCCCTTCTGTCCATCTTGAGTCCCCTTCCGTCCATCTTGAGTCCTTTTCCATCCAACTTGAGTCCTCTTCCGTCCATCTTGAGTCCTCTTCCGTCCATCTTGAGTCCTCTTCGTCCATCTTGAGTCCTTTTCCATCCAACTTGAGTCCTCTTCCGTCCATCTTGAGTCCTCTTCCGTCCATCTTGAGTCCTCTTCCGTCCATCTTGAGTCCTCTTCCATCCATCTTGAGTCCTCTTCCGTCCATCTTGAGTCCTCTTCCGTCCATCTTGAGTCCTCTTCCATCCATCTTGAGTCCCTCTTTTCCGTCCATCTTGAGTCCTCTTCCGTCCATCTTGAGTCCTCTTCCGTCCATCTTGAGTCTCTTCCGTCCATCTTGAGTCCTTTTCCATCCAAACTTGAGTCCTCTTCCGTCCATCTTGAGTCCTCTTCCTTTCCATCTTGAGTCCTCTTCCGTCCATCTTGAGTCCTTCTTCCGTCCATCTTGAGTCCTTTCTTCCGTCCATCTTGAGTCCTCTTCCGTCCATCTTGAGTCCTCTTCCGTCCATCTTGAGTCCCTCTCTTCGGTCATCTTGAGTCCTCTTCCGTCCATCTTGAGTCCTTTTCCGTCCATCTTGAGTCCTCTTCCGTCCATCTTGAGTCCTCTTCCGTCCATCTTGAGTCCTCTTCCGTCCATCTTGAGTCCTCTTCCGTCCATTCTTGAGTCCTCTTCCGTCCATCTTGAGTCCTCTTCTCTTTCCGTCCATCTTGAGTCCTCTTCCGTCCATCTTGAGTCCTCTTCCGTCCATCTTGAGTCCTCTTCCGTCCATCTTGAGTCCTCTTCCGTCCATCTTGAGTCCTTTTCCATCCAACTTGAGTCCTCTTCCGTCCATCTTGAGTCCTTCTTCCTCCATCTTGAGTCCTCTTTCCATCCATCTTGAGTCCTCTTTCCGTCCATCTGAGTCCTCTTCCGTCCATCTTGAGTCCTCTTCCGTCCATCTTGAGTCCTCTTCCGTCCATCTTGAGTCCTCTTCCGTCCATCTTGAGCCCTCTTCCGTCCATCTTGAGTCCTCTTCCGTCCATCTTGAGTCCTTTTCCGTCCATCTTGAGTCCTCTTCCGTCCATCTTGAGTCCTCTTCCGTCCATCTTGAGTCCTCTTCCGTCCATCTTGAGTCCTCTTCCGTCCATCTTGAGTCCTCTTCCGTCCATCTTGAGTCCTCTTCCGTCCATCTTGAGTCCTCTTCCGTCCATCTTGAGTCCTCTTCCGTCCATCTTGAGTCCTCTTCCGTCCATCTTGAGTCCTCTTCCGTCCATCTTGAGTCCTCTTCCGTCCATCTTGAGTCCTCTTCCGTCCATCTTGAAGTCATTTTATAATTCAAATATAAATGCCTAAAAATTTCTCAGCCTGAGTTCCTGATGTTTATATATTAATGTGACTGATCCATCAGCCTGTGTGTCTGTGGTCTGTCTGTCTCTCTTTGTATCTGTTTGTCTATGTCTATGTCTATGTTTTTCTGTTTATTTTTGTCCCTGTTTGTCTGTCGTTGTACCTGTTAATATCTATGTTTGTCTGTCTTTGTATGTGTTTATCTGTCTCTTTATTCGTCTGTCTGTCTCTCTTTCTCTCTCTTTCTCCCCTCTCCTCCTCTCTCTCTCTTTTCTCTCTCCTCTCTCTCTTCTCTTCTCTCTCTCCTCTCTCTCTCTCTCTCCTCTCTCTCTCTCTTCTCTCTCTCTCTCTCTCTCTCTCTCTCCCTTTTTCTCTCTCACTCTTCCCATTCCGGGTAACGGTAAAACGCCACACTCAGCCCAACAGGCAGAAAACGGTCCTGAGAGTGAAATATGGAAGCAGTCATATATTTCTGACGGTTATTCGAGGTCAGAAAAGGTCGAGGGTCACGGAGAGAAGAGGAGGAGGAGGAGGAGGAGAAACAGGTCTCCTTGGATGCTCCTGTTAAGGTCAGGTCTAACACTTCCGTCTAAGGGCGGGGGGGTCGAATTATACACACCCGTTAACGGAACTGTTTCCTGTTTGTCTTCCCCTTTTCCCTCCTGGTAGGCCAGACTATAATTCCTTTTATCCTGTCGCCTTCTCGGAAGGTCAGGTTATACACCCGTTAACGGAACTGTTTCCACTGTTTTTTACCTTACGTTTCCCCTCCAGTAAGGTCCTATTCTACACCCGTTGATGAAACTGTTTCCTCTGTTAACGGAAATTTGTCCTGCGTTAATGGAACTGTTCACCTCTATTTTCCCCTTTTAGCATCATCCTATTTGCAGAAGGTCATTTAAAAGGCCGTGAGAAGAGCTACTATTGGGTGCCCTCCCCCTGTAATTCCCTATTAATACCCAACTATCCTGTAATCAGCTGTTTGTAATTGGGGAGGATCTCTAATTTCCAATTTGTGATCACTTATTTCGTAACTAGCTATTTCGTGGTTCACGAAATCGTAATGAAACGATTGCAAACAAACCATACCACGGGCGGGATTTGAACCCGCAGTCAGAACCGCGGGTTCAAATCCCGCCCGTGGTATGGTTTATTTCGTGGTTCCAGGAATGGTCCCAAGTTCTCCGACTTTCTTATTATTAAATGACAAAAAAAGTTAATGCTTGGGTTAATCTGCTGATAATTTTAAAATTCCTTCTGGCGTTCATTTTCAGATTTCTGGTTGTCATTTAAAATCTCCATATGTTGTCCATTTTAAATCACCTTATGGTTCTCAGTTTAAATATTCTGACCATTGTAAGACCCCTTAAGGTACTCACTTTAAGACCCTTCTGGGGTTCATTTATGAGCTCCTTCTGGAAGGAAAGAGGATTGCAATTAAATGCTTAATTAATATTATTATTACTATCATTATTAGTTACAAATAAACATAAGTTTGAGTTGTGAAATGTGAAGTGTCGTCTCCGTAGAGTTTATCACAACACTTACCGTGCATTTGTCTCGGTAATTTTGGTCGAAGTTCTTAAGTTTCTCAAGCTGAGAATGATAAAGCTTTAAGAACTCTACAGTTATAATATTACCAGTTATAATTATGATATCATACGAGAAATATCAACTATATTACCGTTAGTTACGTTCTAAACAATACAAGAATATTTTCTTCACTTGGAACAAAGGAAGGAAAACAAGAATGCGTTACGGGTTGCCAGGGTTTAAGATAATGATTATTATTATTATAATCAAGAGCCCCTCACCAACATCAAGGAACCTTCCTTGAGGGTTTAAGATAATGAAAGCGAGAGGTTGGGGCCAGAGACAGGAAAAAAATATTTGTCCTTGTCTGTGACCACGACGCCTGAGGGACAGTCCCCTCATGAGACGACGGACGAGGAGGAAGAGGAGGTGGAGGAAGAGGCGGAGAAAGATGAAGAAGAAGAAGATGATGAAAAATGAGAATAATAACGAGATCCAAGAGAAAGTATAGTTTTCTAGAGTAGGATATTACGTACTAGAAGTATTATCCACAAATAAATAGCCAAGAATATACTTTTTTTTAGGGGGGGGAAGAGGGGGGAGGTTGGAGGGGAATTGTGCTCCCATGCACATACACCTGGAATATACCTGGACATTGTTTCGGGGGAGAATATATGATCAGAATACTTGTCGATATTGTATTCCCCCAGAAAATAAAAAGAATATTCCTAACAATATCAACATTCTTATGGAATATCCATTATAACGAGACAAAATATTCCTAAATTTTGCATTCCGGTGAGAATATGCGAGGAATATCTTGAGAATATTCTTAGACGTTGCATATCTGAAAATAGATGTCTTGTGAATACTGTGTTGAATCTCCAAATTATCCTCGTGAATATGTTGTGTTTCCAAGGTCACACAGCAGAACAAGGTCACACAGCAGAACAAGGTCACACAGCAGAACAAGGTCACACAGCAGGACAAGGTCACACAGCAGAACAAGGTCACACAGCAGAACAAGGTCACACAGCAGAACAAGGTCACACAGCAGGACAAGGTCACACAGCAGAACAAGGTCACACAGCAGAACAAGGTCACACAGCAGAACAAGGTCACACAGCAGAACAAGGTCACACAGCAGGACAAGGTCACACAGCAGGACAAGGTCACACAGCAGAACAAGGTCACACAGCAGGACAAGGTCACACAGCAGAACAAGGTCACACAGCAGAACAAGGTCACACAGCAGGACAAGGTCACACAGCAGAACAAGGTCACACAGCAGAACAAGGTCACACAGCAGAACAAGGTCACACAGCAGAACAAGGTCACACAGCAGAACAAGGTCACACAGCAGGACAAGGTCACAGAGCAGAACAAGGTCACACAGCAGAACAAGGTCACACAGCAGAACAAGGTCACACAGCAGGACAAGGTCACACAGCAGAACAAGGTCACACAGCAGAACAAGGTCACACAGCAGAACAAGGTCACACAGCAGAACAAGGTCACACAGCAGGACAAGGTCACAGAGCAGAACAAGGTCACACAGCAGAACAATGTCACACAGCAGAACAAGGTCACACAGCAGAACAAGGTCACACAGCAGCACAAGGTCACACAGCAGAACAAGGTCACACAGCAGAACAAGGTCACACAGCAGAACAAGGTCACACAACAGAACAAGGTCACACAACAAAACAAGGTCACACAGCAGGACAAGGTCACACAGCAGAACAAGGTCACACAGCATAACAAGGTCACAGCAGAACAAGGTCACACAGCAGAACAATGTCACACAGCAGGACAAGGTCACACAGCAGAACAAGGTCACACAGCAGAACAAGGTCACACAGCATAACAAGGTCACACAGCAAAACAAGGTCACACAGCAGAACAAGGTCACACAGCAGAACAAGGTCACACAGCAGAACAAAGTCACACAGCAGAACAAGGTCACACAGCAGAACAAGGTCACAGAAGAACAAGGTCACACAGCAGAACAAGGTCACACAGCAGACAAGGTCACACAGCAGAACAAGGTCACACAGCAGAACAAGGTCACACAGCAGAACAAGGTCACACAGCAGAACAAGGTCACACAGCAGAACAAGGTCACACAGCAGAACAAGGTCACACAGCAGCACAAGGTCACACAGCAGAACAAGGTCACACAGCAGAACAAGGTCACACAGCAGAACAAGGTCACACAACAGAACAAGGTCACACAACAAAACAAGGTCACACAGCAGGACAAGGTCACACAGCAGAACAAGGTCACACAGCATAACAAGGTCACAGCAGAACAAGGTCACACAGCAGAACAATGTCACACAGCAGGACAAGGTCACACAGCAGAACAAGGTCACACAGCAGAACAAGGTCACACAGCATAACAAGGTCACACAGCAAAACAAGGTCACACAGCAGAACAAGGTCACACAGCAGAACAAGGTCACACAGCAGAACAAAGTCACACAGCAGAACAAGGTCACACAGCAGAACAAGGTCACAGAAGAACAAGGTCACACAGCAGAACAAGGTCACACAGCAGGACAAGGTCACACAGCAGAACAAGGTCACACAGCAGAACAAGGTCACACAGCAGAACAAGGTCACACAGCAGAACAAGGTCACACAGCAGAACAAGGTCACACAGCATAACAAGGTCACACAGCAGAACAAGGTCACACAGCAGGACAAGGTCACACAGCAGAACAAGGTCACACAGCAGAACAAGGTCACACAGCAGGACAAGGTCACACAGCAGAACAAGGTCACACAGCAGAACAAGGTCACACAACAGAACAAGGTCACACAGCAGAAACAAGGTCACACAGCAGAACAAGGTCACACAGCAGCACAAGGTCACACAGCAGAACAAGGTCACACAGCAGAACAAGATCACACAGCAGAACAAGGTCACACAACAGAACAAGGTCACACAACAGAACAAGGTCACACAGCAGGACAAGGTCACACAGCAAGACAAGGTCACACAGCAGGACAAGGTCACACAGCAGAACAAGGTCACACAGCAGAACAATGTCACACAGCAGAACAAGGTCACACAGCAGAACAAGGTCACACAGCATAACAAGGTCACACAGCAGAACAAGGTCACACAGCAGAACAAGGTCACACAGCAGAACAAGGTCACACAGCAGAACAAGGTCACACAACAGAACAAGGTCACACAACAGGACAAGGTCACACAGCAGGACAAGGTCACACAGCAGGACAAGGTCACACAGCAGGACAAGGTCACACAACAGAACAAGGTCACACAGCAGAACAAGGTCACACAGCAGGACAAGGTCACAGAGCAGAACAAGGTCACACAGCAGAACAAGGTCACACAGCAGAACAAGGTCACACAGCAGAACAAGGTCACACAGCAGCACAAGGTCACACAGCAGAACAAGGTCACACAGCAGAACAAGGTCACACAGCAGAACAAGGTCACACAACAGAACAAGGTCACACAACAAAACAAGGTCACACAGCACTACAGTGATGTAACAGTGACCAGCACAGCAAAGGTCACATAGCACTACAGTGATGTAACAGTGACCAGCACAGCAGTACAAGACAGCAACCCATTAATTCATAATCACAACATCCAGACGATCTCCACCAATTCTCCACCAACTCTGCAAGACAACAGTAATCATTTCTCTGCCTCTCCAGTACACAGAAAGCTGGATCCCTTATCAACAAGAATAACGTAGCAGGAATCAAGCTAATTTGTCTTGCTGTTTAATGATTACGACTTCGTATGTATATGTTTTTGCCTGATTCTCATTTTACCTTTGCTTCTGCCTTTTCCTTTAATTTCTCTTATGTTTTTCCTCCTCCTTATTGCCTTCTTTCCCCCTTTCTTGCCTTTTTCCTTTTCCAATTCCTCCATCTATTCTCATCTATCTTCCCAACGTTTTTCTCATCTTTCTCGTCTTTAACCCCTTCCTCCTCCCCACCTTCCTTCATTCTCCGTCTTCCTTGTTCCCCTTTTGTTTCTGCTAAAGTGAATTCTCAAAAGCTTTTTCTTTTCATTTCCATCAACCTAACGATGCAACCAGGTGATTAAGCATGTGGTTGGTGGCTGCAGCCTAGCCGGCAGGTAATGTCGTAACAGCCACACTCATCTATAATGTTCCCCAGGCCAGCACAACTGCATCATCTCTAAACATCAATATTCACAGCATCGCTGATTAATTCAGACGTATCTGCTTAGTTGGCAACTGTTGGGAGGAGGAGGAAGAGGCTGAGGATGGAGAATTGATTCACAATAACAAGGCTGAAACAATTCACCAAAAACTCGTACACTGGAGAAATCTTTTGACGATGTTGAGGTACATTCTAAACCATTGTCATGTTGCAACTGAGACCATTGTCATGTTAAAACTGAGACCATTGTCATGTTACAACTGAGACCATTGTCATGTTACAACTGAGACCATTGTTATGTTAAAACTGAGACCATTGTCATGTTACAACTGAGACCATTGTCATGTTACAACTGAGACCATTGTCATGTTGCAACTGAGACCATTGTCATGTTACAACTGAGACCACTGTCATGTTACAACTGAGACCATTGTCATGTTACAACTGAGGCCATTGTCATGTTACAACTGAGACCATTGTTATGTTAAAACTGAGACCATTGATATGTTAAAACTGAGACCATTGTCATGTTACAACTGAGACCATTGTTATGTTACAACTGAGACCATTGTCATGTTACAACTGAGACCATTGTCATGCTACAACTGAAACCATTGTTATGTTACAACTGAAACCATTGTTATGTTAAAACTGAGACCATTGTTATGTTACAACTGAGGCCATTGTCATGTTGCAACTGAGACCATTGTCATGTTACAACTGAGACCATTGTCATGTTGCAACTGAGACCATTGTCATGTTACAACTGAGACCATTGTCATGTTACAACTGAGACCATTGTCATGTTACAACTGAGACCACTGTCATGTTACAACTGAGACCATTGTTATGTTACAACTGAGACCACTGTCATGTTACAACTGAGGCCATTGTCATGTTGCAACTGAGACCATTGTCATGTTACAACTGAGACCATTGTCATGTTGCAACTGAGACCATTGTCATGTTACAACTGAGACCATTGTCATGTTACAACTGAGACCATTGTCATGTTACAACTGAGACCACTGTCATGTTACAACTGAGACCATTGTTATGTTACAACTGAGACCATTGTCATGTTACAACTGAGACCACTGTCATGTTACAACTGAGACCATTGTTATGTTACAACTGAAACCATTGTTATGTTAAAACTGAGACCATTGTTATGTTACAACTGAGACCATTGTCAGGTTAAAACTGAGACCATTGTCATGTTACAACTGAGACCACTGTCATGTTACAACTGAGACCATTGTTATGTTACAACTGAGACCATTGTTATGTTACAACTGAGACCATTGTTATGTTACAACTGCGACCATTGTTATGTTACAACTGAGACCATTGTTATGTTACAACTGAGACCATTGTCATGTTAAAACTGAGACCATTGTCAGGTTAAAACTGAGACCTTTGTCATGTTACAACTGAGACCATTGTCATGTTAAAACTGAGACCATTGTCATGTTAAAACTGAGACCATTGTCATGTTACAACTGAGACCATTGTTATGTTACAACTGAGACCATTGTTATGTTACAACTGAGACCATTGTCATGTTAAAACTGAGACCATTGTCATGTTACAACTGAGACCATTGTCATGTTACAACTGAGACCACTGTCATGTTACAACTGAGACCATTGTCATGTTACAACTGAGACCATTGTCATGCTACAACTGAGACCACTGTCATGTTACAACTGAGACCACTGTCATGTTACAACTGAGACCATTGTCATGTTACAACTGAGACCATTGTCATGTTACAACTGAGACCATTGTCATGTTACAACTGAGACCATTGTCATGCTACAACTGAGACCACTGTCATGTTACAACTGAGACCACTGTCATGTTACAACTGAGACCATTGTCATGTTACAACTGAGACCATTGTCATGTTACAACTGAGACCATTGTCATGTTACAACTGAGACCATTGTCATGTTACAACTGAGACCATTGTCATGTTACAACTGAGACCATTGTCATGCTACAACTGAGACCACTGTCATGTTACAACTGAGACCACTGTCATGTTACAACTGAGACCATTGTCATGTTACAACTGAGACCATTGTCATGTTACAACTGAGACCATTGTCATGTTACAACTGAGACCATTGTCATGCTACAACTGAGACCACTGTCATGTTACAACTGAGACCACTGTCATGTTACAACTGAGACCATTGTCATGTTACAACTGAGACCATTGTCATGTTACAACTGAGACCATTGTCATGTTACAACTGAGACCATTGTCATGTTACAACTGAGACCATTGTCATGTTACAACTGAGACCATTGTCATGTTACAACTGAGACCATTGTTATGTTACAACTGAGACCATTGTCATGTTACAACTGAGACCACTGTCATGTTACAACTGAGACCATTGTCATGTTACAACTGAGACCATTATTATGTTACAACTGAGACCATTGTCATGTTACAACTGAGACCATTGTCATGTTACAACTGAGACCATTGTCATGTTACAACTGAGACCATTGTCATGTTACAACTGAGACCATTGTCATGTTACAATTGAGACCATTGTCATGTTACAACTGAGACCATTGTTATGTTACAGCTGAGACCATTGTCATGTTACAACTGAGACCATTGTCATGTTACAACTGAGACCATTGTCATGTTACAACTGAGACCATTGTCATGTTACAACTGAGACCATTGTCATGCTACAACTGAGACCATTGTCATGTTACAACTAACAGCATTATCATGTTACAACTGAGACCATTGTCATGTTACAACTGAGACCATTGTCATGTTACAACTGAGACCATTGTCATGCTACAACTGAGATCATTGTCATGTTACAACTGAGACCATTGTCATGTTACAACTAAGACCACTGTCATGTTACAGCTGAGACCACTGTCAAGTCACAACTGGGACCACTGTCAAACTACGGTTACAACTTGACATGGTCCTTGACCGAAACGTCGTCGTAAGGCTCCTCTCTCCCAAGTGAGAGTTTTTGAAGGATGAAGATGGCTTGGTGGCTAAACTTCTAATTTCACACGGTGAGCGTCCGGGTTCGATTCCCGGCGAGGGTAGAAATATTGGGCGTGTTTCCTTACACCGGTTGTCTATATTCACCCATCAGTAAAATACGTACCTGGGTGTTAGTCGACAGGTGTAGGTCGCATCCTGGAACAAAACTGACCTAATTTGCCCGAAATGCTCTACATAACAAGCGGCTTTCTATATAGTAGCATATCATTTATGTCAACTATGGTCTATATACCTTGTACATGTACTGGTAGAAATAAGGATATTTTTATTATTATTATTATTATTATTATTATTATTATTATTATTATTATTATTATTATTATTATTATTATTGTTATTGTTATTATTATTATTATTATTATTATTATTATTATTATTATTATTATTTATTATTATTATTTATTGTTATTATTATTATTATATTATTATTATTATTATTATTATTATTATTATTATTATTATTGTTATTGTTATTATTATTATTATTATTATTATTATTATTATTATTATTGTTGTTATTATTATTATTATTATTATTATTATTATTATTATTATTATTATTATTATTATTATTATTATTATTATTATTATTATTTTATTATTATTATTATTATTATTATTATTATTATTATTATTATTATTATTAGTAGTAGTAGTAGTAGTAGTATAGTAGTAGTAGTAGTAGTAGTAGTAGTATGTTGTTGTTTTATTATTATTATTATTATTATTATTATTATTATTATTATTATATTATTATTATTATTATTATTGTTATTGTAATTATTATTATTATTATTAAGATTCTAGCAGAAAATATAATCAAAGTTTAGGACTGGCAGACTGGTTCATACCTAAGGGTTCAGATTACATTACAAAGGTAATATATTGCCACTAGCAAAATTCTCTTTACTGATGTTAAGAGATTTTAATCGGTCCTCCAATTACTTTACCAATGTAAATTATCGGTTGAACGAAACTGAATAGAGTCATGGAAAAAATCTAATGTTAGTTGCAGTGTGAACGTAAGTTCAGAACTTTACGAACTACGTTCGTTCACAGTTAAAAATATTTGTGAGAATTAACTCTTTTATGTATGAGAAAATAATTCTCAGTCAAAAAAAAGAAGTAAGTATCTATTTTCAGATTTGTAGTATTTACTGATTACGTCTGTCTGTCTCTGTCTGTCTGTCTGTCTCTGTCTGTCTATGTCTGTCTGTCTCTGTCTGTCTATGTCTGTCTGTCTGTCTCTGTCTGTCTATGTCTGTCTGCCTCTGTCTGTCTGTCTCTGTCTGTCTGTCTCTCTCTGCCTGTCTTTGTCTGTCTGTCTCTGTCTGTCTGTCTCTGTCTGTCTCTGTCTGTCTGTCTCCGTCTGTCTGTCCCTGTCTGTCTGTCTCTGTCTGTCTGTCTCTGTCTGTTTGTCTCCGACTGTCTGTCTCTCTGTCTGTCTCTGTCTGTCTGTCTCTGTCTGTCTGTCTCCGTCTGTCTGTCTCTGTCTGTCTGTCTCTGTCTGTCTGTCTCCGTCTGTCTGTCTCTATCTATCTGTCTCCGTCTGTCTGTCTCTGTCTGTCTGTCTCCGTCTGTCTCTGTCTGTCTCTGTCTCCGTCTGTCTGTCTCTGTCTGTCTGTCTCTGTCTGTCTGTCTCCGTTTGTCTGTCTCTGTCTGTCTGTCTCCGTCTGTCTGTCTCTGTCTGTCTGTCTCTGTCTGTCTGTCTCTGTCTGTCTGTCCCTGTCTGTCTGTCTCCGTCTGTCTGTCCTGTCTGTCTGTCTGTCTGTCTCTGTCTGTCTCTGTCTGTCTGTCTCTGTCTGTCTGTCTCTGTCTGTCTCTGTCTGTCTGTCTGTCTGTCGTCTCTGTCTGTCTGCCTCGTCTGTCTGTCTCTGTCTGTCTGTCTCGTCTGTCTGTCATCTGTCTGTCTGTCCGGGTTCTGTCTGTCTGTTGCCTCTGTCTCGTCTGCTCTTTCTGTCTGTTGTCTCTGTCTGTTGTCTCGTCGTCTGCCTTCATCTGTCTTTCCCACTGTCGTCTCCTGCTCCTCTGTCTTCACTCGTGTCTCGTACTGTCTGTCTCGTCAATGAGTCTCACTCCCTCAAAAGGCTTAATCGAGACTTTTACCACCTACTCAACCAAGTCTTTGATATCTCCCTCACCTCACTCATGTCATTCACTCGAGTTACTCCCTCACTTCACCTTCTTTCATTCATCCTCCTCTGTTTTGTTTACTATGCTTCTTTGCGGTTTTCTTTATTATCTTCACTCGCTTATTCTTTGTGTAATGTTTATCTTGTAACATTATTTTCTTGTTTATCTTAAGAACGTGTGAGAGGGGAAGCTTAAGTAAAGTTTCTGTGTCTCTTTCGCATCTCTAACTTCTGACTGTGCTCTCTTTGCCTCTGATCTCCCCCATTTAAACAATGTGTGTGTGTCAGCATGGGTGAGAAAGCCTGAGTATCTGGTACGCCGTGGTCATGTCCTTCCCATGTTTCATAAGACCGTTTTTCCCTTAGTTTCGGCACTAGTTGTGTGAGGAACCTTTGGATTTTATCTGCTTTCTGGAAACAGTGTCTGAACCGACGTGAACCATCAGTGAACACAGAAGAATACTTACTTACATAGAGAGGTTTATGTCTCTCAGATATATATATATACATATATATTATATATATATATATATATATATATATATATATATATATATATATATATATATATATATATATATATATATATATATATATGTATATATGTACTGAGTTTACCTAAGGGGCGCACTTACACTCTCTCTCACATTCATTCTCACTCTCACTCACAATCACTCACTCTCTCTCTCTCTCTCTCTCTCTCTCTCTCTCTCTCACACACACACACACACACACACACACACACACACACACACTTACACACTGAAATTTACTCCCTCTCTCTCTCATTTACTTTCTCTCTCTCTCTCTCTCTATCTCATATACTCTCTCTCTCATTTACTCTCATTCTCTCTCTCTCTCTCTCTACTTTCAATAACAAGAAGCCAATGTCAGTTCACTCTAGTGATAGCACTTTGCTTCCAGTATTCCAACTGCTCTCTCGAACCAATTAAAGATATCTTTACCGTGAATAATGAGGAGAGAACGAGACGTTTGTTGTTCCGCTTTACGTAAGCAATCGATGGCTTCTCAACAAGAAAAGAATTAATAATCTCTGTCAGTGGATTAGAAGTGCGAGATTGTCTTATTGAATGTAAGGAAGGGTGTAAGATTATTAATTAGAATGTTAAGTAATTAAAAGATTGGAAGATTAGAAGATGATTTAATTGAATATTGGAAGATCAGATTATTATTTAATTTAAAGATTGGAAGACTAGATCATTTAATTACAGAATTAGCTGATCAGTAAATCATTTGTTCAGAAAATAAGCTGATTAGAAGATTAGTTGTTTAGAAGATTGGATGATTAGATGATTAGAAGAACGAACGATTAGTTGATTAGAAGATTGGAAGATTAGTTGATTAGAGGATTAAAAGATTAGTCGGCTAGAAGGCTGGACGATTAGTTGATTAGAAGATTGAAAAGTTTTAAGATTAGCTGATTAGAAGATAGTAAGATTGGAAGATTAGCTAATTAGAAGATTGGAAGGGAGGTAGATAAGATCATTGATTCTGCTCAGTGAGTGGCTCCACCAACACATGGTGTGTCGCCACCCTCTGTCACACCAACACATGGTGTGTCGCCACCCTCTGTCACACCAACACATGTGTGTCGCCACCCTCTGTCACACCAACACATGGTGTGTCGCCACCCTCTGTCACACCAACACATGGTGTGTCGCCACCCTCTGTCACACCAACACATGGTGTGTCGCCACCCTCTGTCACACCAACACATGGTGTGTCGCCACCCTCTGTCACACCAACACATGGTGTGTCGCCACCCTCTGTCACACCAACACATGGTGTGTCGCCACCCTCTGTCACACCAACACATGGTGTGTCGCCACCCTCTGTCACACCAACCCATGGTGTGCCACCACCTCTGTCACACCAACACATGGTGTGTCGCCACCCTCTGTCACACCAACACATGGTGTGCCACCACCTCTGTCACACCAACACATAGTGTGTCACCACCTCTGTCACACCAACCCATGGTGTGCCACCACCTCAGTCACACCAACACATGGTGTGTCGCCACCCTCTGTCGCACCAACCCATGGTGTGCCACCACCTCAGTCACACCAACACATGGTGTGTCGCCACCCTCTGTCACACCAACCCATGGTGTGCCACCACCTCTGTCACACCAACACATGGTGTGTCACCACCTCTGTCACACCAACACATGGTGTGCCACCACCTCTGTCACACCAACACATGGTGTGTCGCCACCCTCTGTCACACCAACGCATGGTGTGCCACCACCTCAGTCACACCAGATTTACAACTCAGTGGGGTGGAATATAATTAACAGAGGGGCTGCAGGAGGCTGGCAAAAGCGAGCCTTCCTGCAACGATGGTTGCAGAGGGCAGGGAATGTTGCAGAGGGCAGGGAAGGTTGTGGAGGGCAGAGAAGGTTGTGGAGGGCAGAGAAGGTTGTGGAGGGCAGGGAAGGTTGTGGAGGGCAGGGAAGGTTGTGGAGGGCAAAGAAGGTTGTGGAGGGCAGAGAGGGTTGTGGAGGGCAGGGAAGGTTGTGGAGGGCAGGGAAGGTTGTGGAGGGCAGAGAAGGTTGTGGAGGGCAGAGAAGGTTGTGGAGGGCAGGGAAGGGATTGCAGAGTTAAAATAAGGGTTTAGAGAGATGTAGAAGGGAGGTTAGTATGGGAGCAGTGTGAGAAGAAAGAGATGTTGATGAGGACTGAGAGGATCTATGTGGTGTGAACTAAGCTCAGAACTCCTGGTTTCTGTCTTCTTTAAAAAATGAATAACATGGGTAACTATCTATCTGGGATTTCATGTCGGTTCTCTGAACCATTCATCTACAAACCTGTCAGACACTGCAACTTCTTGGGATCTTAATACTTAGGAATTCTTCGCTTGCCTAATTCTTGGGCACGACCTACTTCCACATTGAACAAATGTGACACCACCTATGACTGCTGCACCTCTCCTGCCATACGGTTTATAAGCTGCTTCTCCGCTCATATGCCGCATTCTATTCAAGATTGATGGACTGAACACATCGACTCAAGGTTGAGGGACTGATTACCTCATTCTCCTCTTGTTCTCCAAGTTTCTCCTATGTATGGACTGATGAAGTCACTGTGTGGCGAAACGTTTCCTCAATAAAGATACCCAAGAGTTGCACATGTGTCTAATTTATCAACATGTCGCTTCTCTGAACCATTCATCTACAAATCAGTCTTGTTCATAGTGTCCAGTGTTATGTTCATAGTGTCCAGTGTTATGTTCATAGTGTCCAGTGTTATGTTCATAGTGTCCAGTGTTATGTTCATAGTGTCAAGTGTTATGTTCATAGTGTCCAGTGTTATGTTCATAGTGTAAAGTGTTATGTTCATAGTGTTCAGTCTTATGTTCATAGTGTTCAGTCTTGTTCATAGTGTCCAGTGTTATGTTCATAGTGTCCAGTGTTATGTTCATAGTGTCCAGTGTTATGTTCATAGTGTCCAGTGTTATGTTCATAGTGTCCAGTGTTATGTTCATAGTGTCCAGTGTTATGTTCATAGTGTCCAGTGTTATGTTCATAGTGTCCAGTGTTATGTTCATAGTGTCCAGTGTTATGTTCATAGTGTCCAGTGTTATGTTCATAGTGTCCAGTGTTATGTTCATAGTGTCCAGTGTTATGTTCATAGTGTCCAGTCTTATGTTCATAGTGTCCAGTCTTATGTTCATAGTGTCCAGTGTTATGTTCATAGTGTCCAGTGTTATGTTAATAGTGTCCAGTGTTATGTTCATAGTGTCCAGTGTTATGTTCATAGTGTCCAGTGTTATGTTAATAGTGTCCAGTGTTATGTTCATAGTGTCCAGTGTTATGTTCATAGTGTCCAGTGTTATGTTCATAGTGTCCAGTGTTATGTTCATAGTGTCCAGTGTTATGTTCATAGTGTCCAGTGTTATGTTCATAGTGTCCAGTGTTATGTTCATAGTGTCCAGTGTTATGTTCATAGTGTCCAGTGTTATGTTCATAGTGTCCAGTGTTATGTTCATAGTGTCCAGTGTTATGTTCATAGTGTCCAGCGTTATGTTCATAGTGTCCAGTGTTATGTTCATAGTGTCCAGTGTTATGTTCATAGTGTCCAGTGTTATGTTCATAGTGTCCAGTGTTATGTTCATAGTGTCCAGTGTTATGTTCATAGTGTCCAGTGTTATGTTCATAGTGTCCAGTGTTATGTTCATAGTGTCCAGTGTTATGTTCATAGTGTCCAGTGTTATGTTCATAGTGTCCAGCGTTATGTTCATAGTGTCCAGTGTTATGTTCATAGTGTCCAGCGTTATGTTCATAGTGTCCAGTGTTATGTTCATAGTGTCCAGTGTTATGTTCATAGTGTCCAGTGTTATGTTCATAGTGTCAAGTGTTATGTTCATAGTGTCCAGTGTTATGTTCATAGTGTCCAGTGTTATGTTCATAGTGTCCAGTGTTATGTTCATAGTGTCCAGTGTTATGTTCATAGTGTCCAGTCTTACGCTGATAGTGTCCAGTCTTACGCTGATAGTGTCCAGTCTTACGCTGACAGTGTCCAGTCTTACGCTGATAGTGTCCAGTCTTACGCTGATAGTGTCCAGTCTTACGCTGATAGTGTCCAGTCTTACGCTGATAGTGTCCAGTCTTACGCTGATAGTGTCCAGTCTTACGCTGATAGTGTCCAGTCTTCTGAGTACTTAGTTTGTCACATAACGTTACGTTTCCACAGCTTGCAAACTATCCTGCCTCCTGCGTCTTCCACGGCCATCAATTTCCAAACATATTTACGAAAAATAAAATCTGTGAAGCATTAGTCAAGGCTCGTTTTTTCTCTGTTGATATCTGTGTCGTCTAGTTCTTGCCGTGTCTACGAGTGAGTAATTTCCTTTATCTACGATAATAGGCTTTATTACCGTAGAATATGGAGGAAGAGGGGGGAAGAAAGATCGGGGATGGTATGAAATATGTACACATGACTCGTTCCACTGCTCATACGTATGTATATAGGAAGGACACATGCATACAGATATGTGTAAATTTATGTATGTGTGAGTGCGGTTTATTTAAACACAAAGATATATATTTTCCCATACACACTTCCGGTAGTGTGCACGGGGTGGGGGTCTTGATGGGTGGCGGGTGGGGGTCTTGATGGGTGGTAGGTTGGGTCTTGATGGGTGGCAGGTGGGGGTCTTGATGGGTGGCAGGTGGGGGTCTTGATGGGTGGCAGGTGGGGGTTTTGATGGGTGGCAGGAGGGGGTCTTGATTGGTGGCAGGTGGCGTCTTGATGGGTAGCAGGAGAGGGTCTTAATGGGTAGCAGGTGGGGTCATGATGGGTAGCAGGTGGGGTCATGATGGGTGGCAGGTGGGGTCTTGATGGGTGGCAGGTGGGGTCTTAATGGGTAGCAGGAGGGGGGTCTTGATGGGTAGCAGGTGGGATCTTAATGGGTAGCAGGACGGGGGTCTTGATGGATAGCAGGTGGGGTCATGATGGGTGGCAGGTGTCGGCACTACTGGAGGGAGGCTGGTCTGGTGCTCTGCCTGGTATTGTCATCAAGTTCTCGATCTGAAGCGTCCACCATCTTAGCTTTATCAGTGTTAATACCTTGACCAAGGCAATGCATATTGCAACAGGAATTAACAGCTTAGTATTGGCTTTGCAATGTGTAAGGTCACTCTTGATGAGACTTTCCTAAATTCATTCAAGGATAAGAGTAGATATACTCAAAATAAATCACGGTATGGGTGGGGATTGAACTCGCGGCGAGTCGTAAAACTCCAGGCCAGCGCGTAAGCGCAATGGCGTCATTACGATTTCGTGAGTCCGATAGTGCCCACTTATTTCGGTCTTCTGGTAAACCTACTACTTCCACTATCATCATTACCACTATTTACTTTTCTTCCTCTGTTGGTCCCGTCCCTGTCCTTCTTGCCTATTACCTGGAGTTTACCTGGAGAGAGTTCCGGGGGTCAACGCCCCCGCGGCCCGGTCTGTGACCAGGCCTCCTTATATATACAGACTCTCTCTCTCTCTCTCTCTCTTGTGTTAGTGTGACTTTGTAAATGGTTCAAGTCAGATCGATATGTCGTCGTAAGCCTCTTTCCTTCCTATGAAAGGGTTATTTGTGTACCTAGAATCATAGGCCGGCGATAGCAATGTTTATGGGTGTAAGGTTAAACTCGTTGCTGGAGAGTCATCCACTTTGTACCATAAGGAGGATCTTGCGGAGTCAACTGTCAAGGATGTGTCGTCTCTATCAGGGTCGTACAGCTCTTCTGTCTTGTGTAGTTGTCGTGTCGTTTCCAGACGAACGTTAATGACAGCTGTATCATGAATCCCGTGGAGATCTCCATTCTGTCCCTCAAAGGAGCATCACAAACCAAGTTGTGCTCCCTAGTCACCACAAACGAAATTTGTGCTCCCTGGTAACCACAAACGAAGCTTGTAGTGCCTAGGGAGTTTAAGCACAAATGTTGATCCTTTGTATTTTGTCTTCCCATTTGATTTGTAATAATAATAATAATAATAATAATAATAATAATAATAATAATAATAATAATAATAATAATAATAATAATAATAATAATAATAATAATAATACAAACGTTAATAGAAGAACTTTTGTTTTGTATTCTAGATATTGTCTTCTATTTTTCTTAATTCAGTTATCTTGCTTCCTCTCTCTCTCTCTCCTTGCACAGGTACATTAATTTCCGGCTTGAGTGAATCTCTAGTAAGTCCGAGGGTTCCTGTGCTTCCTATATTGGCTGCAATACCTGCCTTCCTTGCCCCTGCTTTTACCCGGATCATTTCATTAAGGCGTTATTAGAGAGAAAGAGAAAGAGAGAGAGAGAGAGAGAGAGAGAGACTACTCCAATAAAGAATAAATAGAGATTCTATATATAATGCAACAAGATCACAGTAAACGGGTTATTATATAAGATCACAGTAAACAGTTTGCTATATAAGATCACAGTAAACAGATGATATCACAATATGAGGTGATATATGAGGTGAAATTTCAGCCTTATAAGTCTTCTGGTCTTATATTTATTTTAATTATTCCTTGATAATGTGAGAAATCACGAAATCGGTTGGAATTTTCACTATTTTTTTCACTATGCTTATTTTGCATGCTATATAATACGAACTTGTACTCTATCACTGGTCCTAGTGGATGTGTTAGCATCTTTGCAGGTTTTCAGACGCATAATGCCCCCTTTCTTTGTTTTTTTCAGGGTGCATTTCCTTCCCTATTTATATTCAGGCCTTCTGGCCAGTCCGCTCCGTACAGGATTGTTCTCCTTTCCGCACTGCTGATGGCTTGTACGGCACTTGGGGCAAGCCGGTCACATACTCTGGTGAAGGCGTTAGTGTCTCCCTCTGGCCTGGCTGATGTTATTGGATTATTAGTCAGGCAAAACTCCTTTACCACGGATCTCTCACATATGATAACCCGTTCAGGAGTGTCGTTGGGCCTGTGAACGAGCCAGGATTCGGTGGCTGAAGGGCTGTTCTTTCGGCTGCTTGATCCACCGTCTTTTGTTGCTATATAGGGCCAGACTGAGCAGCGCTGTAAACACGAACGACGAACTTTCTAATTAATAATAAGGAAATAAGATAATTGGATGTTGTAGCCTTGCTGGGCTCGTTCCGGTTAACCTTTATCTAAAAATTTTAAAGGGAGGACGAGATATGAAAATACAGGAGGAAAAATATAGTAAAAAAAATTATATAGAGAAGAAAAGAGAGGAGGACTAGGATGGGGAAGATGATAGGATGGAATAAAATGAGAAAAGAGAAGGAGAGGAAGGGAAGAGAAGGACAGCAAGGGAGACGATGATGAGGAAGCGGATAAAAATGAAAAAGGAAGAGTAGGGACAATAGGAGAAAGAAGAGGTGGGAGGGAGGGGGGCAGAAAGTGCCTTTAAGACATAAGCCTCTGCAAGACACTTCATAAATGAGCACTATGAGTGAACCTCTCCAGAGCTCAGCTCAACGTTAGCTGGATTCATTCACACAGACGCGAGTTGCTCCGTCGGTGTGAAGATAGTGAAGGGTGATGGCAGGGATGTATCCTGGGCGCTTTCTTAAATACCAGAGTCACGGGGAGATGGCACTATGACCACTGCAGTGTGGTAGGTGGTTACTAGATGGCACTATGACCACTGCAGTGTGCTAGGTGGTTACTAGATGCACTATGACCACTGCAGCGTGCTAGGTGGTTACTAGATGGCACTATGACCACTGCAGTGTGGTAGGTGGTTACTAGATGGCACTATGACCACTGCAGTGTGGTAGGTGGTTACTAGATGGCACTATGACCACTGCAGTGTGGTAGGTGGTTACTAGATGGCACTATGACCACTGCAGTGTGGTAGGTGGTTACTAGATGGCACTATGACCACTGCAGTGTGGTAGGTGGTTACTAGATGGCACTATGACCACTGCAGTGTGGTAGGTGGTTACTAGATGGCACTATGGAGCCAAGTAGTCACTAGATCGCACTATGCCCAGTGTTTACTGTGGTAGGTGGTTACTAGATGGCACTATGACCAGTTTTTACTGTGGTAGGTGGTTACTAGATGACAATATGCCCAGTGTTTACTGTGGTAGGTACTTACTAGATGACACTATGCCCAGTGTTTACTGTAGTAGGTGGTTACTAGATGGAACTATGACCAGTGTTTACTGTGCTAGGCGGTTACTAGATAGCGCTACGCCCACTGTGGTGTGGTAGGTGGTCACTAGATAGCACTATGTTCACTGTAGTGTGGTAGATGACTACTAGATACCAATTTGCCCACTGTAGTGTGGTAGGTGGTCAACAGATGGCACTATACCAGTGAGTGGGGGATTCCTAGCTGGCAGTTGCCTGGGCTTCAGCAGTGAACCACTAAATAGAAGCAACAACATTAGTAAAACCTGCTTCCATTCCCTAAAAATATATATATATATATATATATATATATATATATATATATATATATATATATATATATATATATATATATAAATCTCTTTCTATCTCCCTGACTTTTTCCTCCCCGCCTTTAATTACGAAAATTCCCAGAATGAACAATTTCATATAAATCCTA
>NC_069420.1:6259171-6291671 GCF_026875155.1 Cherax quadricarinatus
ATTATCCAGCACCTAGCACCTAGTATCCAGCATCCAGCACCCAGCATCAAGCACCCAGCATCCAGCACCCAGCATCAAGCACCCTATGCCCAACACACCAGGGCTCTTTGTCGCTCATCTTCAGAACAATATCCTGATCATCTAAACTGTAGCGCCTGCGCTGGTCTGCGTATCTCAAGCATCAACCACTACTACTGCTACAACTACTACTACCACTTTTAAAATGGCGTTTCTGTGGGACTACCACAACATACGAGGTTGTGAATTCGAAACAAGTCGTATGAGACGAAGTTCAATGAATAAACAGAAGAACGGGCGGGGATTCTAACCGTGGTACTGAATAGCAGAGCACCGCTGGATATGCTAGCATTCAGGACCTGCGGCTCGAACCTCCGTTTATTCTTGAGAGGTTGTCTTGACTGGTGCGCAGCAGTAGAGTAGCAGGAAGAGAGACGCTGGTATTACAAGCCTCAAACTTCTCTTATATTTCTTGATACGAAGCCAAGCAATTTAGTAAACATTTTGGGGAACATCAGACGCTGCTGTCCCTGACTTCACATGTCTGCTGTCCCTGACTTCACATGTCTGCTGTCCCTGGCTTACATGTTGTTGTCCCAGGCTACATGTTTTTTCCCTACCACATGTTTGTAATAGCTAATGTCGTTTTCAGTTTAATGTTTTGACACAAGTTTTTCGATTACTGGTCTGTTCCTGCTAAGAATACGGCTTGTCTGTTTCACATGTCTGTGTCAGTCCATGTTGTGTTCACTACTGCCATTCTTTGTCAGGTATGTACATCTGTTTCTACTACACTGGTTCTACTAAGCCCATTCTTGTCACTACCTTTCAGTCATCCTGTTTCACTAGCGCTGTCTGGATCACTAATGCGAGTCATACTACGGATCTGCTTCAGTCCAGGCTAGCCCCTGGTTTTATACTCTGGTGGTCTACTCCATGGGTGCTTTGAACATCCCGGTTCATAGGTATAAACATTCTGTATATAAGGTACACGGTTATATACGGGTGTAGTGCAAACAGCGATGTAAAGGGATACTAAAGCGAGATCTAAAAGGCATATATCGAGGGTTAGTAAAACGGCTTATTTCAGGCTAATCGTAAAAGAGGGATCTACAAGACGCATTAAAAGACGATAGTAACCCCGCAGCATGTACGACCTAAACAGGATAGTAAAGCAGGGATGTCACACCCGGCGGGATAGTAACGAGATGTTAGTAGGCTTGTTAAGACGGCATTAATCGGAAGTAAGCCGGTAGTGAAAACAGCCGTTAGTAAAAAGGAGGGCATCTAAAGCTGGATTACATGACCGATGTCAAAGCACTAGTATAAAAGCACCCATCTTACAGAGGGATAGTAAACCGGGGATGTAAAAAACCTGTGCAATGACCGCATTTTACAGCGTTTTACAAATTCTATCCCTCTAACCTGGTCACTAACCCCTTACTACGGATTTAAATATATCCTTGTATACCCCTCTTTACTAGGAGGGATAGTAAAAGGAGGGATAGTGAAAGGGGGATAGTAAAAGGGGGATAGTGAAAAAGGAGGGATAGTAATAAGGAGGGATAGTAAAGGGGGATAGTAAAAGGAGGGATAGTAAAGGAGGGACAAGGTAGTAAAGTGGGATAGGTAAAGGAGGGATAGTGAAACGGAGGGATGTAAAAGGAGGGAAGTAAAAAGGTAGGGATGCCCTGATAAGAGGGATATTTCACAGGGATTGTAAGTAAAGGAGGGATGTAAAAGGAGGGTATTAAAAGGAGGATATTACATATAGGGAGTACAATAGGAGGATCGTAAAGGCGGATTAGTACATTGAGGTATCCTAAAAGGAGCCTTCTTCAAACCGCAGGGTGTCAAACGGCGGGATACGTAAAGGAGGGATAGTAAAAGGCGTGATATAATAGAGTTGATAGTCAAAGCGGTATAAACAGGCGATGCTTCACACCCTTCGATTTACAACGCGGGACTATCATAAAAAGGGCTTGTAACAGGAGCCTAGTTCAACCCTCTGTAAACAGGGTATCAACGCTCTTTCACTACTCAATCGTGAGGCATAGCTTAAACGCAGCGCTCTTAACTAGCCCGACCTATTCTATGCAGTACTCAAGGACTTTCAATTCAACCTGTTCACTAACCCCTGTCTAGTATACACTACCCCTTCTTCACTACGCCAACTCTTTCACTACGCCCTTCTTTCACACACTCCTTCTTTCACTACCCCTTCTTATCACACCCCTCTTCATACCCCTTCTTTCACTATCCCCTCTTTCACTACCCCTTCTTTCACTACCCCCTTCTTTAACTATCCCCTTCTTTCACTACCCCTATCTTCACTACCCACTTATCTTTTCTACTACCCCTTCTTCACTATCCCCTTCTTTCACTACCCCTTCTTTCACTACCCCCTCTTTCACTACCCCCTTCTTTCACTACCCCCTTCTTTCACTTACCCCTTCTATTCACTATCCCCTTCTTTCACTATCCCCTTCTTTCACTATCCCCTCTTTCACTATCCCCTTCTTTCACTACCTCCCCTTCTTTCACTACCCTTCTTTCACCAACCCCTTCTTTCACTATCCCTTCTTTCACTACCCCTTCTTTCACCACCCTTCTTTCACTATCCCCTTCTTTCACTACCCCTTCTTTCACTACCCCCTTCTTTCACTACCCCCTTCTTTCACTACCCTTCTTTCACTACCCCCCTTCTTTCACTACCCCTTCTTTCACCACCCCCTTCTTTCACTATCCCCCTCTTTCACCACCCCTTCTTTCACTATCCCCTTCTTTCACACCCCCTTCTTTCACTACCCCTTCTTTCACTACCCCCTTCTTTCACTACCCCCTTCTTTCACTACCCCTTCTTTCACATCCCCTTCTTTCACTACCCCCTTCTTTCACTACCCCCTTCTTTCCCACCACCCCCTTCTTTCACTACCCCTTCTTTCACTTTCACACCCCCTTCTTTCACTACCCCTTCTTTTCACTACCCCTTCTTTCACTATCCCCTTCTTTCACCACCCCCTTCTTTCACTATCCCCTTCTTTCACTACCCCCTTCTTTTCACTACCCCCTTCTTTCACCACCCCTTCTTTCACTATCCCCTTCTTTCACTACCTCTTCTTTCACTATCCCCTTTTTACCACACCCTATCCTTCACTACCCCTTTCTTTCACTACTCCCTTCTTTCACACCCCCTTCTTTCACTATCCCCTTCTTTCACTATCCCCTTCTTTCACTACCCCTTCTTTCACCCCCCTTCTTTCAACTATCCTCTTCTTTCACTACCACCTTCTTTCAACACCCCCTTCTTTCACTATCCTCTTCTTTCATACCCCTTCTTTCACTATCCCCTTCTTTCACTATCCCCTTCTTTCACTACCCCTTCTTCACCATCCCCTTCTTTCACTATCCCTTCTTTCACTACCCCTTCTTTCACCACCCCTTCTTTCACTATCCTCTTCTTTCACTACCCCTTTTTTCACTACCCCTTCTTTCACTATCCCCTTCTTTCACACCCCCTTCTTTCACCATCCCTTCTTTCACTATCCCCTTCTTTCACTACCCCTTCTTTCAACACCACTTGACTTTCATTATCTCTTGTCTTCATACCCTTTTTCACTTCAGCCCATTTTTCATTTTATCCCTATTTCATACCCCTTACACCCATGTTATATCAGCCAATCCTATCTTTACATCCTTCATAATAACGCCCATCTTCACCACCCCCTTCTTTCACTATCCTCTTACTTTCACTACCCACCTTCTTTCACTATCCCCTTCTTTCACTATCCCCTTCTTTCACTACCCCTTCTTTCACTATCCCTTCTTTCACTTTCCCCTATCTTTCACTACATCCTTCTTCACTACCCTTCTTTCACTATCCTCTTCTTTCACTACCCCCTTCTTTCACTATCCCTTCATTCACTATCCCCTTCTTTCACTATCCCCTTCTTTCACTACACCCATCTTTCACTATCCTTCTTTCAACTACCCCCTTCTTTCACTATCCCTTCTTTAACTACCCCAATCTTTCACTATCCCCTTCTTTCACTATCCCCTTCTTTCACTATCCTCTTCTTTCATACACCCCTTCTTTCACTACCCTTCTTTCACTATCCCCTTCTTTCACTAATAACCCATTCTTTCACTTCCCCTTCTTTCACTACCCTTCTTTCACCACCTTCTTTCACTATCCTCTTCTTTCACTACCCATTCATTTCACTATCCTTCTTCACTATCCCTTCTTTCACTACCCTCATTGTCACTATCCATTCTTTCATATCCCATTCTATTCACTACCCCATCTTTCACTATCCCCTTCATTTCACTATCCCCTTCTTTCACTACACCCTTCTTTCAACTATCCCCTTCTTTCAACTATCCCCTTCTTTCAAATCAACTTGAGCTTTTCGTTTCGTCTTCGTAATTTTTACTTGCAGCCCCATTTTTTTTTTTATCGGCCAATCAGTAGCGTGAACAGCCAGTCAATAGAATGAACAGCCAATCAGTAGCGTGAACAGCCAGTCAATAGAATGAACAGCCAATCAGTAGCGTGAACAGCCAGTCAATAGAATGAACAGCCAATCAGTAGCGTGAACAGCCAATCTCTTTCTAGCACTCGCTGAATATAAACACTGAAAGCCTTACCAAAGTTCAGGCAAACAACGTTACATCAGCAGTCATGCTTCGCCGCATCAAATATCCAAAAAATAAAGATCATCCAGGTGAGTTAGACAAGTATGGCGGCAGGTAAGCGGGTGAGTTTACACATTAGCACATGTAAACTAAGTTTTGGGTGATAGCAGTTGTCTTGTATAGCAACATACCGTGAAAATTACCTTGCTTCAAATACAGGCTAGATATGGAACATAAAGGCGCAATGTTACGTAAGAGGACACACGTGCAACTAATACGTTGCCACTATATAATGTCACATTAGTTGCTCTTGTGTCCTTTTACTTAACATATTGTCTGTAATTCCAGCAAATAAGGCACAATACCGTAACTGGAACAATACCGTGACTGGAACATTGTGACTGGAACAACACCGTGACTGGAACAATACCGTGATTGGAACATTGTGACTGGAACAATACCGTGGCTGGAACAATACCGTGACTGGAACATTGTGACTGGAACAACACCATGACTGGAACAATACCGTGACTGGAACATTGTGACTGGAACAACACCGTGACTGGAACATTGTGACTGGAACAACACCGTGGCTGGAACAATACCGTGACTGGAACATTGTGACTGGAACAACACCGTGACTGGAACAATACCGTAACTGGAACATTGTGACTGGAACAACACCGTGACTGGAACAGTACGTGCACAGTGGCATGTATATTCACTACTTTTCTTATTATGCTTCCTCTGCCAAGAAAAAGTGCTCTTATTTCTCTCTTTATCTGTGCTCTCCTCATCTGTGATCCTCAGTTCCTTGAATGGGAAATTTCCACTCTTCGTTATTGGTTCTCTCGTCTTGGCTACCCTTCCCATTTCATACACTCTGCCTTCTCACGTGTTAAACGGACTTTCATCTCTCTCAAACTCTCTATTCCTGTGAGATCTGTTCCATGCCTTCCCTATATTTCCAGTCTTTCTAATCTTAACAATTTTCTCTCTCTCTCTCTCTCTCTCTCTCTCTCTCTCTCTCTCTCTCTCTCTCTCTCTCTCTCTCTCTCTCCTCTCTCTCTCTCTCTCCCCGTTGCTTAGGCGACAAACTCACTTTTCGCCAAACTAACACTCTCCGTAGTAATCTAGTTCGTACTTTCCTCTCTGCTGTAGATGTCTCTGGTGTCTACACTATTTCATGCTCCTCTTGTCCTCTCCAATACCTGGGTGAGACTGGCCACTCTCTTTCTGACAGACTCAAAGAACACAAAAGAAGTGTTAAGAGGTCACAGTCATCCTACTGACTGGTCTTCTTGCTAAAACTGTCTACCCTACACAGTCCCCATCCTGTTGAAACAACCCTTATACACAACTTTCCTTGTATGGCCCTTAGTCCTGTCTGTGTCTCTGCTGGTGCCTTTCTTTCTCATTATATTGTCAAATGCTCCAATCTTCAGAACACTTGAAACCTGACCTGATCCTTTCTTCTCCTCCTTCTTTCCCTGCCTCTTTTCCCTTTTTTTTTTATTTTTTTCGTTGTTCTTCATTTGTTTTCTTTTCTTCTTCCTAGTGTCTTTCAGTTTCCCCAACCCCCCTTGTGGGTCCTTAGCTCTCCTGCAGTGCTCCTTTCCTTGTCCTTAGAATGTCCCCATTTCCTCTACTATTGCTACTACCATTTCTATTGCATCCCTTCACCCTTCTCTTCCTTTCTCTCTTGTGCCACTAAATTCTCTCCCTATTTCCTATTACCACTACGACTTCTACTACTACTTCCACTACCACTACTTTTTCTTCCTCTCTTGGTCCCGTCCCTGTCCCCTTCGCCTTTATATACCGGCTCTCTCACTCTTGTGTAAGTGTGACTTCGTAAAATAGTCCAAGTCGAACCGAAACGTCGTCGTAAGCTTCTCTCTCCTATGTGAGGGTTATTTGTGTATAGGTTAGATAAACACATGAGTGAGAGGGATTGGATTTGAGTGGGACTTACACTTGAGTTAATAGCGCTATCCAAGCTTATTCCTTGGGTAACACTGATAATTGGTTGGGCGAATATTTTTAAGTGGGTTTGGGTTTGAGAAGGACTTGCTAAGTATGGGCCAGTAGGCCTGCAGCAGTGTTCCTCCTTTTTATGGTCTTATAACCCCAAAAAGTTACAATTTTAAAGGTGGATATCAAGTATACCTCCTATTACAAGTTACAATTATTTACCCACTGCCAAGATTAATAGGGTGCTCACTGAGAGCTACAAACCTATCCCCCTATTTAGTAAACAGGTATCACAGTAGCCATACTCAGCATCGCCGGAACGATACTCGTTCGCTGTGACTTGTTAAGACCAGGTGATGACTTACTAATATCCTCTTTGCATTCCACAGCCTACTCATGAGGACTGTTCATCATGACTCCTGGCACTTGTAATGCTTGTACCTATGCTTCTCTAACAACCATGTTGCTACTCACTGTAACTATATTGTTAGTCACTGTAACCATACTGTTAGCCTACATAATTTCATTTATATATTGTTATGCGGACAGTCACAGGCAACAATATTGAAAATTTGTTAGGTATTGTCAGTCAGCTGTCCAGTGTTACAACTATCAGCGTTACATTACCAGTCAGTTGTCTAGTGTTACATTATCAGTGTTACATGGAATTTTAATTCTGTGTTCTCCCCTCCTGTATTTGGCTGCTGGGCTAACCAAGTTTAAAACCTATCTACTACACGATGGGTTATTAAGGCTGCACCTCACCTCTTCACCACCAGTCAGAACTCCTTAATTCCTAAAGCCGGGATGAAGGCAAACTCTGAAGTGTGTATATACACTGAGAGAGGTAAACCTCCCGGGGGTTTACACCCTGTGTGTGTTAATCTCCCGTTGATAAACAGTAGCTAGTGCTCCTTATCTCCTGTTAACAGTAGCTAGGTATTCCCTTACTCTTGTTAACAGTAGTTAGGTGTTCCCTTACTCCTGTTAACAGTAGCTGGGAGCTCCATATCTCATGTTAACAGTAGCTAGGTATTCCCTTACTCCTGCTTAACGTAGCTAAGTGTTCCCTTTCTCCTGCTTACAATAGCTAGGTGTTCCTTGACTCCTGTTAACAGTAGCTAGGTGCTCCCTATGCCCTGTTAACAGTAGTTAGATGTTCCCTTGCCCCTGTTAAAAGTAGCTAGGCGCTCTCTTGCTCCTGTTAACAGTAGCTAGGTGTTCCTTGACTCCTGTTAACAGTTGCTAGGTGTTCTTTTGTCCCTGTTAACAGTAGCTAGGCGCTTCCTTACTCCTGTTAACAGCAGTTAGGTGTTCCTTGACTCCTGTTAACAGTAGCTAGTTGTTCCCTTGTCCCTGTTAACAGTAGCTAGGCACTCCCACTAGGGGGAGTACCTAGGTGCTTCCTAACCCCTGTTAACAGTACCTAGGTGCTCCCTAACCCCTGTTATCATTACCTAGGTGCTCCCTTACCCCTGTTAACAGTACCTAGGTGCTCCCTTACCCCTGTTAACAGTACCTAGGTGCTCCCTAACCCCTGTTAACAGTACCTAGGTGCTCCTTAAGCTCACTGTTTCTGTATAGGTGGATCCAACCATCACGTACCTTAGATTTTAACCTGTAAACATACTAGATGTTAATAACTGATAACAGTAATAGGATAGACTCATACTTGTTAAAATAACCTAGATGCTCATAACTTTAACAAGTACATAATCTCCTACCCGATAGAAAAATAGGTAGATAGATAATTTATCAGTATAGGTTGATAACTGATTAAAGTACAGTATCCATAACGTTGAAATAATAGTAAGATTATGTAAAGTATAGTGACTCTAATGTAACAGTACCTAGGATTCTAATTTAACAGTACTAGGATAAATGTTAACATACATAGTGTCATAACCTGTATAACAGTATAGCTAATATGAAAGTATAGGAATGTTAAAATAGATAACAGTATAAGGCCAACATGATTAACTAGATAAGATGCTAACATAAGATAAGTGATAACGTTAACAGTAATAGGTAGATCCTTATGTAACATTAGGACCCAATAGTAAAGTATAGGTATAAGCTACGTGACAGTTAGATGAGATAAAAATACGATACTACAATAGATAAGATAGATAAACAGATAAGACAGATAATAGAGATAGATAGATAGATAAGATAAAAAGATAAGATATGATAAAGATAAGACAGATAATAGATGAAGATAATAGATAAGATAGACAATAATAAATTGATATAAGGTAACAATAATTGAGTTAGATTAACTAATAGATCAAGATAGAAATTTAGGCAGTTTAATAGATGAGATGGATAATATAGTCATATTACTATGGGAAATATCATAGATAGATAACAGACTGACAGGATAATAGATAATAGATTTAGATGGAATATAATAGATAGATAATAGACGTTCTCAGATAAAGTTAGTGGTTATAAGATAGATCATGACAGATATGCTGATGTATATAGAACGTCGGATGGATAATACAGTAGACAGATAAAGATGTGAGTTGTTAAACATAATAAGTGTCAGATACGACGTCAATAGACGGATATACTAGTAAGTAGCACAAGTATGATCGATATAAACCCAGTAATAGATGATAGATCTAGATAAGATAAACATCGTGATAATAACACGCCTGACGTATATACATTGTAATAATAAGATTGACGATAACTCGTGATACGATACGACAGATAATGATTAGTGATTAATACGACAATAGTACAGATAAGAAGATAATAATGATGATAATAGATAGATAGACATGATAACAGATAAACGATAATAGATAATAGATAATAATAAGATAGGAAATAGATAAGATAGGTAACAGATAAGACAGATAATAGATAATAGATAAGATAGGAAATAGATAAGATAGATAACAGATAAGACAGATAACAGATGATAGATAATAGGTAAGATAGACAATAAAATGACTTTCCCAGGTCATTTTGACGGTGATTTCACCTCTTCGTCAAGAAGACATTTTGGCGTCTTGAAGACGTGGCACCTTCGTCTTTTACTTATGACGTTTTCTTTCCTTCGTGGATCTCAGGCTTGACGGATATACCCTGTGTTATTACGACGTCTGACGGATATACCTCGTGTTATTACGACGTCTGGCAGATATGTTTCGTGTTATTACGACGTCTGACAGATATGCTTCGTGTTATTACGACGTCTGACGGCTATACCTCGTGTCAGCACAACGTCTGACGGATAAACCTAGTGTCAGCACGACGTCTGACGGATATACCTCGTGTCAGCACGACGTCTGTCGGATATACCTCGTGTCAGCACGACGTCTGTCGGATATACCTCGTGTCAGCACGACGTCTGACAGGATAAACCTCGTGTCAGCATCGACGTCTGTCGGATATACCTCGTGTCAGCACGACGTCTGACGGATATACCTCGTGTCAGCACGACGTCTGTCGGATATACCTCGTGTCAGCACGACGTCTGTCGGATATACCTCGTGTCAGCACGACGTCTGACGGATAAACCTCGTGTCAGCACGACGTCTGTCGGATATACCTCGTGTCAGCACGACGTCTGACGGATAAACCTCGTGTCAACACGACGCCTGACGTATATACATTGTGTTATTACGACGTCTGACGGATATACCTCGTGTTATTACGACGTCTGACAGATATGCTTCGTGTTATTACGACGTCTGACAGATATGCTTCGTGTTATTACGACGTCTGACGGATATACCTCGTGTTAGAACTACGTCTGACGGATATACCTCGTGTTATTACGTCTGACTGATATACCTCGTGTCAATACGACGCCTGACAGATATACCTCGTGTAGTTTTAGCATGGGCTAGTTTAGCTGCCCCGAGCTTCGTGTTCCGTGTTCCGTGGTCCGGGCTTCGTGTTCCGTGCTCCGTGTTCCGTGGTCCGGACTTCGTGTTCCGTGCTCCGTGTTCCGTGGTCCGGACTTCGTGTTCCGTGCTCCGTGTTCCGTGGTCCGGACTTCGCGTTCCGTGCCCCGTGTTCCGTGGTCCGGGCTTCGTGTTCCGTGCTCCGTGTTCCGTGCTCCGGGCTCCGTGTTCCGTGCTCCGGGCTCCGTGTTCCGTGCTCCGGGCTCCGTGTTCCGTGCTCCGGGCTCTACCTGTTCTCAATCAGCATGTAAGTCGAGCACCCCAAAAAACGCACATCGGAGTAAAAACGTACATGGTAATTATAACGCACACAGCTAAGAGGGGGAAAATCTCGTACGGCGGAATGAAAACGTACATAAATATTCAAGTACGCGATGCTAAAAACGTACACGGTCATAAATACGTACACTGAACTGAAAACGTACTCGTAATTAAACCATGCATGAAAAACTTACATAGTAATAAGCATACGTACGCACTAACAAAATAACATACACACTAACAAAATTACGAACACACTAATGAGACCACGTACACAGTAATAAATTCACGTACACTAATAGGCCTACATACACGACAATATGTACACGTGCATACCAATAAACCGACTTACACACAGTATTCAGCTCACGTACACACGGTAATAATCCCATGTACACACTAGTAAGCGTACGTACAGGACACTAATCCCATGTACACACTAATAAGCATACGGTATAGGGCACTAATCCCACGTACAGGTCACTAATCCCACGTACACGACACTACTCCCACGTACACAACACTAGGCATAGGAGACCTTAAAACTGGTGGGTATTCCTGAGCTCTGGCGGGAAGGTTCAATAAGGTCTGATGGGAGGCTCAATAAGGTCTGGTGGGAGAGCTCAGTGAGCACACAGAACCCTTACACCGGTAAGCGGAGACGCTCAACAACTTAAGAATCTCAAGTAGACCCAAACGAAAGGGCCAAATCGAAAACTCAAATTTAAAGGAGAACCGCAATCTGCAGTAATCTATAATAACGTTACACTTAACAATATTATATAGTTAACTATAATGAACGTTGGAAGATGTGACAGAGATGAATGAGTCATGTTCTGTTAAGGATAGAAATATCGTGTTATAGAAAGAAATACCGTGCTACAGATAGAAATACCGTGTTATAGATAGAAATACCGTGTTATAGATAGAAATGCCGTGTTATAGATTGAAATACCATGTTATAGATAAAAATGCCGTATTATAGATAGAAATACCGTGTCATAGATAGAAATACCGTGTTACAGATTGAAATACCGTGTTATACACAGAAATACCACGTTAAAGATAGAAACACCGTGTTACAGATAGAAATACCGTGCTATAGATAGAAATACCGTATTATAGATAGAAATACCGTGTTATAGATACAAATACCGTGTTACAGATAGAAATACCGTGTTACAGATAGAAATACCGTGGTAAGCTGAATACAGTTTCAAGGTAATTACTGATTACTGACAGTATACAGGACGCTACAAGGATAACACGACACTGACCACAACTGGATGGTGGTCGTTAGAGATGGCGATAAGGTATTGGTGTAAAAATGGCTTCAAATATTTTTTTTAATTGTTGACATTGTGCAGTGAGGAACCTAAATAAGAGTGAATTTCATGTGAGGGCCGCATCCATTTCCTAGAAGGGCCACATGCGGCTTTCGGCACGCAGGATGGGGGCTCCTGATGTAGACGATCCTGTCCCGCAAGGATGGCTACAATACACAATGATTCAGTCCTGCAAGGATGTATACAATACACAATATGACTCACGAAATCGTAATGACACGATTGCAAACAAACCATACCACGAAATATACCTAGAAATATACCTAGTTGGACGAATCTTATTGTGGCTAGCTGGTCCAGTGGCTAACGCGACGGTCTGGAGTTTTGAGACTCTCTAATCGCGGGTTCTATTCCCGCCCGTGGTATGGTTAATACACAATGATTCAGTCCTGCAAGGATGGCTACAATACACAATGATTCAGTCCTGCAAGGATGGCTACAATACACAATGATTCAGTCCTGCAAGGATGGCTACAATACACAATGATTCAGTCCTGCAAGGATGGCTACAATACACAATGATTCAGTTTACCTCCACAAGAACAGTTACAATACACTACAAACCAGGTCATTTATTACCTCTTTAAACCCAAAACGGGGAAGAACTAACGAGACATGTAACAAATAAACGAGTAATTAAACACTCAAGAGTAATTATCGTCCTCGTTGAAATACTGCCAAAGAAAAGACAAAAACAAACAAAATAAATTATATACGAAATCCCCATTTTTTATGGTTCTCAGAGGAGAGGATTTATTCAGCTCGGTGTCCCTAATGGGGATTTTATGGGTTTATTTTGTTCACTGGTGAGAAAGAGAGAGAAAAGAGAGAGAAAGAGAGGAAAGAGAGATAAGATAGAGAGAGAGAGACGATGAGAGAGTAGAGGAGAGAGATGAGGAGAGAGAAGAGATTCTCATTGAAGCTAACTTACTGAGAAGAAAATATTTCTGCTGTCTATAGTAGATTAAGAGCTATCTTGTATTATTTAGTTGAATGAGTCAAGGATAGAAAAGCAGGGAAGAGAGAGAGAGAGAGAGAGAGAGAGAGAGAGAGGGAGAGAGAGAGAGCATAAGAGTGTAGAGATATTCACATCCTAACAACTTCAAGTTCCTTCCCTAGGTTACAAATTAACACTTTAACTTCGCCAGGCTAGGTGTCATCACCGCCCCGTTCTCACACACGCCACATAACAATAACACAGACCTACATACCGGATAAATGGCACTGCTGGGACAGCCTCACGTAAACTGGACCAGATCTACTCATTCAGATTGTCTAATCTCTCCCACTCAGGTGTGATCACATAACACTCACGTTACTCCTCCACGTTCACATAGCAGGAAAATAGGTACCTGGGTGTTAGTCGACTGGTGTAGGTCGCATCCTAGGGACAAAACAGACCTAATTTGCCCGAAATGTTCTGCATAACAAGGGGATTTCTATACAGTAGTATGTCACTGATGTCAGCTATGGTCTATATACCTTGTACACGTACCTGTAGAAATAATAATAATATTATTATTATCATTATTATTATTATTATTATTACTATTATTATTATTATTATTATTATTATTATTATTATTATGATTTGTCCAACCTGGATTCCTAACACTACAGTGAATCTTGCACAGTTTGCACCTAAGTCGACTGATCTGCATAAACTATTTAAGGTACATTAGCTTAGGTTAAGTAAGGTTGGTTAACTACTGAGTGTTAACAAGAGACATTATAAGACCGAGAGTAACCTGCTTAACACCAGTCAAGAATACCTCAACCTCTTACAAAAGAATTAAAGTGAATTATCAGCGATGATGATGATGATGATGATGATGATGATGATGATGATGATGAGAGATACACAGTTAACACAATGGCAACAAAAGGGCAAAAGAAACTAGAAATAGAAAAAACTTACAACTGGTACTACTATTACTACTACTACTACTACTACTACTACTACTACTACTACTACTACTACTACTACTACTACTACTACTACTACTACTACTACTACCTGCTGTCTGGTAATAAAAAAAACAAATAAACATTAATACATGACATAAAAGCCAAAAGAAAAAAAAGAAAGCAAAATTCCAGCCTTAAACTTGAACTGAAACTAAAACTCAATACGTGACAACAAGAGTATCAAAAGTAATTTTCACCTGAATATATATATATATATATATATATATATATATATATATATATATATATATATATATATATATATTTATATATATATATAATGTGTATATATATATATATATATATATATATATATATATATATATATATATATTATATATATATATATATATATATAAATATAATATTATATATATTATATATATATATTTTCTTTTTATTATCACACCGGCCGATTCCCACCAAGGCAGGGTGGCCCGAAAAAGAAAAACTTTCACCATCATTCACTCCATCACTGTCTTGCCAGAAGGGTGCTTTACACTACATTTTTAAACTGCAACATTAAACACCCCTCCTTCAGAGTGCAGGCACTGTACTTCCCATCTCCAGGACTCAAGTCCCGGCCTGCCGGTTTCCCTGAATCCCTTCATAAATGTTACTTTGCTCACACTCCAACAGCACGTCAAGTATTAAAAACCATTTGTCTCCATTCACTCCTATCAAACACGCTCACGCATGCCTGCTGGAAGTCCAAGCCCCTCGCACACAAAACCTCCTTTACCCCCTCCCTCCAACCCTTCCTAGGCCGACCCCTACCCCGCCTTCCTTCCCCTACAGACTGATACACTCTTGAAGTCATTCTGTTTCGCTCCATTCTCTCTACATGTCCGAACCACTCAACAACCCTTCCTCAGCCCTCTGGACAACAGTTTTGGTAATCCCGCACCTCCTCCTAACTTCCAAACTACGAATTCTCTGCATTATATTCACACCACACATTGCCCCCAGACATGACATCTCCACTGCCTCCAGCCTTCTCCTCGCTGCAACATTCATCACCCAACGCTTCACACCCATATAAGAGCGTTGGTAAAACTATACTCTCATACTTTTCCCCTCTTTGCCTCCAAGGACAAAGTTCTTTGTCTCCACAGACTCCTAAGTGCACCACTCACTCTTTTTCCCTCATCAATTCTATGATTCACCTCATCTTTCATAGACCCATCTGCTGACACGTCCACTCCCAAATATCTGAATACGTTCACCTCCTCCATACTCTCTCTCCTCCAATCTGATATTCAATCTTTCATCACCTAATCTTTTTGTTATCCTCATAACCTTACTCTTTCTGTATTCACCTTTAATTTCTTCTTTTGCACACCCTACCAAATTCATCCACCAATCTCTGCAACTTCTCTTCAGAATCTCCCAAGAGCACAGTGTCATCAGCAAAGAGCAGCTGTGACAACCCCCACTTTGTGTGTGATTCTTTATCTTTTAACTCCACGCCTCTTGCCAAGACCCTCGCATTTACTTCTCTTACAACCCATCTATAAATATATTAAACAACCACGGTGACATCACACATCCTTGTCTAAGGCCTACTTTTACTGGGAAAAAATTTCCTCTTTCCTACATACTCTAACTTGAGCCTCACTATCCTCGTAAAAAACTCTTCACTGCTTTCAGTACCTACCTCCTACACCATACACTTGCAACATCTGCCACATTGCCCCCTATCCACCCTGTCATACGCCTTTTCCAAATCCATAAATGCCACAAAGACCTCTTTAGCCTTATCTAAATACTGTTCACTTATATGTTTCACTGTAAACACCTGGTCCACACACCCCCTACCTTTCCTAAAGCCTCCTTGTTCATCTGCTATCCTATTCTCCGTCTTACTCTTAATTCTTTCAATTATAAACTCTACCATACACTTTACCCGGTACACTCAACAGACTTATCCCCCTATAAATTTTTGCACTCTCTTTTATCCCCTTTGCCTTTATACAAAGGAACTATGCATGCTCTCTGCCAATCCCTAGGTATATATATATATATATATATATATATATATATTTTATATATATATATATATGTGTGTGTATATATATATATATATATATATATATATATATATATATATATATATATATATATATATATATATATATAATATATATATATATATATATATATGCCGTGCCGAATAGGCAGAACTTGCGATCGTGGCTTAATAGCAACGCTCATCTTGCCATATAGGACAAGCGAAAATTTGTGTATGGAATAATTTCGCCAAAATCATTCTGAACCTAACGAAAAAAATATATTTCACTGTGTTTGTTAGTATTAAATTATTGTAAACAAATCTAAATATATTTAGTTGGGTTAGGCTAAAATAAATTGTTCTTGTTATAATAAGGTTATGGTAAGTTTCCTAAGATTCTTTTGGAGCAAAATTAAAAATTTTACATTAACATTAATGAAAAAAAAATTATATCTTTAAACGTATAAAAGAAAATTTTAGAAAGGACTTAATTTTAAATGAGTTCTTGCTAATTGACCAATTTTACATATTCGGCACGACATATATATATACATATATATATATATATATATATATATATATATATTATATATAAATATATATATATATATATATATATATTATATATATTTTATTTTTTATTATTATATTATCACACCGGCCGATTCCACCAAGGAAGGGTGGCCCGAAAAAGAAAAACTTTCACCATCATTCACTCCATCACTGTCTTGCCAGAAGGGTGCTTTACACTACAGTTTTTAAACTGCAACATTAACACCCCTCCTTCAGAGTGCAGGCACTGTACTTCCCATCTCCAGGACTCAAGTCCGGCCTGCCGGTTTCCCTGAAACCCCTTCATAAATGTTACTTTGCTCACACTCCAACAGCACGTCAAGTATTAAAAACCATTTGTCTCCATTCACTCCTATCAAACACGCTCACGCATGCCTGCTGGAAGTCCAAGCCCCTCGCACACAAAACCTCCTTTCACCCTCCCTCCAACCCTTCCTAGGCCGACCCCTACCCCGCCTTCCTTCCACTACAGACTGATACACTCTTGAAGTCATTCTGTTTCGCTCCATTCTCTCTACATGTCCGAACCACCTCAACAACCTTCCTCAGCCCTCTGGACAACAGTTTTGGTAATCCCGCACCTCCTCCTAACTTCCAAACTACGAATTCTCTGCATTATATTCGCACCACCCCATTGCCCTCAGACATGACATCTCCACTGCCTCCAGCCTTCTCCTCGCTGCAACATTCATCACCCACGCTTCACACCCATATAAGAGCGTTGGTAAAACTATTTCTCTCATACATTCCCCTCTTTGCCTCCAAGGACAAAGTTCTTTGTCTCCACAGACTCCTAAGTGCACCACTCACTCTTTTTCCCTCATCAATTCTATGATTCACCTCATCTTTCATAGACCCATCCGCTGACACGTCCACTCCCAAATATCTGAATACGTTCACCTCCTCCATACTCTCTCCCTCCAATCTGATATTCAATCTTTCATCACCTAATCTTTTGTTATCCTCATAACCTTACTCTTTCCTGTATTCACCTTTAATTTTCTTCTTTTCCACACCCTACCAAATTCATCCACCAATCTCTGCAACTTCTCTTCAGAATCTCCCAAGAGCACAGTGTCATCAGCAAAGAGCAACTGTGACAACTCCCACTTTGTGTGTGATTCTTTATCTTTTAACTCCACGCCTCTTGTCAAGACCCTCGCATTTACTTCTCTTACAACCCCATCTATAAATATATTAAACAACCACGGTGACATCACACATCCTTGTCTAAGGCCTACTTTTACTGGGAAAAAATTTCCCTCTTTCCTACATACTCTAACTTGAGCCTCACTATCCTCGTAAAAACTCTTCACTGCTTTCAGTAACCTACCTCCTACACCATACACTTGCAACATCTGCCACATTGCCCCCCTATCCACCCTGTCATACGCCTTTTCCAAATCCATAAATACCACAAAGACCTCTTTAGCCTTATCTAAAATACTGTTCACTTATATGTTTCACTGTAAACACCTGGTCCACACACCCCCTACATTTCCTAAAGCCTCCTTGTTCATCTGCTATCCTATTCTCCGTCTTACTCTTATATATATTATATATATATATATATATATATAAATATATATATATATATATATATATATATATATGTGTGTGTGTGTGTGTGTGTGTGTGTGTGTGTGTGTGTGTGTGTGTGTGTGTGTGTGTGTGTGTGTGTGTGTGTGTGTGTGCGTGTGTGTGTGTGTTAAAAAAATAAGTTATGATTCCCTTCAAGTGTTTTGAATATGATGGGTGCCAGCAGCGTCCCTGTGGGACCTCCTTGACTCACCCGCCCTCTGGGACTCTGCTAGCTTCATGTTAGTTATGTTCACGTCACTACTTAGATGCAGAACGAATTAACTGATCTTGGCTCTAACAACAGTGACGTCACTTTTCGTATGAGAGGCTGCTTATGACTGGCTTTATGATGTGTTACGTCACTGCTTGCAAGAAATTCTACTGATGATTGGATCAAAGACACGTGACATCACTACACAGGTCTGTTTATTGTTATCTTAGGTGTCAGCGCCTGACCTTCTGCCGTAATAACCAGAGTTCTCATATTACAGTGATCTAACAACAGTTTGGCAGCAATATATATATATATATATATATATATATATATATATATATATAAATATATATATATATATATATATATATATATATATATATATATATATATATATATATATATATATATGTATGTATATATACACAGAACTGAACATTATTAATGAATTTAAAAGCAGAAAATTTAAAAATAATTACATTATAATTAAAAAAATTCTTAAAATATTTCCCATACTTTGATATTTAATAACACAATCTATATTCTTCAAGTTGTTGTTTTTTTCATTCGGTTTCCATTACGTTGCACCTTACACAAATAACCCGCACATAAAAGACAGAAGCTTACGACGACGTTTCGGTCCGACTTGGACCTTCTATTACGTTGCACCTTCTATTACGTTGCACCCTCTATTACGTGGCAGTTACCGGGTACTCTTCCCTAAATTCCTCCGGTTGTCAGTAACTGCTCAAGACATCTTACGTCGTCTTCAAAGGAATTACAATTTATTCAGTTTTACTGGAGAATTTCCCAACTTCCATAAAAATTCTTGTATCTGATTTTTTTTAATATTAATGACAAAATTATTTACATGGACAAGAGATGTAGTAAATATGTGTGTATGTGTACTCACTTAGTTGAAGTTGCAGGGGTCGAGTCCAAGCTCCTGGCCCCGTGTGTGTGTGTGTGTGTGTGTGTGTGTGTGTGTGTGAAGGATGAGATGAGAATTGATAAGTGTGACACTTGTGCAACATTTATTCTGCCAGCGGCTTCTTCAGTTCGATACAGAGAAAGGCGGAAGACGAGGAGGGGGAGGAGTTTGAGGTAATCAGTCCCTCAGTCTGGAGTCGAAGTATTCAGTCGATGGACTTCGACTCCAAAGCTGAGGGACGGATAACCTCAAACTCCTCCTCCTCGTCTTCCACCTTTCTCTGCAAAGGTCTGAAGAAGCCGTTGGCGAAACGTTTCCAGAATAAAGAATCCCAAATGTTCCACAAGCATCTCATATATTAACTTGACGGTTTTTTAAACCGTTTATACAGATAAACCCCTGACTCCGTTCAACGTAATTCTGAAAAAAAAACACTGAAAACGCGTCTTGTGATATTAAAACCATTTGGGAAAGAGTAATTTATAATTAGGGTGCAAAGACTGGATATTATAAACGGGGCTGTGTGCAAAGAGAACGATACAACATGTAAGCTTTGAGGCTGACAGTCCAATTATTTATCAGGATCCCAGTGTCTAGGCTAGACTACACTACCAGCTACACTTGTAGCTTGCTGGATGACGCTACCAGCTACACTTGTAGCTTGCTGGATGACGTTATCAGCTACACTTGTAGCTTGCTGGTTCACGCTACCAGCTACACTTGTAGCTTGCTGGATGACGCTACCAGCTACACTTGTAGCTTGCTGGATGACGTTATCAGCTACACTTGTAGCTTGCTGGTTCACGCTACCAGCTACACTTGTAGCTTGCTGGTTCACGCTACCAGCTACACTTGTAGCTTGCTGGATGACGCTACCAGCTACACTTGTAGCTTGCTGGTTCACGCTACCAGCTACACTTGTAGCTTGCTGGTTCACGCTACCAGCTACACTTGTAGCTTGCTGGATGACGCTATCAGCTACACTTGTAGCTTGCTGGTTCACGCTACCAGCTACACTTGTAGCTTGCTGGATGACGCTACCAGCTACACTTGTAGCTTGCTGGTTCACGCTATCAGCTACACTTGTAGCTTGCTGGTTCACGCTACCAGCTACACTTGTAGCTTGCTGGTTCACGCTACCAGCTACACTTGTAGCTTGCTGGTTCACACTACCAGCTACACTTGTAGCTTGCTGGTTCACGCTATCAGCTACACTTGTAGCTTGCTGGTTCACGCTACCAGCTACACTTGTAGCTTGCTGGATGACGCTATCAGCTACACTTGTAGCTTGCTGGTTCACGCTATCAGCTACACTTGTAGCTTGCTGGACGACGCTATCAGCTACACTTGTAGCTTGCTGGTTCACGCTATCAGCTACACTTGTAGCTTGCTGGTTCACGCTACCAGCTACACTTGTAGCTTGCTGGACGACGCATCAGCTACACTTGTAGCTTGCTGGTTCACGCTATCAGCTACACTTGTAGCTTGCTGGTTCACGCTATCAGCTACACTTGTAGCTTGCTGGTTCACGCTACCAGCTACACTTGTAGCTTGCTGGACGACGCTATCAGCTACACTTGTAGCTTGCTGGTTCACGCTATCAGCTACACTTGTAGCTTGCTGGTTCACGCTATCAGCTACACTTGTAGCTTGCTGGTTCACGCTACCAGCTACACTTGTAGCTTGCTGGATGACGCTATCAGCTACACTTGTAGCTTCCTGGACGACGCTATCAGCTACACTTGTAGCTTCCTGGACGACGCTATCAGCTACACTTGTAGCTTGCTGGTTCACGCTATCAGCTACACTTGTAGCTTGCTGGTTCACGCTATCAGCTACACTTGTAGCTTGCTGGTTCACGCTACCAGCTACACTTGTAGCTTGCTGGACGACGCTATCAGCTACACTTGTAGCTTGCTGGTTCACGCTATCAGCTACACTTGTAGCTTGCTGGTTCACGCTATCAGCTACACTTGTAGCTTGCTGGTTCACGCTACCAGCTACACTTGTAGCTTGCTGGATGACGCTATCAGCTACACTTGTAGCTTCCTGGACGACGCTATCAGCTACACTTGTAGCTTCCTGGACGACGCTATCAGCTACACTTGTAGCTTCCTGGACGACGCTATCAGCGATTTTCAAAGTGATTTAGAAGATTTATCTTGGCATTTAAATCCACAATTTTGAATGTTTTATGGGTAAGGAGGATTTATCTTGGCATTTAAATCCACAATTTTGAATGTTTTATGGGTAAGGAGGATTTACCTGGCCATTAAACATCCACAACTTTGAATTTCTTGCGGGTTAGTGGGATTTACCTGGGCATTTCAATGCCAAAGCGCTGGCATTTCTTCCGACGACATCACGGGGCATTGATGCTGTTGAGTTGCTGTACAGGGATTTCCTGGGCTCCTTACGTGGCATTGTCTCAGACTGCAACAAGCAGGGAAGCTGCAACACACGCAACTAGCAATGTGATGTATGCAACACATTACACGCTCGCAATACTCACATTACCTCTCAATCTGGGGGTGGAACTCAAAGCTTTTGTACTCAAGACAAATTATTATTATTATTATTATTATTATTATTATTATTATTATATTACTATTATTATTATTATTATTATTATTATTATTATTATTATTATTATTATTATTATTATATTATTATTATTATTACTATTATTATTATTATTATTATTATTATTATTATTATTATTATTATTATTATTATTAAATAAAAACGTTGAACCCCCAGGGGGTTATTATTATTATTTTACTGTCAATTATTATTACTGTTGTTATTACCATTATTTTAGTAGAAGCGTTGAACCCGCAGGGGGTCATTCACCGCCCGTGGGAGTCAGTCCATTTTAATTCAAGGGAGAAGCGACTGCGGCTCTAATTCCTCGCATCAAGAGCTCTTCACTCTCATCTAGGCGCCCCTCCCTCCCCCACCCCCGGTCCTCCTCATCCTCGAAGACTGTTATTATCAATCATCATTATAAATGACAACTGAGCGGTAAACCCACAAGGGTCGTGCAGCTCCTTGAAGGCTGGCATCATTTCCTTGAAGGAAATGAAAGTTCCACTCTTTGAACTTGCCTGAGGCGTCCTCAGTTTCAGTTCTGTAAGATTTGCTACATAATACCACTGTTAAGGTTGGGTATTGTGAGGGCTCTAAATACACACTTGCTTACTCTCTTCTCTTTTCTGTATTTACTGTCAAATATATGTCAGTGTCAGCCGTTTTCTTTATAGAAAGCTGCATTGAAGGGTAAACTTCACTATCAGTAATTCATGAGAGACAGAGATAAAGAAAGAAAGAGAGAGAGAGAGAGAGAGAGAGAGAGGTAGGTAAGATATATTACCAGGAAGCTTAGATAAATATACCATAGGGATAAAGGGGCCTTTACTGCTCTTCGCTGTCTCCTTGTCCCCTCCTCTCCGTCTCAATCACTGTCTCCTACCCATCTCCACCCATTCATCTCCGTCAACTAACCCAGTGTGGCATCAACAATTTCATACACCTCTCTTTCACTACTCTTTTTCCCTCCTCTCATCCTCTCCTTCCCCTCCCTCCCCGTTCTCTATTTTCCTTCCTTCCTCGTCCTTTCTCCCTCTCTTCACCAATTCTCCCTCTTTGTTGCCCTGTGATGGTGGAGATAGCTTCGTAAAGCTTGCGAAGCTGTGTGTGTGTGTGTATATGTGTGTACTTACCTAGTTGTGGTTGCAGGGGTCGATTCACAGCTCCTGGCCCCGCCTCTTCACTGGTCACTACTAGGTCACCCTCCCTGCTCCATGAGCTTTATCATACCATTAAAAGCTATGTATGGCTCCTGCCTCCACTACATCACTTTCCATACTGTCTGTGTGTGCGTTTTAGACCATCCTGACGTTGGACGTGTTTCTTTACACCTGCTGCCCTTGTTCACCTAGCAGTAAGTAGGTACTTGGGTGTTAGCAGCCGACTACTGTGGGTCGCATCCTGAAGGGGTGGTAGTATATCTTTAGGCTTAGATAAGAACATAAGAAGAACATAAGAAAGAAGGAACACTGAAGCAGGCCTACTGGCCCAGTAGGCCAAAGTCGCCTACCGGCCCATGCCACTGGCCCAACCTATTCAGGTCCAGGTCACATCCACTTAAGGAAGGGGCACGGCATCAGACCTACTAGCACAAGCTAGTTAAGATAGTGTTGGGCTTTGAAATGGAATGAGAAAGGACAACACCTCTTAGCCTGCAAAACTGACTTGTGTAAAAGAACAAGAGATGGTACTGCCCAGGTAATGGTAACTGCAGGTCTGCTGGAAAGAAATCTTTGGAACTGCCGTAACTGTTGAACCTTGTACGGAACACCTGCAGAGACCCCACCTCAGACTGTGTAAGACATTCATCTTTTGTGGTGGAACACGACAAGGAACATAGCTAGCTTCTGTGTGATGAATGGTTTGAAAAACCGACAAGTTGAAGATTGATGGACTGAACACATCGACTCCAGGCTGAGGGACTGATTACCTCATACTCCTCCTCTCCTTAAGCCTTCCTCTTTGTATTGGACTGATGAAGCCACTGTGTGGCGAAACGTTTCCTGAATAAAGATTCCCATATGCTGCATAAGTGTCTCAATCTTCATAGCTAGCTTCTGTTCGCACTCGTCTACACGAGAGTCATTAAGGCTGCATGTAACCTGTTCACTACCAGTCAAGAATGCCCTAATCCACAAAATAGGTACTAAGGTAAACTATCAGCTCCTATGCACTGAAGGACATATTCAGTAATAACCCACATGGAGACAGAAGCCCAGGAGATTCATTGATCTGTATATTTCGAAATATACAGACCAATTAATTTTCTGTTTCTGTCTCCATGTGGGTTATTACTGAACACTAAAAGACGTGTTGATAAATTAGACATGTGCAACACCTGAAAAATCTTTATTCGTCTCCATAACAAAGATACCCAGGTGTTACATATGTAGACTACACCAGGGTTATTAGGGCTACATGTAACCGCTTGTAATAATGTGTCACTGTATTGTTTGTAACGGCTTGACAAACCTCCCGAAGAGCGAAACGTTGCCACAATAAAATTAATTGTACAATGTTCCTTTTACCTAGCATGGAACCTCTTCACCACCAATCAACAATACCTTCATCCCTAAAACAGGGATCAAAGTCTACTGAGTACAGATATTTGCCCAAGTATTTATACAGTATTTTCCGGCATATAAGGCGCACTTTTTTCTACCCACAAAATGCCCTTGAAAATCACCCTGCGCCTTATATTCTCAAATTAAGGGTCAGGGGTAGGCTTTGGGTTAGGGCTTAGCAGTTGTTTACTAAAGCTACGTTACAACTGTAGATGAATGGTTCACAGAACCGACACGTTGATAAATTAGACACATGTGCAACTCTTGGGTATCTTTATTAAGGAAACGTTTCGTCTACACAGTAGGCTTCTTCAGTCCATACAAAGGAGAAACGTGAAGAGCAGGAGGAGAATGAGGTAATCAGTCCCTCAACCTTGAGTCGATGTGGTCAGTCCATCAAACGTTTCGCCTACTGTGAAGGCGAAACGTTTCCTTAATAAAGATACCCAAGAGTTGCACATGTGTTTAATTTATCAACATGTCGGTTCTGTGAACCATTCATCTACAAACCTGTCAGACACTGCAACTTCTTGGGATCTTAATACTTGGGAATTCTTCGCTTGCCTAACCCTTGGGCACGACCTACTTCCACATTGGGCAAATGTGACACCACCTACCACTGCTGCACCTCTCCTGCCATACGGTTTATAAGCTGCTTCTCCGCTCATGTGCCGTATTCTACTCAAGATTGATGCACTGACCACATCGACTCAAGGTTGAGGGATTGATTACCTCATTCTCCTCCTATTCTTCACGTTTCTCCTTTGTATGGACTGAAGAAGCCTACTGTGTAGGCGAAACGTTTCCTTAATAAAGATACCCAAGAGTTGCACATGTGTCTAATTTATCTAGGTTACAACTGCCCGGAAACACTGTCTTGTATGCTCGTGCGCCTTATATGCTGGAAAATACGGTACATATTACATAAAGCTACGATTGGTAGAACTACTGGTGTGTGGAGTGAGCTGCAGCAGCGGTGGTGTGCTAGCAATTACTTAACAGGTGCTTTTGATTAATTAAAGTTGAAGTTCGGACAGTGTCGTAAGCCACGAGAAGCAAGACAGTCAGAGAGGGCTTTGGGGTGAGCTGGCTTTATCAGCACACACGCAGCAACAAAGCCAGACAATAAGACAAAGAGGGCTCTGGGGTGAGCTGGCTTTAACACTGAGCCCATCTGGTCTCACAGATATTGTAAATACTTTAGAAGAGGCTAAAATAATTGCAAGGTAACCAGCTGCTGGTGCTGTCACTGTCTGCCACACTGTGTCACTGTCTGCCACACTGCGTCACTGCCACACTGTGTCACTATCTGCTACACTGTACTCACCTAATTGTACTCACCTAATTGTGGTTGCAGGGGTAGAGACTCAGCTCCTGGCCCCGCCTCTTCACTGATCGCTACTAGGTCCTCTCCCTCTCTGCTTCCTGAGCTTTGTCATACCTCTTCTTAAAACTATGTATGGTTCCTGCCTCCACTACATCACTTCCCAGACTATTCCACTTCTTGACAACTCTGTGACTGAAGAAATACTTCCTAACATCCCTGTGGTTCATCTGAGTCTTCATCTTCCAACTGTGACCCCTTGTTGCTGTGCCCCATCTCTGGAACATCCTGTCTCTGTCCACCTTGTCGATTCTCCTCAGTATTTTATATGTCGTTATTATATCCCCCCTATCTCTCCTATCTTTCAGTGTCGTCAAGTCGATTTCCCTTAACGTCTCCTCGTAGGACATACCCCTTAGATCTGGGACTAATCTTGTTGCAAACCTTGGCACTTTCTCTAGTTTCCTTACATGCTTGGCTAGGTGAGGGTTCCAAACTGGCGCTGCATACTCCAATATGGGCCTGACGTACACAGTGTACAGGGTCCCGAATAACTCGTTATTTAGATGTCGCAAGACTCTTAGGTTTGCCAGGCGCCCATATGCTGCAGCAGTTATTTGGTTGATGTGCGCTTCAGGAGATGTGCCTGGTGTTATACTCACCCCAAGATCTTTTTCCTTGAATGAGGTTTGTAGGCTCTGGCCCCCCTAGACTGTACTCCGTCTGTGGTTTTCTTTGCCCTTCCCCCAATCTTCATGACTTTGCACTTGGTGCGGTTGAATTCCAGGAGCCAGTTGCTGGACCAGACCTACAGCCTGTCCAGATCCCTTTGTAGTTCTGTTTGGTCCTCGTCCATTTAATTCTTCTCATCAACTTCACATCATCTGCAAACAGGGACACTTCGGAGTCTATTCCTTCCTTCATGTCGTTCACAAATACCAGAAACAGCACCAGTCCTAGGACTGACCCCTGTGGTACCCAGCTCGTTACGGGCGCCCACTCTGACCCCTCGCCACGTACCATGACTCGCTGTTGTCTTCCTGACAGGTATTCCCTGATCCATGGTAGTGTCTTCCCTATTATCCCTGCCTAGTCCTCCAGCTTTTGCACTAATCTCTTGTGTGGAACTGGGTCAAACGCCTTCTTACAGTCCAAGAAAATGCAATCTTCCCACCCCTCTCTCTCTTGTCTTACAGCCGTCACCCTGTCACAGAACTCCAGTAGGTTTGTGACGCAGGATTTCCCGTCCCTGAAACCATGTTGGCTGGTGTTGATGAGATCATTTCTTTCTAGGTGTTCCACCACTCTTCTCCTGAAAATCTTCTCCATGACTTTGCATACTATACATGTCAGTGACACTGGTCTGTAGTTTAGTGCTTTGTGTCTGTCTCCTATTTTAAAAATTGAGAGTGCATTTACTGTCTTCCATACTTCCGGTAGTCGCCCTGTTTTGATAGTGTTGAAGATAGTTGTTAGTGGTACTCAAAGAGCCTCTGCTTCCTCTATCAGGACCCATGGAGAGATGTTATCTGGCCCCATTGCCTTTGAGGTATCTAACTCACTCAGAAGCCTCTTCACTTCTTCCTCGGTTGTACATATTGCGAGTACATGTATTACGTGTGTGTGTGTGTGTGTGTGTGTGTGTGTGTGTGTGTGTGTGTGTGTGTGTGTGTGTGTACTCACCTAATTGCGGTTGCAGGGGTCGAGACTCAGGTCCTCTCTCTCCCTGCTCCATGAGCTTTATCATACCTCATCTTAAAGCTATGTATGGTTCCTGCCTCCACTACCTCACTTGCTATTCCACTTCCTGACTACTCTATGACTGAAGAAATACTTCCTAACATCCCTTTGACTCATCTGGGTCTTCAACATCCTATTGTGACCCCTTGTGTGTGTGTGTGTGTGTGTGTGTGTGTGTGTGTGTGTGTGTGTGTGTGTGTGTGTGTGTGTCAGTGTACATACACTGGATGCGTAGCAAAGTCTAACTTCGGGCATCGGCTAATTATCATATCAACACTGTCAGTACCGATATCGACCTAAAATTAAATATGGATTAATCTTAATCCATATTTTAGGGATTTATATATTCTCGACTGGAGGTTAAGAGGTGATAAGGAGTCTTAATGACCCCGGTGGCCAGTAAAACGGTCCGGTTTGTAATTAAGAATTCAACGTTTGGTCTGGACTGACTGTCATGTTGACAAAACATACACAGCTGTGTGTGATATACACACATGCACAAACGTACACACATGTATACGTGCATTATTATATTCACAATGAGCGCTAAACCTGTCTGGAGTGTAAACATTCATGATTTTATGTTACGGAAGTTCATGGTGTGTTTATTTTACCAGCTCCTCGGCCTGAGACATCTGTGTTTACCACAGCTGCTAGGATCAGCTGGCTTTCCGTGTTTACCATAGCTGCTAGGATCAGCTGGCTTCCCGTGTTTACCATCGCTGCTAGGATCAGCTGGCTTCCCGTGTTTACCATCGCTGCTAGGATCAGCTGGCTTTCCGTGTTTACCATCGCTGCTAGATCAGCTGGCTTCCGTGTTTACCATCGCTGCTAGGATCAGCTGGCTTCCCGTGTTTACCATCGCTGCTAGGATCAGCTCGCTTTCCGTGTTTACCGTCGCTGCTAGGATCAGCTGGCTTCCCGTGTTTACCATCGCTGCTAGGATCAGCTGGCTTTCCGTGTTTACCATTCAATTCAATTCAATCCAAAGTTTATTCTCTATAAAGATTACAATGTTGAATTTACAGAATTTGGTTGTTGTGTGGTTTACATGTAGTTAAATAATGATTATCGAGTGTACCACTAGAACGCCTAGCATGGCTAGGCATTTCGGGCAGACTTAGTTTAATTCTTTATTTTAAAATATTACAAATTATGAGGTAAGTTGGTATTATGGCTAAGTGACTAAATACTAGTTTGTGAGTTTAGCAATGTGAATGCTTTTGTTTTGGCACAGTACATAGTTTCAGTATTGGAGTATCATAGGATTCATTATTTTATGATTGAGATTAATATTTCTGTTTATGGTCAAATGGGTGAGTGAGTGTAAGTGTGAACCACCAGGTGGTATTCGTGTAGTTAGTTGATGGGGTGTATCAGGGAGATAAGATGTTTTCTAATGGTAGTTTTGAAGGTGATGTATGTGTCTGCAGTTCTAGAGTTCTCAGGTAGGGTATTCCAGATTTTAGGGCCTTTGACATACATTGAATTTTTGTGAAGGTTTAGTCGGACACGGGGAATGTCGTAGAGATGTTTGTGTCTGGTGTTATGCCTGTGGGTTCTGTCACAACTATCAAGAAAGCGTTTTAGGTCAAGGTTGATATTGGAGTTTAAGGTTCTGTAGATGTAGATTGCACAGTAGTAAGTGTGGATGTACTGAACAGGGAGTAAGTTTAAGTCTATGAAGAGTGGGGGGGTGTGTTGCCAGGGATGGGATTTAGTGATTATTTTTACTACAGCTTTTTGTTGGGTTATTATTGGCTTTAGGTGTGTTGCTGCAGTTGAACCCCAAGCACAAATAGCATAGGTGAGGTATGGATAAATAAGTGAGTGGTATAGTGTGAGAAGGGAATTTTGCGGCACGTAGTATCGTATCTTGGAGAGGATCCCAACCGTTTTGGATACTTTTTTGGTTTTGTGTTGGATATGGGTGCTGAAATTCAGGTTGTTGTCAAGGTATAGGCCTAGGAATTTGCCCTCATTATGTCTGGTAATTAGAGTGTTGTCGATCTTAATGTTAATTTGTGCATCTCCTGCTCTGCTACCAAACATAATATAGTAGGTTTTGTCAGTGTTAAGCGTAAGTTTAATGGCTGTCATCCAAGTCGATATTTTGATCAGCTCCTCGTTAATTACAATGGTGTTGAGGGTGGCAAGATTAGGGTGAGAGATGACATAAGTCGTGTCGTCAGCAAAGAGAATGAGTTTCAGGTGTTGGGATACGTTTGGAAGATCCTTGATGTATATGAGGAAGAGCAGGGGACCAAGGACACTTCCCTGCGGAACTCCAGTATCAAGTGGCCGTGTTGTTGATGCTGTGTCTTTAATGGTGACATACTGATACCTATTAGTAAGGTAAGATTTGAAATAAGCAAGCGCATGGCCTCTTATACCGTAATGGTCAAGTTTGTGGAGTAGGATGTCGTGGTCTACTGTGTCAAAAGCTTTTCTTAGGTCAATAAAAAATCCTAGTGGATATTCCTATTTTCCAATGCTGTGTAAAGCAGATCTAGCATTTTTATGATTGCATCATTAGTGCTTTTATTTTTCCTGAATCCAAATTGGCAGGGGTTTGAGTATGTTTTGTGCTGTTATAAATGAATATAGTCTCCTGTGCACGAGTTTCTCAAAGATTTTGGATAGCAATGGTAAGTTTTATATTGGCCTATAGTTGTTTAAGTCTGTAGGGTCACCACCTTTATGTATTGGGGGTAACCCTTGCCATCTTGAGTAGTTTCGGGAAGGTGCTAGTTTCTAGTGACTTGTTAAAAAGTAATGAAATAGCATGCGAAAGGATATGGGCCGCTCGCTTGTACAGAAATGGTGGGACATTAGACAGATTCCCTGAGTTGTTTTTAAGTGACTTTATAATCTCGGTGACTTCCGTGGGCTCAGTTGGTGCAAGATAGAAGGAATTTGGGAAATTCCCATCTAGGTAGTCCCCGGCATGGGCATTGGTATTGTGGGATTTTATTGGCGAGATTAGATCCTATGGTTGAGAAGAAGTCGTTTATCTTGTTAGCTGTGTCAGTGGGATGTAGTGGTGTTTCATTAGGTTTAGTTAGGACAATATTCTTGGTTTTTTTCAAGTTTGTGGGTCCCTAGAATCTGAGAGAGTGTTTTCCAGGTCTTTTTTATATCTCCTCTAGTGTCTGTGAATTTACTGGAGTAGTATAGTTGTTTGGCTTTCTTTATTACTTTGGTGAGAGCTGATGAATAGTGTTTAAGAGTATCTTTGTGTATTAAGCCCTGTCTATATTGCTTTTCATATTGGTGTTTTTCATTGCTACTAGGATCAGCTGGCTTTCCGTGTTTACCATTGCTGCTAAGATCAGCTGGCTTTCCGTGTTTACCATAGCTGCTAGGATCAGCTGGCTTTCCGTGTTTACCATTGCTGCTAAGATCAGCTGGCTTTCCGTGTTTACCATAGCTGCTAGGATCAGCTGGCTTTCCGTGTTTACCATTGCTGCTAAGATCAGCTGGCGTTCCGTGTTTACCATAACTGCTAGGATCAGCTGGCTTCCCGTGTTTACCATCGCTGCTAGGATCAGCTGGCTTTCCGTGTTTACCATAACTGCTAGGATCAGCTGGCTTTCCGTGTTTACCATAACTGCTAGGATCAGCTGGCTTTCCGTGTTTACCATAACTGCTAGGATCAGCTGGCTTTCCGTGTTTACCATAACTGCTAGGATCAGCTGGCTTTCCGTGTTTACCATCGCTGCTAGGATCAGCTGGCTTCCCGTGTTTACCATCGCTGCTAGGATCAGCTGGCTTCCCGTGTTTACCCTCGCTGCTAGGATCAGCTGGCTTCCCGTGTTTACCATCACTGCTAGGATCAGCTGGCTTCCCGTGTTTACCATCGCTGCTAGGATCAGCTGGCTTCAATTTTTACCATAGCTGCTAGGATCAGCTGGCTTCCCGTGTTTACCATAGCTGCTAGGATCAGCTGGCTTCCCGTGTTTACCATCGCTGCTAGGATCAGCTGGCTTCCCGTGTTTACCATAGCTGCTAGGATCAGCTGGCTTCCCGTGTTTACCATAGCTGCTAGGATCAGCTGGCTTCCCGTGTTTACCATCGCTGCTAGGATCAGCTGGCTTCCCGTGTTTACCCTCGCTGCTAGGATCAGCTGGTCTCCCGTGTTTATCAAAGCTCCCAGGATCAGCTGTCTCCTTGTGTAGCTCCTAGGATCAGCTGCTTGCCCTCTGAGATAACTCCTAGGATCAGCTGTTTTCCTTGTGTGACTCCCAAGATCATCCGTTTTTCTTCTACGTTAATTCTGACCAATGAGATTAACTGTTACAACACTGCTGTCTGTCATCCCTCGTTCAATGGCTTACTATTTCCATCCATTCTCTACCCTTTAAACAGGTTGACGAGTAAGACACACATGTAACACCTAGGTATCTTTACTAAGAAACTTCTCTCAATAAAGATACCCAGGTGTCGTATCCGTCGATCTTTCGGTACTATCTTACCTTAGATTTAAAGATACCAAAACCAGCTGGTACCACCTTGTCTTTGATTTAAGATACCAGGACCAGCTGGTACCACCTTACGTTCATTATCTAGACCTCTCAGCAGGTATATTATCCTACCTTGAGCACAGGTGGGACAGCCTTATCTTATTTACTTATCCGGCTTGTGTTTCTGAAGGCAGCTGGCTGTTTGCGGATGCTTCAGATATCCGCCTCATCTGGCGTGTATTCCACGCCTGCCAGAGCTGCTTCCTCGCAGTATATTCCCATCTGGCTCGAAAAGAGCGTGTGTGCTCTCCTGACTGTTGGTATTAGACGGTGAAGGGAACCCGGGATCTGCCGGACTCACTCACCCAAATATAAGGCGGTGCAA
>NC_069420.1:6294171-6324171 GCF_026875155.1 Cherax quadricarinatus
AACTAAGTGTTGACAGGGAACACGACCATTCTAGTACTATTAACAAAGTGTTGACAGGGAACACAGCTATCATGCAACATTACCCGTGAGTCAGCTGAGTTTTGGCATGGGCCAGTAGACCTACTACTGTATTCCTCTTAAAACCCTCTACAAACATAATATTTTTTTTTTAGTCTAGTTTGACCCCCCTACCCTACATTTGCTACTTCTCCCGCATGTCCATTCTGCTGAAGAGGACCCCAGCCGGAGGTCGAAACATACAAACTCCCACTTGCGTATTTTCTTAGTTTACTTGTGAGTTTAACCCACCTACTCTCGCTCTCTGCTTACTTTCCTTCCTCCCCTCTCTTCCCCTCACTCGACCCCCAAACGTTCACACGGAGATGACAGAGCACTTGTGCTCTGTCAGTCTTGGTACGTCCAGCAGTCACGGTAGATTATCCTCCCTTATAACTTGATCCAGCAACACAGCGGAGAGGGAGAATAACACGGGCAAGATAACGACTGAGGAAGAAATGTGAACGATAAAGATTGAGGAAGACAGGTAAAGGAGGAAACTTATATTGAAAAAAGTAAAAATAATAAGTAGACTTTAAAAGTGGGAGGTTGTGTAGGGGGAGTGTTAGGGATGGTGGGATGCAAATGTGGTGAAAGTTGCTGATAGAGGTGGGGGGTTCCGTGTGACTGTACTTGGTGAACATCCCGTTAACTGGGCAGTTACTGGTCCTGGGGGGGTCGTACTTACATATCATCCGGGGGACCATGTGGCCACAGATCACCGGAACATCTTGGGGTTTCTTTCATGCAATCATTCCATCACACCGATAAATGATAATAATGATAATGAATGATAAATACATAATCACCATCACATAATGAATAATGATAATATAATGATATAAGATGAAAGATCATCATAAATAAAATGCATATACTGATGATAATAAATATAATCATAGATCACTAATATGATATATCATGATAACATGGTATAATAATGATAATAAGATGATAATGATACATAATCAATGATCAAATGATGATAATGATAATACAAATGATAATAATAATAATGAAATGATAAATAATATAAAAAAATTTATAATGATAATGATAAAATTGAATAATAAAATTTGGGATAATGTTTAAAATTTGGATAAGGGAAATAATGAAATAATAATGAATAATAATGATAATGTGATATAATAAATTAAAAGGATAATGTATTGATAATAATAATGATAATAATATGATAATTGATAGATAAATAATGTTAATGATATGAATGATAATAATACATCTAACTAATACATAATGATAATTAAATGATACCATAATAATGATCCACGATCAATACTCTACATGACAAACTAATATAGAATATAATATGATACCATTTGATAATGATCATATAATACTAACATATAATGAAATATAAATACCATACAAGATAATAATAATAACTGATAATAATAAATAATGACATAATCTAATGATACAGATCATATATAATACATAATGATAATAATAATAATAAATAATATGATACATAATAATAAATAATAATGATAATATCATACCAAAATAATAAATTAATAATAAAGATCACGATACATCACTACAACCATCACACCAATGATCAACACATCAATGATAATAATATACCATAATTAATAATATAATAACATACAATACATAATACATACTAATCACATAATACACATCAATCCTCACCACTCACTCACCAATACATAATCATCCTACCATGATCATCATATACACTAACCACCATCAAATAATCCATATCAATCACATCACTGCACCATACTCACCCCACCATACGATAATCACACCACATACAACCTACACCTACCACCACTATCTCACATACCATTCCATCACCACACACACACCATCACATCACCATCAACAATAATACCACCACCATCACCATCACCCCACACATCACACCACACCACCAATCACCATCACCATGACATCACCATCACCACCAATACCACCATCACCATCACCTCACACCATCCACACACACACCATATAATCACACCACCACCATCACCTCCACACACCATCACCATCACCATCACCATCACCACCACCAACACCTACCACCACCATCACACCCATCACCATCCCATACCATCACCACCACCATCACATCACCACCACCATCACCACCACCATCACCATCACCATCACCACCACATCACCACCACCACACATCACCATCACTATCACCATCACCATCACCACCACCATCACCACCACCACCACCAATCACCACCACCACCATCACCTTTCACCATCACCATCACCACCACCATCACCATCACCATCACCATCACCACCACCACACCATCACATCCCCATCACCACACCATCACCATCACCCCCACCATCACCACACCATCACCTCACCATCCCACCACCATCACCATCACCATCACCACCACCACCACCATCACCATCACCATCACCACCACCATCACCATCACCACCACCATCACCACCACCATCACCACCACCATCACCATCACCATCCCCACCACCATCACAGCACCATCACCACCACCATCACCACCACCATCACCATCACCATCACCATCACCACCACCATCACCACCACCATCACCACCACCACCACCATCACCACCACCACCACCACCATCACCATCACCACCACCACCACCATCACCATCACCATCACCATCACCACCACCATCACCATCCCCATCACCACCACCATCACCACCACCATCACCATCACCATCACCATCACCATCACCATCACCACCACCATCACCACCACCCCACCATCACCACCATCACCACCCCCATCACCATCACCACCACCATCACCACCACCACCACCATCACCACCCACCACCACCACCATCACCATCACCATCACCATCACCATCACCATCACCACCACCATCACCACCACCATCACCATCACCACCACCACCACCACCACCATCACCATCACCACCACCACCACCATCACCATCACCACCACCACCACCATCACCATCACCACTTCAAAACATATCAGTAGCATAGTTTTTACTATACATATGGATAAATAGCAACACAACACCTGAAAGAAATAGTTTTTATCATTTTCTGACTAGATGGTCAGATTGTTCATATGTGGGATCCCACACCCTGGCTAAGAACCTTCAAGCGATGTTTCTGGCCCTCCTACACTATGATCAACTCCCTTCACATTGCTTCGGGACAGACCGAAACGTTGTGGGATATCTGTGAAGTATATTTGTCTTGTTCCAAATTGAAATATACTTTTTATTTAGCTTATCACATCTGGCACAAGAGACTTTGTAGATGCGACCAACAACACAGTGTCTGAGGAATGTTTTTATTGGGATATTTCTTTGTTGAAATTTAAATTATTAAATACTGCAATAATGTTTAGAGTAAAGGAAGAGGAATTTCAGGAAAGATATTTGCTACAGCCATCATGATGTTGGTTGTGTGTGGTTCCTGACCTTCAAGACTGTCAGTAGGTGTTTCCTGCATCTTCAAGGGATTTATCAATAAAGGTTATTGGATACCTCACTATATAACCTTCTTCCTATATTGTTATTTTATATATATATATATATATATATATATAATATATATATATATATATATATATATATATATATATTATATATATATATATTATATATATTAATAGAGAGAGAGAGAGAGGAGAGAGAGAGAGAGAGAGAGAGAGAGAATAAAATGATAAAATGGAAATATGTAGGAATGTAAGTGTGACCGGAGGTGAAACAATGAGTCACGCAGGATCGAACACGGATCTTATGGAGTCACACAAGATCGAAAACGGATCTTACTGAGTCACAGAGGATCGAACACGGATCTTACCGAGTCACTGAGGATCGAACACGGATCTCCAGGGTGGAATTTCTGCCACATTTAGGCACACCTCTTTCAGTTAACAACATTATAACATGCGAGTGAGTAAGCTCCCTGGATCGTGGAAGACTCACCAAGCTACAGGAAACAAACATCACGTTCTCTTTATTTCTCAATAACATTAGATGTTAATAAGATCTAAGATACATGTGTAGCAATTTAGTATCTTTATTATCGAAACATTCTGCCTACACAGTAGGCTTCTTCAGTCAAATACAAAGGCATCTGAGGTATTGAAGTATACCGAGGTAGTTGAGGTGGTCAATCCCTGACTGGATTCACGGGAATAAAACAGTCCAAATATATTTGTAAATTGATTTTTTCCCAGAGTTTGTGAAGAACTATTTGTAACACTCATCACTTGACGCAGTTAAATAATAATAATTATAATCTTTATTTCTACCAGTACATGTACAAGGTATACAGATCATAGCTGACATCAGTGACATACTACTATATAGAAAGCTGCTTCTTATGCAGAGCATTTCGGGCAAATTAGGTCAATTTTGTCCCCAGGATGCGTCCCACACCAGTCGACTAACACCTAGGTACCTATTGTACTGATAGGTGAACAGGGACAGCAGGTGTCTTAAGGAAACACGTCCAAATGTTTTCACCCGTACCGGGGATCAAACCCCGAACCTCAGTGTGTGTGTGTGTGTGAGCTGAGCGTGCCACCAATCGAGCTAGGAGACACCTTAAATCTGCTGAAGAGGATCCCAGAATGGAGGTCGAAATATAAAGATGAATCAACCTCCTGTGTTTCTGTCTCCATGTGGGTTATTACTGAGCACTAACAAGTGTCCATCATACAGTCGTTACCCATCACCAACGAAAGTAAACAAACCATTACGTCACTTTTACAAGAACGCAGCACTTGCCAATCCGGATCACATTCGGATTTACTTAAGCTCACCCTTCGAGGAGAGGGATGTCTCGAGGCTGGTGTGCAGGGTTCTTGATTCGAGGAACCGGAGCTATATTTTCCTACGATCAAACTATTGTGTACCTCCCATTCCCCAGGTGATGTATGACCCCTGTGTTTACGGCTGCCATATAACATTAATAAAATCTTGCTGTGTAAACTTCTTGGGCCTGGTGCGTGCCAGGACGACGGTTCGAATCCCCTTGTATTTTTATTTAATAATAATAATAATAATAATTTCGTAGAGGAACGTCGGTAAATATTATACTCACTATTTTAAGTAAAGATACATACAATGAGAGGTGTATATCTCTGCGTGTTTAAATTGAAAAACGTTCTTATATTTGTGTATATACACTGAGAAGCAAGTATCTATCGGTGTATATACAATGAAAGTTGTCTGTGTGAATGTGTATCTAAAACAAGAAGTATCACTTAGTGAATATACATTTGGTTGTCTCACCGTATATAAACCAAAAGGTGAGGAGTATCTCTTAATATATATATATATGCAAAACAACCACTCTGAAAGAATAGAGAAATTCCAAGTGCTTTCGTGACTACTCACATTATCAAGGAACTATGAAAGTGAAGCATCCAAGGAAGCTATATAAGGGGTCTGGCCAGCACCTCACTATCAGATCCCACAACGGTTAAACACGTGACGCGCGGCGAGCCAACTTGGATAGGTCCTTTGCAAAACTCACCCCCAAGCTATTTATTTGTCCAGTGTATTATTAAATTCTACCCAAATTCTATTAATTATAAATGGATCTAATTTATATAAACCAAAGGAAATATTCATATTATTGTCAATGCATATTTTGTTTTGCATATTTTGAAATCACCTGTTTACTGTGATCTTATTGCATATATATAATATATATATATATATATATATTATATATATATATATATATATATATATAATATATATATATATATATATATATATGTATACGAAGAAATGTACATCTCTATATATACATGGCGACTTGTATTTCTTCAGCGTATACTCAACTATATACACGGATAGTTATAGATCTTTAGCGTATATACAATGAGATCTTGGTTCACCAACTATTTCAATAACTGAAATATCATTGATATCAGTTTCACGGTATTTGAGGTTCTTTTTTAAAAAAAAAATTTTTTAAAAATAAAAACAATTTTGTGTACTCCCATTTCGGTATGGATAAACCCCGGTTTAAAGGGGGGCCGCCCTATAAATAAAAAAGGGGAAACATTTTGGGCCACCCAAAAAGACTTAAAAATCCCCCAATTTTTTTTTAAATATTTTAAAATTTAAAATCAAATAAAATACATTTTTAAAAAAAGGTAAAACAATAGGGATTTTGGGGTTTTTTGAAACCCCCCTTATTTTTGTATTTAAAAAATTTTTTTAAAATTTTTTATTTTTTTTAAATGGTTTTTAATTTATAAAAAAGGGTTTTCATTTATAATTAAAATTTGTTTCCCCAAATTTAAACAAAATAGGATTTATTCTAATATATATAATATATCAAATAATAACATTATAATTAGAGAAATTTCCAATGAGTTTTGGTAACCACATTTTTAATAACTATGAAATAGATTCACTTTCAGGGAGTTCCTTTTACCTATATACAATCAATAGTTTTAAAATTTTAATTCCGTGCTTGGGGTCACCCTGATATTTAAACTAAAAAGTTTTATTTCCCAGGTTTTATTTTAATTTAACAAGAAATTCCTAGGTGTATAAAATGGTCTAAGTTCAAGGTTATTCTTGGGATAGTCAAAAATGCATTTTGTATTGCGTGATATAAATACCGTTTCAGTGTAATTGTATTAAACAGGGTTTACAATAGTTTGATATCATGGTTTTGTTTAACTAATAATTTTGTAAATTCATTAATTATTATATATTTACAGGATGTACCTGGATAGTTAAATGGATGTACCGGATATCACATTATAACGGATAGTGGTAGCTTGAGTATATCAGTGGTACTTGGTTACCATTAGTTCAGGTACAGGGGTTGACCTGGGCATTGGTACCAGTTGACGTATGTGTCAGTGTACATTTGTCCCCTTATAGTTACATTGGGTCTATATTTAGTGGAGCGGTGAATGTTCTGGAGTAGTGATTAAGTGTGGTGTCCTGTTTCTGACAAGTTTCCCTGTTCATTAGCATAGTTACCTTGTGTCATGTAAATTGTGTATTTGTAGTTAGCAGTTGAATGTACCTTGTCAGTGGTAGATGGATGTATTTGTAGTGGACGTGTGATGTTACCTGTGTCAGTGTAGCAGTGTGTGTACCTTGGTCAGTGTAGCAGTGTGAGTCCCTTGGTCAGTGGTAGCAGTGTGATTTTCCTTGGTCAGTGGTAGCAGTGTGATGTACCTTGGTCAGTGGTACAAGGTGTGTACTGGTCCAGTGGTAGCAGTGTGTGTAACTGGTCAGTGGTAGGCAGTGTGATTACCTTGTTGTCAGTGGTAGCAGTGTGAGTACCTTGTGTCAGGGGTAGCAGTGTGATGTACCTGGGGTCGTGGTAGCAGTGTGGTGTCCCTTTGGGTGTCATGGTAGCAGTGTGTGTACCTTTGGTCAGGGGTAGCAGTGTGATGTACCTTGTGTCATGGTAGCATGTGATGTACCTGTGTCAGTGGTAGCAGTGTGTGTACCTTGTGTCAGGGGTAGCAGTGTGTGTACCTTGTTCAGTGGTAGCAGTGTGATGTACCTTGTGTCAGTGGTAGCAGTGTGATGTACCTTGTGTCAGTGGTAGCAGTGTGATGTACCTTGTGTCAGTGGTAGCAGTGGGGATGTACTTGGTCAGTGGTAGCATTTTGTACTTGGTCATGGTACAGTGATGTACTTGGTCATGTAGCATGTGATACCTGGTCAGTGAAAGCAGTTGTGTACCCTTTGTCAGTGGTTGCAGGTGATGTACCTTGGTCAGGGGACAGTGTGGTGTCCTTGTGTCAGTGGTAGCAGTGGGTGTACCTTGTGTCAGTGGTAGCAGTGGGGTGTACCTTGTGTCAGTGGTAGAAAGTGGGGTGTCCCTGGTCAGTTAGCAGTTTATGTACCTTGTGTCAGTGGTAGCAGTGTGGTGTACCTGGGTCAGTGGTACAGTGTGATGTCCCTTGGTCAGTGGTAGCAGTGTGGTGTACCTTGGTCAGTGGTAGCATGGGGTGTCCCTTTGGTGTCAGTGTGCATGGGGTTTTACCTGGGTCAGTGGTAGCAGTGTGGTGTACCTGGAGTCAGTGGTAGCAGTGTGGTGTACCTGGAGTCAGTGGTAGCAGTGTGGTGTACCTGGAGTCAGTGGTAGCAGTGTGATGTACCTGGATCAGTGGTAGCAGTGTGTGTACCTTGGGTCAGTGGTAGCAGTGTGTGTACCTTTGGTGTCAGTGGTAGCAGTGTGATGTACCTGGGTCAGTGGTAGCATTTGGTGTCCCTTTGGGTCAGTGGTAGCAGTGTGTGTCCCTTTGGTGTCAGTGTCAGTGTGGTGTACCTGGAGTCAGTGGTAGCAGTGTGATGTACCTGGAGTCAGTGGTAGCAGTGTGATGTACCTGGAGTCAGTGGTAGCAGTGTGATGTACCTGGAGTCAGTGGTAGCAGTGTGATGTACCTTGTGTCAGTGGTAGCAGTGTGATGTACCTTGTGTCAGTGGTAGCAGTGTGATGTACCTTGTGTCAGTGGTAGCAGTGTGATTTTACCTTGTGTCAGTGGTAGAAATGTATGTACCTTGTGTCAGTGGTAGCAGTGTGTGTACCTAGTCAGTTAGCAGTGTGATGTACCTTGTGTCAGTGGTAGCAGTGTGATGTACCTTGGTCGTGGTAGCGTGTGATGTTCCTTGTGTCAGTGGTAGCGTGGGGTGTCCCTTTGAGTAGTTAGCATTTTGTGTTCCCTTTGTGTCAGTGGTAGCAGTGTGATGTACCTTGTGTCAGTGGTAGCAGTGTGGTGTACCTTGTGTCAGTGGTAGCAGTGTGATGTACCTTGTGTCAGTGGTAGCAGTGTGATGTACCTTGTGTCAGTGGTAGCAATGTGATGTACCTTGTGTCAGTGGTAGCAGTGTGATGTACCTTGTGTCAGTGGTAGCAGTGTGATGTACCTTGTGTCAGTGGTAGCAGTGTGATGTACCTTGTGTCAGTGGTAGCAGTGTGATGTACCTTGTGTCAGTGGTAGCATGTGATGTACCTTGTGTCAGTGGTAGCAGTGTGATGTACCTTGTGTCAGTGGAAAGCATGTGATGTACCTTGTGTTCAGTGGTAGCAGTGTGATTACCTTGTGTCAGTGGTAGCAGTGTGATGTACCTTGTGTCAGTGGTAGCAGTGTGGTGTACCTTGTTATAGCATTTTGTGTACCTTGTGTCAGTAGCAGTGGTGTACCTGGATCAGTGGTAGCAGTGTGATTACCTGGGTCGGGTAGCGTGTGATTTTACCTGGATCAGTGGGCTGTGATGTACCTTGTGTCAGTGGTAGCAGTGTGATGTCCTGTGTCAGTGGTCATGTGATGTACTTGGTGTCAGGGGAGCAGGTGGCCTTTGTGTCAGGGGGTAGATGGTTACCTGTCGGTTGTAAAATGTGATGGTCCTGGTCAGTGGTCAGTGTGATGTCCTTTGTGTCAGTGGTCCAGGTGTGATTGTGCCCTGGTTCAGTGTGATGTTCCTGGTGTCAGTGGTGCCAGTGTGATGTCCTGTTCAGTGGGCATGTGTGTTCCTTTGTGTCAGTGGTGCTGTGTGTTTGTGTCCGGTGCAGTGTGATGTTCCTTGTGTCAGTGGTGAAATGGTGTCCTTTGTGTCAGTGGTAGCAGTGTGATGTCCTTTGTGTCAGGTAGCAGTGTGATTTTCCTTTGTGTCAGGGGTAAGCTTGTGTTGTCATGTGATCTTCCTTGGTCAGTTGATGGTCCTGGGGGGTCAGTGGGGAGGGCCTTTGGTCAGGGGTGATTATTCCTTTGTGTGGGAGTGTGATGTCCTTTGTGTCAGTGTGATATTCCTGTGTCAGTTGGGGTCCTGTGTAGTGTATTTCCCATAGTGGCAGTGTGGTGATTTTTCTGGGGGTATTGATGGTTCCTGTTCAGTGTGATGGTCCTGGTTCAGTGTGATTTTCCTGTACAGTGTGATTTCCTGTGTCAGGTAAGGGTTCCTGGTGTCAGTTGTATTTCCTGGTGTCCAGTGTGAGGGTCCTGGTGTCAGTGTGATGTTCCTGGTGTCAGTGTGATGGTCCTGGTGTCAGTGTGATGTTCCTGGTGTCAGTGTGATGGTCCTGGTGTCAGTGTGATGTTCCTGGTGTCAGTGTGATGTTCCTGGTGTCAGTGTGATGTTCCTGGTGTCAGTGTGATGCTCCTGGTGTCAGTGTGATGCTCCTGGTGTCAGTGTGATGGTTCCTGTGTCAGTGTGATTTTCCTGTGTCAGTGTAATGTCCTGGTGTCAGTGTGAGGGTTCCGGGTGACAGGTGATATTCCTGTGTCAGTGTGGATGTCCTGGTGTCGTGTGATTTCCTGTGTCAGGTGAGGGTCCTGGTGCAGTGTGATTTCCTAGTGTAGTGTGATGGTCCTGGTGTCAGTGTGATGGTCCTGGTGTCAGTGTGATGGTCCTGGTGACAGTGTGATATTCCTAGTGTCAGTGTGATGGTCCTGGTGTCAGTGTGATATTCCTAGTGTCAGTGTGATGGTCCTGGTGTCAGTGTGATATTCCTAGTGTCAGTGTGATGGTCCTGGTGTCAGTGTGATATTCCTAGTGTCAGTGTGATGCTCCTGGTGTCAGTGTGATATTCCTAGTGTCAGTGTGATGGTCCTGGTGTCAGTGGTGTCAACATTAATTACTTTTTCATGCATGTACATTTCACTACGCTGTTGAATTTGCATTCTATCAACTGTTGTCGTATCTTAACTCATTGAGAAGCCCAGTCGTATCTCTGCTACACTAGCACCTTTCCAGCATACGACTCACAGCAGTGCGCTAACACCCACGCACCTGCTGACTGTTAGGTAAACAGAAGCAAGATACTCGTTCTGAGTTGTTTAAAACCGTAGCTGACAAATTAGTAGCTGCTGGCTTGTGGTAGTTAGCGTGTGGTAGTTGGCTTGTGGTAGTTAGCGTGTGGTAGTTGGCTTGTGGTAGTTAGCGTGTGGGAGTTGGCTTGTGGTAGTTAGTGTGTGGGAGTTGGCTTGTGGTAGTTAGCGTGTGGGAGTTGGCTTGTGGTAGTTAGCGTGTGGGAGTTGGCTTGTGGTAGTTAGCGTGTGGGAGTTGGCTTGTGGTAGTTAGCGTGTGGTAGTTGGCTTGTGGTAGTTAGCGTGTGGGAGTTGGCTTGTGGTAGTTAGCGTGTGGTAGTTGGCTTGTGGTAATTAGCGTGTGGGAGTTGGCTTGTGGTAGTTAGCGTGTGGTAGTTGGCTTGTGGTAGTTAGCGTGTGGTTTGTTGGCTTGTGGTAGTTAGCGTGTGGGAGTTGGCTTGTGGTAGTTAGCGTGTGGTAGTTGGTTTGTGGTAGTTAGCGTGTGGGAGTTGGCTTGTGGTAGTTAGCGTGTGGTAGTTGGCTTGTGATAGTTAGCGTGTGGTAGTTGGCTTGTGGTAGTTAGCGTGTGGTAGTTGGCTTGTGGGATTTTAATGTGGTAGTTGCTTGTGTCGTTAGTGTGGGGAGTTGGTTGTGGTAGTTAGGTTGTGTTGGCTTTTGGTAGTTAGCGTGTGGGAGTTGGCTTGTGGTAGTTAGCGTGTGGGAGTTGGCTTGTGGTAGTTAGCGTGTGGTAGTTGGCTTGTGGTAGTTAGCGTGTGGTAGTTGGCTTGTGGAGTTAGCGTGTGGGAGTTGGCTTGTGGTAGTTAGCGTGTGGGAGTTGGCTTGTGGTAGTTAGCGTGTGGGAGTTGGCTTGTGGTAGTTAGCGTGTGGTAGTTGGCTTGTGGTAGTTAGCGTGTGGTAGTTGGCTTGTGGTAGTTAGCGTGTGGTAGTTTGGCTTGTGGTAATTAGCGTTGGGAGTTGGCTTGTGGTAGTTACGTGTGGTAGTTGGCTTGTGGTAGTTAGGCGTGTGGTAGTTGGCTTGTGGTAGTTAGCGTGTGGGAGTTGGCTTGTGGGGTTAGCGTGTGGTAGTTGGTTTGTGGTAGTTAGCGTTTGGGGGGTTGGCTTGTGGTAGTTAGCGTGTGGTAGTTGGTTGTGATAGTTAGCGTGTGGTAGTTGGGTTGTGGTATTTTGCGTGTGGTTTGTTGGCTTGTGGTATTACATGTGGTAGTTGGGTTGTGGTCGTTAGTGGTGGGGGTTGGTTGTGGTAGTTAGCGTGTGGTAGTTGGCTTGTGGTAGTTAGCGTGTGGGAGTTGGCTTTTGGTATTAGCGGTGGAGTTGGCTTGTGGTAGTTAGCGTGTGGTAGTTGGCTTGTGGTAGTTAGCGTGTGGTGTTGGCTTGTGGTAGGTTTGCGTGTGGGAGTTGGCTTGTGTAGTTAGCGTGTGGGAGTTGGCTTGTGGTAGTTACGTGTGGGAGTTGGCTTGTGGTAGTTAGCGTGTGGTAGTTGGCTTGTGGTAATTAGCGTGTGGGAGTTGGCTTGTGGTAGTTAGCGTGTGGTAGTTGGCTTGTGGTAGTTAGCGTGTGGTAGTTGGTTTGTGGTAGTTAGCGTGTGGGAGTTGGCTTGTGGTAGTTAGCGTGTGGTAGTTGGCTTGTGGTAGTTAGCGTGTGGGAGTTGGCTTGTGGTAGTTAGCGTGTGGTAGTTGGCTTGTGGTAATTAGCGTGTGGGAGTTGGCTTGTGGTAGTTAGCGTGTGGTAGTTGGCTTGTGGTAGTTAGCGTGTGGTAGTTGGCTTGTGGTAGTTAGCGTGTGGGAGTTGGCTTGTGGTAGTTAGGTGTGGTAGTTGGTTTGTGGGAGTTAGCGTGTGGGAGTTGGCTTGTGGTAGTTAGCGTGTGGTAGTTGGCTTGTGTAGTTAGCGTGTGGTAGTTGGGTTGTGTAGTTAGCGTGTGGGATTGGCTTGTGGTAGTTAGCATGTGGTAGTTGGCTTGTGGTCGTTAGTGTGTGGGAGTTGGTTTTTGGTATTAGGTTTTGGTAGTTGGCTTGTGGTAGTTAGCGTGTGGGAGTTGGCTTGTTGGTAGTTAGCGTGTGGGAGTTGGCTTTTTGGTAGTTAGCGTGTGGTAGTTGGCTTTTGGTAGTTAGCGTGTGGTAGTTGGCTTGGGTAGTTAGCGTTGGGGGTTGGCTTGTGGTAGTTAGCGTGTGGGAGTTGGCTTGTGGTAGTTAGCGTGTTTGGGAGTTGGCTGTGGTAGTTTGCGTGTGGTAGTTGGCTTGTGGGAGTTAGCGTGGGGGGAGTTGGCTTGTGGTAGTTAGCGTGTGGGAGTTGGCTTGTGGTAATTTAGCGTGTGGGAGTTTGGCTTTGTGGTAGTTAGCGTGTGGTAGTTGGCTTGTTGGTAGTTTAGGTGTGGTAGTTGGTTGTGGTAGTTAGCGTGTGGGGGTTGGTTGTGGTAGTTAGCGTGTGGTAGTTGTTGTGGTAGTTAGCGTGTGGGAGTTGGGTTGTGGTAGTTACGTGTGGTAGTTGGCTTGTGATATTAGCGTGTGGTAGTTGGGTTGTGGTAGTTTTGCGTGTGGTAGTTGGCTTGTGGTAGTTAGCATGTGGTAGTTGGTTGTGGTTTTGTTAGTGTGTGGGAGTTGGTTGTGGTAGTAGCGTGTGGTGTTGGCTTGTGGTAGTTAGCGGGGGAGGGTTTGGGTTGTGGTAGTTAGCGTGGGGGAGTTGGCTTTGGTAGTTAGGTGTGGTAGTTGGGTTGTGGTAGGTTTAGCGTGTGGTAGTTGGCTTGTGGTAGTTAGCGTGTGGGAGTTGGCTTGTGGGATTAGTGTGGGAGTTGGCTTGTGGTAGTTAGCGTGTGGGAGTTGGCTTGTGGTAGTTAGCGGTGGTAGTTGGCTTGTGTAGTTAGCGTGTGGTAGTTGGCTTGTGGTAGTTAGCGTGTAGTAGTTGGCTTGTGGTAGTTAGCGTGTGGTAGTTGGCTTGTGGTAGTTAGCGTGTGGGAGTTGGCTTGTGGTAGTTAGCGTGTGGGAGTTGGCTTGTGGTAGTTAGCGTGTGGTAGTTGGCTTGTGGTAGTTAGCGTGTGGTAGTTGGCTTGTGGTAGTCAGCGTGTGGTACTTGCTTGTGGTAGTTAGTGTTTTGGGGTTGGCTTGTGGTAGTTAGGTGTGGTAGTTGGCTTGTGGTAGTTAGCGTGTGGTAGTTGGCTTGTGGTAGTTAGCGTGTGGTAGTTGGCTTGTGGTAGTTAGCGTGTGGGAGTTGGCTTGTGGTAGTTAGCGTGTGGTAGTTGGCTTGTGGTAATTAGCGTGTGGTAGTTGGCTTGTGGTAATTAGCGTGTGGTAGTTGGCTTTTGGTAATTAGCGTGTGGTTTGTTGGCTTGTGTAATTAGGATGGTAGTTGCTGTGGTAATTAGCGTGTGGAGTTGGCTTGTGGTAGTTGCGTGTGGTAGTTGGCTTGTGGTAATTAGCGTGTGGTAGTTGGCTTGTGGTAATTAGCTTGTAGTAGCTAACTTGTAACAGTTAAACTGTCGTGGCATTTAAGGAGTCACAGGGACATCTATACGTTGCTATACACCATTAATAAAAAAAACACACCTTCGTTCCCATTTTGTGGTACTAATACCACAGATTAATAAATAATGTACACTATTCTCAGACAATAATTAATATATATATAATTATTTAATATATATATATATATATTATATATATTATTATGCGTATTCAGTAACAATACGATCCCAGTAAATGTGTGACATCCAGTTGTGCAGAATAATGTGAGAAATTACGAAAGCGCTTGGAAGTTCACATTTTTTCACAGTGGTTATTTTGTACCTATCAATTTATAATACACCCCACTGAAGTATGCTCTCTCCACCCATAAACCTGGGGGTATACATTACTCAATCTGGGTGTGGGGAAAGTGCGTTTGGTGGAGAGTTTGTGTTTGTGGGGAAGTGTGTGGCGATGTGTTGTGTGTGTGTGTGTGTGTTGTTGTGGTGTGTGTGTGTGTATCACCTAAAATTTTGGTTGCAGGTGTCGAGACTTTAGCTCCTGGCCCGGCCTCTTCACTGACCCTAGTAGGCCTCTCTTCCCCTGCTCCTAGCTTTATCATACCTCGTCTTAAATCTAGTAAGGTTCCTGCCTCCACTCATCGCTGCAGGACTATTCCACTTCCGTGTGTGTTGTGTGTGTTTTGTGGTGTGTGTGTGTGGTGTGTGTGTGTGTGGTGTGTGTGTGTGTTATAGGAGAGTGGGGGTATAGAAAGCACTGTGTTCCAGGCACTGTGTCTCAGGCACTGTGTCTCAGGCACTGTATCCCAGGCACTGTGTCCCAGGCACTGTGTCCCAGGCACTGTGTCTCAGGCACTGTGTCCCAGGCACTGAGTCCCAGGCACTGAGTCCCAGGCACTGTGTCTCAGGCACTGTATCCCAGGCACTGTGTCCCAGGCACTGTGTCTCAGGCACTGTATTCAAGGCACTGTATCCCAGGCACTGTGTCTCAGGCACTGTGTCCCAGGCACTGTGTCTCAGGCACTGTGTCCCAGGCACTGTGTCTCAGGCACTGTGTCTCAGGCACTGTGTCTCAGACACTGTGTCTCAGGCACTGTGTCCCAGGCACTGTGTCCCAGGCACTGTGTCCCAGGCACTGTGTCTCAGGCACTGTGTCCCAGGCACTGTGTCCCAGGCACTGTATCCCAGGCACTGTGTCTCAGGCACTGTATCCCAGGCACTGTGTCTCAGGCACTGTATCCCAGGCACTGTGTCTCAGGCACTGTGTCTCAGGCACTGTATCCCAGGCACTGTATCCCAGGCACTGTATCCCAGGCACTGTATCCCAGGCACTGTATCCCAGGCACTGTATCACAGGCACTGTATCCCAGGCACTGTATCCCAGGCACTGTATCCCAGGCACTGTATCCCAGGCACTGTATCCCAGGCACTGTATCCCAGGCACTGTATCCCAGGCACTGTGTCTCAGGCACTGTATCCCAGGCACTGTATCCCAGGCACTGTGTCCCAGGCACTGTGTCCCAGGCACTGTGTCCCAGGGAGGATATACGCACACATACCTTCCGAACAAGTTCTCACAAATAACTTGACTTTGACAACCTGGTACAGAGAAGCATCTAAAACAAAACGCACATGACTCCTCCCCCTGTGTACGACACTTACGTACGTACATGTGCACGTACGATACTTATGCACGTACATTCAGTAATCCTTCTGCCGCTGTACGACAATTGTCGTATTGTGCTACGAAACTACGATTATTTTTTACCTGGTTGATGATGGATCAGTTCCAGGGAGTTGACGCGGTTGATGATGGATCAGTTCCAGGGAGTTGACGTGGTTGATGATGGATCAGTTCCAGGGAGTTGACGTGGTTGATGATGGATCAGTTCCAGGGAGTTGACGTGGTTGATGATGGTTCAGTTGGAGGATGATTTGATCCATGACTCCTCCCCCTGTGTACGACACTTACGTTCGTACATGTGCACGTACGATACTTATGCACGTACATTCAGTAATCCTTCTGCCGCTGTACGACAATTGTCGTATTGTGCTACGAAACTACGATTATTATTTTAGCGTAGTACAGAAAATTTAAGTGTTGGTAAAGTGTGCGAGAAACTCCATAAATAGGGCATGGTTGCTTGATTAAAGAGTTTGAAGCCTATCGACTACGCGATCGTCATTAGGAATGCATGTCACCCATTGACCATCATTCGAGGGTTTAAAGTCAGCGTATACACACTGAGAGGCATACACTTCTCTGTGTATATATATTCTCGGGCACGTATTGAATCTGACTTTCCTTCATATGAGAAGATCCAGAAGGAGAGAGAGTTAGGATACCAAGTGATATGACTGGCTAGCTGGGACGCGTATTGCACGTGTTAGATGATGGAACGGGAGGCTGTACTAGTCAATGGAAAATAAGGTTGTATATCTTCGTATTTCACTGTACAGTGTTCAGATGATTTCTTTTCGTGAGGCGGACAACCCACGAGGCGTCATTCAGAGTGCTGGAAGTTCGATCCTTCGCCCGTTAATAGCGAGACGATAACGATATCTAACTTCACACGTCTAGATCAAATGATCTAGCTACAAGAGATTCTCAACCGATATGTCTGCAGCAGCTCCTCAAACACTATATCTACAACAACTCTTTAAACAATCGACATAAGCCTCTTGTGAGCGAACGAACAAACGTCATAGAGACGTTTGCTCTCTCAGAGCACGGGTTCCGGAGCTCAGCAACGTTGTCAAGCTCACCCGAGACAGCTGTGAGCTTCCCGGCCCTAATGTATTTAGCCTGATTCATTTTCACCGGTTAAAAGTAAGTCGGTCCAGCACGGCAGTGTCGTAGCTGTGCCTCAGTGACGTGCTGCCGGCAGTAGGTCGCTATAAAAGGAACTCTTAATAGGGCTTTACCAAGTTACGACGACACACAGCGAAGAGCTTTATCCCAACTTGTCGTGCAACGAGTGTTGGCCTTCTTCAGTGTGGGAAATGGTTGAAGGGGCAACGTGGCTACAAGTAGCAGGAGCATAACTCACACCTTTATAACACAACGTTTCGCTCAAATGTGAAGGAGCTCCTGTCGGCTAAGCTTGTTTCTGCTAGAAGTGTCTCCGTTTTAAACAGTGTGATAAATATTGAAGCTGTGGTCATGGATCAAATCTTCCTCCAACTGATCCATCATCAACCACGTCAACTCCCTGGAACTGATCCATCATCAACCACGTCAACTCCCTGGAACTGATCCATCATCAACCACGTCAACTCCCTGGAACTGATCCATCATCAACCACGTCAACTCCCTGGAACTGATCCATCATCAACCACGTCAACTCCCTGGAACTGATCCATCATCAACCACGTCAACTCCCTGGAACTGATCCATCATCAACCGCGTCAACTCCATGGAACTGATCCATCATCAACCACGTCAACTCCCTGGAACTGATCCATCATCAACCACGTCAACTCCCTGGAACTGATCCATCATCAACCACGTCAACTCCCTGGAACTGATCCATCATCAACCACGTCAACTCCCTGGAACTGATCCATCATCAACCGCGTCAACTCCCTGGAACTGATCCATCATCAACCACGTCAACTCCCTGGAACTGATCCATCATCAACCACGTCAACTCCCTGGAACTGATCCATCATCAACCACGTCAACTCCCTGGAACTGATCCATCATCAACCGCATCAACTCCCTGGAACTTATCCATCATCAACCGCGTCAACTCCCTGGAACTGATCCATCATCAACCAGGTCAACCTCTTCGAACTGATCCATCAACCACGTCAACTCCCTGGAACTGATCCATTATCAACCACGTCAACTCCCTGGAACTGATCCATCATCAATGTCAACTCCCTGGAACTGATCCATCATCAACCACGTCAACTCCCTGGAGCTGATCCATCATCAACCACGTCAACTCCCTGGAACTGATCCATCATCAACCACGTCAACTCCCTGGAACTGATCCATCATCAACCAGGTCAACCTCTTCGAACTGATCCATCAACAACGTCAACTCCCTGGAACTGATCCATTATCAACCACGTCAACTCCCTGGAACTGATCCATCATCAATGTCAACTCCCTGGAGCTGATCCATCATCAACCACGTCAACTCCCTGGAACTGATCCATCATCAACCACGTCAACTCCCTGGAACTGATCCATCATCAACCACGTCAACTCCCTGGAACTGATCCATCATCAATCACGTCAACTCCCTGGAACTGATCCATTATCAACCACGTCAACCTCTTCGAACTGATCCATCAACCACGTCAACTCCCTGGAACTGATCCATCATCAACCACGTCAACTCCCTAGAACTGATCCATCATCAACCACGTCAACTCCCTGGAGCTGATCCATCATCAACCACGTCAACCTCTTCGAACTGATCCATCAACCACGTCAACTCCCTGGAATTGATCCATCATCAACCACGTCAACTCCCTAGAACTGATCCATCATCAACCACGTCAACTCCCTGGAACTGATCCATCATCAACCACGTCAACTCCCTGGAACTGATCCATCATCAACCACGTCAAATCCCTAGAACTGATCCATCATCAACCACGTCAACTCCCTAGAACTGATCCATCATCAACCACGTCAACTCCCTGGAACTGATCCACCATCAACCACATCAGTCATAATACGTTATCTCGCCGGGAGTCTTCAACTCTCTTTAATTGTTATGGGGATCATCCTTCTTATTCTGGTCGTCGCCTGGTCTTCTACCTTCCTGCCCTGACTCTCCGGAGATCCTCAGGAATCCCACCCCACATTATTCTATCGATCCATCTGCCCTTTCTAGCTTCTTACCTTGTCATTCTGTTAAAAATGGTCTAAAATACATATACAACAGATGGACATCTTTATTGTTCAAACATTTCGCCTACACGGTGGATTTCTTCAGTCAAATATAGAGGTAACAAGTGTAGTAGTGAAATGAACATGACGTTAAGGTGGATGTGTCTTAATCATTAACTTGTCAGTAAACTTACTGACTGATTTCCTTGTCCCCAACTCTTCACCAGCGTTCTGTTTTTCCCTGGCATATAGAGACAGTAACATGACTGCTTATCACAGAGCCTCTTGATCAAGTATCTTCTGCACCTTCGAGGATCTATGACAAATCAAAGTCTCTCTCAGACGTCGACAATCTTCCGAGTACTTCCTTGTCGTTTTAAGCGCCTTATCGTTACGGGAGACGATTACGGAAGTCGTACCATCTTCAACAGATTCTACACGGCTTTTTCTAACTCTGCTTCCTTTCTGAACGCTGCAGTTCTCCACTCCACTACCTCCTTACCAAAGTCTTCTAGCGGTGTGCCACAACTCTCCACGTACGTAAGACCCTCGTAACAACTCTTTCTTTCGATGAGTGGGTCATCACATGGCCAAGACCCGCGTCAGGAGACATTTTTTCCCCCTTGTCGAAGGAAATATCCTCACCATCTTCCTCTGTCGTCAAGTCTTGACTTCTTTGATCACTTTCCCTCATAGTCCTCTTCTGCTCCATTGTCTTAAGCTTCTTTTTTCACTTCACTGATCACCTTCGCTTATAGTCTTTCTTCGCTCCACTGTCTTAACTTTTCTCTATCAGTGTTTCAGTGGAATATTATAGGAGAGAGTGGCAGCCATGAAGGGCTCGGAGAGCTCACCTCGCTTCTAGTTTTCTCTTGTGTGTATTTGACGACATAAAACTTCAACGTCGTCACGCTGTTGATCTTCCTGTGTCTGGTTGTGATGTTTTACGGTGCACTTGTTCAGTGCTCGTGCACTCGAAGTTAGAATGAGAGGAAAATACTGGCGAGTTCGCAGCAGAATTGGAATGGAGATTAGCAAGCCTAATTTGGAAAACTGGAAGAATTGCAAAGTTACCTACTTACCTACCTATCAAACTCACATAGCATATTTCCTGCTTACCACTAAGATAAAAAAAAAGAATAAAAATACATTATTTTACAGTTAGAAAACCAAATCTTTTAAATTTTATTGTACACTTCAGATGATTTTTTTAAAAATACGCGAAGTTATTTGAGTGGCGTCAGAACAAGTGTCATGATAACGAGCGCTTCTTTGACTAGCCCGAGTGATACATACCTGGAGTTTACCTGGAGAGAGTTTCGGGGGTCAACGCCCCCGCGGCCCGGTCTGTGACCAGGCCTCCTGGTGGATCAGCCCCTGATCAACCAGGCTGTTGCTGCTGGCTGCACGCAAACCAACGTACGAGCCACAGCCCGGCTGATCAGGAACTGACTTTAGGTGATTGTCCAGTGCCAGCTTGAAGACTGCCAGGGGTCTGTTGGTAATCCCCCTTATGTATGCTGGGAGGCAGTTGAACAGTCACATAATCGCACTCTGAAGATATCTCTCTTTTTAAAGACCTGAGCAGTGATCTGACTAGGTCTTAGAAACACTTTGAAGACCAATTTGTTCCCTCCCCCCTTTACCAATGTGTTCCCCTTTACCACCATCCCCATTTCATCCTGGGTATCTTCCCCAGGTGTGTCCCCGGAGGAAGTTCGCCCCCTTCCCCAGAGTGCCCTAGCATGTGGCCTTCTCAGTGGAGACAAGCGAGCAATAATATTACAACAACGCCACTTGTTTATACGAGTCCTGTAAATACATACGCATGTTGAGTTGCCTCTTATCGTCACAGTCTAATAATATACTGTCTTACGCATTTTTATATTCTTTTCTGCTTAATTTACTTCTACGAGAAGCGCAGAAATAAAAATAACAATATCCCTTACACAGGCTTCCATTACTATAATTACACACACTTTGAAATAGCAATCACTATCTAGTGAAACTCCCGGTAAAGTCTGTGAAGATGTTTGTAAGATCGTCTGTCGTAGCTTCACCGATAATGAGAGACAAATGACTGAAGCTCTCTACAAAGCTGAGAAACACGCTCATTAATCTTGCAAAACTCTTTGCTATCTCGTCCATGTTTATTTAGTAATATGTCTCCCTTACCTGCCTATGTTTGTCAGCCAAGAGTCAAATAAAAATAATCTATCTTAGGACTCCAACGCGTAGTTTATATTTGACTATACGGGGGTGGATCAAGCCTGTGTCCCTCCACTAACTAGCGCGTGTCTTTGCCCCTATTGGTCGTGTCGTATTGATTCTGCTTCCGTTTGTTGTACCTTCGTTGGTGTGCCTTCGATCACATGACCAAAACCTCGACCGAGAAATGTTCCTTTTTTCCTCCCTCTGACAAATCAAATACCATCATCACAGTTTAAGCCGTAAAGTGCCAGCTGTGTAGTTTACATCGTTAGTCATTTATTTACAGCTGTGAATTCCATTCAGTTACACTGTGAGTGTGTCAGGGCACCAAACTGCCAAGCAGTGTCTGCCATTAAGGCTTTTAATACGTAGCTTTAAAAATAGGTATGGTTGGCTGATTGGTTGAGTTTAAAACCAGGCGCGGATCTAGGAACAAAGTTTGGGGGGGGGGGCCGACGGCAGAATTTTCGGTTGTTTAAAGAGCATTAGCATTACCGTTTCTCCACTAACGGGATTCTTATTTGTTAATTACTGGCGGACTGACCTAACTGAATGGGTATAACCATCTGCTCTAGGTGCCAGTGTTTCTCTTCGGATCCAAATGAGAGGACCGATTTTTCTCAGAAAAAAAAAAACACTGACCTTACAATGTGAGGAATTTTGTATCTTATTAAAACTTTATTGAAAGTAAGAATTTAATAGCTAGAGACTTTTACATTAGACCTTAACTTAAATGTAGAATATATATATATATATATATATATATATATATATATATATATATATATATATATATATATATATATATATATATATATATATATATATATACCTGCTTAAGACACTAGAGCTGTGGGCCCCCCCCCCCACTTGAAAAGGAGTATCTGCATAGTTTTGTGTCTAGAAAAGTAAAAAAAAAAAAAAAATATATTTTATATATATATATATATATATATATATATATATATATATATATATATATATATATTATATATAATATATATATAATATCGGCTTTAAAATCTCAAATAATTCGGGAGGGCATGTCCCCGCCATGTAAAGGATTGGCCCCTCCTTCCCCTCGCCCCAAAATGAAAACCCAGCTACGACACTGGGCCAAAGCCCAAAGAGGGCCAAAGGGGGGGCCCGGGCCCCCTGGGCCCCCCCCCCCTTATATCCGCGCCTGTTTAAAACCTATCGACTACACAAGTAACTTGTTCACCATCAGACAGGAATGCTTCAACCCGCAAAAGAGAGATTACAAAAACCTCTCAGCATATATAAGCTGAGAGAAATATACCTCTCATATATCCTGTGAATAGGTGCGAGTCGGTTGGTTGTCTGATCCTGCCTAGCAGGGCTCTATGGTTTTTTTTTTTTTTTGTATGGTTTTACTTGTGTTCTTATGTATGGTGAAAGCTTGTCTCTTTTTTATGTATGGTGACTTTGGTTTTATCAAGTTAAAAATATTTAATTAAAGGTACCACAATACCAAAATACTAACGATACGGGCTGGTACCATTCATGTGCACTACTGAACAATTCTAGGTAACCCTCCACTCTTGTCTCACGCTTCTCCCATGCCTTGGAACGGGATACCTGGAGGTTACCTGGAGGTTATTCCGGGGATCAACGCCCCCGCGACCCGGTCCATGACCAGGCCTCCCGATGGATCAGGGCCTGATCAACTAGGCTGTTACTGCTGGCCGCACGCAGTCCGACGTACGAGCCACAGCCCGGCTGATCCGGCACTGACTTTAGGTATCTGTCCAGCTCTCTCTTGAAGGCAGCCAGGGGTTTATTGGCAATTCCCCTAATGCTTGATGGGAGGCTGTTGAACAGTTTTGGGCCCCGGACACTTATGGTGTTTTCTCTTAGTGTACCAATGGCGCCCCTACTTTTTATTGGCGGCATTTTGCATCGCCTGCCAGTCTTTTACTTTCGTAGGGAGTGATTTCTGTGTGCAGATTTGGGACCATTCCTTCCAAGATTTTCCAAGTGTAGATTATGATATATCTCTCCCTCCTGCGTTCCAATGAGTACAAGTCAAGTGCTTCCAAGCGTTCCCAGTAGTTAAGGTGCTTGACAGAACTTATACGTGCAGTAAAGGATCTCTGTACACTCTCTAGATCTGCGATTTCACCTGCTTTGTATGGAGATGTTAATGTACAGCAGTATTCCAGCCTAGAGAGAACAAGTGATTTGAAAAGGATCATCATGGGCTTGGCATCTCTCGTTTTGAAAGTTCTCATTATCCATCCTATCATTTTCTTTGCACGTGCGATCGTGGCACTGTTGTGATCCTTGAAAGTGAGATCCTCAGACATTACTACTCCCAGGTCCCTTATATTATTTTTCCGCTCTATTGTATGGCCAGAGTCTGTCGTATACTCTGTTCTAGTTATTATCTCCTCCAGTTTTCCATAACGGAGTAGCAAACAGATTTAGGAAATTTATAAATGCTGCAGTCTAAGTTCTAACAGAACTAGTAAATTTTTGAGAAAAGGATATTCTCCCAGGATATTCTTCCAACTACTCCGTTATGGAAAACTGGAGGAGATAATAACTAGAACAGAGTATACTACTGACTCCGGCCATACAATAGAGCGGAAAAATAATGTAAGGGACCTGGGAGTAGTAATGTCTGAGGATCTCACTTTCAAGGATCACAACAGTGCCACGATCGCACGTGCAAAGAAAATGATAGGATGGATAATGAGAACTTTCAAAACGAGAGATGCCAAGCCCATGATGATCCTTTTCAAATCACTTGTTCTCTCTAGGCTGGAATACTGCTGTACATTAACATCTCCATTCAAAGCAGGTGAAATTGCAGATCTAGAGAGTGTACGGAGATCCTTTACTACACGTGTAAGTTCTGTCAAGCACCTTAACTACTGGGAACGCTTGAAGCACTTGACTTGTACTCGTCGGAACGCAGGAGAGAGAGATATATCATAATCTACACTTGGAAAATCCTGGAAGGAATGGTCCCGAATCAGCACACAGAAATCACTCCCTACGAAAGTAAAAGACTGGGCAAGCGATGCAAAATCCCCCCAGTTAAAAGTAGGGGCGCCATTGATACACTAAGAGAAAACACCATAAGTGTCCGGGGCCCAAGACTGTTCAACAGCCTCCCATCAAGCATTAGGGAAATTACCAATAATCCCCTGGCTGCCTTCAAGAGAGAGCTGGACAGATACCTAAAGTCAGTGCCGGATCAGCCGGGCTGTGGCTCGTACGTTGGACTGCGTGCAGCCAGCAGTAACAGCCTGGTTGATCAGGCCCTGATTCACCGGGAGGCCTGGTCATGGACCGGGCCGCGGGGGCGTTGATCCCCGGAATAACCTCCAGGTAACCTCCAGGTTTTGTTGTTTGTCCGTCGATTCGACGAGGACCATCTAATCATCCTGGGGTCGAAGTTGGTGGGTACACAGATGACTTGTCAGGCCAATCCGCGCACGAAACGTTCTCTGGCAGTGTGGACAGGGAAGGGTGGCGGCATCGAGGGGTCTGATGGCTCTGGTCTTCCTCGCCTGCCTGCGCTGCTCAGCTAGTGAGATTCTGCTTGCCTCGCAGGATGTTGCCCCTTTCTGGACAACTGCTCGCCAGCCATTCCTGTCCTGAGCTATCAGCTCCCACATGGTGTGGTTGATGTTGAAAGCTTTCATAGCAGTCTTAAGGGTGTCCTTATAGCGCTTCTTTTGGCCTCCTTGAGAGCGCTTTCCATGCTGCAGTTCGCCAAACAAGAGTTTCTTTGGCAGCCGGTGGTCTGGCATGCGAGCAACGTGACCTGCCCAGCGAAGCTGTGTCTGCATTATAATGGTGTAGATGCTAGGCAGGCCAGCTGTAGTCAGCACTTCTGTGTCTGGGATCTTATCTTGCCATTTGATGCCAAGAATTTTTCTGAGCCGTGTGGTGTGAAAGTGGTTCAACTTTCTGGCGTGACGTTTGTAGACAGTCCAGGTTTCGCAGCCATAGAGAAGTGTGGTGAGGACTATGGCTCTGTACACCTTGATCTTGGTGCTTTTGGTGATGCCTCTTCGGTTCCATACATTCTTGTGGAGCTTGCCGAAGGTGGCACTGGCTTTGGCAAGTGTGGCATTCACCTCATCATCGATGACAACGTTTCTGGAAAGGGTACTGCCGAGGTAGGTGAATTTGTCTACGGCGATCAGTCGCTGCCCGTTGATGGTGAGGTTTGGCTCAACATACGTCTTTCCCGGAGCAGGCTGGTGCATCACTTCAGTCTTCGTTGTACTGATTGTCAGCCCGAAGTTGTTGCAGGCGTCAGAGAACTTGTCAACACTGTGCTGCATGGCGGCTTCTGAAGCAGCGTTGAGGGCGCCCTCAACCTCCAGGTAATCACAGCTTCAAAGGTGTTTTATGGTATATGGAGTTTAACATGCGACTACAGTTTTGAAATGTTTTTGGTATCCTGAAGGAGCATAGAAGATATTTATTACCAGTGACTCTTCTCCCTTGAGAAGATGTGGTTCATTGTGGCCATTGATTCAGTGCTTCTGGTTTATTGCGGTCTCTGGTTCCCTCTGGGAACTAGTCCTTCAGTACTTCTAGTATATTGCGGTGTTACAAAAAACGCGATTCTAAAAGCTTAGAGATCTCCAGTGAATACTAGAAAGGACTGCCCTTCTAGCATCCAGCCTGTTACTGGGTTTTCGTAAGAAGTAGTCAGCATCCTTGTCCAATTATCCATTAGAATTCAGTATTATTCAATAGTGCTTCAGGATTACAACTGGTAGGCTACTAACTAGAGAAATTAAAATTTAATAAATTTATTAAGTCTAGAGGTATATTATCAAATTAAATTAAATTAAATTAATCACAGTAATCAAAATAATATCACATCTCTCGAGTACAATATTATTGTGCTGAAAGCACATATCACATTTATAATTCTTAAGTACCGTCTGGTACATTAACATTTAATAAGATATTACAAATATGTACAAGTAAGTTTGTGTATGCGTGTAAGTGCTCTAAGTAGTTCACTATGTCTCACGACTCGACTAGACTTAAACAAGTGACTGACAAAGTCCTCACATAAACTAACTTCTTGACTGACTGGCAACCAGAACAGTCTGCTTGAACAATAAAAAGAATGCTAAGCCCAATAGCAATACAACAAGCAACTGCGACACAATCAGGACAAGGAGATAATATAACGGCATTAAGTAGGAACCATCAGCAGATCCTCCACAAAAGTCACAAAACTCCCATATTACTGAATCTAATTTCAGCATAAGAAAATCCCTGACTGTGATAATACACAGATACCAGTATAAATTAAGTCAGAAGCTATAGCTCAGGACCTGAGTTACTCAGAGTATCTAAGTGACACACAACCTCAGTACAACGTCGAAAATCACTAAGTCTATACAATGTTCTGTGAACAGAGTTCTACAGAACTAACAAGAATAATGAGACAGACAATCTGACCGACCACCAAGAGAGTCTAGACCAGACTGAATACTTCAGGCGAGGTGAGGACACCCCCCCCTCGATCACGTGATAGCTCCGTGGACAGCAGTCGCCCAGCAAGAAACAGAAGCCGGCAGAATAACGAGCAAAGAGCGATAATTACAGTAGTTAGACAATCAAGACTTGAACTGAGCACATAATATGTTACATCCTACCTAACAAGTCAGATAACAATATAAAGCAATACATTTACGATTTAGCTATTATCGCAAATATAAGCAATATAAAATTAAATGAAAAGGTAATAATTATATATATACATAATAATCATTGCAACCCATTCAGGGGTTGCAACATGCGGTCTCTGGTTCCCTCTGGGATCTGGTCCTTTAGTACTTCTAGTATATTGCAATCTCTGATTCCTTCTAGGATCTAGTCCTTCAGTACTTCTAGTATACTGCGGTCTCTGGTTCCCTCTAGGATCTAGTCCTTCAGTACTTCTAGCATATTGTGGTCTCTGGTTCCTTCTAGGATCTAGTCCTTCAGTACTTCTAGTATATTGCGGTCTCTGGTTCCCTCTAGGATCTAGTCCTTCAGTACTTCTAGCATATTGTGGTCTCTGGTTCCCTCTAGGATCTAGTCCTTCAGTACTTCTAGTATATTGCAATCTCTGATTCCTTCTAGGATCTAGTCCTTCAGTACTTCTAGCATATTGTGGTCTCTGGTTCCCTCTAGCATCTAGTCCTTCAGTACTTCTAGTATATTGCGGTCTCTGGTTCCCTCTAGGATCTAGTCCTTTGGTGCTTCTGGTTTACTGCGGCCTCTGGTTCGCTCTGGAAACTAATCAGTTGGTACCGTTGGCTCAGTGTGATGTTTGGTTCCGTCTAGGATGAAGTCATTTGCAGTCTCTGGCTCATCGAGACCTGTAGCTTCTTCGGGAGTCTAATTCTTCGGTGTCTCTGATCTCGTGGAAAGTCTACTTTTTGGCCTCTTGAGCATCGGTTATTGTTTTTTAGAACAATTTAATGAAGAATTCCACCTCAACAACACATTAATAGAAAATAAATCCCCTTACGAACGAAGATATTAACATGGTTCTTTCCAAAAAATACAAATAAAATTTGCCTTACACGTACAAAACAGATTAAAATCGTAAGTTCCGGCTTGCATTTTGATAACTCAACATTGTTGTAATTGTGAACTGATGTATATTACATATCTTAACGATATATGTTACATGCATTAATGATGTATGTTACAGGCATTGATTAATATGCTCTGGAGGGAAGAACGACATAAGAATAGCATATTAGTATGCTATTACGAACAAACCATTATGACCAGCTGCTTTTGCCGATGGAGAGGCCCCCAGAGCATCCATAATTTCTGCATTACTCCACTCATCCGAAGCCTCAAAGGTTCCACATCCTAATGAAGTCATAGAAGAAGGTCCTACTGTCTGGATTAGTGATACCGTTTAGAGTTTACGAGAAAAGTGACGAACATATAAAGAAAAATTACAACCTTGCTTACTTTAGGGCAGTGACCCTTGGAATGTTTTCTGTGGTAAATATTTTTACAGTTCATATTTATAACTGTTATTCTATCTAGCTAGTTGTTATTGTACCTATCAAGTTGTTATTCTACTAGTTAGCTGTTATTCTACCTAGCTAGTTGTTATTCTACCTAGCTGTTATCTTCCCTGTCCTCTGCTGTTTTGACAATTGCACCCACAATTATTTTGGTACATCACTTCAAAGCCAGGATGGCACAGCTGCTGCTGTTATTGCTGTCAATATTAGTGTTGCTGCTATAACAACTGTTGCTGCCTAGCAAACATTTCTCTGGCAGCATCATGAGGGTAGTCCCGTGTTGTAAGTCGGTGATGGGTACTTCAGTCTTCTTGAGAAGGAACCTTTGCAAACCATTGATCTCTCCCCCATGCTGCCTCCACAAGATCCAGTCTAGTCTTCACATCTTCGTCAGAAATACTACGGCATTCCGACTTCGACTACGTCTCCCCACTCCCACCTTCCCCACCAAAAACAATCTTAATTTAGGCAGCGACAGAAGAAAGAGATACAACCATGTTGTGGGAGGCTAATGACTAATGATTAGCTGTGAGGGCAGGACAATCAAGAAGATTAATTGCTGTGCTCTAAACCGCAGCTGGAATTTGGGTAGAGGAGGAGAGCTTGCCCAGGTGTGGGAGCAGAATTCTGGACCAGAGTGGCAAAGGAGAACATTTTTTCTTATTATTATTTATTGCGTCAAGCGTAAAATCACTTCAGGTTTATCGGCATAAGATGTGAAGGAGTCTTGATACTCCGTCCGAACCTAGTTGAGCCCACTTAGTGTCTATTCGTTCTCACGTTGAGTTCAAGAGCCGCCTCAAGAGTGAGAGCTGTGTTTCACACAACAACGAATAATAATATTTGTCGATCTCAAACAAATGAAAAAAATAAAATATCTTTAAACAGTGAGTAGACTCTGCAACATTTAAAAGTCATCCATTACAACTGCTGGAATATGAGGTACCTGGGATAAATTAGCTGGAATATGAGGTACCTGGGACAAATTAACTGGAATATGAGGTACCTGGGATAAATTAGCTGGAATATGAGGTACCTGGGATAAATTAGCTGGAATGTGAGGTAACTGGGATAAATTAACTGGAATTAGGTACCTGGAAAATACTGGAATATGAGGTACCTGGGATAAATTAGCTGGAATATGAGGTACCTGGGATAAATTAGCTGGAATATGAGGTACCTGGAATACTGGAATAGAGGTACTGGAAATTAGCTGGAATATGAGGTACCTGGGATAAATTAGCTGGAATATGAGGTAACTGGGATAAATTAGCTGGAATATGAGGTACCTGGGACAAATTAACTGGAATATGAGGTACCTGGGATAAATTAGCTGGAATATGAGGTACCTGGGATAAATTAGCTGGAATATGAGGTACCTGGGATAAATTAGCTGGAATATGAGGTACCTGGGACAAATTAGCTGGAATATGAGGTACCTGGGATAAATTAGCTGGAATATGAGGTAACTGGGATAAATTAGCTGGAATATGAGGTAACTGGATAAATTAGCTGGAATATGAGGTACCTGGGATAAATTAGCTGGAATATGAGGTAACTGGGATAAATT
>NC_069420.1:6329171-6331671 GCF_026875155.1 Cherax quadricarinatus
CCCTTAGCTCCGGGACTAGTCTTGTGTGTGTGTGTGTGTGTGTGTGTGTGTTGTGTGTGTGTGTGTGTGTGTGTGTGAAAGAAAGAGAAAGAGAGATTGATTGATTTCAACACCAGGAAGAGATATCGATGATCTTACTGTAAAGTGCGAAACCAGTGTTTCCAAAGACCTTCGTCTGGTTCAACTTCCTGGAGAGAGACAGACGATACCAATTACACCACAAGGCGGGCAGCCACAACCCTTCCACCCAGCACCCATCCCAAGGACAAGGCACCACCAGCGATTAGTCACTCCTCTCCTCACTCGCATTTGAAAGATGTCCTCACAGGAGACACGATACGGCCACTAAGCTATGACTCGCAGAGGCAGCACACAACGTGCGGAGAGGCAGAGGTTGTACAAACAAATCAAAATGACACAAGGATGGCCAGAGGACCTTACAGTGCTCAGATCAAAGTAAGATTATGCAAGTCGGATGTGGGTGCATGGGCGTGGGTGTTATGGGCGGGCCGTGGGCTTGCTGATGGAGGCGAGGGGGGAAAGAAAGATATTACGTAAATGGGAATAGAGGGCAAAGATAGAAAAAGGGAGAGAGGAGGGGAAAGTAACAAATGGGGGAGGGGTGAGAAGTGTAATAAAGAGATGGGGGAGAGACGAGGTAAGGGGAAGAGAAAGATACAATAAATGTTGGAATAGATAGAGGCAGAAAGGTGAGGAAAACGAAAATAATAAATGGGACACGGGAGTAATTAAGAGGCTGCGGGAGGAGGAGAACTGACCAGTCTTGCCCTGCCTGTGACCCCTCTCTGTTATACTTCCCCTTCACCCCTGTCAACCCTGACACCCTGTCAACCCTATCATCCTGTCAACCTTGCCACCCCTGTCAACCCTGCCACCCCTGTCAACCCATATCATCCCTGTCAACCCTGCCACCCCTGTCAACCCTGCCACCCCTGTCAACCCTGCCACCCCGTCAACCCTGCCACTCCTGTCAGCCCTGTCACCCCTGTCAACCCTGCCACCCCTGCCACCCGGTCAACCCTGCCACCCCTGTCAACCCAGCCACCCCTGTCAGCCCTGTCAACCCTGCCACCCCTGTCAACCATGCCACCCACACCACTCTTGGACACCACAACAACACTGAATGCAATCTGTGAGAAAGTGCAGCCAATGCCCGCGTGCCAACGTACTTCGTCAACTTAGGATGTATGTCAACTTAGGATGTATGTCAACTTAGAATATACGTCATCTTGGGATGTACGTCAACTTAGGATGTACGTCAACTAAGGATGTACGTCAACTTAGGATTTACGTCAACTTAGGATGTACGTCAACTTAGAATATACGTCATCTTGGGATGTACGTCAGCTTAGGATGTACGTCAACTAAGGATGTACGTCAACTTAGGATTTACGTCAACTTTAGATGTACGTCAACTTAGAATATACGTCATCTTGGGATGTACGTCAACTTAGGATGTACGTCAACTTAGATTGTACGTCAGCCTAAGGTGTACGTCACTTAGGATGTACGTCAATTTAGGATGTTCTTCAGCTAAGGATGTACGTCAACTTAGGATGTACGTCAACATAGGATGGACGTCAACTTAGGATGTACATCAACTTAGGATGTCCATCAACTTATAATGTATGTCCAATTAGGATGTACTTCAACTTAGGATGTACGTCAACTAAGGATGTACGTCAACTTAGGATGTACGTCACCTCAGGATGTACGTCAACTTAGGATGTGCGTCATCTTGGGATGTAAGTAAACTTTGGATACACGTCAACTTAGGATGTACGACAACTCAGGATGTACGTCAACTCAGGATGTACTTCATCTTAAGATGTACATCAACTTAGGATGTACGTCAATTTAGGATGTACATCAACTTAGGATGTACGTCATCTTAAAATGTACATCAACTTAGAATGTACGTCAACTAAGGATGTACGTCAACCTAGGATGTACGTCATCTTAAGATGTACATCAACTTAGAATGTACGTCAACTAAGGATGTACGTCAACCTAGGATGTACGTCATCTTAAGATGTACATCAACTTAGGATGTACATCAACCTAGGATGTACGTCAACTTAGGACGCACGTCACCTTAGGATGCACGTCGTATTTGTATCTACGAGAGTTGATCTTCAGCTCCCGGCCCTTGCCTGTGTCCCTCCACTAACTAGCGCGTCTCTTTGCCCCTGTTGGTCGTGTCGTATTGATTCTGCCTCCGTTTGTTGTACTTAAGGCGAAACCCAAAACCCAGTAACGTTCCTACAGAGCCTGGAGAATGAGAAGCAATCAGGTTTGATCCAAGGCCCCAGAAGGAGCTGGTAGCTCCAATTTCTTGGATTAAAAGGGTTTGGGTTCGATAAGGACGTGCCTTGCATGGGTCAGTAGGCCTGATGCAGTGTTCCTCCATTCTTAAGGTCTTAAAAGACCTTCGTCCGGCATCAAGGTGTTCCACCTCGAAGTATTTAGTCTGTATTAA
>NC_069420.1:6336671-6369171 GCF_026875155.1 Cherax quadricarinatus
AAACACAATCCAAAAAATTCTCTTTGCATGTTGTCAGTAATTTATACAGGATAAGGGGGCTACTACCCCCTTGCTCCCGGCATTATTATTATTATTATTATTATTATTATTATTATTATTATTATTATTTTTAAGAGCAATATTATTATTGTTGTTTTGTTTTTGTTGTTGCTGTTGTTACTGTTGTTGTTGTTGTTGCTGTTGTTGTTGTTGTTACTGTTGTTGTTGTTGTTGTTGTTGTTGTTGTTGTTGTTGTTGTTGTTGTTGTTGTTGTTGTTGTTCAAATATCAGGTGTGTTGATGGATGAGTTAAGAGTGACAAGCAGTTTTAAAAACAAGATGTTTAACTAATGGTATCAGCATCAATGTGTGTGAGAGAGAGAGAGAGAGAGAGAGAAGAGAGAGAGAGAGAGAGAGAGAGGCGGGGAGGATATTAAAAGAACAGGAAAAGAGAGAATAAGTGAAAAACAAATAAGGATACAGAACTGACATGAATACTTTCTCTGTGAGTGGGGGTAGGGGAAGTTGTGAGTGGAGGTAGGAGGGAAATGAGTGGGGGTAGGGGAAGTTGTGAGTGGAGGTAGGAGGGAAGTTTAGTGGGGTAGGGGAATTGTGAGTGGAGGTAGGAGGGAAGTGAGTGGGGTAGGAGAAGTTGTGAGTGGAGGTAGGAGGGGAAATGAGTGGGGGTAGGAGAAGTTGTGAGTGGAGGTAGGAGGGAAGGAGTGGGGGTAGGAGAAGTTGTGAGTGGAGGTAGGGGGGGAAAAGAGTGGGGCTAGGGGAAGCTGTGAGTGGAGGTAGGAGAGGAGTGGGGGTAGGGGAAGTTATGAGTGGGATAGGAACGAAGTGAGTGGGACGTAGTGGAAATTGAGTGGGGGTAGGAGAGAAACGAGTGGGGGCAGGGAAAGTTGTGAGATGGGGTAGGAGAGATATGATAGGGACAAGGAAGAGGTGAGAAGGGGAAGGGGAGGAAAACTGGAGGTACAGAAAACATGGGAAAGGAGAGAGGAGTAGAGGGAAGGGGAGAGGGAACAGGGGAAGGGAAGAAGGAGCAGTGGAAAGGGAGAGCGGGCCACGGAAAGTGAAGAGGGAGCAGGGGAAGGGGAGATGGATCAGGGAAGGGGGGTGAGAGCAGGGAGGGGACTCAAAAATGGAACAAGTCACTCTAGTCAAGTTCAGTGTTTCTGAGTAAGTCCTTCATCCTCTCAAACTGACGTCAGTTCTCCTTTCTTTTAAAAGAATTAATAACTACAAAGAGTATATATATATATATAAAAATATATATATCTATATATATATAATATATATATATATAAATATATTATATATATAATTATATATATATATATAATATATATTTGAAACAAAAACGGTATAGATGTGACTTGAAACCTTAATGACTCACATGCAGAGACAGTTTTTCAAACCTAACACCCTAAGGGAAAAAAAATTAAATATATCTAACTTTAATATATTTCTCAGTTATTGTTTTTTCTCCTTTTGTTCTCATTCATCATTCTGATCTCATCCTCAAACTTCTCCTCTCCAGTACTGAACAAATTATCGGGCCATAAGAGTGTGCTCAACTGAGGTTAATCACTCAGTCAACTCCATGTGGAAAACTCTGAAAAAATCAAATTGTTTTCTTTCGTATATGAGAACAAACTATCAGCTATAATTAAATTCTTTTTAAGTCAATTACGAACGCTGATAAAAGAAGCATATAAATAACAACGTAAACACACTAACAAATTACCTCTTTATTGTCAAGTCATACTGATATATATTTTATTTATTTGGTCATAACTGACCATCTCTGTTAGGACCAAGAACACATCCGGTTCTTAAATCTCCGATGGATGTTTACAACTTGAAATACAATAACATGTTTTGGATTACTTTCTCCTATTAAATGCAGGTGTAGCAGCAGTTTGGTTTAAAAGTGTGATCATTTACGTATTTTAGCTAAATAATTAAGTCGACATCCTTGCAACCACATGATGTCAAAGTAGCGCTTTACTAAGAGCATGGCAACTCAGTAGACAGACGGGGCCAGGAGCTACGACTCGACCCCTTTCAACCACACTAAAGTGTGAAACTCTGTGGCAAAACGTGCAATGTAAACGTAAGAAACAATATTTATTCGCGTACAAATCACAGAATACTGCAACAAATTACTCTTCGAAGAATTTGCAAATGTAATTCATTACTTTTAAAATGGTGGGTTAAATTGCAGATAAAAAGAATAAATTATATTTAATGAGTTATTAGAGGCAGACTAATCAATTCTTTTATTTTAGAGTATACAGAAAAATGTTGTTGTTGACAGTGATGTGAGGTACAGGAGGTGAGTACACGAAGTGTGTGGTACACGAGGTACACGAGAAGTGTGTGTGGTACATGAGGTACACAAGGAGTGTGTGGTACACGAGGTACACGAAAGGTGGGTACACGAGTACGGAGTGTGTGTGGTACACGAGGTACACGAGGAGTGTGTGTGGTACACGAGGTACACAAGGAGTGTGTGTGGTACACGAGGTACACAGAGTGTGTGTGGTACACGAGGTACACAAGGAGTGTGTGGCACACGAGGTACACGAGAAGTGTGTGTGTGTGGTACACGAGGTACACAAGGAGTGTGTGTGGTACACGAGGTACACGAGAAGTGTGTGTGGTACACGAGGTACACAAGGAGTGTGTGTGGTACACGAGGTCACAAGATGTGTACACGAGGACACAAGGAGTGTGTGGTACACGAGGTACACAAGGAGTGTGTGGTACACGAGGTACACAAGGAGTGTGTGGTACACGAGGTACACAAGGAGTGTGTGGTACACGAGGTACCCAGTACACAAACAAACCTTACGTGTACATTTCAATACCGTAAGTTTTTCCACATAGGAGTGCTGCCGGCATTAGCACTGAGGAGTGAAAGTCGTGGAGGTTAATTCACAGGAAGTGCTAGTTTATGTGCACGCACACAGTACATCCTGGGAGTGGTGTTACACAGCCAGGATACAAGGTAACGAGCACACGAATGATTGATGTGTGTGACACGAGGTACACGAGAGTGTGTGTGTGGTAACGAGGTACACAAGAAGTTGTGGTACACGAGGTACCAAGAGGTGTGTGGCACACGAGGTACACAAGGAGTGTGTGTGACACGAGGTACACAAGGAGTGTGTGGTACACGAGGTACACAAGGAGTGTGTGGTACACGAGGTACCCAAGTAACACAAACATAACCTTACGTGTAACATTTTCAATACCGATATATTTCTTTCCACATACATTTTACTGCCGGCAATTAGAGCATGAAGGAGTTGAAAGTGTGAGGAGGGAATTTTAGATTTTCCCAGCGAAGTGCCTAGTTTACTGTGCACGCCACATTCATCCTGTGCGCGAGAGCGTATGCATTACACAAAAGACCTAGGAATTAGGCCCCAAAAGGATTAACAGGAGCACATCTGAATTTATATCTACAGTTGATTTATCTACGGCAAGCAAATTTAAAAAAACTTGTATAATATGTCGGGTATTTTATTTTGATTAATAAAATATATCTTGACATACCACATAGGATATTATACTATATGTTCTTCAATAAGTGGACAATAGCGCACATAGTGTTGAAGATAGTGACCATAGAGATGGCCACATACATTTTGATTAGTCTGATCATTCATGTGTCTGGAAAACTGCCATTATTCTTATTATTATAATCAAGGGGGAAGCGCTGAACCCGGAGGATTATACAGCGCCTGGGAGGGCGGGGGGAGATGTGGAAGGCATTCAGGCTTAATTCAGGGAACTGGAGCACAGATCCAATTCTCTAAATCAAGAGCCCCTCACCAACATCAAGGAACCTTCCTTGAGGGGGGAAAACTGCCAGAAGTACTTGTAATCAAGCCTAAACCTGGCTACTGTAACATCATAGTGAACGATAGATCTACTTAGGCTTCTAACTGCACTCCTGTAACATTCACTTCCATTATTTAATTCTCCTAATATTATTCTTCATGCTAGACACAGACCAACCAAAGTTATATTCTACATTTTCCTTCAGTATACTGTTTTGACTAACATATTAACTTTATCATGAAAGCGTAATGCAATGTAATGAAATCCATAACAATTGTATATTAATTCTCTTTTCTGGAATTTTTGAGTATCTGTACCTGGCTTCTCCAACGAGAATGCTTTTGAGAGTTATTATGTGAGCCAAAAGGCTTCGTTGATGACGAGGGGGAGGCAAAGTGGAGTGCCCTCTGCCCATGAGATGGAGGTTAACCTTGCCAAGTAACCCTGTCAAGTAACCTTTTACTCTGCCAAGAGGTTGGTAACATTGTATCTTATCCTAAGGCAAACTTTCCGATTTAGCACCACTGTACGAGGGGATATACCATTGTACGAGGGAATATGCCACTGTAAGGGGGGGGTTATAACACTATAAGAGAAGGGAAACCACTGTAAGAGGGGTATACCACTGCACGAGGAGGTATACCACTGTACGAGGAGGTATACCACTGCACGAGGAGGTATGCCACTGTACGGGGAGATGGAAGATAAAATATATAATGATATGGTAAGACTCTTCTCTCCCTCTCCTTCCCTCTTCCCTCACAGCCGTTCCTCTTTCTCCTTCCCAACATTCCTTACAACCTTTCCTAACAAGATCATTGTGTGAAAGATGGCATTACTCATTATAACTAACATGAACACTATTATTGCTACTCATTATTATTATTATTATTATTATTATTATTATTATTATTATTATTAATTATTATTATTATTATTATTATTATTATTATTATTATTATCTTTACACCGTTAACTACCTTAATTGATTACTGGATTAGCAGGTCCTATGATGAGAAGGACACCAGGTCAATGTTTGTATAGGACACACACACACACACACACACACACACACACACACACACACACACACACACACACAAATCTCACTTGTTTGTGGTGGCGGGAAAGTCTGAGGGTAGAACCGGCCCGCGGACACTGGTAGCTGGCTATCTAAACCCTGCTCCAGGGCGATTATCATACACAAAACACCTAGCAGTAGTAGAAGATAAATTTGTAGAGCAAGGACTAATGGGACTACAGCCCTGACAACAGTTTCGAGAGAAAATGTTTTGGACAAAAAGACAGTACAATCTGAGAAGCAAGTATTGGGTACACATGTAGTAAAAGGTTTAGTGAAAGAGTGACTTGTTAACACACGCTAGTATTAAAAATTATTAGAACTACTCTCAGTGTTAATGGTAATCTCATTAGTATTACGGGTACAAAGTGGAGTTGTATTTCTGGGACATATAAACAAAGACGTGCTCACACACACACACGAACCCGCACCACATACCACTGCGGGCCGGGAGTGGGTCTCGCCCTAAAACCCTCTGGAGTACCACACTATCCCTTTGGCGAGACCCACGACCCACCCAAGGCCCAACCCCCACCCCCCCCCCACTAATCAATCTATCACTCCTTTTCCCCCCCCCCCTCCCAAAATCCCTTTACCTTCCATCTGACCCTTTTTAAAAACGCTCCCCCCCCCCCCCATACCCCCTTTTAAAAAAGAAAATATTTATCTTTTTTCCCCCTTTTTTCACCCCCCCCCCTTTTTTTCCTTTCCCATTTAAACCCCCCCTTCCCCACCCCCCCTTTTCCCGGTTACCCCCCCCCTGCCCCCTTTTTCCAAAGGGCGGGGGGGCCCCCCTCTTTCCCCCGGGGTTTTCCCCCCCCCCCCCCCCAAAAACTTTTCCCCCCACTTTCCTCCCCCCCAAAAAAAATTGGGCCCCCCCCCTCCCCCCCCCCCCCAAAACCCCCAAAATTGGCCCCCGGGGGCCCCCCCCAAAACCCCCTCTCCAGGTCCCCGGACCCAACCTTTTCCCCCCGGGCCCCTGGCCTCCCCCCCAAAAAAGGCCCACCCCGGGCCCCCTCTTGTCCACCCCCCACCCGGCCCAAAAAGGGGGGCCCCCCCCAAGCTCCCCTTTTCCGGGGCCCCCCCCCCCCCCGGCCCCCCGGGGTTTTTTGTTCCCCAAAGTCCCCCGGGGAAAAAAAAAACCCCCCCCCCTTTCCCCCCCCCCCCCCTTTAACCCGCGCCAAAACCCCCCCCCCCCCCAAAAACCCCCCGGGCCCCCCCCCCCCGGGGCCCCCGCCCACCCCCCCCCTTTTTTTTCCCCCTTCCTCCCTTAAAAAACCCCCCCCCCCCAAAACCTCTCTCTCTCTCTTTTCCTCCTTCTCTCCCTCTCTCCCCTCTCTCTCTCTCTCTCTCCCTCTCTCTCTCCTCTCCTCCCCTCTCTCCTCTCTCTCCTCTCTCTCCCTCTCTCTGCTCCCTCTCTCTCTCTCTCTCCCTCTCTCCCTCTCTCCCTCTCTCCTCTCTCTCTCAGCTCCCTCTCTCTCTCTCTCTCCTCTCTCTCGTCTCTCCATCCTCTCTCCCTCTCTCTCTCTCTCCTCTCCCTCTCTCTCTCTCTCCCTCTCCCCTCTCCTCCTCTCTCTCGCTCTCTCTCTCTCTCTCTCTACCCTCTCTCCCTCTCTCCCCTCTCTCCCTCTCTCTCCTCTTCTCTCTCTCCTCCCTCCTCTCTCCTCTCTCTCCTCTCTCCCGCTCTCTCATCTCCCTCTCTCTCTCTTCTCTCTCTCTCTCTCGTCTCTCTCCTCTCCTCTCCTCTCTCTCCTCTCCCCCGTCTCTCTCTCTCTCCTCCTCTCTCTCATCTCCTCTCTCTCTCTCTCTCTCTCCTCTCTCTCACTCTCTCTCTCCCTCTCTCTCTCTCCTCCTCTCCATCTCCTCCTCTCCTCCTCCCCTCTCTCTCCTCTCTCCCTCCTCTCTCCTCTCCTCTCTCTCTCCTCTCTCTCTCTCCCTCTCTCTCTCCTCCCTCTCTCTCTCTCTCTCACTCCTCTCCCTCTCTCCTCTTCCCTCTCTCTCTCCCTCTCCTCTCTCCTCTCTCTCCCCTCTCCCTCCTTCTCTCCCTCTCTCCTCCCTCTCCTCTCTCTCTCTCTCCCACTCTCCTCTCTCTCCACTCTCTCCTCTTCCCCTCTCTCTTCTCTCTCTCCCTCCTTCTCTCCCTCTCTCTCTCCCTCTCTCTCTCTCCCTCTCTTCTCTCCCTCTCTCCTCTCTCTCCTCCCTCTCCTCCCCCCTCCTCTCTCCCTCTCTCTCTCTCCCTCCTCTTCCCTCTCTCTCTCCCTCCTTCTCTCCCTCCTCTCTCCCCTCACTCTCCCTCTCCTCTCTCCCTCACTCTCCCTCTCCCCCTCTCTCCCCCTCTCTCTCTCCCTCTCTCTTCCCTCTTCTCTCTCCCTCGCTCTCTCCCTCTCTCTCCCTCTCCTCTCCTCTCCCTCTCTCTCTCTCCCCCTCTCCCCCTCTCCCTCTTCCCCCTCCCTCTCTCTCTCCCTCTCTCTCCCCCTCCCTCTCTCTCTCCCTCCCTCTCCCCCTCTCTCTCCCTCTCTCTATCTCTCCTCTCTCTCTCTCCCTCTCTCTCTCCCCCCTCCTCTCTCTCCCCTCTCTCCTCCCTCTCTCACTCTCTCTCTCCTCCTCTCTCTCTTCCTCTCTCTCTCCCTCTCTCCCTCTCTCCCTCACTCCACTTACCCAATCTCTTCACCCTCCTCTCTCTCTCGGGCTCCTCTCTCCATCTCTCCATTTCTCTCTCTCATAGCCTTTTCCCTTGCCCTCCTTGTCTCCCTCTCTCTTTCTCTCCTCTCCCTCCCCCTCTCTTTCTCCCCTCTCTCTACACTTTCTCCCCCCCCTCACATTTCTCTCTTCCCCCTTGGTCTTTTTCCCTCACCCCTATACTCTCTCCTCTCTCTCCCTCTTTCAAACCCTTTCTCTCTCCTCTCTCTCCCTCTTTCTCCCCTTTCCTCTCCCTCTCTCTACCCTTTCTCTCCCCCCACACCCCCCCCCCTCTAGCCTTCTGTCTGCGGTAACAAAAAAAAAAAAAAAAAAAAAAAAAAAAAAAAAAAAAAAAAATGGGTGGCCTTAGAGGACGGAAAACCAGAGATCTGGTAAAAAAACCAGGGGGAAAGACTGGGAGTTAGAGCTCCAAAAAAGGGAGGAAGAGTGGGAAGGAAGATAGTAGAGCTTGGTAAAGAAAATGGAGGAGCGGATAGCTGAAGAGTGCAGGAAGTGGGAAGTACAGGCCTTAGCAGCAGAAGCTAGGATACAGTGCTTAGAAGAGAAACTGCAAAGCCTGAAACAGATTAGAGAGACAAATGACAATTCAGACGTGACATCGGAAATTCAAATCAGGCGCAGACAAGGGGATGGTAAGCAACAACGGAGACATGCCGTACAGGAAGGCCCTATCAGACCCACGTGGCCAGGAAAAGACGACGACACACTGAGATCAAACGACAGGTCTGAAGACAATGATGGAAATTCAGAGTCAGGCACAGACAAGGGGTTTGGTAAGCAACAACGGAGACATGCCGTACAGGAAGGACCTATCAGACCCACGTGGGGCCAGGGAAAGACGATGAGCACACTAAATCAAGCGACAGGTCCGAAAAAATGAAGGTTTGTTATATGCAGAGGTTCTAACAGCCAACTGCAGTAGAAAGGGGACAGCTGGCCAGGAAAGACAGTCCACTAAGAATAGATGTTTCAAAATTATGACAGGGACTGAAGGCAAGAACATTCAATGGAAGGAAAAAAAAATGCCTCAGAGGAAGCAGATGGAGACTCAGTGGGAGGAGGAAAGGGCGGGGTCAGTTTTTGTGTACGGGCCCCAAAGAACCCAAAGGGGGGCCAACTTTGAAGAAATAAAACGGGAGGAAAAAAATGATTGAAGGCATCATAAAAACAATAGGGGAGGGCAATATGACCCAGGTGACAAATTTTCAGAGAATTGGGGGGTTTTGGGCGAGTGGAAGGATACGGCCTGTCAGAGTAACTTTCAAGGAAGAATCAGTTCGAATCAGGATTCTGCAAGAGAAAGCAAGACTGAGAGACAAAGAGGGGTACCAGAGAGTATACCTCGACCGCGACAGAACACAAGAAGAAAGGACTACACTGAAAGAGAGGGTACAGAGACGCAAGGAGGAACGAGAAGCAATGAAAATGAGCAGGACCCAGACACAGGAGGAAGGGCAAACACACCCCACAGAATCTCCCCCCAAAAAGACCCCACCCGCGACATTCCCAACGCAACTGACAACCTATACTCCAACCCACTCACTGTTCCCTCTGCCACCAACCCCCATATCACAAACCTCACCCCCAACAGCTGTCCCTTATGGGCATTCTGACCCCACCCCCATCAACACATACCCCACCTACACCACAGCCCCATATAGGCCCCCACCAAGGCTCTCCCTCCCCCAACCCCAATTACTTGCATGACCACAATAAAAGGGAAAAGAAACTAAAGGTTTGGTACACAAATGCGGATGGAATTAATGAAATAAACATGAGGAGTGGAATGAAAGAATCATGAAAAATTCCCCAGACATCATAGCATCACAGAAACAAACTCGCTGAGATAATAACAGACACAATCTTCCCAACAGATATCAAATCCTGAGGAAAGATAGAAGGAGTAGAGGGGGAGGAGGGGTTGCACTGCTCTAAAACACCAATGGGGATTTGAGGAAATGGAAGGCATGGACATGATTGGAGAAAGAGACTACATTGTAGGTACAAATTCAGTCCGGAGAAAATAAAGTATCATTGGAATGATGTATAACCCACCACAAACTGCAGGAGGCCAAGAGAGGAGTACGAAAAAAACAACAGGGGGATGGTGGACACACTGGCTGAGGGGGCAAGAAGAGCTCACTCGAGCAGAGCAAAGTTACTGGTAATGGGCGATTTCAACCACAGGGGAAACGACTGGGAAAACCTGGAGCCACATGGGGGTCCCGAAACATGGAGACAAAGATGGGTGGATGTGGTTACTTGAAAACCTCATGCATCAACATGTCAGGGGCACAACCAAGAGAGAGGGGAGGATGAGCCAGCAAGACTGGATCTTGTGTTCACCCTGAGCAGTTCAGACATCGAGGACATCACTTACGAGAGGCCCCTTGGAGCTAGCGATCATGTGGTTCTGAGTTTTGACTATATAGTAGAGTTACAAGTGGAGAAGGTAACAGGAACTGAAGGGGCAAAGGCCAAACTATAAAAGGGGGGACTACCACAGGTATGAGAAACTTCCTGCAGGAGGGTTCAGTGGGACAGAGAAATGGTAGGAAAATCAGTAAACGAGATGATGGAATATGTGGCAACAAAGTGCAACGGAGGCAGAGGAAATTTTGTTCCCAAGGGAAACAGAAATAATAGGAAGACCAAGGACGAGTCCTTGGTTTTACCCGAAGGGTGTAGGGGGGCAAAAGCTAAGTGCAACAGAGAATGGAAAAGGTACAGGAGGCAAGGACCCAGGAAAAACAAGGAATTAGTAGAAGAGCCAGAAACGAGTATGCGCAGATAAGGAGGGGGGCCCAGAGACAGTATGAAACGACATAGCATCGAAAGTCAAATCTGACCCGAAACTGCTGTATAGCCACATTAGGAAAGAAGACAACAGTCAAGGACCAGGTGATAAGGGTGAGGAAAGAAGGTGGGGAACTCACAAGAAACGTTCAAGAGGTATGTGAGGAGCTCAACACGAGATTTAAGGAAGTATTTACAGTAGAAACAGGAAGGACTCTGGGGGACAGACCAGATGGGGACACCAACAGGAAACACCAACAGTGGGGGACGACTACACGAAGTGAGGGGGAGGTGAAGAAAAACCTGCTAAGGGACATCGGATACCTTCAAAGGCAATGGGACCGACAACATCTCTCCATGGGTCCTTAAGAGGGGAGCAGAATGTTGTGCGTACCACTTACCACAATCTTCAACACATCCCTGGAAACTGGCAACTACCTGAGGTATGGAAGACACGCAAATGTAGTTTCCCATTTTCAAAAAAAGGAGACAGAAAAGAGGCACAAAACTATAGACCTGTGTCATTGACGTGTAAAGTATGCAAAATTATGGAGAAGATTATCAGGAGGAGAGTGGGGGAGCACCTGGAACGGAACAGGAGTATAAATGCCAACCAGCACGGATTCACGGAAGGCAAATCCTGTGTCACAAACCTTCTGGATTTTATGATAAAATAACAGAAGTAAGACAAGAGAGAGAGGGGTGGGTTTTATTGCATCTTCTTGGACTGCAAGAAGGCCTTTGACACAGTTCCTCACAAGAGATTATGCAGAAGCTAGAGCATCAGGCGCATATAACAGGAAGGGCACATGCAATGGATCAAGAATACCTGACAGGGAGGCAACAACGAGTCATGGTACGTAATGATTATCACAGTGGGCACCTGTGACGAGCGGGGTCCCACAGGGGTCGGTCCTAGGACCAGTGCTATTTTTGGTATATGTGAACGACATGACGGAAGGGTTAGACTCAGAAGTGTCCCTGTTTGCAGATGATGTGAAGTTAATGAGGAGAATTAAATCTGATGAGGACCAGGCAGGACTTCAAAGAGACCTGGACAGACTGGACACCTGGTCCAGCAAATGGCTTCTCGAATTTAATCCTGCCAAATGCAAAGTCATGAAGATAGGGGAAGGGCACAGAAGACCACAGACAGAGTATAGGCTAGGTGGCCAAAGACTGCAAACCTCACTCAAGGAGAAAGATTTTGGGGGTGAGTATAACACCGAGCATGTCTCCGGAAGCACACATCAATCAGATAACTGCTGCAGCATATGGGCGCCTGGCAAACCTGAGAACAGCATTCCGACACCTTAGTAAGGAATCATTCAAGACACTGTACACCGTGTATGTCAGGCCCATACTGGAGTATGCAGCACCTGTTTGGAACCCGCACTTGAAAAAAGCACGTCAAGAAACTAGAGAAAGTACAAAGGTTGCAACAAGGTTAGTTCCAGAGCTAAGGGGAATGTCCTATGAAGAAAGATTAAGGAAATCGGCCTGACGACACTGGAGGACAGGAGGGTCAGGGGAGACATGATAACGACATATAAAATACTGCGTGGAATAGACAAGGTGGACAAGGACAGGATGTTCCAGGGAGGGGACACAGAAACAAGAGGCCACAATTGGAAGTTGAAGACACAAATGAGTCAGAGAGATAGTAGGAAGTATTTCTTCAGTCATAGAGTTGTAAGGCAGTGGAATAGCCTAGAAAATGACGTAGTGGAGGCAGGAACCATACACAGTTTTAAGACGAGGTTTGATAAAGCTCATGGAGCGGGGAGAGAGAGGGTCTAGTAGCAACCGGTGAAGAGGCGGGGCCAGGAGCTAGGACTCGACCCCTGCAACCACAAATAGGTGAGTACACACACACTGGCCCTTGGGGCCAGCGATCATGTGGTTTTAAGCTTCGAATACACAGTAGAGCTACAAGTGGAGGGGGAAGCAGGAAGGCCAGGACGAATGAAGCCGAAACTACAAGAAAGGGGACTACACGGGAATGAGGAACCTCCTAAACGGGGTTCAGTGGGACAGAGAACTGGCAGGGAAGATGATGGAATATGTAACAACAATGTGCAAGGAGGCTGAGGAGAGGTTTGTATCCAAGGGTAACAGTAATAATGAAAAAGCCAGGATGAGCCCATGGTTCACCCAAAGGTGCAGGGAGGCAAAAACCAAGTGTGCTGGGGAATGGAAGAAATATAGAAGGCAAAGGACCCAGGAGAATAAGGAGAACAGTCGTAGAGCCAGAAATGATTATGCACAGATAAGAAGGGAGGCCCAACGACAATATGAAAACAACATAGTAGCGAAAGCCAAATCTGACCCGAAGCTGTTATACAGCCACATCAGGAGGAAAACAACAGTCAAGGACCAGGTAATCAGGCTAAGGAAGGAAGGAGGAAAGACAACAAGAAAGGACCGTGAAGTATGTGAGGAACTCGACAAGAGATTCAAAGAAGTGTTCACAGAGGAGACAGAAGGGGCTCCAGAAAGACGGAGAGGTGGGGTACACCACCAAGTGCTGGACACAGTACACACAACCGAGGAAGAAGTGAAGAGGCTTCTGAGTGAGCTAGATACCTCAAAGGCAATGGGACCGGATAACATCTCTCCATAGGTCCTGAGAGAGGGAGCAGAGGCGCTATGTGTAACCCTAACAACAATATTCAACACATTTATCGAAACAGAGAGATTGCCTGAGGCATGGAAGACAGCAAATGTAGTCCCAATCTTTAAAAAAGGAGACAGACATGAAGCACTGAACTACAGACCAGTGTCACTGACATGTATAGTATGCAAAGTCATGGAGAAGATCATCAGGGGAAGAGTGGTGGAACACCTAGAAAGGAATGATCTCATCAACAGCAGCCAACATAGTTTCAGAGACGGGAAATCCTGTGTCACAAAACTACTAGAGTTCTATGACATGGTGACAGCAGTAAGACAAGAGAGAGAGAGGGGTGGGTGGATTGCATTTTCTTGGACTGCAAGAAGGCGTTTGACACAGTTCCACACAAGATATTAGTGCAAAAACTGGAGGACCAAGCAGGGGTAACAGGGAAGGCACTACAATGGATCAAGGAATACTTGTCAGGACGACAGCAGCGAGTCACGGGCGCCTGCGACCAGCGGGGTCCCACAGGGGTCAGTCCTAGGACCAGTGCTGTTTCTTGTATTTGTGAACGACATGACGGAAGGAATAGACTCCGAAGTGTCCCTGTTTGCAGATGACGTGAAGTTGATGAGAAGAATTCATTCGATCGAAGACCAGGCAGAACTGCAAAGGGATCTGGACAGGCTGCAGACCTGGTCCAGCAATCGGCTCCTGGAGTTCAACCCCACCAAGTGCAAAGCCATGATGATTGAGGAAGGGCAAAGAAGACCGCAGACGGAGTACACTCTAGGGGGCCAGAGACTACAAACCTCACTCAAGGAAAAAGATCTTGGTGTGAGTATAACACCAGGCACATCTCCTGAAGCGCACATCAACCAAATAACTGCTGCAGCAAATGGGCGCCTAGAAAACCTCAGAACAGCATTCTGACATCTCAATAAGGAATCGTTCAGGACCCTGTACACCGTGTACGTTATGCCCATATTGGAGTATGCGGCACCAGTTTGGAACTCACACCTAGCCAACACGTAAAGAAACTAGAGAAAGTGCAAAGGTTTGCAACAAGACTAGTCCCAGAGCTAAGAGGTACGTCCTACGAGGAGAGGTTAAGGGAAATCAACCTGACAACACTAGAGGACAGGAGAGATAGGGGGGACATGATAACGACATACAAAATACTGAGAGGAATTGACAAGGTGGACAAAGGATGTTCCAGAGATGGGACACAGTGACAAGGGGGCACAGTTGGAAGCTGAAGACACAGATGAATCACAGGGATGTTAGGAAGTATTTCTTCAGCCACAGAGTAGTCAGGAAGTGGAATAGTTTGGGAAGCGATGTAGTGGAGGCAGGATCCATACATAGCTTTAAGCAGAGGTATGATAAAGCTCACGGTTCAGGGAGAGTGACCTAGTAGCGACCAGTGAAGAGGCGGGGGCCAGGAGCTAGGACTCGACCCCTGCAACCTCAACTAGGTGAGTACAATTAGGTGAGTATACACACCATGTATACCATCTTGGTCCATCAAACACACTAGCAACATCCACACTGTTTTTGTTAGTGGGTTTGAGAAGGACTTAGTATGGGTCAGTAGGCCTCCTGCAGTGTTCCTCCTTTTTTATGTTCTTAAACTAGCACCTCACCCCACAATCACCACCACCACCCCCACACCCCTACCACCCCCCCCACACCCCTACCACCGCCCCCACACCCCTACCACCCCCACACCCCTACCACCACCCCCACAACCTTCCACCCCCCACACCCCTACCCCCCCACACCCTACCACCGCCCCACACCCCTACCACCCCCCACACCCCTACCACCACCCCCACAACCTTCACCCCCCACACCCCTACCCCCCACACCCCTACCACCGCCCCCACACCCCTACCACCCCCCCACACCCCTACCACCACCCCCACAACCTTCCACCCCCCACACCCCTACCCCCCCCACACCCCTACCACCGCCCCCACACCCCCTACCACCCCCCACACCCTACCACCACCCCACAACCTTCCACCCCCCACACCCCTACCCCCACACACCCTACCACCACCCCCACACAACACACCTTCAACACCAGCATCAAAACAAACTGCCCCCAACCCAATACCAGTGCCCTGGTTAGCTACCCACTCGCACAACACCCCCCACCCATAAACCCTCCAACCCCCCCCATTAACCCACATTCCACCACCAAAATCACCGCATTTAAAAACGTCCCATGACAGGTCACTAAAAACACGTCCCTTGACAGGTCCTAAATCCTCACAGAACAAGAAAAGTCTTCGGGCCCTTCCCAAAAAATATTTTTTTTTTGGGTTTTTCCCACGTTTTCCCCTTTAAGGGGGGTTCCTTGATGCTGGTCAGGGGCTCTTGATCTAGGGAAATAGATCTTGCTCCTGTTCCCCGAATTTAAACCCGCCCCCTCGGGGGCTGTATAATCCCTACGGGTTTAGCTCTCCCCATGATGATGATGATAATAATAATAATAATAATAATAATAATATAATAATAATAATAATAAGAATAAGAATAAGAAGAAGAAGAAGAAGAAGAGGAAGAAGAAGAAGAAGAATATTTCTCCAGGAACTGACCATCAATGCTCTTAAAACTATCAAGAACCATTAAGGTTCTTGACAGGTTTAAGAACCATTAAGGTTCTTGACAGGTTTAAGAACCATTAAGGTTCTTGACAGTTTAAGAATCATTAAGGTTCTTGACGGGTTTAAGAACCATTAAGGTTCTTGACAGGTTTAAGAACCATTAAGGTTCTTGACAGGTTTAAGAACCAATAAGGTTCTTGACAGGTTTAAGAACCATTAAGGTTCTTGACAGGTTTAAGAACCATTAAGGTTCTTGACAGGTTTAAGAACCATTAAGGTTCTTGACAGGTTTAAGAACCATTAAGGTTCTTGACAGGTTTAAGAACCATTAAGGTTCTTGAAACTATCAAGGCGCCCTAATGGAAACATGTCACAGTGACTTCCTTGGATTAAGAAATGAAATAGAAGTGTATCGCTGGGGTTGTCAGTGTTGCTGAGGTGTGTTGGATCATGTCATTGTTGCTGAGGTGTGTTGGATCATGTCATTGTTTGATGGGTGTGTTGGATCATGTCATTGTTGCTGAGGTGTGTTGGATCATGTCATTGTTGCTGAGGTGTGTTGGGTCATGTCATTGTTGCTGAGGTGTGTTGGATCATGTCATTGTTGCTGAGGTGTGTTGGATCATGTCATTGTTGCTGAGGTGTGTTGGATCATGTCATTGTTGCTGAGGTTGTTGGATCATGTCATTGTTGCTGGGGTGTGTTTGGATCATGTCTTTGCTGCTGAGGTGTGTTGGATCATGTCATTGTTGCTGAGGTGTGTTGGATCATGTCATTGTTGCTGAGGTGTGTTGGATCATGTCATTGTTGCTGAGGTGTGTTGGATCATGTCATTTTTGCTGAGGTGTGTTGGATCATGTCATTGCTGCTGAAGTGTGTTGGATCATGTCATTATTGCTGAGGTGTGTTGGATCATGTCATTGTTGCTGAGGTGTGTTGGATCATGTCATTGTTGCTGAGGTGTGTTGGATCATGTCATTGTTGCTGAGGTGTGTTGGATCATGTCATTGTTGCTGAGGTGTGTTGGATCATGTCATTGTTGCTGAGGTGTGTTGGGTCATGTCATTGTTGCTGATGTGTGTTGGTCATGTCATTGTTGCTGGGGATGTTGGATCATGTCATTGTTGCTGAAGTGTGTTGGATCATGTCATTGTTGCTGAGGTGTGTTGGATCATGTCATTGTTGCTGAGGTGTGTTGGATCATGTCATTGCTGCTGAAGTGTGTTGGATCATGTCATTGTTGCTGAGGTGTGTTGGATCAGTCATTGCTGCTGAAGTGTGTTGATCATGTCATTGTTGCTGAGGTGTGTTGGGTCATGTCATTGTTGCTGAGGTGTGTTGGATCATGTCATTGTTGCTGAGGTGTGTTGGGTCATGTCATAGTTGGTGAGGTGTGTTGGGTCATGTCATTGCTGCTGAAGTGTGTTGGATCATGTCATTTTTGCTGAGGTGTGTTGGATCATGTCATTGCTGCTGAAGTGTGTTGGATCATGTAATTTTTGCTGAGGTGTGTTGGATCATGTCATTGCTGCTGAAGTGTGTTGGATCATGTCATTGTTGCTGAGGTGTGTTGGATCATGTCATTGTTGCTGAGGTGTGTTGGATCATGTCATTGTTGCTGAGGTGTGTTGGGTCATGTCATAGTTGGTGAGGTGTGTTGGGTCATGTCATAGTTGGTGAGGTGTGTTGGGTCATGTCATAGTTGGTGAGGTGTGTTGGGTCATGTCATAGTTGGTGAGGTGTGTTGGGTCATGTCATAGTTGGTGAGGTGTGTTGGATCATGTCATTGTTGCTGGGGTGTGTTGGGTCATGTCATAGTTGGTGGGGTGTGTTGGATCATTATCATTGTTGCTGAAGTGTGTTGGATCATGTCATTGTTGCTGAGGTGTGTTGGATCATGTCATTGTTGCTGAGGTGTGTTGGATCATGTCATTGTTGCTGAGGTGTGTTGGGTCATGTCATAGTTGGTGAAGTGTGTTGGGTCATGTCATTGTTGCTGAGGTGTGTTGGATCATGTCATTGTTGCTGAGGTGTGTTGGATCATGTCACTGTTGCTGAGATGTGTTGGGTCATGTCATAGTTGGTGAGGTGTCAGTGTTGCACTTGTGTCATGGTCATCAACTTGTATGCCATCAATGCTGTGACGTTTTCCCATCTGTGTGCCATCAATACCATTGCAAAACAAATATTGTACATGTGTTGTTAACCAAGCATATATATTGAAAATACTACTTATTTAGCGGACGTGGCGGGACGCAAAAAAAAAAAAAAAACTATACACATACACATACAGAAATCACAAATGAAAAAAAAAACACTGGATTTAAAGATAGAGTAGAAGAATATCACCCAGACGTAATAGCAATAACAGAGACCAAACTAATACTACTGCTGCTGCTATTACTACCACCGTTACTACTACTACTACTACTACTACTACTACTACTACTACTACTACTACTACTACTGCTGCTCCTGCTGTAAGTACTACTACCACCAATAATAATAATAATTTGTTAGATAAATGTCCTTACACAGAGATACAATTTACTTAGAGTGTGGGACACACGCGTACTATGCGCATAAATTTTAACGTTGCCAGGGTTTACCCAGACAACCCGCTGCCAGACGTGTAGCGCTGGTTTTGTTTAAGCTTTCATTTTTGTTTGTGGTTCAATACACGTCGTAATAGTTCTACCTAATTCAACCTAAGTAAAAACTACGCTTGCCAAGACCGTACGAAACTGAAGCGTGCGAAAACCAACGCTGCAGAACAGAGAATTATTCGAAATGTAATAATGATATTTAACACTGCTGGGAATTATATGTACTTATATAACTCTGCTGGGAATTATATACACTTATATAACACTGCTGGGAATTATATACACTTATATAACTCTGCTGGGAATTATATACACTTATATAACACTGCTGGGAATTATATACACTTATATAACACTGCTGGGAATTATATACACTTATATAACTCTGCTGGGAATTATATACACTTATATAACACTGCTGGGAATTATACGTATTAATATAACAATCCTTTAAATTATATTCTCTTATACTCTATAAGAAACAAAACAAACAGTAACACACTGAAACAAACAGTAACACACTGAAACAAACAATAACACACTGAAACAAGCAGCAACACACTGAAACAAACAGTAACACACTGAAACAAACAGTAACACACTGAAACAAACAGTAACACACTGAAACAAACAGTAACACACTGAAACAAACAATAACACACTGAAACAAACAGTAACACACTGAAACAAACAGTAACACACTGAAACAAACAGTAACACACTGAAACAAACAGTAACACACTGAAACAAACAGTAACACACTGAAACAAGCAGCAACACACTGAAACAAACAGTAACACACTGAAACAAACAGTAACACACTGAAACAAACAGTAACACACTGAAACAAACAGTAACACACTGAAACAAACAGTAACACACTGAAACAAGCAGCAACACACTGAAACAAACAGTAACACACTGAAACAAACAGTAACACACTGAAACAAACAGTAACACACTGAAACAAACAGTAACACACTGAAACAAACAGTAACACACTGAAACAAACAGTAACACACTGAAACAAACAATAACACACTGAAACAAACAGTAACACACTGAAACAACAATAACACACTGAAACAAACAGTAACACACTGAAACAAACAGTAACACACTGAAACAAACAGTAACACACTGAAACAAACAGTAACACACTGAAACAAACAGTAACACACTGAAACAAACAGTAACACACTGAAACAAACAGTAAACACACTGAAACAAACAGTAACACACTGAAACAAACAGTACACACTGAAACAAACAGTAACACACTGAAACAAACAGTAACACACTGAAACAAACAGTAACACACTGAAACAAGCAGCAACACACTGAAACAAACAGTAACACACTGAAACAAACAGTAACACACTGAAACAAGCAGCAACACACTGAAACAAACAGTAACACACTGAAACAAACAGTAACACACTGAAACAAGCAGCAACACACTGAAACAAACAGTAACACACTGAAACAAGCAGCAACACACTGAAACAAACAGCAACACACTGAAACAAACAGTAACACACTGAAACAAGCAGCAACACACTGAAACAAACAGCAACACACTGAAACAAACAGTAACACACTGAAACAAGCAGCAACACACTGAAACAAACAGTAACACACTGAAACAAACAGTAACACACTGAAACAAGCAGCAACACACTGAAACAAACAGTAACACACTGAAACAAGCAGCAACACACTGAAACAAACAGTAACACACTGAAACAAACAGTAACACACTGAAACAAGCAGCAACACACTGAAACAAACATAACACACTGAAACAAGCAGCAACACACTGAAACAAACAGTAACACACTGAAACAAGCAGCAACACACTGAAACAAACAATAACACACTGAAACAAGCAGCAACACACAGAAACAAACAGTAACACACTGAAACAAGCAGCAACACACTGAAACAAACAGTAACACACTGAAACAAACAGTAACACACTGAAACAAGCAGCAACACACTGAAACAAACAGTAACACACTGAAACAAACAGTAACACACTGAAACAAGCAGCAACACACGAAACAAACAGTAACACACTGAAACAAGCAGCAACACACTGAAACAAAACAGTAACACACTGAAGCAAACAGTAACACACTGAAACAAACAGTAACACACTGAAACAAACAGTAAACACACTGAAACAAGCAGCAACACACTGAAACAAACAGTAACACACTGAAACAAGCAGCAACACACTGAAACAAACAGTAACACACTGAAACAAGCAGCAACACACTGAAACAAACAGTAACACACTGAAACAAGCAGCAACACACTGAAACAAACAGTAACACACTGAAACAAGCAGCAACACACTGAAACAAACATAACACACTGAAACAAACAGTAACACACTGAAACAAACAGTAACACACTGAAACAAACAGTAACACACTGAAACAAGCAGCAACACACTGAAACAAACAGTAACACACTGAAACAAGCAGCAACACACTGAAACAAACAGTAACACACTGAAACAAACAGTAACACACTGAAACAAGCAGCAACACACTGAAACAAACATAACACACTGAAACAAACAGTAACACACTGAAACAAACAGTAACACACTGAAACAAACAGTAACACACTGAAAAAAAGCAGCAACACACTGAAACAAACAGTAACACACTGAAACAACAGTAACACAAATGAAACAAGCAGCAACACACTGAAACAAACAGTAACACACTGAAACAAGCAGCAACATACTGAAACAAACAGTAAAAACACTGAAACAAGCAGCAACACACTGAAACAAACAGTAACACACTGAAACAAACAGTAACACACTGAAACAAGCAGCAACACACTGAAACAAACAGTAACACACTGAAACAAACAGTAACACACTGAACAAGCAGCAACACACTGAAACAAACAGTAACACACTGAAACAAGCAGCAACACACTGAAACAAACAGTAACACACTGAAACAAGCAGCAACACACTGAAACAAACAGTAACACACTGAAACAAACAGTAACACACTGAAACAAACAGTAACACACTGAAACAAACAGTAACACACTGAAACAAGCAGCAACACACTGAAACAAACAGTAACACACTGAAACAAACAGTAACACACTGAAACAAACAGTAACACACTGAAACAAACAGTAACACACTGAAACAAGCAGCAACACACTGAAACAAACAGTAACACACTGAAACAAGCAGCAACACACTGAAACAAACAGTAACACACTGAAACAAGCAGCAACACACTGAAACAAACAGTAACACACTGAAACAAACAGTAACACACTGAAACAAGCAGCAACACACTGAAACAAACAGTAACACCCCTGAAACAAACAGTAACACACTGAAACAAGCAGCAACACACTGAAACAAACAGTAACACACTGAAACAAGCAGCAACACACTGAAACAAACAGTAAACACACTGAAACAAGCAGCAACACACTGAAACAAACAGTAACACACTGAAACAAACAGTAACACACTGAAACAAACAGTAACACACTGAAACAAAAAGTAACACACTGAAACAAGCAGCAACACACTGAAACAAACAGTAACACACTGAAACAAACAGTAACACACTGAAACAAACTGTAACACACTGAAACAAACAGTAACACACTGAAACAAACAGTAACACACTGAAACAAACAGTAACACACTGAAACAAGCAGCAACACACTGAAACAAACAATAACACACTGAAACAAGCAGCAACACACTGAAACAAACAGTAACACACTGAAACAAGCAGCAACACACTGAAACAAACAATAACACACTGAAACAAGCAGCAACACACTGAAACAAACAGTAACACACTGAAACAAGCAGCAACACACTGAAACAAACAATAACACACTGAAACAAACAGTAACACACTGAAACAAACAGTAACACACTGAAACAAGCAGCAACACACTGAAACAAACAGTAACACACTGAAACAAACAGTAACACACTGAAACAAGCAGCAACACACTGAAACAAACAGTAACACACTGAAACAAGCAGCAACACACTGAAACAAACAGTAACACACTGAAACAAACAGCAACACACTGAAACAAACAGTAACACACTGAAACAAACAGTAACACACTGAAACAAACAGTAACACACTGAAACAAACAGTAACACACTGAAACAAGCAGCAACACACTGAAACAAACAGTAACACACTGAAACAAACAGTAACACACTGAAACAAACAGTAACACACTGAAACAAACAGTAACACACTGAAACAAACAGTAACACACGAAACAAACAGTAACACACTGAAACAAGCAGCAACACACTGAAACAAACAATAACACACTGAAACAAGCAGCAACACACTGAAACAAACAGTAACACACTGAAACAAGCAGCAACACACTGAAACAAACAATAACACACTGAAACAACAGTAACACACTGAAACAAACAGTAACACACTGAAACAAGCAGCAACACACTGAAACAAACAGTAACACACTGAAACAAGCAGCAACACACTGAAACAAACAGTAACACACTGAAACAAGCAGCAACACACTGAAACAAACAATAACACACTGAAACAAACAGTAACACACTGAAACAAACAGTAACACACTGAAACAAACAGTAACACACTGAAACAAGCAGCAACACACGAAACAAACAGTAACACACTGAAACAAACAGTAACACACTGAAACAAGCAGCAACACACTGAAACAAACAGTAACACACTGAAACAAGCAGCAACACACTGAAACAAACAGTAACACACTGAAACAAACAGTAACACACTGAAACAAACAGTAACACACTGAAACAAACAGTAACACACTGAAACAAGCAGCAACACACGGAACAGTAGCAGCAACACACGGAACAGTAGCAGCAACACACGGAACAGTAGCAGCAACACACGGAACAGTAGCAGCAACACACGGAACAGTAGCAGCAACACACGGAACAGTAGCAGGAACACACGGAACAGTAGCAGCAACACACGGAACAGTAGCAGCAACACACGGAACAGTAGCAGCAACACACAGAACAGTAGCAGCAACACACGGAACAGTAGCAGCAACACACGGAACAGTAGCAGCAACACACGGAACAGTAGCAGCAACACACGGAACAGTAGCAGCAACACACGGAACAGTAGCAGTAACACACGGAACAGTAGCACTAACCACACCCTCAGCCCAGCTTACACAAGTTACTATATCGTGAATATTAACTTTCGTATTCAGAATTTGCCTCCCTTCATTAATGCGAGGAATAATGAGGTATGACTGGAGTACAGTACCACCATAATGAGGTATGACTGGAGTACAGTACCACCATAATGAGGTATGACTGGAGTACAGTACCACCATAATGAGGTATGACTGGAGTACAGTACCACCAAAATTAGGTATGACTGGAGTACAGTACCACCATAATGAGGTATAGCTGGAGTATAGTACCACCATAATGAAGTATGACTGGAGTATAGTACCACCATAATGAGGTATGACTGGAGTATAGTACCACCATAATGAGGTATGGCTGGAGTATAGTACCACCTTGATAAGCACCATATATAGAACATCAACAACCTTGAATCTGTCTTACACAACCGCTGCACTACCAACACTCCTTCGACATACCGAACCACAAATAAAATTCCCATTAACTGGCGCTGTTGTTCTGTTTTTGTTAGCAGACCATCTCTAACACTTTACTGTCCATTATATTACGTCTTACTTTCTCAGAGACACAGGCACATTGGACGGTATCTCTTGTGTTGGCCCTTTTTATTATTATTGTACGTATTATTATTTTTTTTTTATTATTATTGTACGTATTATTATTATTTTTTTATTATTATTGTACGTATTATTATTATTTTTGTATTGTATTATTATTATTATTATCTGTTGGAGTGTGAGCAGGGTAATATTTAGTGAAGGGATTCAGGGAAACCGGTTATTTTCATATAGTCGGACTTGAGTCCTGGAAATGGGAAGTACAATGCCTGCACTTTAAAGGAGGGGTTTGGGATATTGGCAGTTTGGAGGGATATGTTGTGTATCTTTATACGTATATGCTTCTAAACTGTTGTATTGTGAGCACCTCTGCAAAAACAGTGATAATGTGCGAGTGTGGTGAAAGTGTTGAATGATGATGAAAGTATTTTCTTTTTGGGGATTTTCTTTCTTTTTTGGGTCACCCTGCCTCGGTGGGAGACGGCCGACTTGTTGAAAAAAAAATTATTATTATTATTATTATAATTATTATTATTATTATTATTATTATTATTATTATTATAATGCGTGTCAGAATGGGAATTTAATAAGTTTTGATCCAAGGAAGGGGAGAGTAGCTCTAATTTCTTGACTGGAGTTCTCCAGCAGCATCAAGGAAGATTCTAGCGTTGCCACATTCTAATAACGAGACTAGTTTTTTAAAGCAAATTGGTAATGCGTTATCTAGTGTTGCATTGTTCAGGAGTATTGCTGTTGCAACTGCAATACTCCGTCTTGACTCTTACTTTTATAGCCTAATTTTTTTAAGGGTGGACGGGTAAGCCAGCGGAAGGCCTCCGTCAGATGACCAAAACCTTACCTAACCTTACCTTTTTTTTTAGGATAAAAATGATGGTATTTAAGATTCTGTTTGGTATAAACTGGTGTATAATGCACGCAGGAATTAATATGCGCAGGAAGATTTAAGCAACAAATACGATATTTGTATGCTTCTGTAAACACAGTGTTGGCTGTTACAGGAGGTTCTCAGTGCATAACTACACATGTAACCTGTCTACCACTGCTTCTCCTACTTACTACTACAACTGCTACTTCCACTACCAGCATTACTTTTACCATCTGTTCTCTACTTCTATCTTCCTCTTGCTGTCCCATTCCTGTTCCATTCTCCTATATATACTGACCCACTCACCTTCGTGTGTTAGTGTGACTTGTAAATGGTCCAAGTCGGATCGAAACGTCGTCATGAGCTCTTCTTTCCTATGTTCGGGTTGTGTATTGTTCCAGTCACGGTATTGTGTCTTTGTTCATCAGTATGTAACTTCTACACTCGTGAAAGTGTAGTAAGCTACTGGTCACAGTGTCAGAGTACTGGCGACCATACATGGCAGCCAAGAGAGCAACCCTCCTGCATACGGCAGCTGATTCATATCTGACTCCAAAGTAATGTTCATTTGCACTACAAGTCACTACCAGTGACTGCGCCCTCACGTGTTTTGCAACAACGGAGACACAAATTTAACTCTTTGTCTGAAGCATACTGTATGTTCTGACAAGGTCTACCTCTTGGGTCATCAGTATCACGTCTTCTGCCTCACGATACGTACAGTTTGCTGAGAGGTTTCTTCTCCTGATGACTACGGTAGGGTCCTCATTCTTGTTTGTTTCGGCTCACTGTTGTCCCAAATGACGTCACGCTTAAACTGATAAAGTCGAGTTGCTTCTCCACATGACTGCTTGCACTTTCATCAACCATGCTGATAATGACAGGTGACCTCATGGGAAAAAAATGAGAACGCATGTGTAGAACCTCAGACAATATTTAAGGACTGTCTTCTAAACAGAAAGAAGGCATTAAGAAAAAGAAAAACTCGCAGAAAAATAGTGAACATGGAAACAAGAAGTGAGAAAGCGATAAAAAATACAGAAATGCCAGGACAAGTTTGTTAATGCCTCCCAAGAGGAATCAATGTTTTCACAATTGGTTGCACGGTGCATACCTAATCTGTTGAAGTTCTTAAAATTTCCAGGACTGAAGGCTAAGAACGTGGTTGTCCCACAACCAGCTGGCCAGCAGTGATACATGCCTCTGGTGAAGGCTAAGAACGTGGTTGTCCCACAACCAGCTAGCCAGCAGTGATACATGCCTCGGGTGAAGGCTAAGAACGTGGTTGTCCCACAACCAGCTGGCCAGCAGTGATACATGCCTCTGGTGAAGGCTAAGAACGTGGTTGTCCCACAACCAGCTGGCCAGCAGCGATACATGCCTCTGGTGAAGGCTAAGAACGTGGTTGTCCCACAACCAGCTGGCCAGCAGTGATACATGCCTCGGGTGAAGGCTAAGAACGTGGTTGTCCCACAACCAGCTGGCCAGCAGTGATACATGCCTCGGGTGAAGACCAAAGTGTTAAGTTCCTCAAACACACTCAGATTTAGATACTAGGAAAGAAGGAAGCAGTCAAGTGTATGAGAGGAGGTGAACATACATGTAAAGCTATTTGACCAACCCCCTCTAATGGTATTCGTCCAACCCTCTGAAAAGTTATTTCTCTAACCCCCTGTAAAGTTATTTGCCCAACCCCTTCTAAAGCTATTTAAAAAAAAATAAGTCCAACCCCTGTAAGGATATCAATATGAAGCGGAGATTACATGCAGGAAGCAGAACCGTGTGTTGCAATGTAAGCTGAAATCTCTCATTAGTAAAAGCAACTGCAGGAAGCAACCGACTTCAGATTTTGTGATAAAAATGAAAGATAAGGAGCTTGACTTGAATACCACATGTGCTCGACGCTTCGGTGAAAGTTCTGCACCATCCAATACTAACTCCCTCTCTTATGTATGGGCAAAACATTTTGCAATTTGGAGAAATATAGCGGCCTAACTGCAGATGATAATAACATACTAGACATTGCTGTAAAGTATAATGAGAGATTTATCAACATACTGAATTAGCTTAGAAATGGGAGATGATCTGGTTTAATCTATGGAAGGATAAGATATTTTTATTTCCTTAGAGCTAAATACCGGCATCAAGGCACCGCCTTGAAAGGTAAATTGAGACAGAAACGTGACTTAACATATTTGTAAAGGAGGTAAATTCAACATTATGGTCATATCAGACAAGAGAAAAAATAATGTTGACTTTAATGCATGTACATCTATCAACAGCAAACTCAAACAGATGTTGAGAGATAAAATTATATGATTGAACATTGACCAACCAGGTACACAGTGTTTTCCTGTTTTCATGGGTGGATAAGGCACCACTAACCTGGTTAAGTCACTAGACTTATCATCAGCACCGTGGATCAGGACGCATATAGTCATCTAATGGAACAATACACAAGTAACCCACAGGTAGGAGAGAGAAGCTTACGACGACGTTTCTGTCCGACTTGAACCATTCACAAATCACAATAATAGACGAGGGTGAACGAGCCAGTATTTATAGGCCAGGAGGACAGGGACAGGACAAAGATTGGAAGGAAGTGAAGTAGTGCGGGTTATTTATATATTGTTCCAGTCATGGTATTGTTCCTTTTTAGTTCTTCATCTAACATAACTCTCCATTTCTATATGAACACAGCATTCCAGGAGTCTGGCCCAGGTGCTGCCTGTGTCGACATATTGTTCATTTCCCATTTTCAAGGATTTATGTCGATGTCAGATATAAAATCTGCGAGTCGGACTGAACTGAGAAAAAAAAACTGTCACGATCTTCAACTCTCGAGTTGTCTGTGACTAAACATTGATTGACTGTGTTCCTTTTTCAGGATTTCGATCATTTCGTTGCTGTCGTCAGTGTATGAACAACCTAGGCAGGTCAAACTCTCAACCAACCACACACATTCATATATATATACATATATTTACCTGGAGTTTATCTGGAGAGAGTTCCGGGGGTCAACGCCCCCGCGGCCCGGTCTGTGACCAGGCCTCCTAAAGGTTTTTGATAACTCTTTCGTAATCCTTTCTACTCGAAACATTTCAAAACAATAACTGTGTTTTGAGTATAACTTGGATGAGAGACCTAACCTCCCTCACCGGTGTGACGCCTATATATAAATGAAGGACTCTGGTTTCTGGTGACCTGAGGTTATAACAGGCGCAGAGTGGGCGACCTCACTAGCCTGATGCTCCCTCTACAAGAGCCAACACCGGAATGTTGATATATTGTGCAACTTGCAAGAGTCTATGTATAAGTCGATGGTGCAACCTTACTTTATCATAGGCCAGGAGCTAGATATATGAGAGCGACCTCGTAAATTTTAAGTCCATTTCTCGTAAGCTGTTTTTAGTCAGTGTGTGAATTCACGTCATTTACGTTAAGTTAGGTTAGGTTAGGTTAGGTTAGGTTAGGTTAGTTTAGGTTAGGTTAGGTTAGGTTAGGTAATATTAGGTTAGGTTACGTTACTTTACGTAACTTAACCTCACACAAACATACAAGAAACAGTTTTGAATTACGAACACAAAACGGAGACTCTCCCTAAAATACAGTCAGATAATGACTGTTTCAAGTTTGATGATTTCTTCCTGAAGGCGTTTCAATATTCCACTTGCCCTACCACCCCATCTTTTCATTCTTTCTTACCAATAGGTATATTTTATTACATAATATGGTACAAAAAGTTTAAGAGATACATTGTTGATATAAAGGTGGCATATACAGTACATAAGATGTGAGAGATACATGTCTAGTATATATTGTTACGTGTTTGTCACTGATTATAATGCGAAAATCTCATCCAGCTCTTCAGAACTGGGGTACGTGCCCAAAATACAGCAGGCATTACCCCTCTGAACAGCAGTGCTGAGTCGCTGGAACAGAAAACTAGTTGCCCTGGTATCCCTAGTTACCCTGAGGAGTATTTTGCCTAGCTCCTTAAGGAACTTAGATGCACTCTTTCCCCATGAGCCAAGGGTTTCTGAACCTATGGGAACAAACATATAATGATGGGCAAGTTCTCTGTATTTTCTAGACTTTTGGGGCTCCCTGAAGCTGGCGGCTGCCCCTCCTTCCTCCCTGGTGTATCGGAGATGGGTATCAGCCATGGTAGATACACATGTGTAGTCCCACATCACCTCCTTACCGTCTGTCCAGGCCTGAAGGGTGATATCATCTGGACGCTTCTGGCTGTCATTAGATCTGCTTAGCTGGGGTGGCTCTCTTATTGCTGGGCATCCGGCCGTTGAGAGGCTCCTCTTGATAATGTTATTAACTTCATGTCTTGCAATCTTTCCCTCGGATTTACGGCACACAAGACCATGGTACCCGAATCGGTCTGCTGCTTCACTGCCACAAATACACCTGTGTTCGGCGAGAATAGAGGCGACAAGTCGAAGGGCAACACCGATGCGGATGGTCTGAGAGTCGAGGCGAGTGCCAAGGCTGGAGTTGGGAACAGTATACATACAATGAATAGGTGACACGAAACTTTAATAACGATCGTGTAGTCGATATGCTTCAAACCCCAATAACAAACCAAGCCCTTCCTCCCTTCCTCCCTTCCTCTCTCTCTCTCTCTCTCTCTCTCTCTCTCTCTCTCTCTCTCTCTCTCTCTCTCTCTCTCTCTCTCTCTCTCTCTCTCTCTTCATCATCCTCAACTCCCTACCCTCTCCAGTTCTCAAGGAAATGAGACTCTTTACTATACTTTACGATACTGTTACTGCAGAGGTTGCTGCACATGGTGGAGGTGGTGGTTATTGTGGTGGTGGTGGTTGTTGTGGTGGAGGTGGTGGTTGTTGTGATTTTGGCAGTGGTTGTTGTGGTGGTGGTTGTTGTAGTGGTTTTGGTGGTTGTTGTGGTGCAGGTAGTGGTTGTGGTGGTGTTGGTTGTTGTGTTGGAGGTGTGTGGAAGTGGTGGCTGTTGTGGTGGAGGTGGTGGTTGATGTGGTGGAGGTGTGGTTGTTGTGGTAGAGGTGGTGGTTGTTGTGGTAGTGGTTGGTATCGTGGTGGTTGTGGTTGTGGTTGTAGTGTTTGGAGGTGATGGTTGTTGTGGTGGAGGTAGTGGTTGTGGTGGTGTTGGTTGTTGTGTTGGAGGTGGTGGAAGTGTGGCTGTTGTGGTGGAGGTGGTGGTTGTTGTGGTAGAGGTGGTGGTTGTTGTGGTAGTGGTTGGTATCGTGGTGGTTGTGGTGTGGTTGTAGTGTTGGAGGTGATGGTTGTTGTGGTGGAGGTGGTGGTTGTTGTGTGGTGGTTGTTGTGGTGGAGGTGGAGGTTGTTGTGGAAGTGGTTGTTGTGGTGGTGGTTGTTGTGGAAGTGGTTGTTGTGGTGGTGGTTGTGGTTGTAGTGGTGGAGGTGGTGGTTGTTGTGGTGGAGGTGGTAGTTGTTGTGGTGAGTGGTATTTTTGTGGTGGTGGTTGTGGTTGTAGTGGTGGAGGTGGTGGTTGTTGTGTGGAGGTGGTGGTTGTTGTGGTGGAGGTGGTGGTTGTTGTGGTGGAGGGGGTAGTTTTTGTGGTGGTGGTAATGGTTTTTGTGGTGGTGGTAGTGGTTGTTGTGGTGGTGATGGTTGTTTTTGTGGTGGTGGTTGTTTTGGTGGAGGTGATGGTTGTGGTGGTGGTAGTGGTTGTTGTTTGTGGTGGTTGTGGTTGTAGTGGAGGTGGTGGTTACTGTGATGGTGGTAGTGGTTGTTGTGGTGGTGGTGGTTGTTGTGGTGGTGGTGGTTGTTGTGGTGGTGTAGTGGTTGTTGTTGTGGTGGTGGTTGTTGTGGTGGTGGTATGGTTGTTACTGTGGTTGTAGTGGTGGAGGTGGTTGTTACTGTGGTGGTGGTATGGTTGTTTGTGGTGGTGGTGGTTGTTGCTGTGGTGGTGTGGTTGTTGTTGTGTGGTGGTGGTTGTTGTGGTGGTGGTAGTGTTGTTGTGGTGGTGGTGGTTGTTGTGGTGGTGGTAGTGGTTGTTACTGTGGTTGTAGTGGTGGAGGTGGTTGTTACTGTGGTGGTGGTAGTGGTTGTTGTGGTGGTGGTGGTGGTTGTTGTTGTGGTGGTGGGTTGTTGTTGTGGTGGTGGTGGTTGTTGTGGTGGTGGTAGTGGTTGTTGTGATGGAGGTGGTGGTTGTTGTGGTTGAGGTGGTGGTTGTTCTGGTGTGGTAGTGGTTGTTGTAGTGGAGGTGGTGGTTGTTGTGATTTTGGTAGTGGTTGTTGTGGTGGTGTTGTTGTGGTGGTTTTGGTGGTTGTTGTGGTGCAGGTGGTGGTTGTGGTGGTGTTGGTTGTTGTGTTGGAGGTGGTGACTGTTATGGTGGAGGTGGTGGTGGTGGTTGTGGTTGAGGTGGTGGTTGCTGTGGTGTAGATGGTGGTTGTCACTGATGCTACTAATGCTGCTGCTACCACTGTTGCTACTACTACTACTACTACTACTACTACTACTACTACTACTATTACTACTACTATTACTACTACCGCTACTGCTGGTGTTACTACCACTACTGCTGATGCTACCACTACTTCTGTCATTGCTACTTCCACTACTGATAGCAGTCCCAAGCAGTGTGAAATCTGACATGATAAGTGTAAGATTAGACATGAGGGAGTGTGAGATAAGACATGAGGGAGTGTAAGATAAGACATGAAAGAGCTAAAGATGAGTCCTCAACCCGACTACTATCTTACAGTTATCATTCTCAAAATTGGAAAATCAAAAGTGAACTACGTTTTGGTCTGAAACGCACCCGACTTTTCGGTCTAAATCATGTGTATATAATAACTTCAGTAAATAATATTAACACATTAATTATTATTATTATTATTATTATTATTATTATTATTATTATTATTATTATTATTATTATTATTATTATTATTATTATTATTATTATCAGGGCTACACTGCTCCTGTAAATACGAAGTAGTCAGGTTTGATCCCAGCAAGGGCAAGAGTAGCCCCACTTCCCCAGATCAAAAGCTCTTCACCAGCAAGAATAAACTGTGTCAAGAGAGTAGATAGATAAGTCGATCACTGGGGAAGAGGGTCACAGTTATTTTTTATGTATAACTTTGAGAGTGTTCGGTGTTGTTTTAACTTCGAGAGAGTCTCGAGTTACTTTGACTCGAGAAACGAGGACAAACACCGCTATAAAAGCAAAAAAAAACAACGATGTGTGTGTGTGTGTGTGGTTTTTTTCTAGTTTTGATACAACGCGTGACATGGTTCTAGGGTGATTAAGTTTGTTGTCCGGCTGACCTGTTCTAGATTAGGTGTCCTGGTTCGTGGGTGTGTCCTTGCTTAGTTCTTACTTACCTGTTCTAGATTAACTGTTACTGTTTATCTTTGTAGCAACGACACAGTGAACAGGGGGGAATATGGCGGGGAAGTGGTAGTTGTGGTAGTAACAGTAGTAGTAGTACTTGTAGTAGTAGTGAGAGTGGAACTAGTAGTAGTAAGTAGTAGTAACAGTAGTAGTAGTACTTGTAGTAGTAGTGAGAGTGGAAGTAGTAGTAGTAGTAGTAGTAACAGTAGTAGTAGCAGTTGTA
>NC_069420.1:6374171-6409171 GCF_026875155.1 Cherax quadricarinatus
CGCATTAATACCCTATCTACTGAAGTATTAGCAGCGCTCGAGACCAGAAATAATCCTATAGGAAATGCAGTATAAGTTTTAGGATGCAAGACTTCTTTAAGAGAATATCAAAGGTTATAACAGTAGGCAAAACTGCATGAAGACCTGACTGATCACCAGTTTACCAATGAACATAAACAACGCTTACCGACCTCACATACTAATACACAGCAAACTTGACACGTAAAGAAGCTGGGTCACCAGCGAAGCAGTTCCGTCAACACACAGCAATGACTTAACCTTCATAGCGCCATTTACAAAGAGGAATAAGATAAGACCTTGTTCGGTATTTTAACCCCAGGTAGCTCCACCAGAGTAATCCATAAAGTCAGTTGTCTCGATTTACTTTTGCCATTGGAGTCCTTCCAAGTTATCCCCAAGATGTGACCCACACAGTCACTAACACGCCAGGTTACCTACCATTCGGAGTTGCAACTTGTACAACAGGTGAAGGAAACAAGCCCATGTCACTAACCCTCAGGGTCAACCTACGCCCCAGCGTGTGAGGCGAGAGGTTGAACGAAAGCCAAGGGTGTATAACTTGGGCAGGGTCTGTTAACTGCGTAGCTAAGACGGAGAACCGGATGTGTTGTACCAGGCAGGAATGCTTAGTGTAGTAATGAATCAACACCGATTTAAGTCTTTCGAGTCAGACGACTGGTTATTTGAATGTTACGCTGGTCCGTATTATTTAACTGTTCAGTTCGTTTTGATATTACACCATTCAGTCTTTTGCGTCGCTGTTATATTACACTGTTAGGCTTCCTTCTTCATAATACATGTTAAGTTTCCGTTCTGTATTACACTGTTAAGTTTTCCGTTTTTATACACTGTTAAGTTTTTCCGTCTTATAATACACTGGTTTTTCCGTCTTTATATACACTGTTAGTTTCTGTCTCTATAATACACTGTTAAGTTTCTGTCTCTATAATACACTGTTAAGTTTCCCGTCTCTATAATACACTGCTTTAAATTTCCCGTCTTATAATAATGTTAAGTTTTGCTCTATAATACACTGTTAAGTTTCCCGTCTCTATAATACACTGTTAAGTTTCCCGTCTCTATAATACACTGCTAAGTTTCCCGTCTCTATAATACACTGTTAAGTTTCCCGTCTCTATAATACACTGTTAAGTTTCCCGTCTCTATAATACACTGTTAAGTTTGCCGTCTCTGTTATACACTAAGTTTCCCATCTCTATAATACACTGTTAAGTTTCCCGTCTCTATAATACACTGTTAAGTTTCCCGTCTCTATAATACACTGTTAAGTTTGCCGTCTCTCGTATAATACACTGTTAAGTTTCCGTCTCTATAATACACTGTTAAGTTTCCCGTCTCTATTATACACTGTTAAGTTTCCCGTCTCTATTATACACTGTTAAGTTTCCCGTCTCTATAATACACTGTTAAGTTTCCCGTCTCTATAATACACTGTTAAGTTTCCCGTCTCTATAATACACTGTTAAGTTTCCCGTCTCTATAATACACTGTTAAGTTTCCCGTCTCTATAATACACTGTTAAGTTTTCCCGTCTCTATAATACACTGTTAAGTTTCCCCGTCTCTATAATACACTGTTAAGTTTCCCGTCTCTATAATACACTGTTAAGTTTCCCGTCTCTATAATACACTGTTAAGTTTCCCGTCTCTTTAATACACTGTTAAGTTTCCCGTCTCTATAATACACTGTTAAGTTTCCGTCTCTATAATACACTGTTAAGTTTCCCGTCTCTATAATACACTGTTAAGTTTCCCGTCTCTATAATACACTGTTAAGTTTCCCGTCTCTATAATACACTGTTAAGTTTCCCGTCTCTATAATACACTGTTAAGTTTCCCGTCTCTATAATACACTGTTAAGTTTCCCGTCTCTATAATACACTGTTAAGTTTCCGTCTCTATAATACACTGTTAAGTTTCCCGTCTCTATAATACACTGTTAAGTTTCCCGTCTCTTAATACACTGTTAATTTCCGTCTCTATAATACACGTTAAGTTTCCCGTCTCTATAATACACTGTTAAGTTTCCCGTCTCTATAATACACTGTTAAGTTTCCCGTCTCTATAATACACTGTTAAGTTTCCCGTCTCTATAATACACTGTTAAGTTTCCCGTCTCTATAATACACTGTTAAGTTTCCCGTCTCTATAATACACTGTTAAGTTTCCCGTCTCTATAATACACTGTTAAGTTTCCCGTCTCTATAATACACTGTTAAGTTTCCCGTCTCTATAATACACTGTTAAGTTTCCCGTCTCTATAATACACTGTTAAGTTTCCCGTCTCTATAATACACTGTTAAGTTTCCCGTCTCTATAATACTAGAAAATGACAAAGGTCAAAATGGAGACAATACAGAGAAGGTTGACATTTCTATCATTCTCACTGATTAAATAAAATCTAAGTAATAACATTAGTTATTGAATTATTACAGCAGGAGTAGCGAGAGAGAGCCTTCTGATTTTCTTCCTGATTCCTTCTATTTATTTATTTCCTCTTTATCTCCTTTTCCTCCATTTCTAATATTCTTCCTAATTTATATGTTTACCTTCCTTTTTCTGCATTTCTTCCTCGTTTTCCTTCCTTTCTTCCTCCCTTTTTTTCTGTTTTATTTCCTCTTATTGGCTGTTCCTTCTTCTCCTACCTCTTTTCTATTTTATTTCCTCTTATTGGCTGTTCCTTCTTCTCCTACCTCTTTTATTTTATTTCCTCTTATTGGCTGTTCCTTCTTCTCCTACCTCTTTTAATTAATTTTCTTCATCTCCTTTTCGTTAACTTTTTGCTGTTAACACTTTACCTCGATATTGTTAACAGGTCTGACAGTTAACAGTATGTGGGTGTTATTGGTGAATGTTACGCTGGTGACGCTGTTACAGCTGACTGGTGAATGTTACGCTGGCGACGCTGTTACAGCTGACTGGTGAATGTTACGCTGATTACGCTGTTACAGCTGACTGATGAATGTTACGCTGATTACGCTGTTACAGCTGACTGGTGAATGTTACGCTGATTACGCTGTTACAGCTGACTGATGAATGTTACGCTGATTACGCTGTTACAGCTGACTGGTGAATGTTACGCTGATTACGCTGTTACAGCTGACTGGTGAATGTTACGCTGGTGACGCTGTTACATCTGACTGGTGAATGTTACGCTGATTACGCTGTTACAGCTGACTGATGAATGTTACGCTGATTACGCTGTTACAGCTGACTGATGAATGTTACGCTGATTACGCTGTTACAGCTGACTGATGAATGTTACGCTGATTACGCTGTTACAGCTGACTGGTGAATGTTACGCTGATTACGCTGTTACAGCTGACTGGTGAATGTTACGCTGATTACGCTGTTACAGCTACTGATGGTGAATGTTACGCTGATTACGCTGTTACAGCTGACTGTGAATGTTACGCTGATTACGCTGTTACAGCTGACTGATGAATGTTACGCTGATTACGCTGTTACAGCTGACTGGTGAATGTTACGCTGATTACGCTGTTACAGCTGACTGGTGAATGTTACGCTGATTACGCTGTTACAGCTGACTGGTGAATGTTACGCTGATTACGCTGTTACAGCTGACTGGTGAATGTTACGCTGATTACGCTGTTACAGCTGACTGATGAATGTTACGCTGATTACGCTGTTACAGCTGACTGATGAATGTTACGCTGATTACGCTGTTACAGCTGACTGGTGAATGTTACGCTGATTACGCTGTTACAGCTGACTGGTGAATGTTACGCTGATTACGCTGTTACAGCTGACTGATGAATGTTACGCTGATTACGCTGTTACAGCTGACTGATGAATGTTACGCTGATTACGCTGTTACATCTGACTGTGAATGTTACGCTGATTACGCTGTTACAGCTGACTGGTGAATGTTACGCTGATTACGCTGTTACAGCTGACTGATGAATGTTACGCTGATTACGCTGTTACATCTGACTGGTGAATGTTACGCTGATTACGCTGTTACAGCTGACTGATGAATGTTACGCTGATTACGCTGTTACAGCTGACTGGTGAATGTTACGCTGGTGACGCTGTTACAGCTGACTGGTGGATTTAACACTGATAACAGGAGTTACAGCTCTTGTTACTATACACTTTCTGCCCTTTCAGATTACCAAATGTTTCAAACAATAATTCTGAGATTACAGACTTTGTATTTGCTTGGCCACTGGTCACCGTGACTCCGTGACCCACCTAAACCAGGGTACAAACCAGGGGTCTTCCATTACCCTGCCGGTGACGGGAGGGGGGATGGACCTGGTGGGTCTCCCTCTTCCCACCCCGTGACGGGGGAGGGGGATAGACGAGGTGGATCACCCAATACCCACCCCTCTCCTTAAGTCAACACTGGCAGAGATGCAGCCTCCGACCCCACCTATTACTCTCGCAGAGATCTACAATTGTGATTGCTTTTGTTGCTTTTGTTTCGCATAAGAGAGAGAGAGAGAGAGAGAGGGTTCACTTCGAGGACAGCGTGAAACAAGCTTTTATGCCACAAGACGGGCAGAAAGCAGCAACTTCACTCTGGCTGTACCCTTCTCCAGAACATCACTCCATCTGAGATCATACATACCCAGGATGACTCGAGTATGGAACACATTCGTACAGCATAATGATGTCAACGAGATAAAGTCAGTTGATCAGATGAAAATGCTGGCCCACAGATGGCTCCAACTTCATCCTGTTCCCTACTTGTATGTCTCATAACAATAAAAATGCTTTCAAATGAGCTGATGTAGGTAACAGCTCTTAGCTTGCCAATAAAGTTAGGAATCCTTAACCTGTAAATAGCTGTCAATAAAGCTAGGGATCCTTAACCTTGTCAAACCCTCTGTAAAAAAAAAAAAAAGAGAGAGAGAGAGAGAGAGAGAGAGAGAGAGAGAGAGAGAGAGAGAGAGAGAGAGAGAGAGAGAGAGAGAGAGAGAGAGAGAGAGAGAGAGAGAGAGAGAGAGAGAGAGAGAGAGAGAGAGAGAGAGAGAGAGAGAGAGAGAGAGAGAGAGAGAGAGAAGAATATGGGGTAGCAAGTGGCCCGGTGGCCTGGTGGCTAAAGCTCCCGCTTCACACACGGAGGGCCCAGGTTCGATTCCCGGCGGGTGGAAACATTTCGACACGTTTCCTTACACCTATTGTCCTGTTCACCTAGCAGCAAATAGGCACCTGGGTGTTAGTCGACTGGTGTGGGTCGCATCCTGGGGGACAAGATTAAGGACCCCAATGGAAATAAGTTAGACAGTCCTCGATGACGCACTGACTTTCTTGGGTTATCCTGGGTGGCTAACCCTCCGGGGTTAAAAATCCGAACGAAATCTTATCTTATCAAGGGTAACACACAAACACTGGTGACCTTGCGTGGGCATCAACAGTCTGGTTGACCACACACTGACCTGAGTGTCATCAATGGCCACTCCAGAGGTCATGTCTGGCGTTTGTCGTTGCGAAAGCTGGCGTTGAGACACACTAGGGTTGCTGCACCTTTGGAACCCATGGCGCGATGCTTCCTCCAGGCTCGTCTTACCTTAGGCACCGCTGAACAAGTGACGCAGTACATTTGGACCCCCACTGTACTATACTTTCTGAGTGGTGCGGCACCTTTGTAAGGGCTACGTTACACTTTCTGAGCAATGCTGCAACTTTGTAAGGGCTACGTTACACTTTCTGAGTGATGCTGCACCTTTGTAAGGGCTACGTTACACTTTCTGAGTGATTCTGCACCTTTGTAAGGGCTACGTTACACTTTCTGAGTGATGCGGCACCTTTGTAAGGGCTACGTTACACTTTCTGAGTGATGATGCACCTTTGTAAGGGTTACGTTACACTTTCTGAGTGATGCGGCACCTTTGTAAGGGCTACGTTACACTTTCTGAGTGATGCGGCACTTTTGTAAGGGCTATGTTACACTTTGTGAGTGGTGCTGCACCTTTGTAAGGGCTACGTTACACTTTCTGAGTGATGCGGTACCTTTGTAAGGGCTACGTTACACTTTCCCAGTAGCGCGGCACCTTTGGAAGGGCCACACGATACTTTCTAACTGGTGCGGTACCTTTGTTAAGGATTACATTTGACTTTCTCAGTGGCGCTGCACCTTTGTAACGTGTGCACGAGTTTTAGTGTGTCCTCTCTCTCTCTCTCTCTCTCTCTCTCTCTCTCTCTCTCTCTCTCTCTCTCTCTCTCTCTCTCTCCGCTCTTTTCCCCTCTCTTCCCAGTCCACCTCCCTCACACACTCTTCCTCTCTCCCACTCCATTACTCCCTCACTCCACTCTCCCTCCCATCCCTCTCACTCCCACTCACTCCATCCGGCTTAAAACTCTCTGAGAGTAAGAGTTCACCCAAGAGCTCTCTCCTTCCCTCCCTCCGCTACCTCAAAGACACTTGATTTCAATTCCATCAATATATTTCAAAACTCTCTTTTTTTTTCACTCTTTCTCTCTTGGTATAACTTTCTTCTCCATATATACGTAGCTAGTATATATGCTAACTATTTCTCGCTATATATTTTGCTAGTATATATAGCATATATCTCCACCAGCTTAAGCCGGTGGGAGAATTGGACCTGCCTCGCATAGGCCAGTAGGCCTGTTGCAGTGTTCCTTCATTCTTATGTTCTTCTTATGTTCTTAACTGCTAGTACTAGCAAGAACCAGCTGTATTGCTAGTCCTAACAAGAATTGCCATTTAAGAACCGATTTAGCCACAACTTGGTATATATGGTATCCAATTAATTTCCGTGCACAGGCTGGCTGTGGTCAGTGGTATACCTGTGAGCAGCTGTGAGCATCTCTGTGGTATATATAGAACCGTACATCTCTTCTGTGCTATATATATAATATATATATATATATATATATATATATATATTTTATATATATATATATATATATATATATATATGGTGTAGGAGGTAGGTTACTGAAAGCAGTGAAGAGTTTTTACGAGGATATGTGAGGCTCAAGTTAGAGTATGTAGGAAAGAGGGAAATTTTTTCCAGTAAAAGTAGGCCTTAGACAAGGATGTGTGATGTCACCGTGGTTGTTTAATATATTTATAGATGGGGTTGTAAGAGAAGTAAATGCGAGGGTCTGGCAAGAGGCGTGGAGTTAAAAGATAAAGAATCACACACAAAGTGGGAGTTGTCACAGCTGCTCTTTGCCGATGACACTGTGCTCTTGGAGATTCTGAAGAGAAGTTGCAGAGATTGTGGATGAATTTGGTAGGGTGTGCAAAAGAAGAAAATTAAAGGTGAATACAGGAAAGAGTAAGGTTATGAGGATAACAAAAAGATTAGGTGATGAAAGATTGAATATCAGATTGGAGGGAGAGAGTATGGAGGAGGTGAACGTATTCAGATATTTGGGAGTGGACGTGTCAGCGGATGGGTCTATGAAAGATGAGGTGAATCATAGAATTGATGAGGGAAAAAGAGTGAGTGGTGCACTTAGGAGTCTGTGGAGACAAAGAACTTTGTCCTTGGAGCAAAGAGGGAATGTATGAGAGTATAGTTTTACCAACGCTCTTATATGGGTGTGAAGCGTGGGTGATGAATGTTGCAGCGAGGAGAAGGCTGGAGGCAGTGGAGATGTCATGTCTGGGGGCAATGTGGGGTGTGAATATAATGCAGAGAATTCGTAGTTTGGAAGTTAGGAGGAGGTGCGGATTACCAAAACTGTTGTCCAGGGGGCTGAGGAAGGGTTGTTGAGGTGGTTCGGACATGTAGAGAGAATGGAGCGAAACAGAATGACTTCAAGAGTGTATCAGTCTGTAGTGGAAGGAAGGCGGGTAGGGTCGGCCTAGGAAGGGTTGGAGGGAGGGGTAAAGGAGTTTTGTGTGCGAGGGGCTTGGACTTCCAGCAGGCATGCGTGAGCGTGTTTGATAGGAGTGAATGGAGACAAATGGTTTTTAATACTTGACGTGCTGTTGGAGTGTGAGCAAAGTAACATTTATGAAGGGATTCAGGGAAACCGGCAGGCCGGACTTGAGTCCTGGAGATGGGAAGTACAGTGCCTGCACTCTGAAGGAGGGGTGTTAATGTTGCAGTTTAAAAACTGTAGTGTAAAGCACCCTTCTGGCAAGACAGTGATGGAGTGAATGATGGTGAAAGTTTTTCTTTTTCGGGCCACCCTGCCTTGGTTGGAATCGGCCAGTGTGATAATAAAAAATATATATACGGGTGTTTAATATGCTGAAGAGGACCTCAGTTGGAGGTCCAACTATACAGTCCACTCCTTAATGTTTTATTTATTTCATTTACTATGTACTCCACTATGCTCCCGTGTACTTCTACGTACTCCCATGTACTCCATTTTGCTCCCATGCTAATATCTTTTTTTTTTAAGCCCCGGAAGTCAAACCGTGTGTGTGTGTGTGTGTGTGTGTGTGTGTGTGTGTGTGTGTGTGTGTGTGTGTGTGTGTGTGTGTGTGTGTGTGTGTGTGTGTGTGTGTGTGTGTGTGTGTGTGTGACCTTGACAAGGGTAGGATACTGCCGGGTCTTGTGTAAGGGTTATGACCTCTCTCTCTCTCTCCTTGTGAATTTTCTAGCTCCGTTTAACACTGTTGACGTTGCCTCAACAGTTTTAACGGGCAAACTGTTGCTCATATTTATTACTTTCCTGGGAGGGAATTTCTTCCTGTTATCTGTTTGGTAGGACGCATTTCTGCTTCACTGTTTAAAATCATTACTTCCCGTTGTATATTACCACGATGTTAGGATGTGCCTTCCTTCCTGATACCGTTCTTCTTGTCTGTTTACCACGGTGTACTTCCTGTTTGTTTACCAAGGTGTACTTCCTGTTTACCACGGTGTATTTAATGTGTACAGGGTGTACTTCCTGTTTACCACGGTGTACTTCCTGTTTACCACGATGTACTTCCTATTTACCACGCTGTACTTCCTGTTTACCTCGCTATACTTCCTATTTACCACGCTGTGCTTCCTGTTTACCTCGCTATACTTCCTATTTACCACGATGTACTTCCTGTTTACCTCGCTATACTTCCTATTTACCACGATGTACTTCCTGTTTACCTCGCTGTACTTCCTGTTTGTTTACCACGGTGTACGTCCTGTTATTTGTAAAACACTATTATACATTTTTCTGTCCGCTTAACATGATGTTTTCCCTGTTCAGCACGACAGCTTGAACATGATGTTCTCCCTGTCTGTTCAGCACGACACTAGAACAGTTTCCTCCCCTTATTTGTCCAGCACGACACCTTGAACATAACGGTTCTCCCTATTTGTCCAGCACGACACCTTGACCATAACGGTTCTCCCTATTTGTCCAGCACCTGGACACCTTGAACACGACGGTCCTCCCTATTTGTCCAGCACGACACCTTGACCATAACGGTTCTCCCTATTTGTCCAGCACCTGGACACCTTGAACACGACGGTCCTCCCTATTTGTCCAGCACGACACCTTAAACGTACCATTACATCTTCGTGATTGCGAAAGACAATGGAAAACAGAATGAAAGATATTTGGGCGAGATATCCAAGTTAGGGATACCTCTACCAATAATCCCCAACAAACGCGCGCAGCATCCCCAACACCCGTGCGAGATATTTTCTATAACGCCAGCCTGTGCTGACCTTCACTCGGAGTTTGTATTCACATCGACTGACTGCTGGGATGGATTTGCTCACCCTGTATTAAGGTTTGTTATTGGTGTAATGTTATTTCCCGAGACGTGATCACCATGCTGGAAGAACACTGGCACACACACACACACACACACACACACACACACACACACACACATACACACACACACACATACACACACACACATACACACTTGTGCTGCCAAGGACTTGCGGGTAGAAGTGGATTTAAATGCTGTTCTACCTGTTCTGCATTTTGTTCTCCCTGGATCTTGTCTTGTCCTTATGTTCTTGTCCTTATATCTTTCTGTTCAAATGTTTTTCAATGTGTGTGTGTGTGTTTGGTGTGTGTGTGTGTTGTGGTACTCACCTATTTGTGTTGCAGGGGTCGAGTCATAGCTCCTGCCCCGATTAAGTGTATTGTGTACTGTTATTCTCCCGAGAGCTCTATCAACCTCGCTGAAAACACCCGCCTCACACTCACTTCACACACCACATTACACTCAGACGAAGACACACTCCCACACACCATTACTGAGTTTTTCAACTGCCAAGGACTTTGGGGTATGGTGCCATCTTAAATCCTGTTCTACCGTCTATTCCCATTTTGTTTACTGGTATCATGTCTTGTCCTTATTTTCCCCCTTTCCTTAATCTTTCTTGTACAAATTATTTTTTTCAATTTGTGTGTTGTGTGTGTGTGTGTGTGTGTGTGTGGTGTGTGTGTGTGTGTGTGTGTGTGTGTATACTGCAAGTATTACGGTAACACTTACTAGCTGAGACCGTAAACTGCGTGTCTCGTTACATGTTGACAGTTGGTTGGGTAAATCTCTGTCGATTACAAAGTGGCCTCTAATTCGCTTGAGTACTAACTCAAGTGTACTTTACCACCTAAAACGGAGATTGAAGTACATGTCCATAAGTGTACATAGAAATAGCACATCACGGTACTAATGTTTGTCACAATAACGGTGAAGAGGAGCAGAGACAATGTCTCTCAAGACTGGTCATGTCGAAGTATCGTATTAATAAAATAAGATACCAGATATATTAAGCAAATTTCCTAAAATTGCTTGTAGCAGATAAGTCAACTGTAGATATATAAATCCAGATGTACTCCTGCTAACCCTTTTGGGGCCTAATTCCTAGGCCTTTTGTGTATTCACATGCTCTTGCGCTACCATCTACAGGATAAATCTAAATCTCAGAAATACGTCTCGTAAGAGGTACGTAAGTTCCCCTGTCTTCTAATAACATATTTATTTTCCACTATAATCTACCCTGTCCATAATTACTGTTGCATTTGCTTTGTCTGTTTCGTAAGGTGAAGTCCAGGATCTTAATTCATGGTATAACTTAATAAATATTTGATGACAATTGTGTTGTAGAAGTCTGTGCTTTGTATTGGACTGATGAAGCCACTGTGTTTCCAGACGCGGGTGTTAGTCATATGTTGACCTCTGCAGCTGGAGCTTTGGATAGGTGTCTGGGTGGCTGCATCTAAAAGGTTGAGATGACAACTCAGCTGACGCTCACAGAAGGGCTACTCGACTAACCTTGTTCCTATGCACTTAGCGTGTAACTGTTATGGACCAATCCTCACACAGGTGGTAAGTGCGTAGTGAATGACCTGGACATAGCCGTAGTTGAATATTTTAGTGAAGTCTTGCTTCAGTGGTACGGTCATGATGATGGCAAGTCTGCTACTTGTATCAAACAAGACATAAGAAGGGAGGAACACTGCAAGAGGTCTTCTGGCCCATACAAGGCAGGTTTTTCTTAAACCTAGACCCAATAACAAGAATAAATAAGACAACACCCGCACGCCTGGTACAAGTATGTAAATAACCCGCACACAAAAGAGTAAAATTTATCACGATGTTTCAGTCCACCTTGAAGCATTAACCAGCCAGGGTATTGTGCCTATTTGTTCCTTCCGGCACGAGAGTTAATTGCCCATCGGCTGGGACAAAAATAAAACATACGAACAGGTTACGAGCCTAACAAATAATAAGGTGACGTAAACCAAGTCAAACAGGTGACAGATGAGAAGAAAAATCACGTTAAACCAATTAAAAGTAAATACAACGCTGTCTTGAGTGCTGTAGTCTACTGCTACCAGGATGCACAAGCACTCATGTGGACTTGAGGGACATTCAGAGAAAAGCTGATTCCTTCTCCTAACTTCTCGAGAAAAGAATTAAAGTGGAAACAGACAGAAATAGACGAGAGGTTCCCCGGAAATTGGCTAGAAGCACGTTGAACGTGCCTACCTCTGGCCCAGAGATGGCGCTGGCTGGCAGGGTAAGCTGGAAGGAAACTAGATTCCCATCAGTAAACAATCATACCGACAGTCATACTTGAAATAAGTAAGTTTAAAGTGGTACAATGGGGGGAGAAACGTGGATGATAAGGGGACTCAAGAAGTAATCGACCTGAAGCGTCAAAAGGCAAGAGATTTTTACCGAAGACGAGGAAAGGAAATAAGAGAGAAGGCAAGGAATGGTGCAAGATGACGTGGATAAAATATGACACAATAAACGGCAGAACAAGAAGAAACAGAAGGGTTAAGAACGAATACACGAGGTAATAAAGGCGCGCTGAGAGAGTTCAAAATTTTTATAACATTGTAGACTAAAGTGGAAGCGAAGTTATTCCATAACCAGTGTAAAGGAGCAAGGTGAGAGGAACACTCAGAGAGAGAATGGCAAGGAAGTATGCAAAGATCTTAGATTCAGCAAGATTATCAAGGAAGAATACAGGCTGCTGCCAGACAACTGTAATACAGGCTGCTGCCAGACAACTGTAGTGCAGGCTGCTGCCAGACAACTGTAGTGCAGGTGCCAGACAACTGTAATACAGGCTGCTGCCAGACAACTGTAATACAGGCTGCTGCCAGACAACTGTAATACAGGCTGCTGCCAGACAACTGTAGTGCAGGTGCCAGACAACTGTAATACAGGCTTCTGCCAGACAGCTGTAGCGCAGGTGCCAGACAACTGTAATGCAGGCTGCTGCCAGACAATTATAATACAGACTGCTGCCTGACAACTGTAATGCAGGCTGTTGCCTGACAACTGTAATGCAGGCTGCTGCCAGACAATTATAATACAGACTGCTGCCAGACAACTGTAATGCAGGCTGTTGCCTGACAACTGTAATGCAGGCTGCTGCCAGACAATTATAATACAGACTGCTGCCAGACAACTGTAATGCAGGCTGTTGCCTGACAACTGTAATGCAGGCTGTGCCTGACAACTGTAATGCAGGCCAGACAGCTGAATACAGGCTGCTGCCAGACAACTGTAAGAACACCACTGTTCTTCCGAGTATGCTGTCCAAACTTCTGCAGAAAAACGCAAGTCATAAAAACATTAAAGAAGGATGGAAGACAAGCTAGAGGAACGAGGTTAGACGAAGAGAAGCGGGGAGAAGGATGGAAGGCTAACGAACTGGTTAACATTTAATAAAAACAAACTACAAGCCAAAAAATAAACAAAAGCAATTACTAAACAAAAGAAGTTGCCGCAACAATACACTACGTACAGAATACTAACCAGGCAATTACATGATACGCACGAGCGCCCATCATACACAGAGGGGGGTCCGTCACACCATGTATGTATGCATGTATATGTGTAGGTACTGCAGAATATGCAGTCGTGGTGAGGTGTCTCCCAACTCAAACAAAATACGAACGAGATAGAAAGTTTCCTAGAAAGGGCTATAAATTAGCATCTCGGAATAAGCTTGTAGCTGGGTGAACAAACACGATACGCATTAATGACAGCAAACTGTAATTTATCGTTATGTAATCCTGGTGAACCGCTAAAATAGCCAAGGTCATGGAACGCCAGTGGAATGGGAGATCCAGTGATCAGGTTTCATCACAGTCAAGTTAGGACGGCTCAAATTTTTTGAATCTAAAGCTTACAGGACTAAATACAGAGATTAGTAGTGTTATATATATATAGAAGTCAGGTTAGTGATGTGCCAGTCAGGTCACCTGACCATGGAGTCTTGCAGAGGTAGCAGCAGACTGACCAACACTCGAAGTATTGGAAGTACAGTGTAGGGAAGCTGCCAGTAACGTGGAGGAACCAGATGCATGTACAACACCTGGGTAGCTTTACCATGTAGACGTTTTGCCAACCAGTGGCTTTATAGGGACAAAAAAACACAAGACTGGAGAGGTAAAAGTTGAGGTAGGCAGTCTCCCAGCCTAGCAGCAGGTGTTCAGTACCGTAGTCATGACTACAGTAGTCTTAACTACGGTAATGAACACCTGCTGTTAGACTGACGGACTGCTTACTTCATCTTCAACCTCTCTTCAGTTTTTGTCCTCGTTGGGCGAAACATCTACACAATAAAGATATCCAGTTCTTGCACATTCGTCTAATTCATGAATTTGTCAGAGTTATGTATAAATTCAAGGACACAATGGGAAGACAGTTCTACTGTCTTCCCATTAAGTCCTTGAATCTGTATTGATAAAGCCACTGGATGACGAAACGTCTACAATAAAGATACCCAGATATTGCACATGTGTCTAATTCTTCATCTTGTCGGTATTGTGTACCATACATGTAGTCAGCGCCCGAGAAAGCCACTAACATAACCACAGGAACTAAGTATACGTAGCGAGAGACGGCAAGACGTCTGAAACAGCACTTTAGAGTGCACAGACGCGCCTGCAGCCGAGATGGGATGAACACTAGCATGGTTCACTGTAGCTGTTACAGTCACCTGACGAGGTGGGAGAAGCCAGGCTCGTAATTAAAGACCCGTTCTGTACAAAAGACACTACCCTGAGTCAACACTGATTGCTCTATCTAAAACTGAAGTCCAAAATATCCGACAGTTTCAATATCTCAAGGGTGCTGCCCAATTTAGGGAAGTGGACATGTAAATGTCATTCTGAATATTGTATCTAGGCTACGTTTCGCTTGCTAGGGGCTACCTGGAGAAGATACCGCGGTATCCTGCACTTCGTTTCCCTTCTTTTCTCATACCCTGGATTGACAATGCTCCTATGAGCGAAACGTTTTGTAAGTAGCGATCTGGTTTTGCACAAGCGTCTTATTCGTGGATGAAGAGCTCCTTACCAGCGTGAAATTTGTAGAGGGTGTGGAGTCGATCCCAAGGTAACGAGTTCCCACAACAGCAACATCACCTGTATATCAGAAGATCTGAAGGTAACGAGTCCCTACAACAGTAAGAGCAACAGCTGGAGTCATCACTAAGTCATGTTGCACCGACCTTCAGCATAGTTCTAGCCACGACTGTGACTTCCACTAGCCACGTCCTCGACCACAGCGTCAACTTATCCAGGTTCCTCCGAATACTTCTCTGCTGTTCCAGTTAGTCGGGTCATCACACTGGCAACCACCGTCAAGGAGTACAGGAATTAATTCCGCGATTAACAGCAGGAATATCGAGCCTCGAACATATATCCAGATTAATCTTTTCGTATGACAGAATATTCATACACTCGGCCACAGATGAGTTTCGTCTAACTTATTTTACTTCCACGACTAAAATCTGAGATTTTGTTTTGTTTAGTCAAGCTCCGTTTCCAGATTATTTATGTAAATTATGTAAACGATGGGTCTGAGAAGAGATCCCTGTGGAACTTCACTATCTGCCTTTACCTGCTGCTGTTGTTGCTGTTGCTGTTGCTGTTGTTGCTGTTGCTGCTGCTGTTGTTGCTGTTGCTGCTGTTGTTGCTGTTGCTGTTGCTGCTGCTGTTGCTGCTGTTGTTGCTGTTGCTGTTGCTGCTGTTGTTGCTACTGCTGTTGTTGCTACTGTTGCTGTTGCTGCTGTTTATCCCAGAGACAATCCAGGATCCAGCCATGACATCTTTATATTCATAACATACTTCCTTATTTAAAACAGATCCTTCACGGGGCGGTTTATCTGCCTGGAAGTATGCTAGAGGAGAGCAGGAAGGAGGAAGAAAGAATGATAAGATAAGATAAGATAAGATAAGATAAGATTTCGTTCGGATTTTTAACCCCGGAGGGTTAGCCACCCAGGATAACCCAAGAAAGTCAGTGCGTCATCGAGGACTGTCTAACTTATTTCCATTGGGGTCCTTAATCTTGTCCCCCAGGATGCGACCCACACCAGTCGACTAACACCCAGGTACCTATTTGCTGCTAGGTGAACAGGACAACAGGTGTAAGGAAACGTGTCGAAATGTTTCCACCCGCCGGGAATCGAACCCGGGCCCTCCGTGTGTGAAGCGGGAGCTTTAGCCACCAGGCCACCGAGAAGGCAAGGGTAGAGAGAGAGAGAGAGAGAGGGGGAGAGAGAGGAGAGAGAGGAGAGGGGAATGAGAGTGAGAGAGAGAGAGAGAGAGAGAGAGAGAGAGAGAGACGCTGTAAATAATATTCTTGCTCAAGGTAACACACTGTGCAACTTAGTAAAAATCATATTTAAGAGTAAATCCTATACGAAGCATATTACTGCCAAGGACGATTAAAAGATGATGCTAGACGAAGGAGGAGGAGGAGGAAGACAAGGAGAGGAGGAAGAAGAAGAGAAGGTAATAGTGAAGATGGTAGTGGTAATGACGGTATTATTATTATTATTATTATTATTATTATTATCATTATTATTATTATTATTATTATTATTATTATTATTAGTATTATTATTATACTGAAGAAGGGTATCCTCTGGTTAACATCCCCCGCTGGTCTTCAGAGAAGGACCCAATGACTATAAGTATCACTCATTCCGCTGAGAGATAATCGCAAGAATTACGTTATGACGCTGGACTTCCTCCGTGCGCTGACGAGGCTGTCTGTAGAGATTACCCTCGTGAGTAAGAGGGGGGGCCTCCAGTACCTCTTCCAAGCTGTGAATTTATTCATAAGATGCCACTCTGGAGTGATAGCCGTACCGGGACCAGTGTGAAGGCTCGACACGCACTGCGCATGAGAGATGCACTTGTGATGGAGATCCAGGAAGTGATTGGTAGGGACATCTGCTTGGCTGTTTACAGCCATCCCTGAAGAAGGTCCTGCATTTCCTCAGAGGTGGAAGAGGAGGTGCAAGGTCAGAACGAAGGACACTCTCACATTCAATTTCTCTCTCTCTCTCTCTCTCACGTAGTGGAGGCAGGAACCATACATAGTTTTAAGACGAAGTTTGATAATGCTGATGGAGCAGGGAGGAAGAGGACCTAGTAGCGACCAGTGAAGAGGCGTAGCCAGGAGCTATGAATCGACCCCTGCAACCACAAATAGGTGAGTACACACACATACACACACACACACACACACACACACACACCACAAACACACACACACACACACACAACACACACACACACAACACACACACACAGGAAATAGACTATAGGGAACCTCTTTGTGGTAGTGACCACGCAGTCCTGAACTTTGATTGCCTGGTGGAGGTGAATCTGGAGAGAGAGAGAGAGAGAGAGAGAGAGAGAGAGGAGAGAGAGAGAGAGAGAGAGAGAGAGAGCGAGAGAGAGAGAGAGAGAGAGAGAGAGAGAGAGAGAGGAGACAGACAGAGAGAGAGAGAGAGAGAGAGAGAGACAGAGACAGAGACAGAGAGGGAGCGAGACTGCTGGATGGGGATCCTAGAGTAATTCAGGAGAGGGAGAGAAACGTATTATGCAGGAATATCATAGTATTGGAGTAGAGGAGGGAGATCGTGGGGTACAGGAGAGGGGTGCATGAGAAGGATTGTGGAACACAGCAGAGAGCACACACAGTGTCTTTGCTTCCTCTCTCAGGGCCCACTAAGACACAGTATCGGCTCCTACTGTCTCTGGTGTGCACTGTTCACTTAGCAGTTTCTTGGCTTCCAGCTTCGTTATGTTGATGTCTGCACTCCTCCTGCACTGGCCCAGTTCCCTCTGTCAATACCTCCCTCAAACGCTTGTTTTCTTCCTTACACACCTCCTTGCCACTCCTCGTTATCTATCTTCCCTTCTTAAGCACTATCTCTTGCTCCCATACTGCCCTTCCTTCCATGTGGCTACGTACCAGTTTCTCCCTTCACCCTCAATATCATAATATTTTTTATTTCTTATTTATCTCCTGTTTCATTATAATTGCAAATAATTTATCTTCCATTTTTTCTTTCGACGGTTTTTTCCTCATCCTCCACCTTCTTCGTCCTTCTAAGCTTGCTCCCTGGCGTATCAGAAGATGTATGTGCAAGTTCCCAACACCTGCTGCCTCCGTGTTACTAGAAGTAAACAGGTACCTGGGTGTTAGTCGACTCTGTTGTGTTACCACCTTAGTTCTTATTATTATTATAATCAAAAAGAAGCGCTAAGCCACAAGGGCTATACAGCACCTTAGCTCTTAGCTGGCTTGATAGCAAACCTTACACGTGTCTCAACTCGACACTATGTGACAAAAACCACTCTTCTAAAACCCACCTAAAGTAGCCAGGCCACTTAACTTTTTTTTTTCTCTCTCTCTCTCTCTTTCCTGTTTTTTCATCCTTCGTACCTCTCTCTTCCTGTCTACCCCACAACCTTTTTTACTTCTCTCTCTTTTCCCGTCTTCTCACTACCTTTTCACTGCTCTATCCTACTCCAGTCCTTCTCCCTATTCTCGACATTGATCTTATGGCCTAGCCAAACAAAATGAAAGCGGCGCTGCGGCGCTGTCTGCCTGTGTGCCTGTTTATCTGTCATCTCAACTGCTCCTCTGTGTTTGTATATGTTTACTCATCTCGTTGTGTGTGTGTACTCACTTATTTATGGTTGCAGGGGTCAATTCATAGCTCCTGGACCCGCCTCTTCGCTGGTCGCTACTAGGTCCCCTCTCTCCCCGCTCCAAGAACTTTGTCGCGCATCTTCTTAAAGCTATGTATGGATCATGCCTTCTTCGTGTGTGAGAGAGTGGGTGTATTCACCTGTTTGTGGTAGTAGGGTTCGAGTCTCAGCTCCTCCCTACGTTCTCCGATCTATCCTCTCTAACTACCATGCTCTATCCTTCAACTCTCGTCTGCAACATCCGCTTCACAACCCTGGAGTTCATGGGTAAGGAAAAACTACGTCAGGTTCTTTGAGCAACCCCTCGCCTACCGTCAACACCCACTGCGCTCCTGCAGCTTTTTATAAATAAGGACGTCTGTCTCTACGGTTCCATCAGACGCGAATTTTTTTTAGTGTTTTGTTTACCAAACTTAAAATAAAAATTCCCAAATCGTGCCCTGATCGTAACGTCAGCATTCTGCTTTGATACTCTTCTTGTTCTTTCCGTATTTTGGATTAGTCCAGTCACCCGAGAGGATTTCCCGGACACCTGCGGAAGGTGTACAAGAAGTAGCCTGGGGATTTTATGAGGTCAGCGGTAGCTACCTGGGGATTACAAGTGGCTAAGTGGATTACTAGACCCGGAGGTAATTGACGGCCAGCCGACGTAGGTGACCAAGACCCAGGCTAATTCCGGCATGTTTACCTGTGCTTGATTCCTGGTCTCAGACCAGACCTCCTGGTCTTGACCAGTCAGGCAGGGGGTGGCAGCAGCACGCAGTCCAAGGCTGGTCAGGAAGGGGCTCCAGGAATCGATCAAGTTCTCTCCTGAAGATCTAAGGGCTGTGAGGGGAAGAGGAAATGGAACTGCAAGGGATGGAATAGTGATGGAGAGTGTCGCTGGTAGCTGAGGGAAGGTGAACAGGTTGGTAGTGAAGGTAATTAAGGAATTATTATTATTATTATTACTATTAGTAGTAGTAGTAATGCTGCTGTTGCTGTTGTTATTGAACCACTGGATTAAGAGCTCATCACCGGCGTCAAGGTAACCTTGAATGGAATCTTGTGAGAACTGATTGAGCGACTAAGAGCGTGTGCTTAATACCAGTCCTTCCTTGACGGGACCCAAAGATATTCTTTAGCTTCACTTCAGTGGAAATAAGTCACTGTTCTGTCATCCAAAGTTATAGACTTTGATTTAAATTTTGCCACCGAAGTAGCTACTGTCTTGCGCATGTCGTCGATATGAACACCTGCGACTTCGTGTCAACCTTTGTGAACGACACCAAAATAAGCATGAAAGTTGCCTACGTAGAAGATATGAAAATATTTCAGTCAGACATCAACAGATTCTTCCAGTCAGCAAAGTAAACTAACATGATGTTCAGTGATGATAAATTCCAAGTGTTCAGGTACAGAAAGAATAAAAGCCCGAAAATGAGCACTGAACACAAAGAACAGGAAGACCATCTCACAGAATGAAAGGAACACGTAATAACACTTGGATATAATAATGTCAGATGAGCACTCATTTAGAGAACACAATAAGACAAATGCCGTGAGAGCCAGAAAAAAAAGGGTGAACAATGAGAACTTTCAAAACAAAAGTAATGATGTCACTAGTATTGTTAAAAATGGTATAAAATACCGACAGGTTGATGATTAAGACACATGTGCAACAGTTGGGGGTCTTTTTTGTGGAAACTTTTCGCCTACACAGCAGGCTTCTTCAGTCAAATACAGAGGCAGTAGGTGTAGTAGTGAAATGAAGATGATGCAATCAGTCCATCAACCTTGGAGAAACAATATTTGAGGAACGATAATATCGTTCCAGATCATGGAGCTGAACTCTTCTCTAGGCTGAGGGACTGACCACCTTAAATACCATTTCTCCAAGACTGATGGACTAATTATGCCATCTTCATTTCACTACTACTACACTTACTACCTCCGTATTTGACTGAAGAGCCTACTGTGCAGGCGAAACGTTTCAACAATAAAAATACCCAACTATTGCACACGTGTCTTAATTATCACAGTGTCACCAGTCAAACTGCTTGTGCTCTCTCGCTTAGACTACTGTTCAGTGTTGACGTCTCCTTTCGAGTCATGAGATAGTGTAGACCCAATAAAGCCTAACAGTACCAGAAAATACACAAGTAAAATACTTGAGAGTATAGTTTTAAACCTACACACTAGCATATAAACACATTGGGATGATACACATAACAGCAAAATAAACCAGGCTAAAGGGACACAGATGCAACTAATATTAAATTGTATTGTGGCAATGTTTCGCTCTCCAGGAACTTTGTCAAGCCGTTAACAGTAATGTATGGGTAATTAATACATCTATGCAAAGGTATATGTGCGTTCGTGTTATGTTTGGTATAAGTTATGTTATGTTCGTGTTATGTTTCTGTTATGTTTGTTATGTTTGTTATGTAATGTTTATGTTATCCTAGCCACAATTTCAACAATTATATTTCACTCTCTTCTCTTTTGTTCTTGCAGTCATGATGAGGAAGGGTGGTGTGGGCGGTAGTCTGCGAGACAAGTCGCCAACCCACGCCCACCCACGCCCACTGTGTGCCCACCGCCCACACAGGTTCGGGCCAAAGCGACACCCTCCTCACACCACAACCCGGCTCTGAAAGTTCTCATATACAATCTTCCTGTTGGAGAAACACAGTTCTGTGGTACCATATGTGTCAGTGAATTGAGTGCGTTCTATCTTCCGCGAAGTGCGAAATGAAGTGTACATCTGTGTGCGTTTAAACAGCGTGTGTACATTCTAATTGCATTTTTATGTTGTAAGAAGAGTGTACATAGTGCGTGTACGTTCAAACGTGGCACTTACGCGTGCTCTGGTGCATTTACATTGATACGTTTCCAACAAGTGCGGCGTCTAGACGTAGATTCCCACAATGCGTGCATCGTGTTGAGTGCGTCTGGGTGTCGAGCTGGGTAAGCAGTAACTCCCTCGAGTGCGTGTGAGGAGTGAGGGAGCTTACACTTATTGTGTTCGCAAGATAGTGCTCAAGTGCGTCTTCACAATCAAGGAACCCATTTTGATAACATGCGGAAGGTCCCTCGTCTCTCACCCATAACAAAACACTTAACTAAAGGAGTGCGAAAGCAAAGTTATCTTCAGTAAGACACTTTTTTTTTTGAGACCGAAGAAAGAGTCTCTTTGAGAATGAGTGCATACCAGTCAATGGTACCACTCCTTGATACCGTGTCATTGTGACACCTCTATTATTACCCGTATTACCACAATTACTATCATTACCATCACCGTCATCATGCCTTCTTTAGCAGAGCCAACAGAGCGGCTTCCTTATGAAGTCCCGCTCACTCTAGATCCGCTAGACATGGCGGACTTCACCAAGCTGAAAAACAAAGACTTGGAAGGGTTCAGCCTGGATGGTAAACCTGGAGAGATGGAACAGGTGATGGAGGAACTGTGGGAAAAGTTCATGGAGCAGTCGAGGTTCAACCTAACTGACCTGGACGAGGAACAACACAAGAAGATGGACCGGTGCTTCGATGATTTCGTTACAGCGTACTACGACCCCAACAGGGACCCACGGGCGTGCCCCAGCATGTTCGACGAGGTCTCTTGCTGGCCTGAGACCTCCCCGGGCACTTTAAGAACGATCGAGTGCTTCACGGTCTTCAAGGACATTATGTATGACAACGTGGGTAAGTGCCTCTATCCCTCTCAAACCTCAATCATCACTTAAATCTTCTGCCAACACTTAACTCTTTCGCCCAGAATTCCTGAAACTCTTGCGCTTGCCGAGTAGTCAGTTTTATGGCACTTGCGCTCATGTTTTCAATATAAAGTGAAATCCCTTATACCCCTGTCTCACGTCCTCCACTTTCCTTCACTCTTTCCACCAAAACATCAATAGGGGCTCCATCCTCCATGGAGGGGGAATTAAGTGTTCTTATTGGCGGTAACTACTGAACCACCTCAGGCTGGTTCAGTAATTTGCTATCATTGTGTTTTGTTATCTACTAATATTTTGTTTACAAAAGTAAGATCTGTGGAGACAGTGTTTGCTTCATATGTCAGCAGTTTAACACCAGATACAGCGTTAAGCTCAACAGTTTTATCCCAGACAGAGAAAAAACCAAGCCAGTACTGACACTACTGATGTACGTAAATTAATGGTAGTTTGCATCAGCTAAAAGAGCTGACGAGGTAATCCTTGAACTAATACTAGCGTAACTACAACATAATATAACAAAGATCCAACATAGGCAGTGAACATCAATCTCATTGTTCAGAAATCAACAACAGCTCAGGGAGAATCCACCAACTTTTCCATTTCGTACTGACTTGTGTTCCAGTGAATTCACTAAAAAGTAACGTACATGAATGGTATACAGTACCAACAAGATGAAAATTAGACACATGTGCAACATCTGGGTATCTTTAATTGCAGACGTTTCTCCAACCAGTGGCTTTATCAATACAGATTCCAGGACATAACTTGATAAACTAGACACATGTGCAACTCTTGGGTATCTTTATTGAGGAAACGTTTCGCCACACAGTGGCTTCATCAGTCCATACAAAGGAGAATCTTGAAGAACAGGAGGAGAATGAGGTAATCAGTCCCTCAACCTTGAGTCGATGTGTTCAGTCCATCAATCTAGAATAGAATGCGGCATATGAGCGGAGAAGCAGCTTATAAACCGTATGGACAGGAGAGGTGCAGCAGTCGTAGGTGGTGTCACATTTGTCCAATGTGGAAGTAGGTCGTGCCCAAGGGTGGGCCAGCGAAGAATTCCCAAGTATTAAGATCCCAAGAAGTTGCAGTGTCTGACAGGATTGTAGATGAATGGTTCAGAGAACCGACACGTGTCGGTTCTCTGAACCATTCATCTACAAGGACATAACTTGAAGATAGTAGAACTATATAGAAAAGATGAGGTAGTCAGCACCTCAGCCTTGGAGTTGGTGTGTAGAGCACCGTAGTCGAAGAGATTCTGCGTTCATAAAGCCACTAGTTGGCGAAACGTCTACAATTAAAGATACCCAGATGTCGCACATGTGTCTAATTTTCATCAAAAAGTAACGTCACCGTCAAGACATTTACCAAGTTTGGCTAAACACGTGACACAAACTGATAGATAAAATGGTGGGTCATCCACTGTGAGACACTGATATATGGGTCATCCACTGTGAGACACTGATATATGGGTCATCCAGTGTGAGACACTGATATATGGGTCATCCAGTGTGAGACACTGATGTATGGGTTATCCAGTGTGAGACACTGATATATGGGTCATCCAGTGTGAGACACTGATATATGGGTCATCCAGTGTGAGACACTAATATATGGGTCATCCAGTGTGAGACACTGATATATGGGTCATCCAGTGTGAGACACTGATATATGGGTCATCCAGTGTGAGACACTGATGTATGGGTTACCCAGTGTAAGACATTGATGTTAAGGGTGTTGGAGTGCAGGTACACTGATGTTAGCAGTGTTGGAGTGCAGGTACACTGATGGTAGCACTGTTGCAGTGCAGGTACACTGATGTTAGCAGTGTTGGAGTGCAGGTACACTGATGTTAGCAGTGCTGGAGTGCAGGTACACTGATGTTAGCAGTGCTGGAGTGCATGTACACTGATGTTAGCAGTGTTGGAGTGCAGGTACACTGATGGTAGCAGTGTTGGAGTGCAGGTACACTGATGTTAGCAGCGTTGGAGTGCGGGTACACTGATGTTAGCAGTGTTGCAGTGCAGGTACACTGATGTTAGCAGCGTTGGAGTGCGGGTACACTGATGTTAGCAGTGTTGGAGTGCAGGTACACTGATGGAAGCAGTGTTGGAGTGCAGGTACACTGATGGTAGCAGTGTTGGAGTGCAGGTACACTAATGGTAGCAGTGTTGGAGTGCAGGTACACTAATGGTAGCAGTGTTGGAGTGCAGGTACACTGATGGTAGCAGTGTTGGAGTGCAGGTACACTGATGCTAGCAGTGTTGAGTGCAGGTTCACTGATGTTAGCAGTGTTGAGTGCAGATACACTGATGGTAGCAGTGCGGAGTGCAGGAACACTGATGTTAGCAGTGTTGAGTGCAGGTACACTGATGTTAGCAGTGTTGAGTGCAGGTACACTGATGTTAGCAGTGTTGAGTGCAGGTACACTGATGTTAGCAGTGTTGAGTGCAGGTACACTGATGTTAGCAGTGTTGAGTGCAGGTACAGTGATCTTAGCAGTGTTGAGTGCAGGTACACTGATGTTAGCAGTGTTGCGCGAAGGTACACTGATGTTAGCAGTGCTGAGTGCATGTACACTGATGTCAACAGTGTTGAGTGCACGTACACTGATGTAAGCAGTGTTGAGTGCAGGTAAACCGATGTTAGCAGTGTTGAGTGCAGGTACACTGAAATTAGCAGTGTTTAGTAGAGGTACACTAATGTTAGCAGTGTTGAGTGCAGGTACACTGATGTTAGCAGTGTTGAGTGCAGGTACACTGATGTTAGCAGTGCTGAGTGCACGTACACTGATGTTAGCAGTGTTGAGTGCAGGTAAACCGATTTTAGCAGTGTTGAGTGCAGGTACACTGAAATTAGCAGTGTTGAGTGCACGTACACTGATGTTAGCAGTGTTGAGTGCAGGTAAACCGATGTTAGCAGTGTTGAGTGCAGGTACACTGATGTTAGCAGTGCTGGAGTGCAGGTACACTGATGTTAGCAGTGTTGAGTGCAGGTTCACTGATGGTAGCCGTGTTGAGTGCAGGTACACTGATGTTAGCAGTGTTGAGGGCAGGTACACTGATGTTAGCAGTGTTGAGTGCAGGTACACTGACGTTAGCAGTCTTCAGTGCAGGTACAGTGATGTTAGCAGTGTTGAGTGCAGGTACACTGATGTTAGCAGTGTTGAGTGCAGGTAAACTGATGTTAGCAGTGTTGAGTGCAGGTACACTGATGTTAGCAGTGTTGAGTGCAGGTACACTGATGTTCGCAGTGTTGAGTGCAGGTACACTGATGTTAGCAGTGTTGAGTGCAGGTACACTGACGTTAGTAGTGTTGAGTGCAGGTACACTGATGGTAGCAGTGTTGGATTGCAGGTACACTGATGTTAGCAGTGTTGGAGTGCAGGTACACTGATGTTAGCAGTGTTGGAGTGCAGGTACACTGACGTTAGTAGTGTTGAGTGCAGGTACACTGATGGTAGCAGTGCTGGAGTGCAGGTACACTGATGTTATCAGTGTTGGATTGCAGGTACACTGATGTTAGCAGTGTTGCAGTGCAGGTACACTGATGGTAGCAGTGTTGAAGTGCAGGTACACTGATGTTAGCAGTGTTGGAGTGCAGGTACACTGATGCTATCAGTGTTGGAGTGCAGGTACACTGATGTTAGCAGCGTTGGAGTGCAGGTACACTGACGTTAGTAGTGTTGAGTGCAGGTACACTGATGGTAGCAGTGTTGAAGTGCAGGTACACTGATGTTAGCAGTGTTGGAGTGCAGGTACACTGATGCTATCAGTGTTGGAGTGCAGGTACACTGACGTTAGTAGTGTTGAGTGCAGGTACACTGATGGTAGCAGTGCTGGAGTGCAGGTACACTGATGTTATCAGTGTTGGATTGCAGGTACACTGATGTTAGCAGTGTTGGAGTGCAGGTACACTGATGTTAGCAGTGTTGAAGTGCAGGTACACTGATGTTAGCAGTGTTGGAGTGCAGGTACACTGATGCTATCAGTGTTGGAGTGCAGGTACACTGATGTTAGCAGCGTTGGAGTGCAGGTACACTGATGGTAGCAGTGTTGGAGTGCAGGTACACTGATTATAGAAGTGTTGGAGTGCAGGTACACTGATGTCAGCAGTGTTGGAGTGCAGGAACACTGATGGTAGCAGTGTTGGAGTGCATGTACACTGATGTTAGCAGTGTTGGAGTGCAGGTACACTGATGTTAGCAGTGTTGGAGTGCAGGTACACTGATGGTAGCAGTGTTGGAGTGCAGGTACACTGATGTTAGCAGTGTTGGAGTGCAGGTACACTGATGTTAGCAGTGTTGGAGTGCAGGTACACTGATGTTAGCAGTGTTGGAGTGCAGGTACACTGATGTTAGCAGTGTTGGAGTGCAGGTACACTGATGTTAGCAGTGTTGAAGTGCAGGTACACTGATGTTAGCAGTGTTGGAGTGCAGGTACACTGATGCTATCAGTGTTGGAGTGCAGGTACACTGATGTTAGCAGTGCTGGAGTGCAGGTACACTGATGGTAGCAGTGTTGGAGTGCAGGTACACTAATGGTAGCAGTGTTGGGGTACAGGTACACTGATGGTAGCAGTGTTGGAGTGCAGGTACACTGATGGTAGCAGTGTTCAGTGCAAGTACACTGATGTTAGCAGTGTTGGAGTGCAGGTACACTGATGGTAGCAGTGTTGGAGTGCAGGTACACTGAGGTAGCAGTGTTGGAGTGCAGTTACAATGATGTTAGCAGTGTTCAGTGCAAGAACACTGACGGTAGCAGTGTTGCAGTGCAGGTACACTGATGGTAGCAGTGTTGGAGTGCAGGTACACTGATGGTAGCAGTGTTGGAGTGCAGGTACACTGAGGGTAGCAGTGTTGGAGTGCAGGTGCACTGATGGTAGCAGTGTTGGAGTGCAGGTGCACTGATGCTAGCAGTGTTGGAGTGCAGGTACACAGATGGTAGCAGTGTTGGAGTGCAGGTACACTGATGGTAGCAGTGCTGGAGTGCAGGTACAATGATGGTAGCAGTGTTGGAGTGCAGGTACACTGATGGTAGCAGTGTTGGAGTGCATGTACACTGATGGTAGCAGTGTTGGAGTGCAGGTACACTGATGTTAACAGTATTGAAGTGCAGGTACACTGATGTTAGTGTTGGAGTGCAGGTACACTAATGGTAGCAGTGTTGGAGTGCAGGTACACAGATGGTATCAGTGTTGGAGTGCTGGTACACTGATGGTAGCAGTGTTGGAGTGCAGGTACACTGATGGTAGCAGTGTTGGAGTGCATGTACACTGATGGTAGCAGTGTTGGAGTGCAGGTACACTGATGTTAGCAGTATTGGAGTGCAGGTACACTGATGTTAGCAGTGTTGGAGTGCAGGTACACTGATGGTAGCAGTGTTGGAGTGCAGGTACACTGATATTAGCAGTGTTCAGTGCAAGTATACTGATGTTAGCAGTGTTGGAGTGCAAGTACACTGATGTTAGCAGTATTGGAGTGCAGGTACACTGATGGTAGCAGTGTTGGAGTGCAGGTACACTGATATTAGCAGTGTTCAGTGTAAGTATACTGATGTTAGCAGTGTTGGAGTGTAGGTACAGTGATGGTAGCAGTGTTGGAGTGCAGGTACACTGAGGGTAGCAGTGTTGGAGTGCAGGTACACTGATGGTAGCAGTGCACGAGTGCAGGTACACTGATGCTAGCAGTGTTGGAGTGCAGGTACACTGATGGTAGCAGTGTTGGAGTGCAGGTAAACTGATGGTAGCAGTGTTGGAGTGCAGGTACACTGATGTTAGCAGTGTTGAATGCAGGTACACTAATGCTAGCAGTGTTGAGTGCAGGTACACTGATGTTAGCAGTGTTGAGTGCAGGTACAGTGATGTTAGCAGTGTTGTGTACAGGGACAGTGATATTAGCAGTGTTGAGTGCAGGTACACTGATGTTAGCAGTGTTGAGTGCAGGTAAACTGATGTTAGCACTCTTGAGTACAGTTACACTGATGTTAGCAGTGTTGAGTGCAGGTACACTGATGTTAACAGTGTTGAGTGCAGGTACACTGATGTTAGCAGTGATGAGTGCAGGTACACTGATGTTAGCAGTGTTGAGTGCAGGTATACTGATGTTAGCAGTGTTGAGTACAGGTACACTGATGTTAGCACTGTTGAGTACAGGTACACTGATGTTAACAGTGTTGAGTACAGGTACACTGATGTTAGCACTGTTGAGTACAGGTACGCTGATGTTAACAGTGTTGAGTACAGGTACACTGATGTTAGCAGTGTTGAGTGCGGGTACACTGATGTTAACAGTGTTGAGTGCAGGTATACTGATGTTAGCAGTGTTGAGTACAGGTACACTGATGTTAGCACTGTTGAGTACAGGTACACTGATGTTAACAGTGTTGAGTACAGGTACACTGATGTTAGCAGTGTTGAGTACAGGTACACTGATGTTAGCACTGTTGAGTACAGGTACACTGATGTTAACAGTGTTGAGTACAGGTACACTGATGTTAGCAATGTTGAGTGCAGGTACACTGATGTTAGGAGTGTTGAGTACAGGTACACAGATGCTAGCAGTGTTGAGTACAGGTGCACTGATGTTAGCAGTGTTGAGCACAGGTTCACTAATGTTAGCAGTGTTGAGTGCAGTTACACTGATGTTAGCAGTGTTGAGTACAGGTACACTGATGTTAGCAGTGTTGAGTACAGGTACACTGATGTTAGCAGTGTTGAGTGCAGGTACACTGATGTTAGGAGTGTTGAGTACATTTACACTGATGTTAGCAGTGTTGAGTACAGGTACACTGATGTTAGCAGTGTTGAGTACAGGTACACTGATGTTAGCAGTGTTGATTACAGGTACACTGATGTTAGCAGTGTTTAGTGCAGGTACACTGATGTTAGCTGTGTTGAGTACAGGTACACTGATGTTAGCAGTGTTCAGTGCAGGTACACTGATGTTAGCAGTGTTGAGTGCAGGTACACTGATGTTAGCAGTGTTGAGTACAGGTACACTGATGTTAGCAGTGTTGAGTACAGGTACATTGATGTTAGCAGTGTTGAGTACAGGTACACTGATGTTAGCACTGTTGAGTACAGGTACATTGATGTTAGCAGTGATGAGTACAGGTACACTGATGTTAGCACTGTTGAGTACAGGTACAGTGATGTTAGCACTGTTGAGTACAGGTACACTGATGTTAGCAGTGTTGAGTACAGGTACACTGATGTTATCACTGTTGAGTACAGGTACAGTGATGTTAGCAGTGTTGAGTGCAGGTACACTGATGTTAGCAGTGTTGAGTATAGGTACACTGATGTTAGCAGTGTTGAGTACAGGTACACTGATGTTAGCAGTGTTGAGTACAGGTACACTGGCTGCTGTTCTACCAGACTTACGAACCTTGAGTAGTGTAGCTTTTTATCCCATTACTGTAGACAACCATAAACCTCTCTAATGCTTCCCCCATCTCCCACATTTTCTCCTATCTCTTCAACATTTCCCCATTTCCCTCATCCTGCCCTGTTTCCCCCATCCTCCACCTTTCCCCACTGACAATATTAAGCACTAAGATGCTACTCACCTTTAACAATATGGAAATGGGATAAGATTTTAACAGTTGCTCCGTTTACACACACACACACACACACACACACACACACACACACACACTGACATGTATAGTATGCAAAGTCATGGAGAAGATTATCAGGAGAAGAGTGGTGGAACACCTAGAAAGGAATGATCTCATCAACAGCAGCCAATATGGTTTCAGGGACGGGAAATCCTGTGTCACAAACCTACTGGAGTTCTATGACATGGTGACAGCAATAAGACAAGAGAGAGAGGGGTGGGTGGATTGCATATTTTGGACTGCAAGAAGGCGTTTGACACAGTTCCACAAAAGAGATTAGTGCAAAAACTGGAGGACCAAGCAGGTATAACAGGGAAGGCACTACAATGGATCAGGGAATGCTTGTCAGGAAGACAGCAGCGAGTCATGGTACGTGGCGAGGTGTCAGAGTGGGCACCTGTGACCAGCGGGGTCCCACAGGGGTCAGTCCTAGGACCAGTGCTGTTTCTGGTATTTGTGAACGACATGACGGAAGGAATAGACTCCGAAGTGTCCCTGTTTGCAGATGACGTGAAGTTAATGAGAAGAATTCATTCGATCGAAGACCAGGCAGAACTACAAAGGGATCTGGACAGGCTGCAGACCTGGTCCAGCAATTGGCTCCTGGAGTTCAACCCCACCAAGTGCAAAGTCATGAAGATTGGGGAAGGGCAAAGAAGACAGCAGACGGAATACAGTCTAGGGGGCCAGAGACTACAAACCTCACTCAAGGAAAAAGATCTTGGGGTGAGTATAACACCAGGCACATCTCCTGAAGCGCATCAACCAAATAACTGCTGCAGCATATGTCCGCCTAGCAAACCTCAGAACAGCATTCCGGCATCTGAATAAGGAATCGTTCAGGACCCTTTACACCGTGTACGTTAGGCCCATATTGGAGTATGCGGCACCAGTTTGGAACCCACACTTAGCCAAGCACGTAAAGAAACTAGAGAAACTGCAAAGGTTTGCAACAAGACTAGTCCCAGAGCTAAGAGGTATGTCCTACGAGGAGAGGTTAAGGGAAATCAACCTGACGACACTGGAGGACAGGAGAGATAGGGGGGACATGATAATGACATACAAAATACTGAGAGGAATTGACAAGGTGGACAAAGACAGGATGTTCCAGAGACTGGACACAACAACAAGGGGACACAGTTGGAAGTTGAAAACACAGATGAATCACAGGGATGTTAGGAAGTATTTCTTTAGCCAAAGAGTAGTCAGGAAGTGGAATAGTTTGGGAAGCGATGTAGTGGAGGCAGGAACCATACATAGCTTTAAGCAGAGGTATGATAAAGCTCACGGTTCAGGGAGAGTGACCTAGTAGTGACCAGTGAAGAGGCGGGGCCAGGAGCTTGGACTCGACCACCTGTAGCCACAATTAGGTGAGTACAACTAGGTGAGTACACACATACAGGCAGGACTACAAAGAGACCTGGACAGGCTACAAGCCTGGTCCAGCAACTGGCTCCTTGAGTTTAACCCCGCGAAATGCAAAGTCATGAAGACTGGGGAAGGACAAAGAAGCCCGCATACACAATATAGTTTAGATGGCCAAAGTCTGCAAACCTCACTCAAGGAAAAAGATCTGGGGGTGAGTATAACACCGAGCATATCTCCTGAGGTGCACATCAATCAGATAACTGCTGCAGCATTCGGGCGCCTTGCAAACCTACGTATAGCGTTCCGATACCTCAGTAAGGAGTCGTTTAAGACTCTGTATACCATTTACGTCAGGCCCATACTGGAGTATGCAGCACCAGTTTGGAATCCACACCTAGTCAAGCACGTCAAGAAATTAGAGAAAGTGCAAAGGTTTGCAACAAGACTAGTCCCAGAGCTACGGGGATTGTCCTACGAAGAAAGGTTGAGGGAAATCGGCCTGACGACACTGGAGGACAGGAGGGTCAGGGGAGACATGATAACGACATATAAAATACTGCGCGGAATAGACGAGGGACAAAGACGGGATGTTCCAGAGATGGGACACAGACACGAGAGGCCCACAATGGAAGTTGAAGACTCAGATGAATCAAAGGGATGTTAGGAAGTATTTCTTCAGTCATAGAGTAGTCAGGCCGTGGAATATCCTAGAAAGTGAAGTAGTGGAGGCGGGAACCACACATAGGTTTTAAGGCTAGGTATGATAAAGCTCATGGAGCAGGGAGAGAGAGGACCTAGTAGCAATCAGTGGAGAGGCGGGGCCAGGAGCTTTGACTCGACCCCTGCAACCACAAATAGGTGAGTACATACACACACACGCATACACACACAGGGATGTCAGGAGATATCTCTTTAATCTCAGGATATGATATTCAGAGATAGAGATGGAGGCACTACAGAAACAGACATGATAGTTAAAAAAAAAAATGTATTTTAAGGGAAAAATTCCCATGCAAAGTACAGAGAGGAAACAGATGACTTGGATGAATGAAAGAGCCGGAAGAGAGTGAGGCTGGAGGCAGCGAGAGATGCAGTAGTATGTACACTGATGCTGGCTGAAGCAGCCAGCATCAACTGTAACGGCTGAAGGCAAAGTCTGAACACGCTGCTGGAATGACTAACGCCATTGTTCAATGTTTGTTTTAAATAAGGCAGCAGCAGCACAGGCAAGCAATTACTGTTAGTTTGTTTAAAATTGTTTAAATGAGAGGACACAGGGTTAGTATGGTTAATGTGTTTGTGTTGACGCTTGTATGTAGGAGAAGCAACACACACGCCAGGGGGTAACAATCCTACAGTTATTTACTTCTCCAGTATTGTATTTATACGTGGGAGAAAGGGAATAAATGATGTAATTACCCATTACAAAAGCTATTATAAGGTGTTAAACAGTGGACACGTCTAGTGACACCCTGACTCGGCGAGTCATTACCACATGTGGAGGAGGGACTTGGTGCTTACCCAGGGACAGTCTCCTGACTCCTGCTTCCTGACAGCTGACAGGTGACATCACGCTTTCACAATATTGTCTGCCACCTCCTTCCTTGAAGACACACACACACACAACACGACACAACACACACACACTCACACACACACACACCACACACACACACACACACACATTACAACAAACACTTACACCCACACTTACACACACACACTTACACGACACACACACTACAACACACACACACACACACACACACAACACACACACACACACACACTTATCACACACACGACACTACACACATACACCACACACATATTACACACAACACACAACACACACATATACACACACACACACACACAACACACCCACACACACACACACACCACACAACACACACACAAAAATATATATATATATATATATATATATATATATAATATATATATATATATATATATATATATATATATATATACTTAATTGTCAATTGTCAAAGGACCTTGTCAACAGACACTTGGTGTGTTGTATATGTGTGTGTTAGTTACCAGTTTGTGTGTGTGTGTGTGTTGCTTAATCTTGTGGGCTGATAAATGTCAAACAACGTCTATTTAAATCACTAAAGTGAATTACGTGAGAGAGAGAGAGAGAGAGAGAGAGAGACAGAGAGAGAGAGAGAGAGAGAGAGAGAGAGAGAGAGAGAATTTAACACCGGCTTGCACTCCAGTATCTACATCGCCTTGAAGATCAACGTCTCGATATATATAACTATATGAGGGACCGTACACACGGACAGGCTGTCACTCTGGTCACCTCACCATCACGGACACGGACCAACAACCTACTCTCCCTGGCATTCTCCCAATAGCAATTCAGCTCACCGCAATTTTTCACCTAAGCTAACACTCACAATCACTGGGGGGACTAGAAGAGTGCTAAGTTCCGCCCCTGCCTCTCTCATCCTTCCCCTGCCTCTCTCACTTCCCTGCCTCTCTCATCCTTCCCCTGCCTCTCTCATCCTTCCCCTGCCTCTCTCATCCTTCCCCTGCCTCTCTCATCCTTCCCCTGCCTCTCTCATCCTTCCCCTGCCTCTCTCATCCTTCCCCTGCCTCTCTCATCCTTCCCTGCCTCTCTCATCCTTCCCTGCCTCTCTCATCCTTCCCCTGCCTCTCTCATCCTTCTCCTGCCTCTCTCATCCTTCCCCTGCTCTCTCATCCTTCCTTGCCTCTCTCATCCTTCTCTTGCCCTCTCATCCTTCCCCTGCCTCTCTCATCCTTCCCCTTGCCTCTCTCATCCTCCCCTGCCTCTCTCATCCTTCCCTTGCCTCTCTCATCCTCCCCTGCCTCTCTCATCCTTCCTTGCCTCTCTCATCCTTCCCTTGCCTCTCTCATCCTTCCCCTTGCCTCTCTCATCCTCCCCCTGCCTCTCTCATCCTTCCCCTGCCTCTCTCATCCTTCCCCTGCCTCTCTCATCCTTCCCTGCCTCTCTCATCCTTCTCTTGCCCCTCTCATCCTCCCCTGCCTCTCTCATCCTTCCCTTGCCTCTCTCATCCTCCCCCTGCCTCTCTCATCCTTCCCCTGCCTTTCTCATCCTTCCCCTGCCTCTCCCATCCCCCTTCCTCTCCCATCCTACCCCTGCCTCTCATCCTTCCCCTCTCTCCCCCATCCTCCCCCTGCCTCTCATCCTCCCCCTGCCTCTCCCATCCTTCTCCTGCCTCTCCCATCCTTCCCTCACCTCTCCCCTTCTTCCCCCACATCTCCCCTCCTTCCCTCACCTCTCGTAATCACCATGACAACAAAAATGTGATAATTTAAAGCCTACATAATGGCAGGGAGTCATTCAGAGGCATGGCTCCCCGCACACCCTCCTGTGAGGTATTCTTCTCTGTATAGCGGGTAGCGCTGCTTCACTGCTGCCGTTAGTTGAGGTGTTAGTTGAGGTATTAGGTGAGGTGTTAGCTGCGGTATTACTTAAGGTATTAGCTGAGACATTAACTGGGGTATTAGGTGAGGTATTAGCTGTGGTAATGGCTGAGGTGTTAGTTGTGGTATTGAGTATTATCTGAGGTATTAGCTGAGGAATTAATTGAGCTAATAGGAGAGGTACTGGCTGAGGTATTAATTGAGGTATCAGGTAAGGTATTAGCTGAGGTATTAATTGAGGTATTAGGTAAGGTATTAGCCGAGGTATTAATTGAGGTATTATGAGAGGTATTAGCTGAGGTATTAATTGAGGTATTATCAGAGGTATTAGCTGATGTATTAATTGAGGTATTAATTGAGGTATTAACTGAGGTATTAGGTGAGGTATTAGCTGAGGTGTTAGTTGAAGTTAAACTAGGGTGTTA
>NC_069420.1:6414171-6416671 GCF_026875155.1 Cherax quadricarinatus
AAAACCCACTACACACAACAACTACACACAACACTCACACACACACAACACTCACACTACACACAACTACCAACACACAACACTCACACACACACAACACTACCCCAACTACACCAACACTCACCACTACAACAACACACACCACTACACACAACACTACAACACAAAACACTCAACCACAACAACAACACCACAAACACTACACACAACACAACACTCACCACTACACACAACACCCCCACACTAACACAACACTCACCACTACACACAACACTACACACAACACAACACTCACACTACACACAACACTACACACAACACACTACACAACACACACACTACACACAACACTACACACAACACTACACACAACACTCCCCAAAACACACACACATCCCCACTACACACAACACTACACACAACACTACACACAACACTAACACACACCCAACACTACACACAACACTCACTCCCACTACACACAACACTACACACAACACTACACACAACACTACACACAACACTACACACAACACTACACACAACACAACACTCATACTACCCCAACACTACACACAACACAACACAACACTACACACAACAAACCCTACACACAAACACTACACACAACACACACACAACACTACACACAACACTACACACAACACTACACACAACACTACCCCAAAACTACACACACCAACTACACACAACACTACACACACACAACACTACACACAACACTCAACCACTACACACAACACTGACACTACCAACCTACTCCCCAACACTACACACAACACTAAACACACAAACTACACAACACTAACACAACACTCACACAACACAACACTAGCACACACAACACTACACACAACACTACACACACACTACACACAACACTACACACAACACTACACACAAAAAAACAACAAAACAACACAAACACACAACACTACACACAACACTACACACAACACTACACACAACACTACACACAACACAGCACCTACACAACATCATACTCACACACAACACTAACAACACAACACTCAGTACACACCAACACTACACACAACACTACACACAACATACACACAACACTACACACACACTACACACAACATACACACAACACTGCACACTACACACAACACTACGCACAACACTACACACAACACTACACACAACACAACACTCACCACTACACACAACACTACACACAACACTACACACAACACTACACACAACACTACACCAACACTACACACAACACACACTCACCCACACAATCCACACCAATACAACACTACACCAACTACACACAACACAAACCACACAAAAAAACTACACACAACACTACACACAACACTACCAAACAACACAAACACACACAACACTACACACAAACTACACAACACTACACACAACACTAAAAACAACACTCACAACACTACACACAACAACTACACACAACACTACACACAACACTACACACAACACTACACACAACACTACACAACAACCCCAACAACACACACACTACACACACACAAACACTACACACAACACTACACACAACACTACACACAACACTACACACAACACACACAACACAAACACACTACACACAACACTAACACACAACACTACACACAACACTACACACAACACTACACACAACACTACACACACACACACTACACACAACACTCACCTGTGAACGACGTCGTGAGTAGTTTTCCACCTCTCACGGCCTGGCTCCGAGCCAGGTCTCATGTTAACTAATCTCTCCTCCCTACCTTTCTCTCTCTCTCTCTCTCTCTCTCTCTCTCTCTCTCTCTCTCTCTCTCTCTCTCTCTCTCTCTCTCTCTCTCTCTCTCTCTCTCTCGCTCTCGTTCTACCTGTCCACCCTGCCAATGTCCCTGGTCATCTTCAGCATGGTAGTACGCAGGGTAAGACAGTGATGGACACGGGAGCCGCACACTGAGGCTACCTGCTGACAACTGATGTAACATTTGGGCAGCCAGTGGAGTCTTCAGTCCAGCACGAAGAAGACCGTAGATAAATGGCTCAGAGAAGCGACAAGTTGATAAATTAGGTATTCTTTTCAAGAATGATGGCCTTATTACATCGACTCAGGCTGAGGGACTGATTACATCGACTCAGGCTGAGGGACTGATTACATCGACTCAGGCTGAGGGACTGATTACATCGACTCAGGCTGAGGGACTGATTACATCGACTCAGGCTGAGGGACTGATTACATCGGGTCCAGGCTGAGGGACTGATTACATCGGGTCCAGGCTGAGGGACTGATTACATCGGCTCCAGGCTGAGGGACTGATTACATCGGGTCCAGGCTGAGGGACTGATTACATCGGCTCCAGGCTGAGGGACTGATTACATCGGGTCCAGGCTGAGGGACTGATTACATCGGCTCCAGGCTGACGGACTGATTACATCGGCTCCAGGCTGAGGGACTGATTATATCGACTCC
>NC_069420.1:6421671-6424171 GCF_026875155.1 Cherax quadricarinatus
CTGTGTCCCCTTGTTGCTGTGTCCCATCTCTGGAACATTCTGTCATCATCACTACCCATACCATCAACACAACTACCCACACCATCAACACCACTACCCACACCATTAACACCACTACCCACACCATCAACACCACTACCCACACCATCAACACCACTACCCACACCATCAACACCACTACCCACACCATCAACCCACTACCCCACCATCAACACCACTACCCCCACCTCAACCCTACCCCACCATCACACCACCCACCATCACACCATTTCCCCACACCATCAACACCACTCCACACCATCAAACACCATACCCACCATCAACACCACTCCCCACACCTCAACACCACTACCCACACCATCAACACCACTACCCCACCATCATAAACACAACCCACCATCAACACCACTACCCACACCATCAACACCACTACCCCCCACCCATCAACACCCACTACCGCACCATCAACACCACTACCCACACCATCAACCCCATACCGCACCATCAACCCCACTACCCGCACCATAACACCATACCCACCATCAACACCACTACCCGCACCATCAACACCACTACCCGCACCATCAACACCACTCCCCGCACCATAAACACCACTACCCACCATCAACACCCTACCCTCACCATCACACCCTCCCCAAACCATCCAACCCCACTACCCACACCATCAACACCACTTACCCACACCATCAACACCATACCACACCATCAACACCACTACCCGCACCATCAACCACTACCCGCACCATTCAACACCACTACCCTCACCATCAACACCACTCCCCACACCATAACACCATACCCACACCATCAAAAACCACTACCCACCCCATCAACACCATTACCCACCCCATAAAACCCCACTCCCCACCCCATCAACCCCACTACCCGCACCATCACACCACTACCCGCCCTTTCAACCCCACTACCACACCATCAACACCACTACCCACACCATCAACACCACTACCCACCCCATCAACACCATTTACCCGCACCATCAACACCACTACCCACACCATCAACACCACTACCCGCACCATCAACACCACTACCCACACCATCAACCCCACTACCCGCACCATCAACACCACTACCCGCCCTCAAAAACCACTACCCACCATCAACACCATCCCCGCACCATCAACACCACTACCCACACCATAAACCCCCACTACCACACCATCACACCACTACCCACACCATCAACACCACAAACCCGCACCATCACACCACTACCCACCCATCAACACCACTACCCGCACCATCAACACCACTACCCGCACCATCAACACCACTACCCGCACCATCAACACCACTACCCACACCATTAACACCACTACCGCACCATCAACACCACTACCCGCACCATCAACACCACTACCCGCACCATCAACATAAACACCAGACACTCCGTGTAATCCCGCCACAAATACAACTTAACCGGGATTAAGAGCTGGATTATTAACTTCAAACGTTACAATAAAACATCCCAGCGATTACTTTCCGTTTTTTTAATCAACTGGAAATACAGGCTAATCCATCTAAGCTTTATTACCCTTCATGTGACCTTTGCTGACCTCGATTGACCTCTGTTGACCACTACCCGATGTCTCGCGGAGGGGTCACAGCCCCCCAACGGACCATTAATAACGGTATTACTAATGATCTATAACATTTAGTGGCCATTAACGGTGATAATTATCACCGTTAATGACATAATAGGTCACCTATTATAATAGGTGACCTGTTCTGACCTTCCCGCTTGTTACGTCATCTGCCTTTTATTTCAAAGACAAATTCACTTCTAAATGACTTTTGAATGAAGTGGACATTGAAAACGAAAAATCAAATTCTAAATGATTCAATGTCGTGAAAAATTATTCACGTTATAATTCAAGAAATTTTAGCGATGTTATTATAAGCTGTAATGAAGAATAAATACAAGAGAATTATACAAAGTACCAGAGAAATACACACCACTTTGTATATATACACTGAGAGAGAGAGAGACCTCGGTGTATATACCTTGTTGTGTAATATATATATGTCGTGCCGAATATGTAAAACTGGTAAATTAGCAAGAACTCATTTAAAATTAAGTCCTTTCTAAAATTTTCTCTTATACGTTTAAAGATATATTTTTTTCATTAATGTTGATGTAAAAATTTATAATTTTGCACCAAAAGGAACTTAGGAAACTTACCTAACCTTATTATAACAAGCGCAATTTATTTTAGCCTAACCCAACTAAATATATTTTAGATTTGTTTACAATAATTTAATACTAAACAAACACAGTGAAATATATTTTTTTCGTTAGGTTCAGAATGATTTTGGCGAAATTATTGCATACACAAATTTTCACTTGTCCCATATGGCAAGATGAGCGTTGCTATTTAAGCCAAGATCGCAAGTTCTGCCTATTCGGCACGACATATTATATATTTATATATATTTTATATATATTTTTATATATTAT
>NC_069420.1:6426671-6549171 GCF_026875155.1 Cherax quadricarinatus
AGCGAGGAACATAACAAACCCAGCAGTAAGCTGAGGACAGCGAGGAACATAACAAACCCAGCAGTAAGCTGAGGACAGCGTGGAACCTAACAAACCCAGCAGTAAGCTGAGGACAGCGTGGAACATAAACTCAACAGTAAGCTGAGGACAGCGAGGAACATAACAAACCCAGCAGTAAGCTGAGGACAGCGAGGAACATAACAAACCCAGCAGTAAGCTGAGGACAGCGTGGAACCTAACAAACCCAGCAGTAAGCTGAGGACAGCGTGGAACATAAACTCAACAGTAAGCTGAGGACAGCGTGGAACCTAACAAACCCAGCAGTAAGCTGAGGACAGCGTGGAACATAACAAACTCAACAGTAAGCTGAGGACAGCGTGGAACATATCAAACTCAACAGTAAGCTGAGGACAGAGTGGTACCTAACAAACCCAGCAGTAAGCTGAGGACAGCGTGGAACATAAACTCAACAGTAAGCTGAGGACAGCGTGGAACATAACAAACCCAACAGTAAGCTGAGGACAGCGTGGAACATAACACACTCAACAGTAAGCTGAGGACAGTGTGGAACATAAACTCAACAGTAAGCTGATGACAGCGTGGAACATAACAAACTCAACAGTAAGCTGAGGACAGCGTGGAACATAACAAACCCAACAGTAAGCTGAAGACAGCGTGGAACATAACAAACTCAACAGTAAGCTGAGGACAGCGTGGAACATAACAAACTCAACAGTAACCTAAGGACAGCGTGGAACATAAACTCAACAGCAAGCTGAGGACAGCGTGGAACATAACAAACCCAACAGTAAGCTGAGGACAGCGTGGAACATAACAAACTCAACAGTAAGCTGAGGACAGCGTGGAACATAAACTCAACAGTAAGCTGAGGACAGCGTGGAACATAACAAACTCAACAGTAAGCTGAGGACAGCGTGGAACATAACAAACCCAACAGTAAGCTGAGGACAGCGTGGAACATAACAAACTCAACAGTAAGCTGAGGACAGCGTGGAACATAAACTCAACAGTAAGCTGAGGACAGCGTGGAACTTAACAAACCCAACGGGTAAGCTGAGGACAGCGTGGAACAAACAAAACTCAACAGTAAGCTGAGGACAGCGTGGAACATAACCAAATAAACTAGGCCCTCTGTGAACATAACTACTAGAACAGGCTGGTGAACATTAAAAAAACCAAAAATTAAACAGGTAAAAACCCTCCATATAATAAATGGAAATAAAAATTTGAAGACTGGAAGGTGCCAATAAATAAAGTAAGTTGAGACCGCGGGGAATAACTAAAAAATAATTTTATACCGGGCATAAAAATAAACTGCTGAACAATGGTCTAAATCCAACATTAAATTTTTAAACTAAATAAAAAATAGTTGTGGGAAGGGGGAAAAATTAAGAAGTGGGGAAGGTGAAAAAAAAAAAATTGATTCGGAAAGGGATGTGGAGGTGGAGTTTTATAAAAAAGGACGGGAAAAAGGGGAAAAAAAAGAGATTGGAAGGGAGGTGAAAATTGGGGAAATTTTAGGAGATAGGGAAAACTAAAAAGGGGGGAAAATTTGTTATGAAGGATTTTTAAAATGGTGGAAAAAGGGAAGGAAGGGTTATTTTTAAAGAAATAAATTTTGGTGGGAGAGAGGGGGGAGTGGAAAGAAGGGGGAGAGGTAGGGAAAGGGGTGGTAGGAAAGGAGGAGGTGAGATGATGGAAGAGGTAGTGGAAGGAGGGGAAAAAGAGGTAGGGAAGGATGGTAGGAAGAGAGTAGGGAAGGATGGTAGAAGAGAGGTAGGGAAGGATGGTCGGAATGATAACAGTGAGTTGTTGAATTCTCCACAGACATTTCTTCTCCTCCTTCTCCCCCTCCTCCTCCTCCTTCTCCTCCTCCTCCTTCTCCTCCTCCTCCTCCTTCTCCCCCTCCTCCTCCTCCTCCTTTTCCCCTCCTCCTCCTTCTCCTCCTACTAGCTATTAAACGTAGCTTTACGTTAGCCTTCCTGCTGCTATTTACACTTAGCAAAACAGTGCTAGCCTTACCTGGAGTATACCTGGAGAGGATTTCGGGGGTCAACGCCCCCGTGCCCCGGTCTGTGACCAGGTCTCCTGGTGGATTAGGGCCTGATCAACCAGGCTGCTACTGCTGGCCGCACGCAAACCGACGTACGAACCACAGCCCGACCGGTCAGGTGCCGATTTTAGGTGCCTATCCAGAGCCTTCTTGAAGACAGCCAGGGGTCTATTGGTAATCCTCCTTATGTATGCTGGGAGGCAGTTGAACAGTCTTGGGTCCCTGACACTGTGTTGTCTCTCAGTGTACTCGTGACGCCCCTACTTTTTATTGAGGGAATGTTACATCTCCTGCCAAGTCTTTTGCTTTCGTAGGGAGTAATTTTCGTGTGCAGATTTGGGAATAGTTCCTCTAGGATTTTCCAAGTGTATATTATCATGTATCTTTCTCGCCTGCGTTCCAGGAAATACAAATCAAGGGACTTCAACCGTTTCCAGTAATTTAGATGCTTTATTGTACTTACGTGTGCCGTGAAAATTCTTTGTATATTCTTAAGGTCTGCAATTTCGCCTGCCTTGAAGGGGCAGTTAGTGTACAGTATTCCAGCCAACACAGAACAAACTGATCTGAAGAGACTCATCATGGGCCTTGCATCTCTAGATCTGAAGGTTCTCATTATCCATCATATCATTTTTATAGCAGATGAGGTAGATACATTGTTGTGGTCTTTGAAGGGGATAGCCTCTGACATTATCACTCCCAGGTCCTTCATATTATTTTTTTTCTCTATTGTGTGGTTAGAATTTGCTGTATACCCTGATACAGTTCTAATTTCCTCAAGTTTTCCATATCTGAGTAGTTGAAATATCGCTTCCTTGAACTTCATATTGTTTTCTGAGGAACATTTAAAGATTTGGTTGATGTCTGCTTGGAATCTTTCAGTGTCTTCGTTGGAGGACATAGTCATGGCAATTCGGGTGTCGTCCACAAAGGAAGACGCAGAGCTATGGCTTACACCTCTGTCTATGTCAGACATGAAGATGAGAAAAAGGAAAGGAGTGAGTACTGTGCCTTGTGGAACAGAACTATTCACTGTAGTTGCCTCAGACTTTACTGTTTACTCTTTGCGTTCTGTTTGTCTTGAAGTTATTGGTCCATCTGCCAACTTTTCCAATTATTACGTTATCGCGCATTTTGTGCGCTATTATACCATGGTCGTACTTGTCGAAGGCTTTCGCAGAGTCTGTGTATACTACATCTGTATTTTGCTAATCCTCTAAAAGCATCCAGGACCTTGTCATAGTGATCCAGTAGCTGGGACAGGCAGGAGCGACCTGCTCTAAACTCGTACTGGCCTGGGTTGTGCAACTAATGGTTGGCGAACTTGCTTCTTAGAACCCTTTCAAAGATTTTTATGATATAGGATGTTAGTGCTATCGGTATGTAGTTTTTCGCAATTGGTTTACTGCCACCTTCGTAGAGTGGAGCTATATCTGTTGATTATAGTGTGTGTGGGATGACCCCTGTATCCACGCTACCTCTTCACAGAATGCTGAAGGCACGTGACAGGGGCTTCTTGCAGTTCTTGATGAACACGGAGTTCCACGAGTCCGGGTCTGGGGCAGAGTGCATGGGCATGCCATTAATTGCCTTTTCGAAATCTTTTGGTATTAGGATAATTTGATCAAATTTTGGGTCTCGGTCATAAAAAATTCATTTAGGATGTCGGCCTTTAGTCTGGTTAACGGCTCACTGAACACTGAGTCGTACTGAGACTTCAGTATCTCACTCATACTGGATGTTGTTTTTCCCTTAGATCTGGCACAAAAGAAGAAGTATTTTGGGTTTCTTTCGACTTCCTTTATGGCTTTAAAGTCTTCCTGAGATTCTTGTCTCCACTAAGATTCCTTAACCTTAAGTTCGATATTTGCTATTTCTTTGACCAGTGCCTGTCTTCGTATTTAAGATATACTGGGCCCCTTCGCCTGTACAGTGTCACTCTCTCTCTAGTATACATCTTAGGTTTCTTTTTCTTAATAGAATGTGCCTTGAGCAGACCTCAAGAATCACAGAATTATTTTTGTCTAGGCAAAGGTTCGGATCCGTGTTGTTTAGGATATCTTCCCAGGTTGTGTCATTTAAGACATGGTTGCCTTGATCCCATTGTATGCTTCTGTTAATAAAGTAGAATTTGGTGAAGGCACCTTCATAGCTAATCTCATTTTGCTGGTCAGAAGTCCTGTGCATACATGCCCGTATTTCTATTATGTTGTGATCAGAGTGTATTGCCATTTGTGGTGTTTAGTAACTCCGAGCATATGAGCGACTCTGTGACATACCGGCCACCCTGCCCCTCCCTCCCCGTCTCTGTGAAAACCACAAACACTGCATTTGACTCTGTGAGCAGTCCACTGATGAAAGGTATTTTGTTGTTTGTTGATGGCTCTAGATACTGTATATTTGCAAAAATAAATGTTGCCGTATTGATGGTATGCAGAGAGGTTTTACTTGCAGGCACTAATATGTGTTGCTCTGGAGTGATGGCCACTGCCACTGCTACTTACACATACTTAAACAGTGCTAGCCTTACTACTGCTACTTACACATACTTAAACAGTGCTAGCCTTACTACTGCTACTTACACATACTTAAACAGTGCTAGCCTTACTACTGCTACTTACACATTACTTAAAAGGGTTTTGGGGTAAGGGGCCCTTACTACTGCTACTTACACATACTTAAACAGTGCTAGCCTTACTACTGCTACTTACACATACTTAAACAGTGCTAGCCTTACTACTGCTACTTACACGTACAGTTTACCACACCTTATCAGTAGGGATTTACCAAGGTATCAGAAGTATCAGCTAACTCTGATGGTATCACCATCGTCCTAAAATTGAATCGCTGTCAGCAAAAAAAAAAAAAAAATAGAGTTGGTATCATCCCATTTCTATTCACCACATTACTAATGACTACTCCAGGGTCTCTCTTCTTTCTTACCTCGTCAGGAGTGAAACTAAACATATTTGCGTTCTTACCTGACATACTCACATTCGGGAATATGCATTTGAAGCTCAGATTGTGAAGTGTGTTCCAACTCTCGGACCACTGCACCACCTGCCTGTGTGTTGCTAGAGTTTCTCTCGTTCGTCCATGACCTGAAGTTTCTCATATTTTTCATACCTCACGTTATTTTTACGCTCTCCTGTTTTTCCCCCTCTCCGTCTCTTTCTATTTCCTTTATTCTCCATCTCTCACTTTCCCATTCTCTGGCGCAGTGGAATAAGCTAGACTCCGTCTGTCTACTACCCATCTTCGTCACTTCCCTCCCTCCTTCCTCCTGTTTCCATCTCTCTCCTTTCTCGTATCTCCTCCCTCTCTATTCCTCTTCCAAGCTGGTGTTTGCTGATAACCCGCTCCACCACCTGCAGCTGGTTGAAGCTGAACTCTCTCTCTCACATCTATTTCCCTCCTTCTCTCCCTCCATCCCAATTACATTCCATTTATTTCTCCATTGTTTTGCTTAAAAATATTCTGGAGAGAGAAAGAGATAGAGAGAAACTAATAACTTCTCTCATTAGAGACGGAAATATCTCCAACACCAAACTTCCTCAGGCAGACCTCAGCTCTTTCCATAACTTCCCAGACCAGTGGCTTCCCAGACCAGTGGCTTCCCAGACCAGTGGCTTTCCAGACCAGTGGCTTCCCAGACCAGTGGCTTCCCAGACCAGTGGCTTCCAAGACCAGTGACTTCCCAGACCAGTGATTTCTCAGACCAGTAACTTCCCAGACCAGTGGCTTCCCAGACCAGTGGCTTCCCAGACCAGTGACTTCCCAGACCAGTGACTTCCCAGGCCAGTGGCTTCCCAGACCAGTGGCTTCCCAGACCAGTGGCTTCCCAGATCAGTGGCTTCCCAGACCAGTGGCTTCCCAGACCAGTGACTTCCCAGACCAGTGGCTTCCCAGACCAGTGACTTCCCAGACCAGTGGCTTCCCAGACCAGTGGCTTCCCAGACCAGTGGCTTCAAAGACCAGTGACTTCCCAGACCAGTGATTTCCCAGACCAGTGGCTTCTGAGACCAGTGGCTTCCCAGACCAGTGGCTTACCAGACCATTGGCTTCCCAAACCAGTGACTTCCCAGACCAGTGACTTCCCAGAACATTGGTTTCCCAGACCAGTGACTTCCCGGACCAGTGGCTTCCTAGACCAGTGGTTCCCAGACCAATGACTTCCCAGAACAGTGGTTTCCCAGACCAGTGACTTCCCAGACCAGTGACTTCCCAGACCAGTTACTTCCTAGAACAGTGGAGTCCCAGACCAGTGGCTTCCCAGACCAGTGGTTTCCCAGACCAGTGGTTTCCCAGACCAGTGGTTTCCCAGACCAGTGGTTTCTCAACCAGTGGTTTCCCACACCAGTGACTTACCAGACCAGAGGATTCCCAGACCAGTGGTTTCCCAGACCAGTGGTTTCCCATACCAGTGGTTTCGCAGACCAGTGGCTTCCCGGACCAGTGACTTCCCAGACCAGTGCCTTCCCAGACCAGTGGCTTCCCAGACCAGTGCCTTACCAGACCAGTGGCTTCCCAGACGAGTGACTTCCCAGACCAGTGCCTTCCCAGACCAGTGACTTCCCAGACCAGTGCCTTACCAGACCAGTGGCTTCCCAGGCCTTTGACTTCCCAGACCAGTGGCTTCCCAGACCATTGACTTCCCATACCAGTGACTTCCCAGACCAGTGACTTCCCAGACCAATGCCTTCCCAGACCAGTGCCTTCCCAGACCAGTGCCTTCAGAGACCAGTGACTTCAAAGATCAGTGCCTTCGCAGACCAGTGCCTTCCCAGACCAGTGACTTAACAGACCAGTGACTTCCCAGACCAGTGGCTTCCCAGAACAGTGGCTTCCCAGACCAGTGCCTTCCCAGACCAGTGACTTCAAAGATCAGTGCATTCCCAGACCAGTGACTTCCCAGACCAGTGACTTCCCAGACCAGTGCCTTTCCAGACCAGTGCCTTCCCAGACCAGTGCCTTCCCAGACCAGTGCCTTCCCAGACCAGTGCCTTCCCAGACCAGTGCCTTCCCAGACCAGTGACTTCCCAGACCAGTGCCTTCCCAGACCAGTGACTTCCCAGACCAGTGACTTCAATGCTTTACTGTAGTTCCTTCACTGTAGTTCCTTCACTGTATCACTGTAGTTCCTTCACTGATTCACTGTAGTTCCTTCACTGCTTCACTGTAGTTCCTTCACTGCTTCACTGTAGTTCCTTCACTGCTTCACTGTAGTTCCTTCACTGCTTCACTGTAGTTCCTTCACTGCTTCACTGTAGTTCCTTCACTGCTTCACTGTAGTTCCTTCACTGACTCACTGTAGTTCTTTCACTGCTTCACTGTAGTTCCTTCACCGCTACACTATAGTTCCTTCACTGCCTCACTGTAGTTCCTTCACTGCCTTACTGTAGTTCCTTCACTGCTTCACTGTAGTTCCTTCACTGCTTCACTGTAGTTCCTTCACTGCTTCACTGTAGTTCCTTCGCTGCTTCACTGTAGTTCCTTCACTGCCTCACTGTAGTTCCTTCACTGCTTCACTGAAGTTCCTTCACCGCTACACTATAGTTCCTTCACTGCCTCACTGTAGTTCCTTCACTGCCTTACTGTAGTTCCTTCACTGCTTCACTGTAGTTCCTTCGCTGCTTCACTGTAGTTCCTTCACTGCCTCCACTGTAGTTCCTTCACATGCTTCACTGTAGTTCCTTCGCTGCTTCACTGTAGTTCCTGCACTGCTTCACTGTAGTTCCTTCACTGCTTCACTGTAGTTCCTTCACTGCTTCACTGTAGTTCCTTCACTGCTTCACTGTAGTTCCTTCACTGCCTCACTGTAGTTCCTTCACTGCTTCACTGTAGTTCCTTCACTGCTTCACTGTAGTTCCTTCACTGCTTCACTGTAGTTCCTTCGCTGCTTCACTGTAGTTCCTTCACTGCTTCACTGTAGTTCCTTCACTGCTTCACTGTAGTTCCTTCGCTGCTTCACTGTAGTTCCTTCACTGCTTCACTGTAGTTCCTTCACTGCTTCACTGTAGTTCCTTCGCTGCTTCACTGTAGTTCCTTCACTGCTTCACTGTAGTTCCTTCAACTGCCTCACTGTAGTTCCCTTCACTGCTTCACTGTAGTTCCTTCGCTGCTTCACTGTAGTTCCTTCACTGCTTCACTGTAGTTCCTTCACTGCTTCACTGTAGTTCCTTCACTGCTTCACTGTAGTTCCTTCGCTGCTTCACTGTAGTTCCTTCACTGCTTCACTGTAGTTCCTTCGCTGCTTCACTGTAGTTCCTTCACTGCCTCACTGTAGTTCCTTCACGCTTCACTGTAGTTCCTTCGCTGCTTCACTGTAGTTCCTTCACTGCTTCACTGTAGTTCCTTCACTGCTCTCACTGTAGTTCCTTCACTGCTTCACTGTAGTTCCTTCACTGCTTCACTGTAGTTCCTTCACTGCCTCACTGTAGTTCCTTCACTGCTTCACTGTAGTTTCCTTCGCTGCTTCACTGTAGTTCCTTCACTGCTTCACTGTAGTTCCTTCACTGCTTCACTGCAGTTCCTTCGACTGCTTCACTGTAGTTCCTTCGCATGCTTCACTGTAGTTCCTTCACTGCTTCACTGTAGTTCCTTCACTGCTTCACTGTAGTTCCTTCGCTGCTTCACTGTAGTTCCTTCACTGCTTCACTGTAGTTCCTTCGCTGCTTCACTGTAGTTCCTTCACTGCTTCATTGTAAGTTTCCTTCACTGCTTCACTGTAGTTCCTTCACTGCTTCACTGCAGTTCCTTCACTGCTTCATTGTAGTTCCTTCACTGCTTCACTGTAGTTCCTTCACTGCTTCACTGTAGTTCCTTCACTGCTTCACTGTAGTTCCTTCACTGCTTCACTGTAGTTCCTTCACTGCTTCACTGCAGTTCCTTCACTGCTTCACTGTAGTTCCTTCACTGCTTCACTGCAGTTCCTTCACTGCTTCACTGTAGTTCCTTCACTGCTTCACTGTAGTTCCTTCACTGCTTCACTGCAGTTCCTTCACTGCTTCACTGTAGTTCCTTCACTGCTTCACTGCAGTTCCTTCACTGCTTCACTGTAGTTCCTTCACTGCTTCACTGTAGTTTCCTTCACTGCTTCACTGCAGTTCCTTCACTGCTTCACTGTAGTTCCTTCACTGCTTCACTGCAGTTCCTTCACTGCTTCACTGTAGTTCCTTCACTGCTTCACTGCAGTTCCTTCACTGCTTCACTGCAGTTCCTTCACTGCCTCACTGTAGTTCCTTCACTGCTTCACTTTAGTTCCTTCACTGCTTCACTGTAGTTCCTTCACTGCTTCACTGGAGTTCCTTCACTGCCTCACTGTAGTTCCTTCACTGCCTCACTGTAGTTCCTTCACTGCTTCACTGTAGTTCCTTCACTGCTTCACTTTAGTTCCTTCACTGCTTCACTGTAGTTCCTTCACTGCTTCACTGTAGTTCCTTCACTGCCTCACTGTAGTTCCTTCACTGCTTCACTGTAGTTCCTTCGCTGCTTCACTTTAGTTCCTTCACTGCTTCACTGTAGTTCCTTCACTGCTTCACTGCAGTTCCTTCACTGCTTCACTGCAGTTCCTTCACTGCTTCACTGTAGTTCCTTCACTGCTTCACTGTAGTTCCTTCGCTGCTTCACTGTAGTTCCTTCACTGTAGTTCCTTCACTGCTTCACTGCAGTTCCTTCACTGCTTCACTGTAGTTCCTTCACTGCTTCACTGTAGTTCCTTCACTGCTTCACTGCAGTTCCTTCGCTGCTTCACTGCAGTTCCTTCACTGCTTCACTGTAGTTCCTTCACTGCTACAGTGACATTAAGGTTTCATTTAATACTTTGTTCACTGAAATCATTTTAAACCTCATCACAATTCTTGTTTTTTTAACGGAATTCTTTAGCTGTAGAATAATTACATGTTAGGTTAGTATAATGAATGTTACCGAAGTATAATGACATGTTAGCACAGTATAATGACATGTTACCATAGCATAATGGCATGTTAGCATAATATAATGACATGTTACCATAGCATAATGGCATGTTAGCATAATATAATGACATGTTAGCATAGTATAATGACATGTAGGATGGAAATAAATGGTATAAAATACCGACACAATGGCAATATAAACACAAATGCAGTATAATGTGATCCTTTATTGACTACGTTTCGCCCACACAGTGGGCTTTTTCAAGTCACAAACAGAACTGTTTGTGACTTGAAAAAGCCCACTGTGTGGGCGAAACGTAGTCAATAAAGGATCACATTATACTGCATTTGTGTTTATATTGCCATGACATGTAGGAGTAGAATAATGATATGTTACCGTAGTATAATGATATGTTAGCATAGTATAATGACTTGTAGGAGTAGAATAATGATATGTTACCGTAGTATAATGATATGTTAGCATAGTATAATGACTTGTAGGAGTAGAATAATGATATGTTACCGTAGTATAATGTTAGCATAGTATAAGGACATGTTAGCGTAGTATAATGACATGTTACCGTAGTATAATGACATGTTAGCATAGTATAATGCCAAGTTAGAGCAGTATAATAACATGTTAGCATAGTATAATAACATGTTAGCGTAGTATAATGACATGTTACCATAATATAATGTCATTTCAGCGTAGTATAATGTTAGCAGAAAGTCATTAGCAGAGACTGGGTCATTATCAGAGACTGGGTCATTAGCAGAGACTGGGTCATTATCAGAGACTGGGTCATTAGTAGAGACTGGGTCATTATCAGAGACTGGGTCATTATCAGAGACTGGGTCATTAGCAGAGACAGGGTCATTATCAGAGACTGGGTCATTAGCAGAGATTGGGTCATTATCAGAGACTGGGTCATTAGCAGAGATTGGGTCATTATCAGAGACTGGGTCATTAGCAGAGACTGGGTCATTATCAGACACTGGGTCATTAGCAGAGACTGGGTCATTATCAGAGACTGGGTCATTATCAGAGACTGGGTCATTAGCAGAGACTGGGTCATTAGTAGAGACTGGGTCATTATCAGAGACTGGGTCATTAGCAGAGACTGGGTCATTATCAGAGACTGGGTCATTAGTAAGATTGGGTCAATTAGCAGAGACTGGGTCATTAGCAGAGACTGGGTCATTAGCAGAGACTGGGTCATTATCAGAGACTGGGTCATTAGCAGAGACTGGGTCATTAGCAGAGACTGGGTCATTAGCAGAGACTGGGTCATTAGTAGAGATTGGGTCATTAGCAGAGACTGGGTCATTAGCAGAGACTGGGTCATTAGCAGAGACTGGGTCATTAGTAGAGATTGGGTCATTAGCAGAGACTGGGTCATTAGTCAGAGACTGGGTCATTAGCAGAGACTGGGTCATTAGTAGAGATTGGGTCATTAGCAGAGACTGGGTCATTAGCAGAGACTGGGTCATTAGCAGAGACTGGGTCATTAGTAGAGATTGGGTCATTAGCAGAGACTGGGTCATTAGCAGAGACTGGGTCATTAGTAGAGATTGGGTCATTAGCAGAGACTGGGTCATTAGCAGAGACTGGGTCATTAGCAGAGACTGGGTCATTAGTAGAGATTGGGTCATTAGCAGAGACTGGGTCATTAGCAGAGACTGGGTCATTAGCAGAGACTGGGTCATTAGCAGAGACTGGGTCATTAGCAGAGACTGGATCATTAGTAGAGATTGGGTCATTAGCAGAGACTGGGTCATTAGCAGAGACTGGGTCATTAGCAGAGACTGGGTCATTAGTAGAGACTGGGTCATTAGCAGAGACTGGGTCATTAGTAGAGATTGGGTCATTAGTAGAGACTGGGTCATTAGTAGAGACTGGGTCATTAGCAGAGACTGGGTCATTAGTAGAGACTGGGTCATTAGCAGAGACTGGGTCATTAGCAGAGACTGGGTCATTAGTAGAGATTGGGTCATTAGTAGAGACTGGGTCATTAGTAGAGACTGGGTCATTAGCAGAGACTGGGTCATTAGTAGAGACTGGGTCATTAGTAGAGACTGGGTCATTAGCAGAGACTGGGCCATTAGCAGAGACTCGGTCATTAGTAGAGACTGGGTCATTAGCAAAGACTGGGTCATTAGTAGAGACTGGGTCATTAGTAGAGACTGGATCATTAGCAGAGACTGGGTCATTAGCAGAGACTGGGTCATTAGTAGAGACTGGGTCATTTGCAGAGACTGGGCCATTAGCAGAGACTCGGTCATTAGCAAAGACTGGGTCATTAGTAGAGACTGGGTCATTAGCAGAGACTGGGTCATTAGTAGAGACTGGGTCATTAGTAGAGACTGGGTCATTAGTAGAGACTGGGTCATTAGCAGAGACTGGGTCATTAGCAGAGACTGGGTCATTAGTAGAGACTGGGTCATTAGCAGAGACTGGGTCATTAGCAGAGACTGGGTCATTAGCAGAGACTGGGTCATTAGTAGAGACTGGGTCATTTGCAGAGACTGGGCCATTAGCAGAGACTGGGTCATTAGTAGAGACTGGGTCATTAGTAGAGACTGGGTCATTAGAAGAGACTTTGTCATTAGCAGAGACTGGGTCATTAGCAGAGACTGGGTCATTTGAGTCTCTCTGCTGAATAACTTCGGTAAAACCCCTGAGTTATTTCACTTGCCACAGACACAGAAGCGTCCTGTTTTCCAGCCCATTAACAGCGAGTGTGTCGCTTATATACTGCTTTAATAGACCCAAACAACAAACTGCTGATGTTTTTGTTAGTGGTGGTGGTGGTAGTTGTAGTGGTGGTTGTAGTGGTGGTGGTGGTGATATAGGTATGGTGGTTTAGAATGGTGGTGGTGGTGGTAGGGGTATGGTGGTTGTGAGTGTTGGTGATGGTCGGTAGAGGTATTGTGGTTGTGTAGTGGAGGTGGTGGTGTATAGAGTAGTGAGTGGTTGTATGTAGTGGTGGTGGTGGTGGTAGAGGTAGTGGTGGTTGTAGTAGTGGTGGTGGTGGTGGTAGAGGTAGTGGTGGTTGTAGTAGTGGTGGTGGTGGTAGAGGTTAGTGGTGGTTGTAGTAGTGGTGGTGGTGGTGGTAGAGGCAGTGGTGGTTGTAGTAGTGGTGGTGGTGGTGGTAGAGGTAGTGGTGGTTGTAGTAATGGTGGTGGTGGTGGTGGTAGAGGTAGGGTGGTTGTAGTAGTGGTAGTGGTGGTGGTGGTGGTGGTGGTGGTAGGTGGTAGTAGGGTGGTTGTAGTAGTGGTGGTGGTGGTGGTGTAGAGGTAGTGGTGGTTGTAGTAGTGGTGTGGTGGTGGTGGTAGAGGTAGTGGTGGTTGTAGTAGTGGTGGTGGTGGTGGTGGTTGGTGGCAGAGGTAGTGGTGGTGTAGTAGAGGTTGTGTAGAGAGTGGTTGGTGGTGGTGGTAGAGAGGTAGTGGTGGTTGTAGTAGTGGTGGGTGGTGGTGTAGAGGAGTGTGGTTTAGTAGTGGTGGTAGTGTGGGTGTAGTGGTGAGTGGTTAGAGGTAGTGGTGGTGGTGGGTAGAGTAGTGGTGGTGGTAGTATGGTGGGGGTGTAGAGTAGTGGTGGTTGTAGTAGTGGTGGTAGTGGTAGTGGTGGTGGTAGTAGTGGTGGTGGTGGTAGAGGTAGTGGTGGTTGGTAGTAGTGGTGGTGGGGGTAGAGGTAGTGGTGTGGTAGTGTGAGTAGTGGTGGTGTGTAGAGGTGGTGGTGGTGGTAGTAGTGGTGTGTAGTGGGGTGGGTAGAGGTAGTGGTGGTGGTAGTAGTGGTGGTGGGGGTAGAGGTAGTGGTGGTGGTAGTAGTGGTGGTGGGGGTAGAGGTAGTGGTGGTGGTAGTAGTGGTGGTGGGGGTAGAGGTAGTGGTTGTGGTAGTAGTGGTGGTGGGGGTAGAGGTAGTGGTGGTGGTAGTAGTGGTGGTGGGGGAGTAGTAGGGGTGGATAGTGGTGGTTGTAGTAGTGGTGGGTGGGGGGGTAGAGGTAGTGGTGGTGGTAGTAGTGGTGTTGGGGGTAGAGGTAGTGGTGGTGGTAGTAGTGGTGGTGGGGGTAGAGGTAGTGGTGGTGGTAGTGTGGTGGTGGGTAGGGTAGGGGGGGAGGGTAAGTGGTGGTGGTAGTAGTGGTGGTGGTGGTAGAGGTAGTGGGTGAGTGGGTGGTGAGTAGTAGTGGTGGTGGTGGTAGAGGTAGTGGTGGTGGTAGTAGTGGTGGTGGTGGTAGAGGTAGTGGTGGTGGTAGTAGTGGTGGTGGTGGTAGAGGTAGTGGTGGTGGTAGTAGTGGTGGTGGTGGTAGAGGTAGTGGTGGTGGTAGTAGTGGTGGTGGTGGTAGAGGTAGTGGTGGTGGTAGTAGTGGTGGTGGTGGTAGAGGTAGTGGTGGTGTAGTAGTGGTGGTGGTGGGGGTAGAGGTAGTGGTGGTGGTAGTAGTGGTGGTGGTGGTAGAGGTAGTGGTGGTGGTAGTAGTGGTGGTGGCGATAACGAGAACAACCTATTCAGAGTTAAATTGTCACTTCCCGCAGTTCAAAGAATCTCCTGTGTAATGCTCATTCGTAATCCCCACTTTTTTTTAACGTTACAAATATCACGAACAATGTTTCGTGTTTGCTCGAATGTGTTTGTTTACTGAGAAGTGTTTTTGTAGTGTGAATTGCACAGTGAAATTTTATTTGCAAGATTGCGTGAGCATGTACTTAAGATTCTAGGAAACCTTTCAGTTCTTGGACCTTGTTTACTCAGTAAACAGGGTGCTTGAAACATAGCTTATAAAAGGTACCGACAAGAGGAGGGAATTAGACAGTAGAAGATGAGATAATCAGTCCCTCACCTACTATCTCGGTGTGTCATCTCTGTATTGAACTGATGAAGCCACTGGTTGGCAAAGTGTCTTCAGATAAAAATACCCGGGTGATGCATATGTGTCTAATTCTTCACAGTTCATAAAGCCGAGGCGCATGTGAGGTAAGAGAGTCCAGGTCAGGTCTAAGCAGATATCAGGTCCGGTTTAAGCAGATATCAGGTCAGGTCTATGCAGATATCAGGTCAGTTCTATGCAGATATCAGGTCAGATTTAAGCAGGTATCAGGTCAATTTTCAACAGATATTAGGTCAAGTTGAAGCAGATATTATATCAAGTTAAAACAGATATCAGATCAGATTTAAGCCTCGTGGAAACGAGGTCACCTGACACCGGTGTTGCGATGTATGATTGGCAAGGAGTGATCAAGAATTATGTGGGTCACGGTAGTGATGCTGTAACTACTAGAAGCTTCTAAGCACTGACGTCTTTTTAGTTCAGGTTTGGTAAAGACCAGATGAGAGTCTCTCCAGTTCACACTGTTACCTCTGGCGTCGCTGTGGATTATGCAAGCATTGCTCTGGTCATTCACACTACACTAGCATTTGTACCCACTTAACCTGGTCTATAAGTTCATCCCAGATTCTCCTACGTATTTCTTGTCGACTCCAGCATCACAAACCAGTGAAGAAGTAGATGGTCATATCTGGGTATGATTTTTGAGAGAAGTACTGACTACAGTATCCACGTTGCTCTTAGCAGAACCATATTAGTGTTGTCACCACACAGGACGCGGTCTTCGCAGAGTAAGGGGCGTGTAAAATAGTCTGCACTCCGAGTCTGCAGTCCTGGATGAAAGAGAAGTGGAAGCAAGTGAAGCCTTGAGTGATATAGGTGCATTCGTTCTCTAGAAATTCCGGGCTGGAAATGTGGAGGGCCCTTAAAACGAAGTCAATAGCCATTCCTCTCCTGGTACGAGTGTCATAGTGAGAATGAAAGTGTATCAGGCCATCCTTGTTTGTAGGTTCGCTGCACACTTTAAAGGAAGGAGTATCACTGTTCGGTGTCCTACAGAGAAAGACATCGAGTAAGGCAAGGTTGTCTTCATTCTCAAGCTCCAGGGTAAACTTGACGGAGATCTCCACAGTGTTGACATTCTTGAAGAGGACATGGATATCAAGGGGTCGATGACAGAACATTAAAACGTCATCAACATATTGCAACTAAGTCAGGTTGATGATTAAGTCACATGTGCAACAGTTGGGTATCTTTATTGTTGAAATGTTTCTTCTGCTCAGCAGGCTTCTTCAGTCAAATACAGAGACAGCATATGTAGTAATGAAAGGGAGATGATGTAATCAGTCCATCAACCTTGGAGAAATATTATTTGAGGTTGTCAGTCCCTGAGGGATTGACAACCTCAGCAACGACAACGACAACGATACAAAAAAGAGGACAACAACGACAACAATTACAGCAAGGACAACAAGGAAACACACAGATAACGGGTCCCAAAGCTTCGCCTTAGTTCACTCTATTTTCCAGAAGCCTTAATTAGTGCTAACGACTCTATTGAAGACGTTAATAAGGGTCATTTAGGCGAGATACTGGTCAGGTGATGGATGATAATGACGCTTTTCCACCGTAATTACCCAAGAAGTGAGCATTATTAACACTAATAATAATAATAATTACAAAAATAATAATATAATAATCATAACTACTACTACTGCTGCTAATACTACTGCTATTATTACTGCTACTACCACCACTACTGTTATTACTACTGCTATTATTACTGCTACTACCACCACTACTGTTATTACTACTACTATTATTACTGCTACTACCACCACTACTGTTATTACTACTGCTATTTTACTGCTACTCACCTACTACTAGTTATTACTACTACTATATTACTGTACTATACCACCTACTATCTATTATACTACTACTACATATTATATACTGCTATACTACTACTACTACTACTGTATTACTACTACATATTACTGCTACTACTACTACCACCACTACTTTATTACTACCTACTGCTATATATACTCTACTTACCACACTACTGTTATACTACTACTATATTATGCTACTACCACACTACTATATTACTACTGCTATTACTACTTACTACACCACTACTTTACTTCACTACTACTACTTATACTCTACTACTCACCACTACTATTACTACTACTACTTACTACTACCACTATCACTACTACTATACAATATACTACACTATTACACTACACATTATACTACTACACCACTACTAACTTTACTCTATTATTACTACAACTATACTACTACTACTACTACTACTACTACTACTACTACTATAATATACTACTACTACTACTCTATAAATACAACTATACTACTATACATCTAATACTACTAATACTATATACTACTATCCTAAATAATATACTTAATATTATAATTCTATAATATAACTTTTAATATTAATTTTAAATACAATTCTATAAAAATTACTTAAAAATTCCTAAATATAATTTTTAATGATATAATTCCTATAATATAATTTTTAATGATGTAATTCCTATAATATAACTTTTAATATAATTCTTATAATACAATTTTTAATGATATAATTCCTAAAATATAATTTTAATGATATAATTCCTAAAATATCATTTTTAATGATATAATTCCTATAATATAACTTTTAATTATATAATTTCTATAATATTTCTAAGAAGAAAATCACGAAAAAGAATAATTTTATAGGAAGGAAAATTTTTTTCAGGATAACTAATATATATATATATATATAATATATATATATATATATATATAATATATATATATATATATATTATATATATTTATATATATATTATATTATATATATATATATATATATATATATATATATATATATATATATATATATATATATATTATTATTATCACACTGGCCGATTCCCACCAAGGCAGGGTGGCCCGAAAAAGAAAAACTTTCACCATCATTCACTCCATCACTGTCTTGCCAGAAGGGTGCTTTACACTACAGTTTTTAAACTGCAACATTAACACCCCTCCTTCAGAGTGCAGGCACTGTACTTCCCATCTCCAGGACTCAAGTCCGGCCTGCCGGTTTCCCTGAACCCCTTCATAAATGTTACTTTGCTCACACTCCAACAGCACGTCAAGTATTAAAAACCATTTGTCTCCATTCACTCCTATCAAACACGCTCACACATGCCTGCTGGAAGTCCAAGCCCTTCGCACACAAAACCTCCTTTACCCCCTCTCTCCAACCTTTCCTAGGCCGACCCCTACCCCGCCTTCCTTCCACTACAGACTGATACACTCTTGAAGTCACTCTGTTTCGCTCCATTCTCTCTACATGTCCGAACCACCTCAACAACCCATCCTCAGCCCTCTGGACAACAGTTTTGGTAATCCCGCACCTCCTCCTAACTTCCAAACTACGAATTCTCTGCATTATATTCACACCACACATTGCCCTCAGACATGACATCTCCACTGCCTCCAGCCTTCTCTTCGCTGCAACATTCATCACCCATGCTTCACACCCATATAAGAGCGTTGGTAAAACTATACTCTCATACATTCCCCTCTTTGCCTCCAAGGACAAAGTTCTTTGTCTCCAAAGACTCCTAAGTGCACCACTCACCCTTTTCCCCTCATCAATTCTATGATTCACCTCATCTTTCATAGGACCCATCCGCTGACACGTCCACTCCAAATATCTGAATACATTCACCTCCTCCATACTCTCTCCCTCCAATCTGATATCCAATCTTTCATCACCTAATCCTTTTGTTATCCTCATAACCTTACTCTTTCCTGTTTTCACTTTTAATTTTCTTCTTTTGCCACACCCTACCAAATTCATCCACCAATCTCTGCAACTTCTCTTCAGAAATCTCCCAAGAGCACAGTGTCATCAGCAAGAGCAACTGTGACAACTCCACTTTATGTGTGATTCTTTATCTTTTAACTCCACGCCTCTTGCCAAGACCCTCGCATTTACTTCTCTTACAACCCCATTATATATATATATATATATATATATATATATATATATATATATATATATATATATATATATATATATATATATATTAATATATATATTATTATATATTATATATATATATATATTCGCTGATAAGGAAAAAATATAATGACCTGAATTTATTCATTATCAGCGTCATTATGAAGACTTTATTGCAATATTAACATCATTATAAAGAATTTACTGCATTATCACCGTCATTATAAAAAATGATCTGTCAATGAAGTCTTTTTTTTTGGGGGGGGCAAGAAATTTCATTATAAAATTTATACTAATTAAAAAAGGGGTCAGAAATTTAATTAGAGGCTTCTGGGTTGTATTTTTTTTTCGTCTGTTTTAATTATTGTTGTTGTGAGAGTAATTAAACTAACATTGTTGTAATAATGTTTCTCTCTCTCTCTCTCTCTCTCTCTCTTTGGGGCTCTCTGTCTCTGTCTTTTATGGTTCTCTATCTCTGACTCTGTGTGTCTGTATGTATATCTGTCTCTCCTCTCTCTCTCTGTGGCTCTCTGTGAGTCTCTATCTCTTCTCTTGTCCTCGTAGTCTTTCTCCTGTTTCCTCTCTTGTCGCTCTTTCTCTGGCTTCTGGGTTCTCTCTCTCTGATTCTGGTTCTCTATGTTTGTGGTTCTCTCTCTCTCTCTCTCTCTCTCTCTCTCTCTCTCTCTCTCTCTCTCTCATCTCACTCTACCACGCTGTCATACACATCCGCTGCTTTTAAAAGTTCTTCCTCGTTAGAGTTTTGCCTCTCGTTTGTCACTATTTTCATGGCGCTGATAACCCAAAAAATTAACATTTACCAAATGAGAGACATTCGCTTTCTGAGAACCACACCAACATTCTACCCCTCCTGTGTAATATTATACCCCTCCTGTGTAACATTCTACCTCTCCTGTGTAACATTCTACCTCTCCTGTGTAACATTCTACCTCTCCTGTGTAACATTCTACCTCTCCTGTGTAACATTCTCCTCCTCCTGTGTAACATTCTACCCCTCCTGTATAACATTTTACCCCTCCCGTGTAACATTCTACCTCTCCTGTGTAACATTCTACCTCTCCTGTGTAACATTCTACCTCTCCTGTGTAACATTCTACCTCTCCTGTGTAACATTCTACCTCTCCTGTGTAACATTCTACCTCTCCTGTGTAACATTCTACCTCTCCTGTGTAACATTCTACCTCTCCTGTGTAACATTCTACCTCTCCTGTGTAACATTCTACCTCTCCTGTGTAACATTCTACCTCTCCTGTGTAACATTCTACCCCTCCTGTATAACATTTTACCCCTCCCGTGTAACATTCTACCTCTCCTGTGTAACATTCTACTCCTCCTGTGTAACATTCTACCTCTCCTGTGTAACATTCTACTCCTCCTGCGTAACATTCTACCTCTCTTGTGTAACATTCTACCCCTCCCGTGTAACATTGTTACTTCTCTCCTGTGTAAATTCTACCCCTCTGTGTAACATTCTACCTCTCCTGTGTAACATTCTACCCTCCTGTGTAACATTCTACCTCTCCTGTGTAACATCTACTCTCCTGTGTAACATTCTACCTCTCCTGTGTAACATTCTACCTCTCCTGTGTAACATTCTACCTCTCCTGTGTAACATTCTACCTCTCCTGTGTAACATTCTACCTCTCCTGGTAACATTCTACCTCTCCTGTGTAAACATTCTACCTCTCCTGTGTAACATTTACCTTCTGTGTAAATTCCCCTCCTGTATAACATTTTACCCCTCCCGTGTAACATTCTACCTCTCCTGTGTAACATTCTACTCCTCCTGTGTAACATTCTACCTCTCCTGTGTAACATTCTACTCCTCCTGCGTAACATTCTACCTCTCTTGTGTAACATTCTACCCCTCCCGTGTAACATTCTACCTCTCCTGTGTAACATTCTACCCCTCCTGTGTAACATTCTACCTCTCCTGTGTAACATTCTACCCCTCCTGTGTAACATTCTACCTCTCCTGTGTAACATTCTACCTCTCCTGTGTAACATTCTACTCCTCCTGTGTAACATTCTACCCCTCCTGTATAACATTCTACCCCTCCCGTGTAACATTCTACCTCTCCTGTGTAACATTCTACTCCTCCTGTGTAACATTCTACCTCTCCTGTGTAACATTCTACTCCTCCTGTGTAACATTCTACCTCTCCTGTGTAACATTCTACCCCTCCTGTGTTTATATTCTACCTCTCCTGTGTAACATTCTACTCCTCCTGTGTAACATTCTACCCCTCCTGTATAACATTCTACCCCTCCCGTGTAACATTCTACCCCTCCTGTGTAACATTTTACCCTTCATGTATAACATTCTACCCCTCCTGTGTAACATTCTACCCTTCCTGTGTAACGTTATACCCCTCCTGTATAACATTCTACCCCTCCTGTGTAACATTCTACCCTCACTGTATAACATTCTACCCCTCCTGTGTAACATTCTACCCCTCCTGTATAACATTCTACCCCTCCTGTGTAACATTCTACCCTCCTGTGTAACATTCTACCCCTCCTGTATAACATTCTACCCCTCCTGTGTAACATTCTACCCCTCCTGTGTAACATTCTACCCTCTGTGTAATATTCTACCCCTCCTGTGTAACATTCTACCCCTCCTGTGTCAACATTCTACCCCACTGTATAACATTCTACCCCTCCTGTGTAACATTCTACCCCTCCTGTGTAACATTCTACCCCTCCTGTATAACATTCTACCCCTCCTGTGTAACATTCTACCCCTCCTGTATAACATTCTACCCCTCCTGTGTAACATTCTACCCCTCCTGTGTAACATTCTACCCCTCCTGCAAAATTCTACCCTCCTGTGTAACATTCTACCCCTCCTGTATAACATTCTACCCCTCCTGTGTAACATTTACCCCTCCTGTATAACATTCTACCCTCCTGTATAAACATTCTTACCCTCCTGTGTAACATTCTACCCTCCTGTGTAACATTCTACCCCTCCTGTGTAACATTCTACCCCTCCTGTGTAACATTCTACCCACTCCTGTGTAACATTTCTACCCTCCTGTGTAACATTCTACCCCTCCTTGTTAACATTTCTACCCTTCCTGTGTAAACACTTCTACCCCTCCTGTGTAACATTCTTTCCCTTCCTGTGTAAACATTCTACCCCTGTGTAACATTCTAACCTCCTGTGTAACATTCTACCCTCCTTTGTAACATTCTACCCCTCTGTGTAACATTCTACCACTCTGTTGTAAATTTACCACTCCTGTGTAACATTCTACCCCTCCTGTGTAAACAATTCTACCCTCTGGTAAATCTACCTAACCCACCCACCATTGTGTAATTTCTGCCTTCCTGTGTAACATTCTTTCCCTATTGGACTGGCTTACCATTCTTATAAATTTCTACCCCTAAGTGTAACATTTACACTGTGTATATCTTACCACAGGTAAATCTAACTTTGAATATATATGTGGTTCAAGAGCTGCCTAGATGGCGCACTCACACACATCTCACCACACACACACACACACACACACACACATTTTTAAATACAATGTACCTCGGTAAGTCTTAATCCAGTTGTAGGACCTTGTGACTTACACAAGACCGGTCGTATCCAAACGAATGTTCCCAATAAGAAATATTTGAAACGATTATCCGTTTCATGAAAAATTCTATATTATTGACAGTAGGTTGTATAAAATAATAGTTAACTGCTTAATACTAAAATACACAATACACAGAATTAAATGAATAAATGGAATTTACAGCACTTTACTAGCTGAAGAGAAGTCGAGACCTACTGGTAGTGCTGAGAAGAAGGAGGAGTACTGTTATTGTTTGGAAGGAGTTCACTTCTCTTTACTGTTCTTGTACTCTATTTGGACCTGTTGAAGTCACCAGGTTTGTACTTTTACTAAATCTGTCAAAGAACTTGTACAGAATCGTATCAATACCGCACAAGATGAAACTAAGACATGTGAACATCTGGTTCTTTATTGGAACGTTTCGCACCAGTGGCTCATCTTCTGTATATAGTTCTGCTGTCTTCAAATTATGTCCTGGAATTTGTATTGATAAAGCCACTGGATGGCGAAACGTCTACAATAAAGATACCCAGATGTTGTACATGTGTCTTAATTCCAAAGAACTTTGCTTGCCTTCTCCTCAGAATGTTCTAGAAATGTGACATTGTCTGGTCATTCCAGACAATGTTATGGACTGATGAAGCCACTGTGTGGCGAAACGTTTCCTCATTAAAGATACTCAAATGTTGCCCATGTGTCTAATTTATCAACTTGTCGGTTCTCTGAACCATTCATCTACACAGTGATAAAGTTAAACTCCGGCAGCACACAGTCCTGAGGAGGGCCTTCAGAGGCAGGTTTTCTCCTCTAAATAACTTTTTACACTTGGCCCAAACACATTAAACCATTCGCTGAAATATTCTCAAGTTACTCAAGCCTTGCTGTTTGACCTCCACATCACAGGTAACTGAGTTTTCTGCTCGTTATTTTTTTTTTAAAGGTCCTCGGGTGTTCAGAGTGGTAGATCACTAGAGGCTTTAGTTTGCAATCCCCACTTGCATTGTCACAGGGCAAGAGAGTTAACCTCTCATTCATTGGCTTGTGTCTTGGTAATGCCTTCTCCTCTTGTGTAATATAGGTCCTGTTAGGTGAGTCGTATACCAAGCAAATATTTTCGTGTGTTAGGTAAGACACATATGCAACAGTTAGGTATCTTTATTTCGAAACGTTTCGCCTACACAGTAGGCTTCTTCAGTCGAGTACAGAAAAGTTGATAGAAGCAGAAGATACTTGAAGACGATGTAATCAGTCCATCACCCTTAAAGTTTTGAGGTGGTCAGTCCCTCAGTCTGGAGAAGAGCATTGTTCCGTTGTCTGAAACAATATGAAGTTGAAGTGACAGAATGGGGCCTACTGTGTAGGCGAAACGTTTCGAAATAAAGATACCTAACTGTTGCATATGTGTCTTACCTAACAATCTGTCGGTATTTATACCATTTCAATGTTCATTCTGTCAGACACTGCAACACAAGGGTATCTTGGTACAGACCATCAACTTCGACAACCTATATAGTGAGAACGGCTGGTTTGAGAGGGACCTGCCCTCACCAAAGCAACCTAGTCTCACCTCCTGGCACTATATAAGGCCCCATTCTGTCACTTCAACTTCATATTGTTTCAGACAACGGAACAATGCTCTTCTCCAGACTGAGGGACTGACCACCTCAAAACTTTAAGGGTGATGGACTGATTACATCGTCTTCAAGTATCTTCTGCTTCTATCAACTTTTCTGTACTCGACTGAAGAAGCCTACTGTGTAGGCGAAACGTTTCGAAATAAAGATACCTAACTGTTGCATATGTGTCTTACCTAACAATCTGTCGGTATTTTATACCATTTCAATGTTCATTCAAACATTTTCGTGTCCAAACAGGACGTATACCAAGTTAGAATTATTCCAAAGCGGACGTATACCGAGGTACCACATTGAATTTTTTTAGTATCTGTTGTTGTAGTTCTGCAATTATTGATATTATAATTATTGTTGTTGCTGTTTTATTATTATTTTATTATTATAATTATTATTACAGACTCGCGGGACAGCGCTAAACCTGTATCGCCCATACGGTGCCGGGAAACAGTAGCACCAATTCCTGGGATCAAAAGCCATTCACCGGCATCAATTACCATCAGTAAAAATGTAGAGAGAAAAAAAAAGAAATCTCGTGGATGGATTTCGAAAACTAAGAAAAAAATAATCCGATGGGAAATTTCGGACTCGATACTCCGGATGCTCGCTCTGCTAATTCGGATGATCGTTCTTTTAATCCAGATGATCGTTCTTTTAAACCGGATGATCGTTCTTTTAATGCAGATGATCGTTTTTTTAATTTGGGTGATCATCCTTTTAATCCGGAAGCTCGTTCTTTTAATCCGAGTGCTAGTTATCTACATCCGGATACGCACCGTGTTAATCCGGATTACGCGCACAAAAACGCCGATTTAATTTCTGGATTGGGAGACAAGAGTTGCATTCTGTGTGTTAATAAGTGGCGAACAATAAGGAGCAAGTGAGCGAGGCTTAAAGATGGGACTTTGGACTCTAAAGACTTTCGAGAAGGAGCCGAGTCTTCTGGTCTTCTGGGAGGCCGCCATTGTTTAACTCTGTGACGTCACAATATAAACAAACTCATCACTGTCTTGGGTAATGGAGGTAAAGAGGAAAAAGAAGAAGAAGAAGAAGAAGAAGAAGAAGAAGAAGAAGAAGAAGAAGAAGAAGGAGAGAAGAAGCGGTAACAACAGCAGGAGAAGAAGAAAAAGAGAAAAAGTGGAAGTAAAAAGAAGTTAGCCAACCACCATGCAAATTAATTTATGCTAATTAGTAACAGAAAAATTCAATTTGTTGTCTAGGCCGAGGAAGATTAAGGCTGGTAGTTACTCCTTGCAAACTTAATTTATTTACCCTCATCTCCTCTAAATATTTGAGCTTGCTGAGAGTGCTACTTCTGCTGATATTTAGTGTCTCATATTTAAGCCCTGCAGGGTAACTGTGTGTGTGTGTGTGTGTGTGTGTGTGTGTGTGTGTGTGTGTGTGTGTGCGTGTGTGTGTGTGTGTGTGTGTGTGTGTGTGTGTGTGTGTGTGTGTGTGCGTGTGTGTGTGTGTGTGTGTGTGTGCACTTGCAGATAAGGAGCACTTCAGCAGCAGTAGCTCAGTGAACCACTAAAGTAGCAGTACCTCACCAGAAGAGGCAGACTCGGGTCTGTGTTAGGGATACGTAAGACTTTCCAGCCGTGAGACAGTATTCATGAGAAAGAGAGGACTTTCCAGGCTAGACTGTCACAATGCAGCCTTCCCAAAGTGCACAGTGGAAGGAGGAGGAAGAAGAGAGCAGGAAGACGAATGAGGAGGGAAAGGATGGAGGAGGAAGAGGAAGGATAAGGAAGAGATAGCGGAAAGGGAGAGGAGGAGGAGGAAGAGGTAGATTTCCTGTTGAGTTTATTCAACCGAATCCAGCATCTGATATGTGTAGTGTGTAGTAGTATCTGTCTACTGTACCAGCGATTGTTCTTAAGACCACGTAGCCCTTGTAGACTATCATACTGTTGTATATGAATGGTATACAATACCGACAAGATGAAAATTGAGACATGGAAAATAGCAAATGTGATACTATTTTCAAAGCAGGTGACAGGTCCTTAGCTTCAAACTATAGACCAATAAGCCTAACTTCCATACTGGGAAAATTTATGGAGTCAATAATTGCCGAGGCAGTTCGTAGCCACCTTGAAAAGCATAAATTAATCAACGAATCTCAGTATGGTTTTACAAAGGGGCGTTCCTGCCTTACGAATTTATTAACTTTTTTCACTAAGGTATTTGAGGAGGTAGATCATGGTAATGAATATGATATTGTGTATATGGACTTCAGTAAGGCTTTTGACAGGGTCCCACATCAGAGACTATTGAGGAAAATTAAGGCACATGGAATAGGAGGAGAAATTTTTTCCTGGATAGAGGCATGGTTGACAAATAGGCAGCAGAGTTTGCATAAATGGGGAGAAATCAGAGTGGGGAAGTGTCACGAGCGGTGTTCTACAGGGGTCAGTGTTGGGCCCCCTGCTGTTCACAATCTACATAAACGACATAGATGAGGGCATAAAGAGCGACATCAGCAAGTTTGCCGATGACATCAAAATAGGCCGTCGAATTCATTCTGACGAGGACATTCGAGCACTCCAGGAAGATTTGAATAGACTGATGCAGTGGTCGGAGAAGTGGCAGATGCAGTTTAATATAGACAAATGCAAAGTTCTAAATGTTGGACAGGACAATAACCATGCCACATATAAACTAAATAATGTAGATCTTAATATTACGGATTGCGAAAAAAGATTTAGGAGTTCTGGTTAGCAGTAATCTGAAACCAAGAAACAGTGCGTAAGTGTTCGCAATAAAGCTAATAGAATCCTTGGCTTCATATCAAGAAGCATAAATAATAGGAGTCCTCAGGTTGTTCTTCAACTCTATACATCCTTGGTTAGGCCTCATTTAGATTATGCTGCACAGTTTTGGTCACCGTATTACAGAATGGATATAAATGCTCTGGAAAATGTACAAAGGAGGATGACAAAGTTGATCCCATGTATCAGAAACCTTCCCTATGAGGATAGACTAAGGGCCCTGAATCTGCACTCTCTAGAAAGACGTAGAATTAGGGGGGATATGATTGAGGTGTATAAATGGAAGACAGGAATAAATAAAGGGGATGTAAATAGTGTGCTGAAAATATCTAGTCTAGACAGGACTCGCAGCAATGGTTTTAAGTTGGAAAAATTCAGATTCAGGAAGGATATAGGAAAGTACTGGTTTGGTAATAGAGTTGTGGATGAGTGGAACAAACTCCCAAGTACAGTGATAGAGGCCAGAACGTTGTGTAGCTTTAAAAATAGGTTGGATAAATACATGAGTGGATGTGGGTGGGTGTGAGTTGGACCTGATTAGCTTGTGCTACCAGGTCGGTTGCCGTGTTCCTCCCTTATGTCAATGTGACCTGACCTGACTAGGTTGGGTGCATTGGCTTAAGCCGGTAGGAGACTTGGACCTGCCTCGCATGGGCCAGTAGGCCTGCTGCAGTGTTCCTTCGTTCTTATCTGGGTATCTTCATTGTAGACGTTTTGCCATCCAGTGGTTTTATCAATACAAATTCAAGGACATAAATGGAAGACAGTAGAACTATATACAAAAGATGAGGTAATCAGTCCTTCAGCCTTGAAGGTGGTGTAAAGAGCACCGTAATCGTGAAGATTCTGGAGCACAGGCAAGAAGGCTGGGGTTTATATACTAGAGTGAGGTGGAAAGGGACGGGTAGAAGAAGAGGGCATAGTCACTGGTAGGCGGGATTCGCCAGTGAAAGTAGGGCATACCCAAGGGATGGGTTAGTGTTAGTAGTAGTTGTAGTAGCAGTGTAGATGTCCTCTGAACCAAGATTCCACGATGTTGCAGTGCCTGACAAGTTATACATGAATGGTATACAACACCGACAAGATGAAAATTAAAACACATGTGCAACATCCAGGTATCTTTTTGTAGGACGTTCCGCCATCCAGTGGCATTTTCAATACAAATTCAAAACAAATTTATGTCCTCTAATTTGTATTGATAAAGCCACTGGATGGCGAAACGTCTACAATAAAGATACCCAAATGTTGCACATGTGTGTTAATTATCACAATGATCAAGAAGGAACGTAAGGGTCATACATTATTATTATTATAATCAAAAAGAAGCGCTAAGCCACAAGGACTATACAGAAGGGTCATACAGCGCCTGGATCAATGACAGAAGTAGGTTTCATCTAAGACAGAGAAGGGTCGCTGTAATTCACTGACTGGAGAACCCTTCACCAGGTTAAATATATAGAATTACCAGAGATAGTGCTATATATTATGTAACATACCGAGGAGTTGTGGATAGAGACAAATGAGCTAACAATTAGGACACTTGATTAGGGAAAGTTTTTAGTCCTGGGACCTTTTTCACTCCATATTATTGAACAGGGAGTAAACGAGGCCCCAGGACCGAAACTCTTCCATAATAAAATGTCATCAACGCTTGCTCACGTGTCTTGAACCAGACCATCACCAGAGGTCCATGGATAGGTAACAGCAGCATCACCAGAGGTCCATGGATAGGTAACAGCAGCATCACCAGAGGTCCATGGATAGGTAACAGCAGCATCACCAGAGGTCCATGGATAGGTAATAGCAGCATATATCCTGGAATGCTGACAACTGAAAGAGCCACTTTAGCTTACAAACGATTTATTCCAGAAACTAAGAACAAGTATGCAATATTAATGTTGGCAGAATTACCGACAATGTGTTAGGCAAAAGGACACAAGTGCAACTTTTACCTGACAAGTATGCAGCATTTCCAGCAAGAATTATTAACTGAAAACCTTACATTATATCTTTTTCAGAACGTCATGGCAAGTAGCAAACCCTTTTCCAGGAGAAATGGAAACCATAAAGAAGTCTTTTATTACAAGAAATCTCCTTTTATTACATTCAGAATCTCTCTTCTCTCCTCTCTCTCTCTCTCTCTCTCTCTCTCTCTCTCTCTCTCTCTCTCTCTCTCTCTCTTGCAGAAGACATGACACATAACAGAACGATTTCAGCACGAGCAGTTGAATAAAAGATTGACTTTAAATATAATCGATAGATTCCGGAAGTAATGGCAGTCGTTCAACCAATTGGCAACATAATTGCCATTGGCAATATCACAGTCATTGGCAATATCATTCCAGAGGATGTAGCACTAGGAAGAACCGTTCTAAAATGCACTAAATACAATCTAAAATTTGAAGCGGCCATTAAACACCGTACGAGCAGCGGAGATGAAATGTTCTAGATAATAGAGCAAATGAGAATACTCAATGTGCATCAGAGAGATTCCAAGACCATCTCATAAAAAGTCAAGACGATGTTCCAGCAAAACAAAAGAGTAATGAGAGATTCCGTTCCAGCGATTGAGAAGGATGATTGACAATGCCTCAGCAATGTAGGGGAATGAGAGACACGGCAACGGAGAAGGATGACAAAGACAGTTCTAGCAATATAAAATAATGAGGAAGATAGTTCCAGCAATATATAATGATATTACAATACTGAGTGATGACAGATATCATTCCAGCAGTACTGAGTGTTAGAAGACATGGTTCCAGGAATACTGAGTGATGACGATATCGTTCCAGCAGTATTGAGTGATGACAGACATCGTTCCAGCAGTAAAGAATAACAACAAATACCATTCCAGCAACAAAAAATACCCCTGCCCCCTCCTCCCCAGAAATATCCACAAGTGCTGAATCAATTAAAAAAGCGAGATAAACATATTCCAGGACCATTTCCAGACAAATGGACGATGGTAAACGCATTTCTGAAATTGTGGCAAATACGAGAGGGTCCTTCCAGCGGGGAGAGATAGAGAGACAGGGATAGCAGACACCGTTCCAGCTGAGGGGGAAGTGGAGACCTTCCAGAAGTACACGCAGAGGCATAATGGAACCATTCCAGCACCATTGTTCACATTTTTCACAAATAACTGGAAAATATTGCTGGAGGCGGCCACGTCCCAGAGAGAGAGAGAGAGAGAGAGAGAGAGAGAGAGAGAGAGAGAGAGAGAGAGAGAGAGAGAGAGAGAGAGAGAGAGAGAGAGAGAGAGAGAGAGAAAGGGAGAGAGAGCACCTCCAGTATATTTTCACATTTCCCGTTGACCGAATTTCCTCGCGTCAGAGAATTATTAAGGAAAATATTACTTTAAAAATTCGTACCAGATGTCTGGCGAAGAGACGCCTGGCGAAGAGACGCTTGGCTGAGAGACGTCTAAGAGACGCCTAGGAGAAGCCATTCGAAGAGGCCCTTCAGCAGAAGCAAAGTTCGGGGGAAAAATCATCTGGCGAAGCATCGTCTGGCGAAGCATCGTCTGGCGAAGCATCGTCTGGCGAAGCATCGTCTGGCGAAGCATCGTCTGGCGAAGCATCGTCTGGCGAAGCATCGTCTGGCGAAGCATCGTCTGGCGAAGCATCGTCTGGCGAAGCATCGTCTGCAAAGCATCGTCTGGGCGAAGCATCGTCTGGCGATGCATCGTCTGGCGAAGCATCGTCTGGCGAAGCATCGTCTGGCGAAGCATCGTCTGGCGAAGCATCGTCTGGCGAAGCATCGTCTGGCGAAGCATCGTCTGGCGAAGCATCGTCTGGCAAAGCATCGTCTGGTGCTGACAGATACGAAAGAGAAAACTCACCATAACACTACGAAAGTCAGCAGCGGCGGTAGTCTGAAATTCCTTCGTTTTTCTCCTCCACCACCATAAAACGGATCCCAGAAATACCCGATAAAAATTTACTCGAACTATGGCGAAGAAACAGTTTACTTTAGCTCAGGCGAAGAAACAGTTTACTTTAACTCAGGCGAAGAAACAGTTTACTTTAACTCAGGCGAAGAAACAGTTTACTTTAGCTCAGGAGAAGAAACAGTTTACTTTAACTCAGGCGAAGAAACAGTTTACTTTAACTCAGGAGAAGAAACAGTTTACTTTAGCTCAGGAGAAGAAACAGTTTACTTTAACTCAGGCGAAGAAACAGTTTACTTTAACTCAGGAGAAGAAACAGTTTTTCTTTAGTCAGGAGAAGAAACAGTTTACTTTAGCTCAGGAGAAGAAACAGTTTACTTTAACTCAGGCGAAGAAACAGTTTACTTTAACTCAGGAGAAGAAACAGTTTACTTTAACTCAGGAGAAGAAACAGTTTACTTTAACTCAGGAGAAGAAACAGTTTACTTTAACTCAGGAGAGAACAGTTTACTTTAACTCAGGCGAAGAAACAGTTTACTTTAATCAGGAGAAGAAACAGTTTACTTTAACTCAGGCGAAGAAACAGTTTACTTTAAATCAGGAGAAGAAACAGTTTACTTTAATCAGGAGAAGAAACAGTTTACTTTAACTCGGAGAAGAAACAGTTTACTTTAACTCAGGCGAAGAAACAGTTTACTTTAACTCAGGAGAAGAAACAGTTTACTTTAACTCAGGCGAAGAAACAGTTTACTTTAACTCAGGAGAAGAAACATTTACTTTAATCAGGAGAAGAAACAGTTTACTTTAACTCAAGGAGAAGAAACAGTTTACTTTAGCTCAGGAGAAAGAAACAGTTTACTTTAAACTCAGGAGAAGAAACAGTTTACTTTAAAATCAGGAAAGAAACAGTTTACTTTAACTCAGGAGAAGAAACAGTTTACTTTAGCTCAGGAGAAGAAACAGTTTACTTTAACTCAGGAGAAGAAACAGTTTACTTTAACTCAGGAGAAGAAACAGTTTACTTTAACTCAGGCGAAGAAACAGTTTACTTTAACTCAGGAGAAGAAACAGTTTACTTTAACTCAGGCGAAGAAACAGTTTACTTTAGCTCAGGCGAAGAAGTGATTTATTCGAACTCTGGCGAATAAATTATGTACGTGAATTAAAGCAACGAGATATGTTTTGTTTTTAATGTACACGAAATGAGATGCAACCGTAATGGTTGAGGTATCCAGTTATCCGGACTGTGGTTGAGATATTCACTAATCCGGAACGCAGTTGAAGTATTCAGTTATACGGACAGTGACTAGGGTATTCAGTTACACGGACAGTAAGCAGGGTATTGTTATACGGACAGTGACTAGGGTATTCAGTTATACGGACAGTGACTAGGGTATTCAGTTATACGGACAGTGACTAGGGTATTCAGTTATACGGACAGTGACTAGGGTATTCAGTTATACAGACAGTAAGCAGGGTATTCAGTTATACGGACAGTGACTAGGGTATTCAGTTATACGGACAGTAACTTGGGTATTCAGTTATACGGACAGTGACTAGGGTATTCAGTTATACGGACAGTGACTAGGGTATTCAGTTATACGGACAGTGACTAGGGTATTCAGTTATACGGACAGTGACTAGGGTATTCAGTTATACAGACAGTAAGCAGGGTATTCAATTATACGGACAGTGGTTAAGGTATTCAGTTAACCGAACAGTGGATAGGATATTTAGCAGTCCGAACAGTTGTGATGTAAATGGTTTAAAAAACCGAACATTACCAAGGGATAGCCGGTTATACGGACAGTGGGCAGAGTATTCAATTATACGGACTGTGGCTAGGGTACTCAGTTATCCCGACAGTTGCTAGAGTACTCGCTTATCTGGACAGTAATCTGTTAATAACGATGACAATGAGGTACACAAAGAACTTAAAGTTACAAGAAGCACAGCTGTTTACACACACACACCCCACACACACAACACACACACACACACACACACACACACACACACACACACACTCGACCCCTGCAACCACAAATAGGTGAGTACAAATAGGTGAGTACACACACACACACACACACACACACACACACACACACACACACACACACACACACCTAGGAGAGACCGCCCCTCTGACAAGCCAGTTTAACACAGCTGAGTGTAGGTAAGACCACATTATCTAAAGGTTATGACCATATTTTTTAAAGCCAGTGGAAGGTCTCAGTCAGATGACCATTAGGAAACGCTTGTCCTATTTCCTGACAAACCTTACCTAACCTGACCTATATTTAAGAGAATACAATTGGCTTGTACTCACCCCGTAGTAAACTACAGGTGATTACAAGTGAGGGCAGCTGTGTGTGTACATAAAGTTGAGCACACGTGTACACAACCCCCCCCCCTCCCTCAGCAAGGATCTTTACACTATTCACCTCACATACAAATATCTTGCTAAGTACCCACCGATCTCGCCCAAGACCCGATTTTTAACCTCGATTTTTTTAGCGCAGGCGATGGGAAGGTGACATTAGCGGTGCCCTCAATACAATTACCGGCAGGGAAGGGAGTGGGGGGTTAGGGGAAGTTTTCTTAAAGGAATGATGCTGTGGCAGGAACAGCAGTAGCAGCATGAGGGTGAGTAGGAACAGCAGCAGTAGCATGAGGGTGAGTAGGAACAGCAGCAGCAGCATGAGGGTGAGTAGGAACAGCAGCAGCAGCATCATGAGAGTGAGTAGGAACAGCAGCAGTAGCATGAGAGTGAGTAGGAACAGCAGCAGTAGCATGAGGGTGAGTAGGAACAGCAGCAGTAGCAGTGAAGAGGTGAGTAGGAACAGCAGCAGCAGCATGAGGGTGAGTAGGAACAGCAGCAGCAGCATGAGGGTGAGTAGGAACAGCAGCAGTAGCATGAGAGTGAGTAGGAACAGCAGCAGTAGCATGAGGGTGAGTAGGAACAGCAGCAGTAGCATGAGGGTGAGTAGGAACAGCAGCAGCATGAGGGTGAGTAGGAACAGCAGCAGCAGCATGAGGGTGAGTAGGAACAGCAGCAGTAGCATGAGAGTTAGTGGAACAGCAGCAGTAGCATGAGAGTGAGTAGGAACAGCAGCAGTAGCATGAGAGTGAGTAGGAACAGCAGCAGTAGCATGAGGGTGAGTAGGAACAGCAGCAGCAGCATGAGGGTGAGTAGGAACAGCAGCAGCTAGGCATGAGAGTGAGTAGGAACACAGCAGCAGCATGAGGGTGAGTAGGAACAGCAGCAGCAGCATGAGGGTGAGTAGGAACAGCAGCAGCATGAGGGTGAGTAGGAACAGCAGCAGCATGAGGGTGAGTAGGAACAGCAGCAGCATGAGGGTGAGTAGGAACAGCAGCAGTAGCATGAGAGGTGAGTAGGAACAGCAGCAGTAGCATGAGGGTGAGTAGGAACAGCAGCAGTAGCATGAGGTGATAGGAACCAGCAGCAGCATGAGGGTGAGTAGGAACAGCAGCAGCAGCATGAGGGTGAGTAGGAACAGCAGCAGAGCATGAGGGTGAGTAGGAACAGCAGCAGCATAGAACAGCATGAGATGAGGGAGTAGGAACAGCAGCAGTAGGACAGCATGAGCAGAGTGAGTAGGAACAGCAGCAGCAGCATGAGAGGTGAGTAGGAACAGCAGCAGCAGCATGAGGGTGAGTAGGAACAGCAGCAGTAGCATGAGGGTGAGTAGGAACAGCAGCAGCGCATGAGAGTGAGTAGGAACACAGCAGCAGTAGCATGAGGGTGAGTAGGAACAGCAGCAGCATGAGGGTGAGTAGGAACAGCAGCAGCAGCATGAGGGTGAGTAGGAACAGCAGCAGCAGCATGAGGGTGAGTAGGAACAGCAGCAGCAGCATGAGGGTGAGTAGGAACAGCAGCAGCAGCATGAGGGTGAGTAGGAACAGCAGCAGCAGCATGAGGTGAGTAGGAACAGCAGCAGAGCATGAGGGTGAGTAGGAACAGCAGCAGTCATGAGAGATGAGAAACAGCACGTGAGCATAGGGATAGGAACAGCAGCAGTAGCATGAGGTGAGTAGGAACAGCAGCAGTAGCATGGGGAGTGAGTAGGAACAGCAGCAGAGCAATGATAGACGCAGCATGGTGAGTAGGAACAGCAGCAGCAGCATGAGAGTGAGTAGGAACAGCAGCAGCAGCATGAGGGTGAGTAGGAACAGCAGCAGCAGCATGAGGGTGAGTAGGAACAGCAGCAGTAGCATGAGAGTGAGTAGGAACAGCAGCAGCAGCATGAGGGTGAGTAGGAACAGCAGCAGCAGCATGAGGGTGAGTAGGAACAGCAGCAGCAGCATGAGAGTGAGTAGGAACAGCAGCAGCAGCATGAGGGTGAGTAGGAACAGCAGCAGCAGCATGAGGGTGAGTAGGAACAGCAGCAGCAGTAGCATGAGAGTGAGTAGGAACAGCACGCAGCATGAGGTGATAGGAACAGCGACATGGTGAGTAGGAACAGCAGCAGTAGCATGAGGGTGAGTAGGAACAGCAGCAGCAGCATGAGGGTGAGTAGGAACAGCAGCAGCAGCATGAGGGTGAGTAGGAACAGCAGCAGTAGCATGAGAGTGAGTAGGAACAGCAGCAGTAGCATGAGAGTGAGTAGGAACAGCAGCAGCTAGCATGAGGGTGAGTAGGAACAGCAGCAGAGCATGAGGGTGAGTAGGAACAGCAGCAGCAGCATGAGGGTGAGTAGGAAAAGCAGCATAGAGATAAAACAGCGCAGCCATGAGGGTGAGTAGGAACAGCAGCAGCAGCATGAGGGTGAGTAGGAACAGCAGCAGTAGCATGAGGGTGAGTAGGAACAGCAGCAGCAGCATGAGGGTGAGTAGGAACAGCAGCAGTAGCATGAGGTGAGTAGGAACAGCAGCAGCATGAGGGTGAGTAGGAACAGCAGCAGCAGCATGAGGGTGAGTAGGAACAGCAGCAGTAGCATGAGGGTGAGTAGGAACAGCAGCAGTAGCATGAGGGTGAGCAGGAACAGCAGCAGTAGCATGAGGGTGAGTAGGAACAGCAGCAGCAGCATAAGGGTGAGTAGGAACAGCAGCAGCAGCATGAGGGTGAGTAGGAACAGCAGCAGCAGCATGAGGGTGAGTAGGAACAGCAGCAGCAGCATGAGGGTGAGTAGGAACAGCAGCAGCAGCATGAGGGTGAGTAGGAACAGCAGCAGCAGCATGAGGGTGAGTAGGAACAGCAGCAGCAGCATGAGGGTGAGTAGAAGCAGCAGCAGCATGAGGGAGTAGGAACAGCAGCAGCACATGAGGTGAGAGGAACAGCAGCAGCAGCAGGAGTGAGTAGGAACAGCAGCAGCAGCATGAAGGGTGAGTAGGAACAGCAGCAGCAGCATGAGAGTGAGTAGGAACAGCAGCAGCAGCATGAGGGTGAGTAGGAACAGCAGCAGCAGCATGAGGGTGAGTAGGAACAGCAGCAGCAGCATGAGAGTGAGTAGGAACAGCAGCAGCAGCATGAGAGTGAGTAGGAACAGCAGCAGCAGCATGAGGGTGAGTAGGAACAGCAGCAAGCATGAGGGTGAGTAGGAACAGCAGCAGCAGATGAGGTGAGTAGGAACAGCAGCAGCAGCATGAGATGTAGAACAGGCTATGAGTAGGAACAGCAGCAGCAGCATGAGGGTGAGTAGGAACAGCAGCAGCACATGAGGTGAGTAGGAACAGCAGCAGCAAGCATGAGGGTGAGTAGGAACAGCAGCAGCAGCATGAGGTGAGTAGGAACAGCAGCAGTCAGCATGAGGGTGAGTAGGAACAGCAGCAGCAGCATGAGGGTGAGTAGGAACACAGCAGCGCAGCATGAGGTGAGTAGGAACAGCAGCAGCAGCATGAGGGTGAGTAGGAACAGCAGCAGTCAGCATGAGGGTGAGTAGGAACAGCAGCAGCAGCATGAGGGTGAGTAGGAACAGCAGCAGCAGCATGAGGGTGAGTAGGAACAGCAGCAGCAGCATGAGGGTGAGTAGGAACAGCAGCAAGCATGAGGGTGAGTAGGAACAGCAGCAGCAGCATGAGGGTGAGTAGGAACAGCAGCAGTAGCATGAGGGTGAGTAGGAACAGCAGCAGTAGCATGAGGGTGAGTAGGAAAAGCAGCAGCAGCAGCATGAGGGTGAGTAGGAACAGTAGCAGCAGCATGAGGGTGAGTAGGAACAGCAGCAGTAGCAGCATGAGGGTGAGTAGGAACAGCAGCAGCAGCATGAGGGTGAGTAGGAACAGCAGCAGCAGCATAGGGTGAGTAGGAAAGCAGCAGACATGAGGTCAGCAGAAGAGGGTGGAGTAGAACAGCAGCAGAGCATGAGGGTGAGTAGGAACAGCAGCAGCAGCATGAGGGTGAGTAGGAACAGCAGCAGCAGCATGAGGGTGAGTAGGAACAGCAGCAGCATGAGGGTGAGTAGGAACAGCAGCAGCAGCATGAGGGTGAGTAGGAAAAGCAGCAGCAGCAGCATGAGGCATGGTGAGTAGGAACAGCAGCCGCAGCATGAGGTGGAGTAGGAACAGCAGCAGCAGCATGAGGGTGAGTAGGAAACAGCAGCAGCATGAGGGTGAGTAGGAACAGCACAGCAGGTAGGCATGAGCAGAGTGAGTAGGAACAGCAGCAGCAGCATGAGGGTGAGTAGGAACAGCAGCAGCAGCATGAGAGTGAGTAGGAACAGCAGCAGCAGCATGAGGGTGAGTAGGAACAGCAGCAGCAGCATGAGGGTGAGTAGGAACAGCAGCAGCAGCATGAGGGTGAGCAGGAACAGCAGCAGCAGCATGAGGGTGAGTAGGAACAGCAGCAGCAGCATGAGGGTGAGTAGGAACAGCAGCAGCAGCATGAGGGTGAGTAGGAACAGCAGCAGTAGCATGAGGGTGAGTAGGAGAACAGAAGCAGCAGCATGAGGGTGAGTCAGGAACAGCAGCAGCAGCATGAGGGTGAGTAGGAACAGCAGCAGCAGCATGAGGGTGAGTAGGAACAGCAGCAGCAGCATGAGGGTGAGTAGGAACAGCAGCAGTAGCATGAGAGTGAGCAGGAACAGCAGCAGCAGCATGAGGGTGAGTAGGAACAGCAGCAGCAGCATGAGGGTGAGTAGGAACAGCAGCAGCAGCATGAGGGTGAGTAGGAACAGCAGCAGCAGCATGAGGTGAGTAGGAACAGCAGCAGCAGCATGAGAGGTGAGTAGGAACAGCAGCAGCAGCATGAGGGTGAGTAGGAACAGCAGCAGCAGCATGAGGGTGAGTAGGAACAGCAGCAGCAGCATGAGGGTGAGTAGGAACAGCAGCAGTAGCATGAGAGTGAGTAGGAACAGCAGCAGCAGCATGAGGGTGAGTAGGAACAGCAGCAGCAGCATGAGGGTGAGTAGGAACAGCAGCAGCAGCATGAGGGTGAGTAGGAACAGCAGCAGTAGCATGAGGGTGAGTAGGAACAGCAGCAGCATGAGGGTGAGTAGGAACAGCAGCAGCAGCATGAGGGTGAGTAGGAACAGCAGCAGTAGCATGAGGGTGAGTAGGAACAGCAGCAGACATGAGGGTGAGTAGGAACAGCAGCAGCATGAGGGTGAGTAGGAACAGCAGCAGCATGAGGGTGAGTAGGAACAGCAGCAGCAGCATGAGGGTGAGTAGGAACAGCAGCAGTCAGCATGAGGGTGAGTAGGAACAGCAGCAGCATGAGGGTGAGTAGGAACAGCAGCAGCAGCATGAGGGTGAGTAGGAACAGCAGCAGCAGCATGAGGGTGAGTAGGAACAGCAGCAGCAGCATGAGGGTGAGTAGGAACACAGCAGCAGCATGAAGGGTGAGCAGGAACAGCAGCAGCAGCATGAGGGTGAGTAGGAACAGCAGCAGCAGCATGAGGGTGAGAGGAAACAGCAGCAGCAGCATGAGGGTGAGAGGAAACAGCAGCAGCAGCATGAGGGTGAGAGAGAACAGCAGCAGCAGCATGAGGGTGAGAGGAACAGCAGCAGCAGCATGAGGGTGAGAGGAACAGCAGCAGCAGCATGAGGGTGAGCAGGAAACAGCAGCAGCATGAGGGTGAGAGGAACAGCAGCAGCAGCATGAGGGTGAGCAGGAACAGCAGCAGCAGCATGAGGGTGAGCAGGAACAGCAGCAGCAGCATGAGGGTGAGTAGGAACAGCAGCAGCAGCATGAGGGTGAGAGGAACAGCAGCAGCAGCATGAGGGTGAGAGGAACAGCAGCAAGCATGAGGGTGAGAGAACAGCAGCGCAGCATGAGGGTGAGCAGGAACAGCAGCAGCAGCATGAGGGTGAGCAGGAAGCAGCAGCAGCATATAGGGTGAGCAGGAACAGCAGCAGCATGAGGTGAGAGGAACACAGCAGCAGCATAAGGGTGAGCAGGAACAGCAGCAGCAGCATGAGGGTGAGTCAGGAACAGCAGCAGCATAAGGGTGAGAGAACACAGCAGCAGCATAAGGGTGAGCAGGAACAGCAGCAACAGCATAAGGGTGAGCAGGAACAGCAGCAGCAGCATAAGGGTGAGCAGGAACAGCAGCAGCAGCATGAGGGTGAGCAGGAACAGCAGCAGCAGCATAAGGGTGAGCAGGAACAGCAGCAGCATAAGGGTGAGCAGGAACAGCAGCAGCAGCATGAGGGTGAGTAGGAACAGCAGCAGCAGCATAGGGTGAGCTAGGAACAGCAGCAAGCAATGAGGGTGAGCAGGAACAGCAGCAGCATAGGGTGAGCAGGAACAGCAGCAGCAAAGAGGTGAGTAGGAACAGCAGCAGCAACATGAGGGTGAGCAGGAAACAGCAGCAAAGCATGAGAGTGAGTAGGAACAGCAGCAGCAGCATGAGAGTGAGTAGGAACAGCAGCAGCAGCATGAGAGTGAGTAGGAACAGCAGCAGCATAAGGGTGAGCAGGAACAGCAGCAGACATGAGAGTGAGTAGGAACAGCAGCAGCAGCATGAGAGTGAGTAGGAACAGCAGCAGCAGCATGAGAGTGAGTAGGAACAGCAGCAGCATAAGGGTGAGCAGGAACAGCAGCAGCAACATGAGAGTGAGTAGGAACAGCAGCAGCAGCATGAGAGTGAGTAGGAACAGCAGCAGCAGCATGAGGGTGAGTAGGAACAGCAGCAGCAGCATGAGGGTGAGTAGGAACAGCAGCAGCATGAGAGTGAGTAGGAACAGCAGCAGCAGCATGAGAGTGAGTAGGAACAGCAGCAGCAGCAACATGAGAGTGAGTAGGAACAGCAGCAGCAACATGAGAGTGAGTAGGAACAGCAGCAGCATCATGAGAGTGAGTAGGAACAGCAGCAGCAGCATGAGAGTGAGTAGGAACAGCAGCAGCAACATGAGAGTGAGTAGGAACAGCAGCAGCACATGAGAGTGAGTAGGAACAGCAGCAGCACATGAGGTGAGTAGGAACAGCAGCAGCAGCATGAGAGTGAGTAGGAACAGCAGCAGCAACATGAGAGTGAGTAGGAACAGCAGCAGCATCATGAGAGTGAGTAGGAACAGCAGCAGCATTGAGAGTGAGTAGGAACACAGCAGCAGCATGAGGTGAGTAGGAACAGCAGCAGCAACATGAGAGTGAGTAGGAACAGCAGCAGCATCATGAGAGTGAGTAGGAACAGCAGCAGCAGCATGAGAGTGAGTAGGAACAGCAGCAGCATCATGAGAGTGAGTAGGAACAGCAGCAGCATGAGAGTGAGTAGGAACAGCAGCAGCAGCATGAGAGTGAGCAGGAACAGCAGCAGCATGAGAGTGAGTAGGAACAGCAGCAGCACATGAGAGTGAGTAGGAACAGCAGCAGCCATGAGAGTGAGTAGGAACAGCAGCAGCATCATGAGAGTGAGTAGGAACAGCAGCAGCAACATGAGAGTGAGTAGGAACAGCAGCAGCATCATGAGAGTGAGTAGGAACAGCAGCAGCATCAGGGTGAGTAGGAACAGCAGCAGCATGCATGAGAGTGAGTAGGAACAGCAGCAGCACATGAGAGTGAGTAGGAACAGCAGCAGCATCATGAGAGTGAGTAGGAACAGCAGCAGCATCATGAGAGTGAGTAGGAACAGCAGCAGCATCATGAGAGTGAGTAGGAACAGCAGCAGCATCATGAGAGTGAGTAGGAACAGCAGCAGCATCATGAGAGTGAGTAGGAACAGCAGCAGCATCATGAGAGTGAGTAGGAAACGCAGCAGCATTGAGAGTGAGTAGGAACAGCAGCAGCATCATGAGAGTGAGTAGGAACAGCAGCAGCATCATGAGAGTGAGTAGGAACAGCAGCAGCATCATGAGAGTGAGTAGGAACAGCAGCAGTCATGAGAGTGAGTAGAACAGCAGCAGTCACATGAGAGTGAGTAGGAACAGCAGCAGCATATGAGAGTGAGTAGGAACAGCAGCAGCAGCATGAGAGTGAGTAGGAACAGCAGCAGCAGCATGAGAGTGAGTAGGAACAGCAGCAGCAGCATGAGAGTGAGTAGGAACAGCAGCAGCATCATGAGAGTGAGTAGGAACAGCAGCAGCATCATGAGAGTGAGTAGGAACAGCAGCGAGCATCTGAGAGTGAGTAGGAACAGCAGCAGCACATGAGAGTGAGTAGGAACAGCAGCAGCATCATGAGGGTGAGTAGGAACAGCAGCAGCATCATGAGAGTGAGTAGGAACAGCAGCAGCATCATGAGAGATGAAAGCAGCATGAGGAGAACAGCAGCACAAGAGTGGAGACGGCATGTTAGTGGAACAGCAGCAGCATCAATGAGAGGTGAGTCAGGGAAGAGGCAGCAGCAGCATGAGAGTGAGTAGGAACAGCAGCAGCAGCATGAGAGTGAGTAGGAACAGCAGCAGCAACATGAGAGTGAGTAGGAACAGCAGCAGCATCATGAGAGTGAGTAGGAACAGCAGCAGCATCATGAGAGTGAGTAGGAACAGCAGCAGCAGCATGAGAGTGAGTAGGAACAGCAGCAGCAACATGAGAGTGAGTAGGAACAGCAGCAGCACATGAGAGTGAGAGGAACAGCAGCAGCACTGAGGGAGTAGGAACAGCAGCAGCAGCATGAGAGTGAGTAGGAACAGCAGCAGCATCATGAGAGTGAGTAGGAACAGCAGCAGCAGCATGAGGGTGAGCAGGAACAGCAGCAGCAGCATGAGGGTGAGCAGGAACAGCAGCAGCAGCATGAGGGTGAGCAGACACAGCAGCAGCATAAGGGTGAGAGAACAGCAGCAGCAGCATGAGGGTGAGTCAGGAACAGCAGCAGCAAACATGAGGGAGCAGATAACAGCAGCAGCAGCATAAGGGTGAGAGGAACAGCAGCAGCACATGAGGGTGAGCAGAAACAGCAGCAGCAGCATGAGGGTGAGTAGGAACAGAGCAGCAGCATAAGGGTGAGCAGGAACAGCAGCAGCAGCATGAGGGTGATGCAGGAACAGCAGCAGCAGCATAAGGGTGAGCAGAAAACAAGCAGCACAGCAGCAATGAGGGTGAGACAGGAAACAGCAGCAGCAACATGAGGGTGAGCAGAAACAGCAGCAGCAGCATAGGGTGAGCAGGAAACAGCAGCCAGCAGCATGAGGGTGAGTAGGAACAGCAGCAGCATAAGGTGAGCAGGAAACAGCAGCAGCAGCATGAGGGTGAGTAGGAACAGCAGCAGCATAAGGGTGAGCAGGAACAGCAGCAGCAGCATAAGGGTGAGCAGGAACAGCAGCAGCAGCATGAGGGTGAGTAGGAACAGCAGCAGCATAAGGGTGAGCAGAAACAGCAGCAGCAGCATGAGGGTGAGCAGAAACAGCAGCAGCAGCATAAGGGTGAGCAGAAACAGCAGCAGCAGCATAAGGGTGAGCAGGAAACAGCAGCAGCAGCATAGGGTGAGCAGAACAGCAGCAGCAGCATAAGGTGTGAGCAGAAACAGCACAGCAGCATGAGGTGAGCAGGAACAGCAGCAGCATGAGGTGAGCAGGAACAGCAGCAGCAACATGAGGGTGAGCAGAAACAGCAGCAGCAGCATAAGGGTGAGCAGAAACAGCAGCAGCATAAGGGTGAGCAGGAACAGCAGCAGCAGCATGAGGGTGAGCACGAACAGCAGCAGCATGAGAGTGAGCAGGAACAGCAGCAGCAACATGAGGGTGAGCAGAAACAGCAGCAGCAGCATAAGGGTGAGCAGAAACAGCAGCAGCAGCATAGGGGAGCAGAAACAGCAGCAGCAGCATAAGGGTGAGCAGGAACAGCAGCAGCATGAGAGTGAGCAGGAACAGCAGCAGCAGCATGAGGGTGAGCAGGAACAGCAGCAGCAACATGAGGGTGAGCAGGAACAGCAGCAGCAACATGAGGGTGAGTAGGAACAGCAGCAGCATGAGAGTGAGCAGGAACAGCAGCAGCAGCATAAGGGTGAGCAGAAACAGCAGCAGCAGCATAAGGGTGAGCAGAAACAGCAGCAGCAGCATAAGGGTGAGCAGGAACAGCAGCAGCATGAGAGTGAGCAGGAACAGCAGCAGCAGCATGAGGGTGAGCAGGAACAGCAGCAGCAGCAACATGAGGGTGAGCAGGAACAGCGCAGCACATGAGGGTGAGTAGGAACAGCAGCAGCATGAGAGTGAGCAGGAACAGCAGCAGCAGCATAAGGGTGAGCAGAAACAGCAGCAGCAGCATAAGGGTGAGCAGAAACAGCAGCAGCAGCATAAGGGTGAGCAGGAACAGCAGCAGCAGCATAAGGGTGAGCAGGAACAGCAGCAGCATGAGAGTGAGCAGGAACAGCAGCAGCAGCATGAGGGTGAGCAGGAACAGCAGCAGCAGCAGCATAAGGGTGAGCAGGAACAGCAGCAGCAGCATGAGGGTGAGCAGGAACAGCAGCAGCAGCATAAGGGTGAGCAGGAACAGCAGCAGCAGCATGAGGGTGAGCAGGAACCGCAGCAGCAGCATGAGGGTGAGCAGGAACAGCAGCAGCAGCATGAGAGTGAGCAGGAACAGCAGCAGCAGCATAAGGGTGAGCAGGAACAGCAGCAGCAGCATGAGGGTGAGCAGGAACAGCAGCAGCACAAAGGGTGAGTAGGAACAGCAGCAGCAACATGAGGGTGAGTAGGAACAGCAGCAGCAGCATGAGGGTGAGCAGGAACAGCAGCAGCAGCAGCATAAGGGTGAGCAGAAACAGCAGCAGCAACATGAGGGTGAGTAGGAACAGCAGCAGCAACATGAGGGTGAGTAGGAACAGCAGCAGCAGCATGAGGGTGAGCAGGAACAGCAGCAGCAGCAGCATAAGGGTGAGCAGAAACAGCAGCAGCAGCATAAGGGTGAGCAGAAACAGCAGCAGCAGCATAAGGGTGAGCAGGAACAGCAGCAGCAGCATAAGGGTGAGCAGGAACAGCAGCAGCATAAGGGTGAGCAGGAACAGCAGCAGCAGCATAAGGGTGAGCAGGAACAGCAGCAGCAGCATAAGGGTGAGCAGGAACAGCAGCAGCAGCATAAGGGTGAGCAGGAACAGCAGCAGCATAAGGGTGAGCAGGAACAGCAGCAGCAGCATAAGGGTGAGCAGGAACAGCAGCAGCAGCAGCATAAGGGTGAGCAGAAACAGCAGCAGCAGCATAAGGGTGAGCAGAAACAGCAGCAGCAGCATAAGGGTGAGCAGAAACAGCAGCAGCAGCATGAGGGTGAGCAGGAACAGCAGCAGCAGCATAAGGGTGAGCAGGAACAGCAGCAGCAGCATAAGGGTGAGCAGGAACAGCAGCAGCAGCATAAGGGTGAGTAGGAACAGCAGCAGCAGCATGAGAGTGAGTAGGAACAGCAGCAGCAGCATAAGGGTGAGCAGGAACAGCAGCAGCAGCATGAGGGTGAGCAGAAACAGCAGCAGCAGCATAAGGGTGAGCAGGAACAGCAGCAGCAGCATGAGGGTGAGCAGAAACAGCAGCAGCAGCATGAGGTGTGAGCCAGGAACAGCACGCAGCACATGAGGGTGAGCAGGAACAGCAGCAGCAGCATAAGGGTGAGTAGGAACAGCAGCAGCAGCATGAGAGTGAGTAGGAACAGCAGCAGCAGCATAAGGGTGAGCAGGAACAGCAGCAGCAGCATGAGGGTGAGCAGGAACAGCAGCAGCAGCATAAGGGTGAGTAGGAACAGCAGCAGCAGCATGAGAGTGAGTAGGAACAGCAGCAGCAGCATAAGGGTGAGCAGGAACAGCAGCAGCAGCATAAGGGTGAGCAGAAACAGCAGCAGCATAAGGGTGAGCAGGAACAGCAGCAGCAGCATAAGGGTGAGCAGAAACAGCAGCAGCAGCATGAGGGTGAGTAGGAACAGCAGCAGCAGCATGAGGGTGAGTAGGAACAGCAGCAGCAGCATAAGGGTGAGCAGAAACAGCAGCAGCAGCATGAGGGTGAGCAGAAACAGCAGCAGCAGCATGAGGGTGAGTAGGAACAGCAGCAGCAGCATAAGGGTGAGCAGGAACAGCAACAGCAGCATGAGGGTGAGCAGAAACAGCAGCAGCAGCATGAGGGTGAGTAGGAACAGCAGCAGCAGCATGAGGGTGAGCAGAAACAGCAACAGCAGCATGAGGGTGAGTAGGAACAGCAGCAGCAGCATGAGGGTGAGTAGGAACAGCTGCAGCAGCATAAGGGTGAGCAGAAACAGCAGCAGCAGCATGAGGGTGAGCAGGAACAGCAGCAGCAGCATAAGGGTGAGCAGAAACAGCAGCAGCAGCATAAGGGTGAGCAGGAACAGCAGCAGCAGCATGAGGATGAGCAGGAACAGCAGCAGCAGCATAAGGGGGGCAGAAGCAGCAGCATGAGGGTGAGCAGAAACAGCAGCAGCAGCATGAGGGTGAGCAGGAACAGCAGCAGCAGCATAATCGTGAGCAGAAACAGCAGCAGCAGCATAAGGGTGAGCAGGAACAGCAGCAGCAGCATGAGGGTGAGCAGAAACAGCAGCAGCAGCATGAGGGTGAGCAGAAACAGCAGCAGCAGCATAAGGGTGAGCAGAAACAGCAGCAGCAGCATAAGGGTGAGCAGAAACAGCAGCAGCAGCATGAGGGTGAGCAGAAACAGCAGCAGCAGCATAAGGGTGAGCAGAAACAGCAGCAGCAGCATAAGGGTGAGCAGAAACAGCAGCAGCAGCATAAGGGTGAGCAGAAACAGCAGCAGCAGCATAAGGGTGAGCAGAAACTACAGCAGCAGCATAAGGGTGAGCAGAAACAACAGCAGCAGCATAAGGGTGAGCAGAAGCAGCAGCAGCAGCAGATTCCGCCCTCACTATTAATATACTAAGACAAGGCAATGGAGGCTCCAATTCCTCGAATGAAGAGCCCTTCTTAATTAGCATCCAAACACCTGCCAAGTGAACTGTATGTGTGTGTGTATTCGCACACCTGGTTGTTTCTGCGAGGGATGACCTCTAGCTCTTGGGCCCTGCATGTGTGGCTAACTTACTGCCCTCTTCAGCTCTTATTCTTATTATTATTATTATTATTATTATTATTATTAATTATTATTACTGACACGTTTTCTAGTCAAGTTCATTTTATTTTCTATATTACAGATGTTAACAGGATCCCAAATGGAAATAAATAACTCTGACATTTTTGTGTGTGAGAACGTTATCCTAGGTAATTTGCATACATGTTTCCATGCAGGACGACCATAATCACCCAAAGCTTGTGTCACTGTACTTGTGTAAACTGTGCCTAAATAAACTTACTTCCCAGATCAGGCTCCTTTAGGTTAGTTTACCCACTCTCTTACATTGCGTTTTCTATATCACAGATTATTCCCTAGTTAAGAATATTTACCCACTCTCTTACATCCCGTTTTCTATATCAGATTATTCCCTAGTTAAGAATATTTACCCACTCTCTTACATCCCGTTTTCTATATCACAGATTATTCCCTAGTTAAGAATATTTACCCACTCTCTTACATCCCGTTTTTTATATCAGAGATTATTCCTTAGTTATGTGTATTTACCCACTCACACCCCGTTGTCTTCTCCTTGACAGGGAAGAACGCGACCCTGGACTGCTTCCAGAATGGCTTGTGGTCCAAGAAAGCCAACTACACCGACTGTTTGAACTTCGTGGGCAACAACAGCAGCAAGGACACCTCCACCGTCAACACCATCACTACTATCTTCTACGTGGGTAACTCCCTCAGTCTGGTGGCCGTCCTCCTCGCTCTCTGGATCTTCATCTCATTTAAGTAAGTGTACCGTAGGGGGTATGTACTCACCTAGTTGTGACTCAAAGGGGTCGAGTCCTCGACTTCTACCTGTGTGTATATATATATATATATTAATTATTGTGACCACGAACAAGTGGTATTGATCAATAACATCACTGCGACTAGCCAAGGATTCGAACCCATGCTGCTTTGGCCCGCCTCATGGTGAGCGAAAACCCATGATGCTCTAACCCACAAGACCACGCAATCCTATAATTGCGTGGTCCAGTGGGTTAAAACGTCATGGGTTTTCGCTCACCATGAGGTGGGCCAAAGCAGCATGGGTTCGAATCCTTGGCTAGTCGGAGTGTTATATATATATATATATATATATATATATATATATATATATATATATATATATATATATATATTATATATATATATATATATATATATATATATATATATATGTGTGTGTGTGTGTGTACGAAAGTTGAGAATTATTACATTCATGGGAGAATATATGGAAAGAAGTCAGAAAAAATAATCCAAGAAAATAAATCAGGAGAAAGAAAACAGAATCCAGGGAAAACAATTCAGTAAAAAATGCAACGAAAAAAAATTAATAAATGAGGCTGAAATAAGAGATAAGAAAATGAGCTAAGATAATGAGCCACAAAGTAAAAAATGAGCTAAAGTAAATTGAGCTCAGATAAGAAACTTTGCTGAGATCAAGAAAATGAGTTGAGATCAAGAAAATGAGTTGAGATCAAGAAAATGAGTTGAGATCAAGAAAATGAGCTGAGATCAGGAAAATGAGCTGAGATCAAGAAAATGAGTTGAGATCAAGAAAATTAGCTGAGATCAAGAAAATGAGTTGAGATCAAGAAAATGAGTTGAGATCAAGAAAATGAGTTGAGATCAAGAAAATGAGTTGAGATCAAGAAAATGAGTTGAGATCAAGAAAATGAGTTGAGATCAAGAAAATTAGTTGAGATCAAGAAAATGAGCTGAGATCAAGAAAATGAGTTGAGATCAAGAAAATGAGTTGAGATCAAGAAAATGAGTTGAGATCAAGAAAATTAGTTGAGATCAAGAAAATGAGCTGAGATCAAGAAAATGAGTTGAGATCAAGAAAATGAGTTGAGATCAAGAAAATGAGTTGAGATCAAGAAAATGAGTTGAGATCAAGAAAATGAGCTGAAATCAAGAAAATGAGTTGAGATCAAGAAAATGAGCTGAGATCAAGAAAATGAGCTGAGATCAAGAAAATTAGCTGAGATCAAGAAAGTGAGCTGAGAGGGGGGGGGGAGCTAGGTATATCGCCCACGGTAGTATCTCTCTGGCGCCTCGAAAACTCGCGTTACGTTCCTACAAATGAGGAAAACAAGGGCATTCTCAGCTCCGGCGCTGAGATTACTGATTTCCCCAGGAAACATAGCGTCCTTAATGCCCCCCCTTCCCCCTCCCCACTCCCACCCCCACCCCCCGGGCCCTGAGATTTACATGCGGGGAGGGGGGGGTAGAGACGCAGAGAGAGAGAGAGATAATGACCTGATGTAGGAGATATTTCTTCACTACAAATGGCCTCTGTATATCATCTTCACTATCACCCTCACTATTACTATCACCCTCGCTATCACCATCACTGTCACCTCACTATCACTATCACTATCATTTCCATTACTGCCGTTACTTCTTTAATAGCTATCACCATCACCACCCTATCACCATGGCCCTATCACCACCACCACCACCACCATAGCTACCACAACCAGCATCACCACTTGAAAAAGCCCACTGTGTGGGCGAAACGTTGTCAATAAAGGATCACATTATACTGCATATGTGTTTATATTTCCAGCACCACCACCACTACCATCATCACTATCACGGTCACCCTAATTGTCCGGTGGGTTAATTGGATTCATAAGCTACCGGCTACACAAAGGGTCATTAAGGCTGCATGTAACCTATAGTCAGTACACGCTAATAAATTAACCATTAGTCAGTACACGCTAACAAATTAACCTATAGTCAGTACACGCTAACAAATTAACCTATAGTCAGTACACGCTAACAAATTAACCTATAGTCAGTACACGCTAACAAATTAACCATTAGTCAGTACACGCTAACAAATTAACCTATAGTCAGTACACGCTAACAAATTAACCATTAGTCAGTACACGCTAACAAATTAACCTATAGTCAGTACACACGCTAACAAATTAACCATTAGTCAGTACACGCTAACAAATTAACCTATAGTCAGTACACGCTAACAAATTAACCATTAGTCAGTACACGCTAACAAATTAACCATTAGTCAGTACACGCTAACAAATTAACCTATAGTCAGTACACGCTAACAAATTAACCTATAGTCAGTACACGCTAACAAATTAACCTATAGTCAGTACACGCTAACAAATTAACCATTAGTCAGTACACGCTAACAAATTAACCATTAGTCAGTACACGCTAACGAATTAACCTATGATTGCTACAGGCTAACAGTTAACCTACGGTGAGCAGATGTCCTCAAGTCATCAAGAACCTGTGGGTCTTCACAAGACAACGTGTAGTTAATACAACCACGAACAACCTGTGGTAGTCCGACTGACCCAACTCATCGCTACCAAACACACCATCCTCTTCACCCAGGGATTCTCAACGTTTCCTCCATCATTTACCGCCCCCCCCCCTCCAGGCTTGATGTATTTCTACATTTACCCCCTTCCACACAAAAAAAATATCGCCATCATAAAGAGACACAAAAACAAGGTGGTCAGAAAAAATATATTATTCAGGTTTTGCACGAAAATTGCAATATACATTCGTAATTACCAAAAATAAAAAAATATATATAACATTCTTTTCTAAAGAAATAATTATACATTATCAGGTACATGTAATTTTTTACCCCCAGGGGGTAAATTTACCCCTGGTTGGGAATCATTGTCTTAACCCATCAGCCCTAAAATACACCGACCTTTCAAAAAGCATCCAGACGTTTTCATGTCGATACGTCGTTCGATGCTCTGACGAGTCGCCATCTCCAGATTGCTTCTGAAGACGTCTTCTGGCGAGCACCAAGGAACAAAGATATTTATTGCTCCAGAGAGTGGATGTGTGCCTCCGCCTCCGTGATGGAGAGTGATGGCCCTGACCAGCTCTGGTGAGACGTCGATCCTTGTAGTCTCTGATTCACTCCCGTGGTTCAGCCTCCCTTGTCTTCTTTCATTCTTTGGCGTCCTACAAAAAATTAATTTTTTTCATGATTCACGCAATCGTAAGACGACTACTGCAAAGAAACCACAGAACAGGTGGGGTATGAACCCATGGCGAGTGAGTCGCAAAACTCCAGGCCAGTGCGTAAGCCACTGGGCCAGCTGGCTACAATAAGAGTCATCCATCTAGGTAAATTTATACACCATAGGAAGGTTAACATCTGTCCCACCAGCGTAGCGGGAGAGTCATCTGTAAAAACTTGCATTTGTGGTCAGAGTAGTGGCCCATGCTAACCTCCCTATGGTGTATAAATATACGTAGTTGGATAATTCTTGTAGCCAGTACCGCAGTCAATGCTCTTCACCTCCAAGACTGAGGGACTGATTACCTCATCTTTTGTATATAGTTCTACTGTCTTCCAATTATATCTCTGAATTTGTATTGATGAAGCCAGTGGTTGGCGAAACATCTACGATAAATATACCCAGATGTTGCAGATGGATCTAATTTTCATCTTGGAGAGAGAGGATGCTGGGATGTCTGCCAACTGCTGGCCTTGATGATTCTTACACTTGAGCACCGAGAGCTCCATGGTGCTTCATCAGGGTCTTACACCTGAGCACTGAGAGCTCCACTGGTGCTTCATCAGGGTCTTACACCTGAGCACTGAGAGCTCCACTGGTGCTTCATCAGGGTCTTACACCTGAGCACTGAGAGCTCCACTGGTGCTTCATCAGGGTTTTACACTTGAGCACTGAGAGATCCACTGGTGCTTCATCAGGGTCTTACACTTGAGCACTGAGAGTTCCACTGGTGCTTCATCAGGGTCTTACAATTGAGCACTGAGAGCTCCACTGGTGCTTCATCAGGGTCTTACAATTGAGCACTGAGAGCTCCACTGGTGCTTCATCAGGGTCTTACAATTGAGCACTGAGAGCTCCACTGGTGCTTCATCAGGGTCTTACACTTGAGCACTGAGAGCTCCACTGGCGCTTCATCAGGGTCTTACACTTGAGCACTGAGAGCTCCACTGGCGCTTCATCAGGGTCTTACACTTGAGCACTGAGAGCTCCACTGGTGCTTCATCAGGGTCTTACACTTGAGCACTTAAAGCTCCACCGGAGCTTCATTCTTACCCAGGCTATATCTCTGGCTCAGGTACTGCATCACCCCTCATTCTCCAGCGCGTCTGAACCACCAACCCTCGTCGTGGTATCATGCTTCCTTGGTCCTACTTTTACTGGTAGAAACGAGCCCATACGGAGACAGTGAAACAGAAGACAATCACAATAACTTTCGTCCCCACACTAGGAACCCTCTTCAGCTAACGTTACATTCCTGAAGAGGGCCCTAGAGTGGACGGAAAATGAAGGAGTCTTACATATTCTCTCTTACTGTTTCCGTGTGAGTTCGATTGTACCTCGGCAAGTATTGCTGAACATTCGAAACATTTGAGGTCCGTGGTTTGATCCCCGGTACGGGTGGAAACATAAGGATGTGTATCCTTAAGACATCTGCTGTGCCTGTTCACCTAACAATAAAATAGGTACCTGGGTGTTAGCCGACTGGTGTGGGTCGCATCCTGGGGGACATAGCTGACCTAATTTGCCCGAAATGCTCTGCATAACAAGAGGCTTTCTATATAGTAGTATGTCACTGATGTCAGCTATGGTCTATATACCTTGTACATGTACTTAAATATTATTATCATCATCAATGAATACGAACATCTGCCGTCTCTCTTTCCAATCAACATCTGACTCAACATAGATACCAACATCAGTTTCTCTTCTCCTTACCAGCACGCCATAAGAAATTATCTGGAGAACTTACGTGGAAAAGACCGCATCCTGTAGTAGGAGGGAAGACACAGCGTGATGTAAACAGCAACTGTAGCATCTTAATCACTCAAACCTGATTGAGTTGCTTGCATTGTGCAACGATGTTCGGACGCCTTGCACGCGGCTCCCCGTACATGTGTTGATTCTAAAAAGTTGTGAGAAAAGTCGGGTTCTTATCGTTCTCCGTCTTATGAACCCGACCAATAGTCTCTGCTGACCGTGAACGGACCATATCTACATGCATCTCTTAATTTGACTCACGAAATCGTAATGACACGATTGCAAACAAACCATACCACGGGTGGGGTTTGAACCTGGGGTCAGAGAGTCTCAAAACTCCAGATGGTCTGGAGTTTTGAGACTCTCTGACCGCGGGTTCAAACCCCACCCGTGGTACTTTTTTTTTTATGCATCTCTTAATGAAGAATGAGACACTTGTGCATGTTTAGTGAGGAAACGTTTCGCCATCCAGAGGCTTCATCAGGCCAGAACAGGGAAGAACGGTGGAAAATGAGGGGTAGTTTGAGGTAATCAGTCCCCTCGGCCTGGAATGGATGTGATCAGCCCACCAATCAAGTGCCTCATTCTCCAACTCTTAGTGAATCTAGGAACGTGTTAAATAGTTAATAATTAGCACACAGCACTCAGAGAAGCCCATCAGATAACCTTTTTCACTGCGATATACTTCAGGTCCTCTGATACAATAATTGGGTTATGGTGACAATTTGAATATAAAGGAGAAATTTGTGCTTTGATGGGAATTCTTACGACTGTGTTAGTGTTAAGAACTTCAAAAAATGATTTAGTGTCACGTTTTACTGAACGTTTATTTAGGGCAGAACATTCACTGAGACACGTGTGAGGACGTATGGGGACGTGTGGGGACGTGGGGGAACGTGTGGGGACGTGTGGGGATGTGGGGACGTGTGTGACGTTTCGGGGCGTGTGTGACGTTTGGGGACGTGTGTGATGTGTGGGGACTTGTGGGGACGTGTGTGACGTTTGGGGACGTGTGTGACGTGTGGGGACGTGTGGGGACGTGTAGGGACGTGTGGTTCACAAGTGGAAGACCTGGAAAAGAAGTAGTCTGAGCAGACCAGTCAGTTCCTCAGTCTTGATAAATCTGAGGTACTCATCACCTCACACTTCTTCATGTCATCTCAACAGATGAGTGATCATCTTAAACTACTGTGTTTTACACCCATCAAAACAAAGATTATATTTATTAATATATAGGTTTTATTAAACCAGAGTTAAATATTGTGGTTTTCATTACAGATTGAAGACACGAAGGTTAGGATAAAATGTATGGAACACTTGCAACACTTGGGAATCTTTGAGGGAACGTTTCGCCACACACTGGCTTCATCAGTCCAATACAGAGAAGAGTGGTGAAGATCAGAAAGAGATTGGGGTGATCAGTCCCTCAGTCTGGAGTCGATGTAATCAGTCCATCGGTCTTTTCAATGGGATCACTGAAAAGAGCCAGGATGGCACTGGAAAGAGCCAGGATGGCACTGAGAAGAGCCAGGATGGCACTGGGAAGAGCCTTGATGGAACTGAGAAGAGCCAGGATGGCAATGAGAAGAGCCAGGATGGCACTGAGAAGAGCCAAGCTGGCACTGAGTAGAAACGACCTAACCATACAGTCTACTTTAAGCCGAATGAGGCCATCAAAATGGCGGTGATGGTGAGGAATCAATGTTGGTAAGGCGATATAGTGTCCACACACACCATCAAAATGGCGGTGATGGTGAGGAATCAATGTTTGTAAGGCGTTTTATTGTCCACACACACACACACACACACACACACACACACCATCAAAATGGCGGTTATGATGTGGAATCAATGGCGGTATAGAGTCCACACACACACACACACACACACACACAACACACACACACACACACACACACACACACACACACACACACACACACACACACACACACACACGCACGCACACACACACACACCATCAAATGGCGGTTATGGTGTGGAATCAATGGCGGTATAGAGTCCACACACACACACACCACACACACACACACACACACACACACACACACACACACACACACACACACACACACACACACACACACGCACGCACACACACACACACCATCAAAATGGCGGTTATGGTGTGGAATCAATGGCGGTATAGAGTCCACACACACACACACACACACACACACACACACACACACACACACACACACACACACACACACACACACACACACACACAAACTCACACATACACAAACATCGGCTCATCAATATTCTCTTATATTTCCGCTTTTCTGCCTCCAACGATTATCTATTTCCTTTCTAAAGGCTAGTCAACACTCTTGTTACTTCCAGACTAGTCAACACTCCTGACACTTTCTTTCCAGACTAGTCAACACTCCTGACACTTTCTTTCCAGACTAGTCAACACTCCTGACACTTCTTTCCAGACTAGTCAACACTCCTGACACTTTCTTTCCAGACTAGTCAACACTCCTGACACTTTCTTTCCAGACTAGTCAACACTCCTGACACTTTCTTTCCAGACTAGTCAACATTCCTGACACTTTCTTTCCAGACTAGTCAACATTCCTGACACTTTCTTTCCCATATTTACTCTGTTTCTCATCTTCCACAGACTCCTCTGCTGCCTCAATATATATTCCACTTTATCCCTGCTTCTTCCTTCCATTCTTACTTTTCAAGTTTTCCTTCGCTATGCTTCTACTCACTCTCTTTATCTATCAACTTTCCTCTCTGTCGCCCATCCTTCCAAACTCCTCCACCAACTTTTTCTTGTAAGTCTCCCAAAATCACGGCGTCATCTACAAACAGCAACTGTGACTCCCTCAGCTTCGTTGCATTTACATTATCTCTCTTATGATTAAATTGCTTGCTACTACTCTGGCATTCACTTTTTTTTATAAAACATACACACACACACACACACACACAGGACAGAAGGGTCAGGGGAGACATGATAACGACATACAAGATACTGCGGGGAATAGACAAGGTGGACAGAGATAGGATGTTCCAGAGAGGGGACACAGGGACAAGGGGTCACAACTGGAAGCTGAAGACTCAGATGAGTCACAGGGACGTTAGGAAGTATTTCTTCAGTCATAGAGTTGTCAGCAAGTGGAATAGCCTAGCAAGTGAAGTAGTGGAGGCAGGAACCATACATAGTTTTAAGAAGAGGTATGACAAAGCTCAGGAAGCAGAGAGAGAGAGGACCCAGTAGCGATCAGTGAAGAGGCGGGGCCAGGAGCTGAGTCTCGACCCCTGCAACCACAATTAGGTGAGTACAATTAGGTGAGTACACACACACACACACACACACACACACACACACACACACACACACACACACACACACACACAACAAAACACACACACACCAAACACACACACACCCCACACACACCACACACACACACACACACACACACACACACCCCACACACAAAGAGCAGCAAAGTGTAATGAACTTAGGAAAATCTGAAGAGGTCAACAGGATACGTTTCGCCCACTGCTGTGGGCGAAACGTAGTCAATAAATTATCCCATTATACTGCATCTGTCTTTATTTTTCCATCGTGTCGGCATTTTGCACCATTTATCTCCACACCATTTTCCATTTTCTTAACATGCAAATTAATTTTTTTCCGCCCTTCCCTGGTAATCACCAAGAGTCGTCTTCTACCCTGCAGAGACCTGCGTTGTCTCCGAAACACCATCCACACCAACCTCCTCTTCACCTACCTCTTCCATAACTTCTGCTGGATTGTCTACGCTTTTGTTCAGGTAAGATTTTTTTTTTTTAATGTCACCCACTCCCACCCCATCAAAAAAATGTATATTAAAAAATCCCAATAAAATATGTATGTGTGTATAAACCCACAAAAATTTTAGATCCGTTAAAAACTCGTAAGATTAAATGTTCTCCATCAAATACCCTCCTAATACCCTCCATCAAATACCCGTCATTAAACACCCTCCATCAAACACCCATCCATACACACCTACCATCAAATTTCCCACCATTCAAATACCCACCATCAAACACCCACCATCAAACACCTACCATCAAAACCCACTTTTAAACACCCACCATCAAACACCATCCATCAACAGCATAATCACACCCACCATCAAATAACCCACCATCAAAACCCACCATCAAACAACCTCCATCAAACACCACCATCAACACCACCATCAAAACCACTATCAAACACCACCATCAAACACCACCATCAAATCCCACCATCAAAAACCCATCAATAACACATACCATCAAACACCACCATCAAATACCCACCATACAAATCACCCACCATCAAATACCATCAAACCACCATCAAACAACACTCCAACAACCCACCTACACAATAACCCCACCACAAAATCCTCATCAAACACCCACCATCAAACACACCACCATCAAACGACCACATCAAACATTCTCCATCAACCCATCACAAACACCCCCATCAAACACCCACCATCAAACAAACTACCATCAAACACCCACCATCAAACTAACCTAACCACCATCAAATACCCACCTCAAACACCTAACATCAAACACCCAAACCCTCCATCAAACACCCCATCAAACACCCACCATCAAACACCCACCATCAAACACCCACCATCAAATACCCACCATCAAACACCTACCATAAACACCCCCCTTTCAAACCCACCATCAAACACACTCCATCAAACACCCACCATCAAATACCACATCAAACACCCACATCAAACCCCTCCATCAAACACCCTACCTCAAACACCCACTATCAAACACCTACCATCAAACCAACCATCAAACACCCACCATCAAACACCACCATCAAACACCCCATCAAATCCCACCATCAACACCCACCATCAAACACCTCCAAATCAAACACCTCCATCAACACCACCACAACACCTACCACAACACCCACCATCAAACACCTCAACACCCTCATCATACCCACCTCAAACACCACATCAAACACCCCTACAAACACCCCCCATCAAACACCCACCATCAAACACCCACTATCAAACACCCATCATCAAACACCCACCATCAAACACCTCCATCAAACACCACCATCAAACACCCACAATCAAACACCACCATCAAACACCTACCATCAAACACCCCCATCAAACACCCACCATCAACACCTACCATCAAACACCCACCATCAAACACCAACACAACACCCCATCAAACACCCACCATCAAACACCCCACCATCAAACACCCACCATCAACCCCTCCATCAAACACCCACCATCAAACACCCACCATCAAACATCCACCATCAAACACCCACCATCAAACACCCACCATCAAACACCCACCATCAAACACCTCAAACCCCACCATCAAACACCCTCCTTTAAACACCCCCATCAAACACCCTCCATCAAACACCCACCATCAAATACCCTCCATGAAACACCCAAATATCAAACACCCTCAAGCAAACACCCTCCATCAAACACCCTCCATCAAACACCCTCCCATCAAACTCCTTCCATCAAACACCCTCCATCAAACACCCTCCATCAAACACCCTCCATCGAACACCCCCATCAAACACCCTCCATCAAACACCCTCCATCAAACACCCACCATCAAACACCCACCATCAAACACCCTCCATCAAACACCCTCCATCAAACACCCTCCATCAAACACCCTCCATCAAACACCCTCCATCAAACACCCTCCATCAAACACCCACCATCAAACCCTCCATCAAACACCCACCATCAAACACCCACCATCAAACACCCTCCATCAAACACCCTCCATCAAACACCGTCCATCAAACACCTCATCAAACACCCTCCATCAAACACCCTCCATCAAAACACCCACCATCAAACACCCTCCATCAAACACCCTCCATCAACACCCACCATCAAACACCCACCATCAAACACCCTCCATCAACACACCCTCCATCAAACACCCACCATCAAACACCCTCCATCAAACACCCTACCATCAAACACCACCAAACACCCTCCATAAAACAACCATCAAACACCCTCCATCAAACACCCACCATCAAACACCCACCATCAACACCCTCCATCAAACACCCACCCATCAAACACCCACCATCAAACACCCACCATCAAACACCCTCCATCAAACACCCTCCATCAAACACCCTCCATCAAACACCCTCCATCAACTCCTCGATGCTTGCTTCCTTCACTTGAGTTACGTGATTGAGTTCACCCAGACTTGAAATATCCCATTCAGTACAGTCTAAAATTTCCCGCCACCGTGGATAAGACCCGCGTCAGGGCACACTTGTTCTGTTTCCTGACCAACCTGACCTAACCTAACCTGTGGATATATTCTGAAGAGTATAACCTGTGGATATATTCTGAAGAGTATAACCTGTGGATATATTCTGAAGAGTATAACCATGAATAGATTCTGAAGGTTAACCAGGATATTCTGAAGGTATAGTCGTAGATATATTCAGAGTAAACTATGGTTAATTGAAATTAACCCTAGGGAATATTCTGAAGAGTATAACCTGGGGAATTTTCTGAGAGTATAACCTGGATATATCTGACGAGTATAACCTATGGATATATCTGAAGAGTAACCTGTGGATATATTCTGAAGAGTATAACCTGTGGATATATTCTGAAGAGTATAACCTATGGATATATTCTGAAGAGTATAACCTATGGATATATTCTGAAGAGTATAGTCTGTAGATATATTCTGAAGAGTATAACCTATGGATATATTCTGAAGAGATAACTTGGATTATTTAAGAGTATAACCTATGGATATATTCTGAAGAGTATAACCTATGGATATATTCTGAAGAGTATAACCTATGGATATATTCTGAAGAGTATAACCTATGGATATATTCTGAAGAGTATAACCTATGGATATATTCTGAAGAGTATAACCTGTGGATATATTCTGAAGAGTATAACCTGTGGATATATTCTGAAGAGTATAACCTGTGAATATATCCTGAAGAGTATAACCTATGGATATTTTGAAGATAGCGTAGATATATTCTGAAGAGTATAACCTGTGGATATATTCTGAAGAGTATATTTTTCCTCGATGTGTATAACTTAAGAGGATCGATGTATACAAGAAGACGGATGTATATCTTGATATATACATCCAAGAGTATTAACGTATACTTCACTAGTCGTGTATAGGTGACTGACAGCCTTAATGACCCTCGTGTAGTCGATAGAATTGAAACGCAATCAAACAACCAGATTCTTTTTCCTCAGATTTACTACCTCGCAGATTTACCTATGACGCTACAGATTTACAATTATTTACCGGGTTATGCATTTTCATTTTTTACAGATTTAAGGCCAAATACGTTTATTTCCCCATGATATATTTACACCCATAAAGTTCAAATTTCTCATAGATTTAGAGGCCTAGTCAATGTACCGTCTCGGTAGTAGATTTAGAGGCCTAGTCACTGTACCGTCTCAGTAGTAGATTTAGAGGCCTAGTCACTGTACCGTCTCAGTAGTAGATTTAGAAGCCTAGTCAATGTACCGTCTCGGTAGTAGATTTAGAGGCCTAGTCACTGTACCGTCTCAGTAGTAGATTTAGAGGCCTAGTCACCGTACCGTCTCAGTAGTAGATTTAGAGGCCTAGTCAATGTACCGTCTCGGTAGTAATTTAGAGGCCTAGTCCTGTACCGTCTCAGTAGTAGATTTAGAGGCCTAGTCACTGTACCGTCTCAGTAGTAGATTTAGAGGCCTAGTCACTGTACCGTCTCGGTAGTAGATTTAGAGGCCTAGTCACTGTACCGTCTCAGTAGTAGATTTAGAGGCCTAGTCACTGTACCGTCTCAGTAGTAGATTTAGAAGCCTAGTCACTGTACCGTCTCGGTAGTAGATTTAGAGGCCTAGTCACTGTACCGTCTCAGTAGTAGATTTAGAGGCCTAGTCACTGTACCGTCTCAGTAGTAGATTTAGAAGCCTAGTCACTGTACCGTCTCAGTAATAGATTTAGAGGCCTAGTCACTGTACCGTCTCAGTAGTAGATTTAGAGGCCTAGTCACTGTACCGTCTCAGTAGTAGATTTAGAGGCCTAGTCACCGTACCGTCTCAGTAGTAGATTTAGAGGCCTAGTCAATGTACCGTCTCAGTAGTAGATTTAGAGGCCTAGTCACTGTACCGTCTCAGTTGTAGATTTAGAGGCCTAGTCAAAGTACCGTCTCAGTAGTAGATTTAGAGGTCTAGTCAATGTACCGTCTCGGTAGTAGATTTAGAGGCCTAGTCACTGTACCGTCTCGGTAGTAGATTTAGAGGCCTAGTCAATGTACCGTCTCAGTAGTAGATTTAGAGGCCTAGTCAATGTACTGTCTCGGTAGTAGATTTAGAGGCCTAGTCAAAGTACCGTCTCAGTAGTAGATTTAGAGGCCTAGTCACTGTACCGTCTCGGTAGTAGATTTAGAGGCCTAGTCAAAGTACCGTCTCAGTAGTAGATTTAGAGGCCTAGTCAAAGTACCGTCTCAGTAGTAGATTTAGAGGTCTAGTCAATGTACCGTCTCGGTAGTAGATTTAGAGGCCTAGTCACTGTACCGTCTCGGTAGTAGATTTAGAGGCCTAGTCAATGTACCGTCTCAGTAGTAGATTTAGAGGCCTAGTCAATGTACCGTCTCGGTAGTAGATTTAGAGGCCTAGTCAATGTACCGTCTCAGTAGTAGATTTAGAGGCCTAGTCACTGTACTGTCTCAGTAGTAGATTTAGAGGCCTAGTCACTGTACCGTCTCGGTAGTAGATTTAGAGGCCTAGTCACCGTACCGTCTCAGTAGTAGATTTAGAGGCCTAGTCACTGTACCTTCTCAGTAGTAGATTTAGAGGCTTAGTCAATGCACCGTCTCAGTAGTAGATTTAGAGGCCTAGTCACCGTACCGTCTCAGTAGTAGATTTAGAGGCCTAGTCACTGTACCTTCTCAGTAGTAGATTTAGAGGCTTAGTCAATGTACCGTCTCAGTAGTAGATTTAGAGGCCTAGTCACCGTACCGTCTCAGTAGTAGATTTAGAGGCCTAGTCACTGTACCTTCTCAGTAGTAGATTTAGAGGCTTAGTCAATGTACCGTCTCAGTAGTAGATTTAGAGGCCTTTGTCACTGTACTGTTCAGTAGTAGATTTAGAGGCCTAGTCACTGTACCTTCTCAGTAGTAGATTTAGAGGCTTAGTCAATGTACCGTCTCAGTAGTAGATTTAGAGGCCTAGTCACTGTACCTTCTCAGTAGTAGATTTAGAGGCTTAGTCAATGTACCGTCTCAGTAGTAGATTTAGAGGCCTAGTCACTGTACCTTCTCAGTTGTTTTAGAGTTCCAAAATTTAGAACAGAGGCTCACTTAGAAACTACCTTATTTCCACCAGGACTTTATTTCCACCGGGACTTTATTTCCACCGGGACTTTATTTCCACCGGGACTTTATTTCCACCAGGACTTTATTTCCACCGGACTTTATTTCCACCGGGACTTTATTTCCACCGGGACTTTATTTACCGGACTTTATTTCCACGAGCTTTATTTCACCGACTTTTTCCACCGAGACTTTATTTCCACCGGGACTTTATTTCCACCGAGACTTTATTTCCACCGGGACTTTATTTCCACCGGGACTTTATTTCCACCGAGACTTTATTTCCACGACGACTTATTCACGAGATTATTTCCACCGGGACTTTATTTCCACCGGACTTTATTTCACCGGGACTTTATTCCACCGGGACTTTAGATTTCCACGGGACTTTATTTCCACCGGACTTTTTTTCCACGAGACTTTAATTCCACCAGGGACTTTATTTCCACCGGGACTTTATTTCCACCGGGACTTTATTTCCACCGAGACTTATTTCCACCGGGACTTTATTTCCACCGGGACTTTATTTCCACCGAGACTTTTTTTCCACCGGACTTTATTTCCACCGGGACTTTATTTCCACCGGGACTTTATTTCCACCGGGACTTTATTTCCACCGGGACTTTATTTCCACCGGGACTTTATTTCCACCGGGACTTTATTTCCACCGAGACTTTATTTCCACCGGGACTTTATTTCCACCGGGACTTTATTTCCACCGAGACTTTATTTCCACCGAGACTTTATTTCCACCGGGACTTTATTTCCACCGGGACTTTATTTCCACCGGGACTTTATTTCCACCGGGACTTTATTTCCACCGGGACTTTATTTCCACCGGGACTTTATTTCCACCGAGACTTTATTTCCACCGGGACTTTATTTCCCGGACTTATTCCACCGGGACTTTATTTTCCACCGAGACTTTATTTCCACCGGGACTTTATTTCCACCGGGACTTTTTTCCAAACCCGGGGCTTTATTTTTCCCCCGGGACTTTTTTCCACCGGACTTTATTTCCACCGGGACTTTATTCCACCCAGCTTTATTTCCACCGGGACTTTTATTTCCACCGGGACTTTATTTCCACCGAGACTTTATTTCCACCGAGACTTTTATTTCCACCGGGACTTTTATTTCCACCGGGACTTTATTTCCACCGAGACTTTATTTCCACCGGGACTTTATTTCCACCGGGACTTTATTTCCACCGAGACTTTATTTCCACCGAGACTTTATTTCCACCGGGACTTTTATTTCCCCGGGACTTTATTTCCACCGGGACTTTTATTTCCCCGGGACTTTATTTCCACCGAGACTTTATTTCCACCGGGACTTTATTTCCACCGGGACTTTTATTTCCCCGGGACTTTATTTCCACCGGGACTTTTATTTCCCCGGGACTTTATTTCCACCGAGACTTTATTTCCACCGGGACTTTTATTTCCCCGGGACTTTATTTACACGAGAAATTTATTTCCACCGAGACTTTATTCCACGAGACTTTATTCCACCGGGACTTATTTCCACCGGGACTTTATTTCCCCGAGACTTTATTTCACGGGACTTTTATTTACACCGGGGACTTTATTTCACCGAAACTTTATTTCCACCGGGACTTTATTTCCACGAACTTTATTTCCACGGGACTTATTTTCCACGGACTTTATTTCCACCTACTTTATTTCCCGAGACTTTATTTCCACCGGGACTTTATTATACCGGACTTTTTCCGGATTTATTTCCACCGAGACTTTATTTCACGGGACTTTATTTCCACCGGACTTTATTTCACCGGGACTTATTTTCCCCCGGGACTTTATTCCACCGGGACTTTATTTCCACCGAGCTTTATTTCACGAGACTTTTTTCTTACCGGGACTTTTATTTCCCGGGACTTTATTTCCACCGAAAACTTTATTTCCACCGGACTTTTTTCCACCAGGACTTTATTTCCACCGGACTTATTCCACCGGGACTTTATTTCACCGAGACTTTATTTCCACGGGACTTTATTTCCACCGAGATTTATTTCCACCGGGACTTTATTCCAAACGAGACTTATTTCCACTGGACTTTATTTCCACCGGGACTTTATTTCCACCGGGACTTTATTTCCACCGAGACTTTATTTCCACCGGGACTTTATTTCCACCGGGACTTTATTTCCACCGAGACTTTATTTCCCGAGACTTTATTCCACCGGACTTTATTTCCCCGGGACTTTATTTCCAGGGACTTATTTCCACCGGACTTTATTTCCACCGGACTTTTATTCCACCGAGACTTTATTTCCACCGAGACTTTATTTCCACCGGGACTTTATTTCCACCGGGACTTTATTTCCACCGGGACTTTTATTTCCCCGGGACTTAATTTCCATTTCACTGCCACATTTTTTTTAAATTACGAGAAAATAAAAGCAGTACACGAAGAACACTAGGAATTATTTACTGGCAAATAAAATCAATTTACATTTTGAACGGGACTATAGACGAGCTGCGGACTGATACTATAACAAACTGTATTTACAAAAATGAAAATATAATTGGTATAATTATTATTATTATTGCTGTTATTACCATTATTATTATTATTTAATTATCTGTATAATCATTTTGTGTTATCTGTATTACCAGTATTGTTTTATTTATTTATTATTATTATTATTATTATTATTATTATTATTATTATTATTATTATTATTATTATATCTGTTAGTATTAGTAGTACTCGTAGTAGTAGATATATAATAGTAACAGTAGTGGTTGCAGTCGTGGTAGTCACAGTAGTAGTAATTGTAGTAATCACAGTAGTCGCAGTAGTGGTAGCAGTAGTTACAGTGATAGTTAAGGAGAGGTGCTAGACAGCTCCTGGGGGGAAATGAGATGTAATCAAGAGTGATCCGAGGTAAGGGAGACCAGCCCGAACGCCTTTTATCAAAAGCCCTTCCAAGGCCTCAAGGTACCCTCTATGAAGGACCTACTAACATCAACTGTATCTCTGTAACACGCATTAGGCACCCCCAGACACACACACACACACACGTTATCAATAATCACTCACAGTGGGTGTCGTCAAGACACAATCAACTCCATTGTGTGGGTGAAACATCGTCAATTGACGTTGTAATACTGTCTTTAAAAGGTTGACAGAGAGGGGAGAGTATAATGACACACACACACTGCCCCCTGTTCCCTCTTCATTATAACTTTTACAAGCTAAACTTACGCAGCTCCCGAGGGAGGTGACGGGGAGGGTTAGAATGTTGATGTTTGGACCTTGAGAGACAGGGGGGACGGGGAAGAAATGTAGACATGCTGGCGTGTAAATAGCAATGCCTGTTTATATTCACGGTACCTGTACAGTCAGGTACAGGCACAAATAAATAGTTACATAAATTATCATACATAGCGTATGTGTAGATTACCTAGAATAACCCGAAAAAGGTCAGCCAAAGTAACATATTTCCATTGGAGCTCCTTGTAAAACACCTAAGTAACTCAACTGTTTGAAAAGTACTTAAAATCAAAGGAGATATACTAGGAATAGGGTAAACTGATTCAGTCTTATCTCTTGGCTAAACTTCTTCAACTTATCCAGATCCATTTCATTTCACTTCCTTATTACCACGAGACTGAAAAAAAAGCAATTCCTAACATCCCATTGACTCATCTGTGAAAGAACAGAAAAAAGAGCTTAACAACAGTCTTGGTTTTACATGACCTACAAAGAGGTCATATCAGAGTAAAGTATTGGAAAAACAGACGGATGATAGGAGACGACAAATTAAAATATACAGAGAATCAGTAGACAAGCAGAGAAGATAAACAACGGTAAACAGTGAAGTGTCCCAGGATACAGTTCCATCATTAAGATGAACAACAGTAAACAGTGGAGTTAACCAGGACAGTTCCATCGTCAACATGAACAACAGTCACCAATGGAGTCATCCAGGACACATATCATCATCATGAACAACAGTCACCAGTAGAGTCACCCAGGACACAGATCAACATGAACAAGTCACAAGTAGAGTCACCCAGGACACAGATCATCATCATGAACAACAGTCACCAGTAGAGTCGCCCGGTGGTCTGGTGGCTAAAGCTCCCGCTTCACACACGGAGGGCCCGGGTTCGATTCCCGGCGGGTGGAAACATTTCGACACGTTTCCTTACACCTGTTGTCCTGTTCACCTAGCAGCAAATAGGTACCTGGGTGTTAGTCGACTGGTGTGGGTCGCATCCTGGGGAACAAGATTAAGGACCCCAATGGAAATAAGTTAGACAGTCCTCGATGACGCACTGACTTTCTTGGGTTATCCTGGGTGGCTAACCCTCCGGGGTTAAAAATCCGAACGATATCTTATCTTAGAGTCACCCAGGACACAGATCAACATGAACAAGTCACCAGTAGAGTCACCCAGGATACAGATCAACAACAGTCACCAGTAGAGTCACCCAGGACACAGATCATCAACATGAACAACAGTCACCAGTAGAGTCACCCAAGACACAGATCATCAACATGAACAACAGTCACCAGTAGAGTCACCCAAGACACAGTTAGATCATCAACATGAACAAGTCACCAGTAGAGTCACCCAGGACACAGATCATCAACATGAACAAGTCACCAGTAGAGTCACCCAGGACACAGATCATCAACATGAACAACAGTCACCAGTAGAGTCACCCAGGACACAGATCATCAACATGAACAACAGTCACCAGTAGAGTCACCCAGGACACACATCTTCCAGTGCACTAACGACCTTCCAATGCACTATCCTCACAAACGTCCTTTATCATCACAGTACAAACACAACATTGCCCATAATTAGCCAACATTGTATAAATATCAAGAATCAGGATGACGACAGAATTTAATTGCGACGTAATTTGTCTCTGGCATTTGGTTCACATTTCCCAAAATTTGAACATCGACTTAATGTTTCGTAATATGTTTTTATTTATAAGATTAAGTGTCTTGGAAGTGAATGTAGAGGAAACGAAGGAAAGTAATGTTGTGGTGATGGTTCTCGTTAGTGAGGCTTGTGGCTGGTTAGTGTTGAACCGTGGCTCTAAACCCGTGAGGTCCTAAAGAGGGTGGGGGAAAGTGGCGGTTCTGGGTACTATGGGCATTAAAATACGATGTTTTGAGGCTTCATTGATACTAAACACACACATACACGGCACTGAAGGACACGAGGGTTATGGAAGACATGATAACGACGTATAAAATACTGCGAGGAATTGACAAGGTGGACGGAGACAGGATGTTCCAGAGATTGGACACAGAAACAAGGGGTCGCAATTGGAAGTTCAAGACTCAGATGAGTCAAAGGGATGTTAGGAAGTATTTCTTCAGTCAGAGAGTTGTCAGGCAGTGGAATAGTCTGGAAAGTGACGTAATGGAGACAGGAACCATACATAGTTTTATGACGAGGTTTGATAAAGCTCATGGAACAGGGAGAGAACCTAGTAGAGATCGGTGAAGAGGCGGGGCCAGGAGCTATGACTCGACCGCTGCAATCACAAGTAGGTGAGTATACAGACCAGTTCCGCTGACATGTATTGTATGTAAAGTTACAGAGAAAATTATCAGGAAAAAGAGTGGAGGAGCACCTAGAAAGAAATGGACTAATACACGACAACCAGCACGGCTTCAGGGAAGGGAAATCCTGAATCAAAAAATTATTGGAGTTCTATGACAAGGTAACAGAAGACAGGAGAGAGAGAGGGATGGGTAAACTGCATCTTCTTGGACTGTAAGAAGAAAGCTTTCGGCACAGTTCCACACAAGAGACTGGTTGAAGAGCTACACCAGCAGGCAGGAATAGGAGGGGAAGTACTGCAATGGATCAGGGAATAACTGAAATGAAGGAAACAACGTGTGTCTGTCCCAGACGAGGTGTCAGAGTGGGTGCATGTGTCGACTGGGGTTCCACAAGGGTCAGTCATAGGTCCAGTGCTGTTTTTTATAGAAGTGAATGACATGATGGAAGAGACAGAGTCAGAAGTGTTCCTGTTTGCAGACGATGTGAGACTAATGAAGAGAATACAAGCGGACGAGTATCAGGCAAACCTACAAGGGGATCTAGACGGACTGCAAGCCTGGTCCGACAAATATCTCCTGGAGTTTAACTCCAACAAGTACAAAGTTATGAAGCTTGGGAAAAGACGAATGAGACCGCAAACGGAGTACAGCCAAAGAGTTCAGAGGCTGCAAACCTTACTCAAGGAAAAGGATCTTGGGGTGAGCATCATAGCGAGCACATCAACCAAATAACTGCTGCAGCATACGGGCGCCTGGCTAACCTGAGAATAGCGTTTTGACATATAAGTAAGGAGTCATTCACGACACTGTACACCCTGTACGTCAGGCCCATATTGGAGTATGCAGCACCAGTATGGAATCCACGCCTGTCAAACACGTCAATAAATCAGAAAAGGTGAAAAAGGTTTGAACAAGACTGGGGGTTTGCCCTACGAGGAAAGTTAAGGGAACTCAACCTGTAACACTGGGACGGAAGATGGGGGGCACGTAGAACTATAAAAATATGAGAGGAACTGACAAGGGGATAGGGACAGAATGTTTCAGGATGGACACGTAACAAGGGGCACACTGGAAGTTAAAAACTCAATGAATCACAGGGTTTTGGGAAAGTAATTTTCAGTCACAGAGTTGTCAAAAGTTGAACAAACTAGAGAGTGTGTAGTGAAGCAGGTCCATACAGTTTTAAAAAAGGGGTATGAAAAAAGGTCTGAAGCAGAGATAGAGTGGACCTAGTAGCGCCCGTGAAGGGGGGGGGCCCAGGAGCTGTGATCGACCACAAACAGGTAAGTACCACCACACACACCACCACACACACACACACACACACACACCACACCCCCACACACCCCTGCTTGCTTCCCCACGGTTTTTTTTCTGTTTCAGACGATTTTTAAAGGGTTTTTGGGCCCTGCTTTTTTCGGGCTCCAACTATTTCACTCTCACCAACTTCAGTGGATGTTCGGGGGGAAGGTGAGTGGGATTGTGTTTCCCTTCGTGGAAGGTGGGGGGGTTGATGTTTCCCTTCGGGGAAGGTGAGTGGGATTGTGTTTACCTTCGTGGAAGGTGAGTGGGTTATTTTACCTTCGTGGAAGGTGAGGGGGGATTGGTTTACCTTCGGGAAGGTGAGGGGATTGATGTTTCCCTTGGGAAGGTGAGTGGGTTTGATGTTTACCTTCGTGGGGTGAGTGGGTTTGATGTTTCCCTTCGGGAAAGGTGAGGGGATGATGTTTACCTTCGGGGAAGGTGAGTGGGACTGAGTTTACCTTCGTGGAAGGTGATGGGTTTATGTTTCCCTTTCGGGGAAAGGGTGAGTGGGATTATTGTTTCGTTCGTGGAGTGTGGGGAATTTTTTTTTCGTTCAATAAAGTTAGTGATATTTGTGTCCTGTGTTATGGAGTTTATATTTTTTTTTGTTTACATGATCACGAAATCGTAATGACACATTGGGAAAAAAACCAATCACGGGGGGGGTTAGAACTGCGACCAGAGTCATAAAAAACCAGAAGACGCGTTTTCCCTGATTTGTTTTTTGTTTGTTAGGTGAGTTTTTATCTGTTTATGTTTGTGGGGAAAATGAGTTGCACTTTTAAATCTACGAAGGTGATTTAACTTCTGTTTACGTCCAGGAAGGGGACTGATATTTGTTTACATTCCCGGGGAAAGGTAAATAGCATTGGTGCTGAGCTCGCTGCGGTGATAAAGGGTTTCTGACTGATATGCTTCTATCCCGCCTTTTTGGTGTGTTTACACCCCTCTCTGCCCCCGGGGCCCCTCTCTGCCCTCAGTCGTTTCCCAATCATAAAGGGGGTGCCCTACAGACTTAAAAACTTAGGCCAATATTAACTTACCCCTTGCTATCCAAAAACTTTTTAGAAACTCGTGCACAGGAGACTATATTATTTATAAGGCTCAAAACATATTCAACCCCTGCCAATTTGGATTCAGGAAAAATAAAAGCCTAATGATGCAATCATAAAAAAGCTGATCTGCTTTACACAGATTGGAAAATAAAGGGAAATCCACTAGGAATTTTTTTTTGACCTAGAAAAGCTTTTGACACAGTAAACCCCGAAAAACCCACTCCACAAAATTGACCACTACGGAATAAGGGATGCGCTTGCTTTTTTCAAATCCACATTACAATAGGGTTTAGTACGTCACCATTAAAGACACAGCTCAGCAACCGGCCACTTTATACTGGAGTTCCCCAGGAAGGTCCTTGGTCCCCTGCCCTTCTCATATAAATCAATGCCTTCCAAAAAGTATCCCAACACCTGAAACCCATTCCTTTGTGATGACCGACTTATGTCATCTCTCACCCTAAACTTGCCACCCTCAACACCATTGGAATGAGGAGCTGATTAAAATATCGACTTGGAGACAGCCAATAAACTTACGCTAACACTGACAAAACTTACTATATTATGTTTGGCAGCAGAGCAGGGATGCACAAATTAACTTTAAAGATTGACAACACTCTAATTACCAGAAATAATGGGGGAAAATTCCTAGGTTTATACCTTGACAACACCTGAATTTCAGCACCCATATCCATCTATAGCCAAAAAGTATCCAAAACGGTTGGGATCCTCTCCAAGATACGTTTACTACGTGCCGCAAAATGCCCTTCTCACACTATACCACTCGCTTATTTATCCATACCTCACCTATGCTATTTGTGCTTGGGGATCAACTGCAGCAACACACCTAAAGCCAATAAAAACCCCAAACAAAAAGCTGCAGTAAGAATAATCACTAAATCCCATCCCTGGCAGCACACCCCGCCACTCTTAAAAGATCTAAACTTACTCCCAGTTCAGTACATCCACACTTACTACTGTGCAATCTATATCTACAGGGCCTTAAACTCTAATATCCAACCTTGACCTAAAACGCTTTCTTGATAGTTGTGACAGAACCCACAGGCCCTAACACAGAAACAAACATCTCTACGACTTCCCCCTGTCCGACTAAACCTTTACAAAAAAATTTAATGTATGTCAAAGGCCCTAAAATCTGGAATACCTACCTGAGAACTCTAGAACTGCAGACACTTCATTTACCTTCAAAACTACCATTAGAAAACATCTTATCTCCTGATACACCCCGTCAACTAACTACACGAATACCACCTGGTGGTTCACACTTACACTCGCTCACTCATTTGACCATGAACAGAAATATTAATCTCAGTCTTAAAATAATGAATCCTGTGATACTCCAATACTGAAACTATATACTGTGCCAAAACAAAAGCATTCACATTGCTAAACTCACAAACTAGTATTTAGTCACTTAGCCATAATACCAACTTACCTCATAATTTGTAATATTTTACAATTAAGAATAAAACTAAGTATGCCCGAAATGCCTAGCATGCTAAGCGTTCTAGTGGTACACTCTGTAATCACAATTTTACTACATGTAAACCAAACAATAACCAAATTTCTGTAAACTCAGCATTGTAATCCTTATAGAGAATAAACTTTGAAACACTATCGCTGGCAAGTTCTCCACATTCAATTCCTGGGACATGTCCAAGTCCTTTCTGATCCCCTGAACATATCGATAAGGGCGCTACTTGCTTCTTTACTGAGGCGGACTTCTGCACGGTTTTTGATGCAAGTCAGTCATCAACTCAGGTTGGGCGTTGATGTGTATGTGTATGTGTGTGTGTGCGTGTATATGTGAGCGGTGTGTGTGCGAGTGCCTGGTGGGAATATCCACCTTTTATATTATGGAACACGTGTTCCCGTTTTTATTTCCCCCATGATTTGTTCAATATATCATCTCTGGACACTGGGAGACAGCGAAAAATACAACTCTTACCGTAATAGCCTTTAACAACAACAACAACAAAAATTAAGTCTGGAGATGTTCGACGTTTGCGGAAAGTGAGTCGGATTTGTGTTTACGTTCGTGAGAGGTGAATCGGATTGACGTTTGTGCTTTTGGAAAGTAAGTTCGGGGAAATTAGGGAAAGAATGAAAAAATGTTGTATTAATTCCTGATAAAACAATAGTTGGTAGGATTATTGGGAATTCGTTTCTAAACATCATAACAAACATTCTGACTCATGCAAGAGCAGCTTTCACTACAAGACTGAAAACATAAAACGACTCCAGATTCACTGAGTTGGCAGAGGAGGTAATCCATTACGAGGAACTGCTCGGGTGGTAACTAAATACGCATTAAAGTCTGTTCTATTGTTAGATCGGTCCATAAACTAACCCAAAGAGTACAGGCCATTCTGACTGTGAATTAGCCATTTGTGCAACACCTTGGTATCTTTACTGAGGAAATGTTTCGCCACACAGTGGCTTCATCAGTCCATTACAAAGCAGAGAGGGGTAAGGAGAGGAGGAGTTTGAGGTAATCAATCCCTCAGCCTCAGGCTGAGGGATTGAGGCATAAGTGACTCAATCTTCAACTCGTCGGTTTTCAAATCCATTCATTACTTCTTAAAAGTACTGATGAAATGTTCCTGTCACCTGTTAATATCCCATGAAGCACTTGTCGTTGTAAATGGAATGGAGCTGCTTCTAAATGCTTGAAAGGCAGTTATTCTACTACTGGTCTTTATTAGGACGCGGAAATTTTCATCTCTTTTAGCATAATCTGCGCTACAATTAATTGTGTCAACATGTGTGCTGGAGTCCCCTAGCATACTTATCACCTGTCAGCATCTTGTCAGCAGATTCGTCAGCATGGCATGTACTGCATGATTCATTTAATCACTACCTGTCCTAAAATGAAACACCCAACCCATGTAAGACAACGGTATATGGAATCCTCCAAGTTTCACAAATACAATGGAGAAGTCTCCAGAGGAAGATATAGTCTCCCAGGGAAGAGTTTCTGCATATGAAGGCTGGTCGAGAGTAGCAAAATAACTTATTTGAGTTAAATCTCACAACTTTCCAGAGCACAATGCGATACTGTGTATATTACATAGCAAGTACTGATTGGCAAACTGGCAATGGAAATAATCTTACTTTCGAGTCATTCCAAACCATTCCAGCATTCCAACCAGGAAGATTCAGAATATACAATAATTTCCCACAGATTTCCAAAATACCATTTGTATTCCCATCACTTTTTTCTTTGACAATGGTCGCACGATGTCAAGATTTTTGACAATGACTATTTTTTTTTTTAAATCCCCGAGACACTTCTACTGACAACACTGACAGGAATTTGGTTAACAGAAACAGTGAGTACTGTTGAAAACAACAGGAGAGGGGCGGAAACTGTTGTGGTCGTAAATTTTTTTTCTCGTAATTTATTAAACACACTAAAAAAAAAACTTGGACAATCATTTGAAGAATTTTTATTTCATTTATTTCGTTATAAGAACATGAGAAAGAAGGAACACTGCAGTAGGCCTACTGGCCCATGCGAGGCAGGTCCAATCCTCCCACCGGCTTAAGCCAATGCCTTGACTTAGTCAGGTCAGTCACATTCACTTAAGGGAGGAGCACGGCATCTGACCTAGTAGCACAAGCTAGTCAGGTCCAACTCACACCCACCCACACCCACTCATGTATTTATCCAACCTATTTTTAAAACTACGCAACGTCTTAGCTTCTATGACGGTACTCGGCAGTCTGTTCCACTTATCGATGGTCATATCAACGAAGACAAGAGTTAACGAGTAAAATACTAATGCCATTTTCTCAGTCTGACGGAGAAAGTTCGCCTCGTATTAGTCAAGAAGTTTTATATGTCGTGTAGGCAGGGAGTCCCAATACTAAATCTGCCGAATATAATTGTCATTACGAATTAGTTCAGAAAATGACTGATTTCCCTGCACTGGCAAGGTGAATTTGGTGTTCACGTGGGGGAAGGGTGAGTTGGATAGGTGTTTACGTTCGTAGAACGTGAGCTACATCGGCATTTACGTTCATGGAAAGTGGATTGGGCTGGTGTTTACGAAGGTAAGAGGTAAATCTCACCAAGTTAGCTTCCAAGACTGAAATCTCACCAAGTTAGCTTCCAAGACTGAAATCAGCTTAGTCTTGATAAGTAGAAAGAATCCGAAGATCATGAAATAAATGGAGACAAAATTAATATGTCGGAGAAGTGGCAGATGCAGTCTGATGTAAACAAAGGTAAAGTACTGAGCCTGGTAAAAGAGAATAACCATGGCATTTATAAATTGAATAGTGAAGATCTCAGTAACTCTGAATGCAAACCAAAAATCTGGCAGCTCTGGTTAGTAATAATGTACAGCCAAGTTCACAATGCATAAGTGTTCGCAATAAAGCTAATAGCTTTTTCATACTCCTCGTATGAGGTCAGTACAAGAGGAGACTGAACTAGCCTGATATCATGCCTGAAGTTCACTGGTGTATCCGGGGCTAGGAAGAAACGTGGCTTGTAACCAGGCACCCAGCTTCTTGTGGTATCTCTGGCTGAGTGATCCAGCGCGTCACTTGGGAAACCTTGCCAGACTCCCATGACGTGGTTTCGAATCCTGCTGACCACGATCTTCTGATATATATATATATATATATATATATTATATATATATATATATATATATATATATATATATATATATATATATATATATATATATATATATATAGATATATATAGTTTTGGAGTGGTTGGTGCAATTATTTAATAAATGTATGGAAGAGGGTAAGGTACCTAGGGATTGGCAGAGAGCATGCATAGTTCCTTTGTATAAAGGCAAGGGGGATAAAAGAGAGTGCAAAAATTATAGGGGGATAAGTCTGTTGAGTGTACCTGGTAAAGTGTATGGTAGAGTTATAATTGAAAGAATTAAGAGTAAGACGGAGAATAGGATAGCAGATGAACAAGGAGGCTTTAGGAAAGGTAGGGGGTGTGTGGACCAGGTGTTTACAGTGAAACATATAAGTGAACAGTATTTAGATAAGGCTAAAGAGGTCTTTGTGGCATTTATGGATTTGGAAAAGGCGTATGACAGGGTGGATAGGGGGGCAATGTGGCAGATGTTGCAAGTGTATGGTGTAGGAGGTAGGTTACTGAAAGCAGTGAAGAGTTTTTACGAGGATAGTGAGGCTCAAGTTAGAGTATGTAGGAAAGAGGGAAATTTTTTCCCAGTAAAAGTAGGCCTTAGACAAGGATGTGTGATGTCACCGTGGTTGTTTAATATATTTATAGATGGGGTTGTAAGAGAAGTAAATGCGAGGGTCTTGGCAAGAGGCGTGGAGTTAAAAGATAAAGAATCACACACAAAGTGGGAGTTGTCACAGCTGCTCTTTGCTGATGACACTGTGCTCTTGGGAGATTCTGAAGAGAAGTTGCAGAGATTGGTGGATGAATTTGGTAGGGTGTGCAAAAGAAGAAAATTAAAGGTGAATACAGGAAAGAGTAAGGTTATGAGGATAACAAAAAGATTAGGTGATGAAAGATTGAATATCAGATTGGAGGGAGAGAGTATGGAGGAGGTGAACGTATTCAGATATTTGGGAGTGGACGTGTCAGCGGATGGGTCTATGAAAGATGAGGTGAATCATAGAATTGATGAGGGAAAAAGAGTGAGTGGTGCACTTAGGAGTCTGTGGAGACAAAGAACTTTGTCCTTGGAGGCAAAGAGGGGAATGTATGAGAGTATAGTTTTACCAACGCTCTTATATGGGTGTGAAGCGTGGGTGATGAATGTTGCAGCGAGGAGAAGGCTGGAGGCAGTGGAGATGTCATGTCTGAGGGCAATGTGTGGTGTGAATATAATGCAGAGAATTCGTAGTTTGGAAGTTAGGAGGAGGTGCGGGATTACCAAAACTGTTGTCCAGAGGGCTGAGGAAGGGTTGTTGAGGTGGTTCGGACATGTAGAGAGAATGGAGCGAAACAGAATGACTTCAAGAGTGTATCAGTCTGTAGTGGAAGGAAGGCGGGGTAGGGGTCGGCCTAGGAAGGGTTGGAGGGAGGGGGTAAAGGAGGTTTTGTGTGCGAGGGGCTTGGACTTCCAGCAGGCATGCGTGAGCGTGTTTGATAGGAGTGAATGGAGACAAATGGTTTTTAATACTTGACGTGCTGTTGGAGTGTGAGCAAAGTAACATTTATGAAGGGGTTCAGGGAAACCGGCAGGCCGGACTTGAGTCCTGGAGATGGGAAGTACAGTGCCTGCACTCTGAAGGAGGGGTGTTAATGTTGCAGTTTAAAAACTGTAGTGTAAAGCACCCTTCTGGCAAGACAGTGATGGAGTGAATGATGGTGAAAGTTTTTCTTTTTCGGGCCACCCTGCCTTGGTGGGAATCGGCCGGTGTGATAATAAAAAATATATATATATATATATATTATATATATATATATATATATATATATTATATAATATATATATATATATATATATATATATATATATATATATATATATGCAATAAGATCACAGTAAACAGGTGATTTCAAAATATGCAAAACAACCACTCTGAAAGAATAGAGAAATTCCAAGCGATTTCGTGACTACTCACATTATCAAGGAACTATGAAAGTAAAGCATCCAAGGAAGCTATATAAGGGGTCCGGCCAGCACCTCACTATCAGATCCCACAAAGGTTAAACACGTGACGCGCGGCGAGCCAACTTGGATAGGTCCTTTGCACAACTCACCCCCAAGCTATTCTACCCAAGAAAATTTAAAAATTATTTGTCCAGTGTATTATTAAATTCTTCCCAAATTCTATTAATTATAAATGGATCTAATTTATATAAACCAAAGGAAATATTCATATTATTGTCAAAACTGCTTTTTATGAAATATAATTGAATCTTGTTTCATAAAAAGCAGTTTTGACAATAATATGAATATTTCCTTTGGTTTATATAAATTAGATCCATTTATAATTAATAGAATTTGGGAAGAATTTAATAATACACTGGACAAATAATTTTTAAATTTTCTTGGGTAGAATAGCTTGGGGGTGAGTTGTGCAAAGGACGTATCCAAGTTGGCTCGCCGCGCGTCACGTGTTTAACCGTTGTGGGATCTGATAGTGAGGTGCTGGCCGGACCCCTTATATAGCTTCCTTGGATGCTTCACTTTCATAGTTCCTTGATAATGTGAGTAGTCACGAAAGCGCTTGGAATTTCTCTATTCTTTCAGAGTGGTTGTTTTGCATATATATATATATATATATATATATATATATATATATATATATATATATATATATATATATATATATATATATATATATATATATATATATATATATATATATATATATATATATATATATATATATTCAGAAGAGGCTGCATCTCATCTTTATACAACTATGTTTCACTTTTAACGAGAACATGAGAGCAGTTAAATTTTATGCAAATCAAATCATATTTACTGGTGACTCAGATCAGTGGAAAATCATTGAACTGTGATCGGTCTCATTAATCAACAATGCACGTATGACTATAATTTTTTTCATTATAATCTGATTTTTTTTCAAAGACTTTAACTAGCAATGTTGCAATTCAACATATCATTACTGTGCATCACAATTAGTCTTGTCATCTAAAAAAAACATATATATATATATATATAAGTCATATATGTTTTTAGCAACTTAAGTTAGTAATTCAGCCGACATTCGGAGTGTTCCAAGGGTCAGCTGCATCTCGAACTTAGAATCACTGACAATGACAGTAATAACTGTTGGTAAAAATTGTTAGCAATAATGGTAGAATTACCGACAGAATGTTAGGTAAGAGGGCACAGGTGTAACTAATGAGACATTTTAGTGTGGCAATGTGGCTTTATCAATACAAATTCAAGGACATAATGGAGAGACAGTAGAACTATATATAAATGATGAGGTAATCAGTCCCTCAGTCTTGGAGTTGGTGATGAATACCGTAGTCTTGAGGAGTCTGAAGCACAGGCATGAAGACTGGTGTTTATATACTGACGTCAGATGAGAGACGTGTAGCAGACGAAGACATTGTCATTGAAAGACGGGATTCCCCAGTGGAAGTAGGTCATACCTAATGGATGACTGATAGTAGGTCATACCCAATGGATGGACTAAGAGTAAGCCAGAAGGTTGTGGAGATGTTCTCTGAACCAAGAGCTTTGTCAAGCTCCTGGAAAACGCAACCTTACCATAATAAAATGTCACATGAGTCGCATCTGTGGCCTTTTACTAACACGTGAGAATTGTTGCTGCTCCTCATTGTTCGTTCGTTATTAATCTCTTTGATCAGAGCAACACTGCTTTCTCCTCCGTCGCTGACCTGCTTCGGGGCCTTAGCAAATTTCACCGCACTCTCTTCACACCAGTTACATATTCACTTTCTTCCCACCAGTTACATATTCACTCTCTTCCCACCAGTTACATATTCACTTTCTTCCCACCAGTTACATATTCACTTTCTTCCCACCAGTTACATATTCACTTTCTTCCCACCAGTTACATATTCACTTTCTTCCCACCAGTTACATATTCACTCTCTTCCCACCAGTTACATATACACTTTCTTCCCACCAGTTACATATTCACTTTCTTCCCACCAGTTACATATTCACTCTCTTCCCACCAGTTACATATTCACTTTCTTCCCACTAGTTACGTAGTCACTCCCTTCGACCAATTATGTAGTTACCTTCTGACCCCAGCTGAGGATTCAAGATGAATTAGACACATGTTTAACATCTGGGTATCTATATCTGTAGACGCTTCGCCATCCAGTGGCTTTATCTTTTTGCCAACATGTAGCTTCCTCAGTCCGGTACAGAGATGAATGGTGGAAGATGAGGAGTTTAATTAAAATTTAAAAAAAATTTTAAAATTTTTTAAATTTTTAAAAATTTTAATATTATAAATTATTATTATTAATTATATTTTTTCCCCTATTTCTGTGTTATTTACTTTTTGGGTCCAACCAAAAAATTTTCAAAACTTCCCTGGGGATTATTTTTACAAACTTTCTCTTATTTTTTTGGGCTTCCCTACCCTTTTCTCCTCTCAAATTTAAAACAAGGGGAAAAAATAATTAAAAATATAATAATAAAATATAACCTTTAAAACCCGGGGAGGTTCCCTTGAAACCCAAAAAACCTAAAGGCAAGCTGCAGTAGGTTTTTTGTACTTAGTTTAAATTCCTTTTTGATCTACCCTGTCCCGGCTCATATGTGGGGGTGCGGGTTAAGGGGGGGAATAGTGGGGGAATGTACCATTAAAATAGTCTGGAAAATGATTCTAGTCACTTGGACTGCCCTGAAATCCTGGTTGGGGGAAAAGTGGGTGGTCAGATGTGGCGGTGTTAAGAAAGTTGGGTGACACTTAAAGTGATTTAAGCAGGTGGGGGCAGCCTTTGCACTTGTAAAGAAGGGGGGGTAAAAGGAAAAGAGAATTGACATGGTAAACTAATTTTGGGGAAGACAGGTTTATGGGTGTGTCGCATTTAAAAAAAGCAAAGGGGTTAACCCCCATGATTTCTAATTAAACGTTTTCCCCGGGGGGATTCCTGCAAATAAACAATAACCAATATTACAAAATTTTAAAAAATAAGTCTTTTAAACACAAATTCAAAAAGCAACCTCCATCCTTATACAAAAATTAAAATATATGTCTTATATTATTATTTTTGGTGAAAGGCAAAACGCAATCATTAAATTTTAATACGGTTAAAAAACGACTTAATGTAGAGTCGCGTTAGCAAACAACAAAAACAACACCCGCAAGTACAGCAGTTACAAACAAAAAGACTTACCCTCGTCAGAGTACAGCAGTTAGCAAACAACAAAGACTTACACCTCGTCAGAGTACAGCAGTTAGCAAACAACAAAGACTTACACCTCGTCAAGACGCATTAGCAAAAACAAAGATTTAAAACCTCACAATACACAGTTACAAACAACAAAGACTTACACCTCTCAAAACACAGTTAGCAAACAACAAAACTTACACCTCGTCAGAACAGCAGTTAGCAAACAACAAAATTTTTAAACACCTCGCAGGTACAGCTTAGCAAACAACAAAGACTTACACCTCGCAAGTACAGCGTTCAAAAAACAAAGACTTACACCTCCAGAGTCAGCAGTTAGCAAACAAAAGATTTACCCCTCGTCAATACAGCTTACAAAAAACAAAAAACTTTACACCTCGCCCCAAAAACGCAGTTAGCAAACAACAAAGATTTTACACCTCGTCAAATACAGCAGTTAGCAAACAACAAAACTTACACCCGTCAAAAGCATTAGCAAAACCCCCAAACTTACACCTCCAAACAAAAGGTTTACAAAAAACCCCAAAGACTTACACCTCCAAATACACAGTTAGCAAACAACGACTTAACCCGTCAAATACAGCATTAAAACCCACAAAGACTTTACACCTCGACAAAACAGCATTTAGCAAACAACAAAGACTTAAAACCCGTCAAATACAGCATTAGCAAAAAACAAGACTTACACCTGCAGAGTACGCAGTTAGCAAACAAAAAAGATTTACACCTCGTCAGAGTCAGCATTTTAGCAAACAACAAAGACTTCACCCGTCAAGACAGCAGTTACAAACAACAAAGATTTACCCCTCGTCAAGTCAGCATTAGCAAACAACAAAGATTTAAACACCTCGTCGAGTACAGCATTTAGAAAACAAAAAAGACTTACACCTCGCAAGAAACACATTTAGCAAACAAAAAAGGGACTTCACCTCGTCAGAGTACACAGTTAAAAACAACAAAGATTTACACCTCGTCAAGTCAGCAGTTAGAAACAACAAAACTTACACCCTCCAAGTACACAGTTGCAAACAAAAAAGATTTACACCTCGTCAGAGTACAGCATTACAAACAACAAAGACTTACACCTCGCAATACGCATTTTAGCAAAAAACAAAGACTTACACCCGTCAGAGTAAGCTTTAGCAACAACAAAGATTAAACCCTCGTCGGGTACAGCATTAGAAAACAAAAAAATTTACCCTCGCCAAGTACAGCATTACAAACAACAAAGACTTACACCTCGTCAAGACAGCATTACAAACAACAAAGACTTACACCTCGTCAGAGTACAGCAGTTAGCAAACAACAAAGACTTACACCTCGTCAGAGTACAGCAGTTAGCAAACAACAAAGACTTACACCTCGTCAGAGTACAGCAGTTAGCAAACAACAAAGACTTACACCTCGTCAGGAAACAGCTTTACAAAAAAACAAAGACTTAAAACCCTCGTAAGTACAGCAGTTAAAAACAAAAAAAATTTACACCCGTCAGAGTACAGCAGTTAGCAAACAACAAAGACTTCCCCCTCCAAGTACAGCAGTTAGCAAAAAACCCAAAGTTAAACTAAGATCCCAAGGTAAAAAAAAAAGATTCCTTCGAAAAAAAGGGAAACGTTTAAACAAAAAAAAATGAAGGGGAAAGGAGTTGAAAAACAAGAAACCGAAATAGTTTAAGGGGGTGGGACCAGACTAACCCCCTCCCTTCCCTTAATTCCCATTTCAAGGGGAAAAGGAAGTTTTGTAATAATGGACTGTAAAACTTAATAAAAAAAAAAAACAAAAAAAAACAAAACCAAAACAACCAACCAACCAACCCCCTCCCCCTTCACCCCCCTCAAAAAAAATTTAAATAAAAAAATACCCAAAAACAATCACACAAAACACACCCAACACACACACACACACACATAACCCCCCACACACAACACACACACACACAACAACACACCCAACACACACACAAAACACCACACTAACACCCCCAACACAAACACACACACAAACACACACACACAACACACACCATAAAACAACACACACACACACACACACACACACACAAAACCACACACACACACACACAACCCCAACACACACACACACACACACAACACACAACATAGCACACACACACACACACCACACCCCACACACACACACACCACACACACACACACAAACCACACACAACACACACACACAGCACAGAGACAAAGATATTACAGAAGTGCATCGGAAAAGGGCACACAAACACAACAACGGGTCTAAAGGGAAGCAGGAAACTAAACTTTGCAGAGGTCCTGTCAAACCCCACATGGGCCAAAAAAAAGACAGGGAGCACACTGGGACAGAATAAAGGGGTTTGGGAAGACTTGAAGGAACAGGACAGTCAGGGACCAACCAATACCGTGGGGCCAGAAAGTGACAGGAAGGAAAACCCAAGAAGCATAGGGGCCAAAACTGGGGAAGGGGATTTGAAGGAAAAACACTTCCACGGGAAGGAACAAAAACAAAAAGAGGGCAATGGGATCACAGGGGGATGGAAAGGGAGAGATCCGTTTTTGTCTAGGGGCTAGACAAGCTAAAGGGAAACTTATGATAAAAAAAGCAGGGGGAAAAAAAGCGATTAAAATATCATGAAGGTGATAGACGAGGGGACAGACCCAGGGGGCAAATTTTCGGAGAATTGGGGGGTTTACAAAGAAAAGGGAAACGGCCCCCTCAAAGTAATTTTTTAAGGGAGAATAACCCGAACCATGATCCCAGGGGAAAGCACGGCTGAGAGGCAAGCAGGGTTTTGGGGGATTACCCGTCGAACGAACACGGACGAAAGGAAACGATGAAAGAGAGGTTCAAAAACGAAAGGGGAAAAGGGGGGAAATAAAAAGGAGAGCAAATAACCCGGTCAAAAGGAAAGGACAAGCACACCCCCCAGAAACACCTGCAGAAGGAAACCCCCCATGACACCCCAAGGGAACTGAACAAACCAAACCAACCCCCACACCGATCCCTCTTTTCCACCCCCCGCACCACAGTTACAGTATTTGAACAGAATTGAAGGTTTTGGGACACAAATGCAGATGGGTTTAACAATAACATGAGAAAAGACAAGAAAGAAACAAGAGAAGTCCCCCAAAACATAGTAGTTACAGAAACAAAACTCACGGGGACAAAAACAAATGCAACTTCCCACCAGGGTACCAGATCAAGAGGAAAGATAAAGGGGCAGGGGGGGGGGGGTTTTTCTGCCGTTAAAAACAGATGGAAATTCGAGAAAAGGAAGACTAGATAGACGGGGGAAAAACACATAGTGGGACACTTCAGTCTGGGAACACAAAGTGGCATTGCAGTGGTTAAATCCACCACAGAGCGCAGGGGGCCAAGAGGAATATGAAAAGCAACAAGCAAAAGGGACACCCCTTTCTGAGGGGGCAAGAAAGCTCACTCCAGCAGAGCAAAGTTCTGGGTTTTTGGGGGATTTAAAACCCCGGGAATTGACTGGGGGAAAACCGGGGCCACTGGGGGTCCCGAAACAGGAGACCAGGATGTTGGACGTGGGGCTGGGAAAAACCTCATGCACCAACTGAAGGGCACACCAGAGTGAGAGGGGGGGATGAACCACAAAATTTGGGCCTTGTGTTCCCCTGGCACTCAACATTTAGGACATCAAGTATGAGAGCCCCTGGACTACGACCCCGGGTTCGTCTTTTAATACTAGAGAGCTCAAGGGGAAGAATAAAAGGGGTTTAATAGGAAACCGACTATAAAAGAAGGGGCAATAGGTTGAAGAACTTCCTGCGGAGGCCAGTGGGGCAGAGAACGGCAGGAAAGCCAGTAAAAGAAATGAAGGAAAATTTTAACAACAAAATGCAAGGGGGCAGTGGAAAGGTTTTTCCCCAAAGGGGAACGTAACAAAGGGAAGACCAAACGAGCCCCTGGTTTACCCGACGGTGTAAGGAGCAAAAAAAAAGTGCAATAGAGAATGGAAAAAGTAAAAGGCAAAAAACACACGAAAATAGGGAATCATCCAGACCAGGGAAGACATGCCAGGTAAGGAGGGGCCCAGCGACAGTATGAAAAAAGAAAAGCATCGAAACAAGACTGACCCGAAACTGCTGTATAGCCACATCAGGAGGGAAAACAACGTCAAAGACCGGTGACAATTAAGGCAAAGGGGAAACCACAAGAAATGATCAGGGGGTATGTGAGGACGAACAGGGGATTTTAAAGGGAATTTTTACAGTAAACGGAAGGGCTTGGGGAAAAGCCAGAAGGAACATCAAGGGGAAAAACCAACAAGTGTTGGATGACATACGAACAACTGAGGAGGAGGTGAAGAAGCTCCTAAGTGACCTTGACACCTCAAAGGCAATGGGACCGGACATCTCCCCATGGGTCCTTAGAGAAGGAGCAGAGATGCTGTGCGTGCCTCTAACCACAATCTTCAACACATCCCTTGAAACTGGGCAACTACCTGAGAAATGGAAGACAGCTAATGTAGTCCCCATATTTAAGAAAGGAAACAGAAACGAGGCGCTAAACTACAGACCTGTGTCTCTGACATGTATTGTGTGCAAAGTCATGGAGAAGATTATCAGGAGGAGAGTGGTCGAACACCTGGAAAGGAACAAGATTATAAACGAAAACCAGCATGGGTTCATGGAAGGCAAATCTTGTATCACAAACCTCCTGGAGTTTTATGACAAGGTAACAGAAGTAAGACACGAGAGAGAGGGTGGTAGATTGCGTTTTCCTAGAGTGCAGGAAGGCCTTTGACACAGTTCCCCATAAGAGATTAGTGCAGAAGCTGGAGGATCAGGCGCATGTAACAGGGAGGGCACTGCAATGGATCAGGGAATACCTGACAGGGAGGCAGCAACGAGTCATGGTACGTGAAGAGGTATCACAGTGGGCGCCTGTGACGAGCGGGGTCCCACAGGGGTCAGTTCTAGGACCAGTGCTATTTTTGATATATGTGAACGACATGATGGAAGGAATAGACTCTGAAGTGTCCCTGTTCGCAGATGATGTGAAGTTGATGAGAAGAATTAAATCGGATGAGGATGAGGCAGGACTGCAAAGAGACCTGGACAGGCTGGACATGTGGTCCAGTAACTGGCTTCTCGAATTCAATCCAGCCAAATGCAAAATCATGAAGATTGGGGAGGGGCAAAGAAGACCCCAGACAGAGTATAGGCTAAGTGGACAAAGACTACAGACCTCACTCAGGAGAAAGACCTTGGGGTGACCATAACACCGAGCACATCACCGGAGGCACACATCAACCAAATAACTGCTGCAGCATACAGGCGCCTGGCAAACCTGAGAATAGCGTTCCGATACCTTAATAAGGAATCGTTCAAGACACTGTACACTGTGTATGTTAGGCCCATACTGGAGTATGCAGCACCAGTCTGGAACCACACCTGGTCAAGCACGTCAAGAAGTTAGAGAAAGTACAAAGGTTTGCAACAAGGCTAGTCCCAGAGCTCAAGGGAATGTCGTACGAGGAAAGGTTGAGGGAAATCGGACTGACGACACTGGAGGACAGAAGGGTCAGGGGAGACATGATAACGACATACAAGATACTGCAGGGAATAGACAAGGTGGACAGAGATAGGATGTTCCAGAGAGGGGACACAGGGACAAGGGGTCACAACTGGAAGCTGAAGACTCAGACGAGTCACAGGGACGTTAGGAAGTATTTCTTCAGTCATAGAGTTGTCAGGAAGTGGAATAGCCTAGCAAGTGAAGTAGTGGAGGCAGGAACCATACATAGTTTTAAGAAGAGGTATGATACAGCTCAGGAAGCAGAGAGAGAGAGGACCTAGTAGCGATCATTGAAGAGGGGGGGCCAGGAGCTGAGTCTCGACCCCTGCAACCTCAATTAGGTGAATTAGGTGAGTACAAGAGAGGGTGACAGTGGAGCAGCTGGCTAGAGATCAGTGAAAAGCACAGGTGATGCTGCCACACAGTTACACAGCAGATCAGGTAACGTAATTAAGGAGACACGATGCTCGCCATGGACTTACTGTAATTCTGATTATTTTATGCTTACCCGCCCTTCCCCGTCTCTCTCTCTCTCTCTCTCTCTCTCTCTCTCTCTCTCTCACACACACACACACACACAACCCAAAAACACACACACACAATAATATTTAAATTATTAATCACCCTGATGATAATAATAACAATGAAAGTATAAATGGCTTAACCCTTGAGCTTCCTCATCCACGATATTCAATTTGCAACTTGACTGACAATCCTTCTATGACATATATTCTCTTGTTTTTCTCTCCCGACTGAGGCAATATTTCTGCAACTTTTGTTCAATTATTACCTCCATTATTTTGCAACATTTAATTGATATAATTATTTCCAATAGGCGTTGACTGAATTATGGGATAGCGGACTTTTTTCTGTGTGCATGTGCTCAATTTAGTTGTCCTCGCCTAGTTGGGACTGAAGGGGGTTCGAATCACGGTTCGACAACTCACGAGCGGTCACCATAGGAACCTGGTCTTATGGGGACCCAATCATACCTTTCTCTCACACCTGTGCATGTAATCTGATTCCAGGTATTTTGAATGTGGTGACACTTGTCTACCTTGTGTGTGTGTGTGTGTGGTGTGTGTGTGTGTGTGTGTGTACTTACCTAGTTGTACTCACCTAGTTGAGGTTGCGGGGGTCGAGTTCGAGCTCCTGGCCCCGCCTCTTCACTGGTCGCTACTACGTCACTCTCCCTGAACCGTGAGCTTTATCATACCTCTGCTTAAAGCTATGTATGGATCCTGCCTCCACTACATCGCTTCCCAAACTATTTCACCTCCTGACTACTCTGTGGCTAAAGAAATACTTCCTAACATCCCTGTGATTCATCTGTGTCTTCAACTTCCAACTGTGTCCCCTTGTTGCTGTGTCCCATCTCTGGAACATCCTGTCTTTGTCCACCTTGTCAGTTCCTCTCAGTATTTTGTATTTCGTTATCATTTCCCCCTAATTCACCTGTCCTCCAGTGTCGTCAGGTTGATTTCCCTTAACCTCTCCTCGTAGGACATACCTCTTAGCTTTGGAACTAGTCTTGTTGCAAACCTTTGCACTTTCTCTAGTTTCTTTACGTGCTTGGCTAGGTTTTTATTATTTTTATTATCACACTGGCCGATTCCCACCAAGGCAGGGTGGCCCGAAAAGAAAAACTTTCACCATCATTCACTCCATCACTGTCTTGCCAGAAGGGTGCTTTACACTACAGTTTTTAAACTGCAACATTAACACCCCTCCTTCAGAGTGCAGGCACTGTACTTCCCATCTCCAGGACTCAAGTCCGGCCTGCCGGTTTCCCTGAACCCCTTCATAAATGTTACCTTGCTCACACTCCAACAGCACGTCAAGTATTAAAAACCATTTGTCTCCATTCACTCCTATCAAACACGCTCACGCATGCCTGCTGGAAGTCCAAGCCCCTCGCACACAAAACCTCATTTACCCCCTCCCTCCAACCTTTCCTAGGCCGACCCCTACCCCGCCTTCCTTCCACTACAGACTGATATACTCTTGAAGTCACTCTGTTTCGCTCCATTCTCTCTACATGTCCGAACCACCTCAACAACCCTTCCTCAGCCCTCTGGACAACAGTTTTGGTAATCCCGCACCTCCTCCTAACTTCCAAACTACGAATTCTCTGCATTAAAATTCACACCACACATTGCCCTCAGACATGACATCTCCACTGCCTCCAGCCTTCTCTTCGCTGCAACATTCATCACCCATGCTTCACACCCATATAAGAGCGTTGGTAAAACTATACTCTCATACATTCCCCTCTTTGCCTCCAAGACAAAGTTCTTTGTCTCCACAGACTCCTAAGTGCACCACTCACCCTTTTCCCCTCATCAATTCTATGATTCACCTCATCTTTCATAGACCCATCCGCTGACACTCCACTCCCAAATATCTGAATACATTCACCTCCTCCCATACTCTCTCCCTCCAATCTGATATCCAATCTTTCATCACCTAATCTTTTTGTTATCCTCATAACCTTACTCTTTCCTGTATTCACTTTTAATTTTCTTCTTTTGCACACCCTAACCAAATTCATCCACCAATCTCTGCAACTTCTCTTCAGAATCTCCCAAGAGCACAGTGTCATCAGCAAAGAGCAACTGTGACAACTCCCACTTTATGTGTGATTCTTTATCTTTTAACTCCACGCCCCTTTGCCAAGACCCTCGCATTTACTTCTCTTACAACCCCATCTATAAATATATTAAACAACCACGGTGACATCACACATCCTTGTCTAAGGCCTACTTTTACTGGGAAATAATTTCCCTCTTTCCTACATACTCTAACTTGAGCCTCAGTATCCTCGTAAAAACTCTTCACTGCTTTCAGTAACCTACCTCCTACACCATACACCTGCAACATCTGCCACATTGCCCCCCTATCCACCCTGTCATACACCTTTTCCAAATCCATAAATGCCACAAAGACCTCTTTAGCCTTATCTAAATACTGTTCACTTATATGTTTCACTGGTCCACACACCCCCTACCTTTCCTAAAGCCTCCTTGTTCATCTGCTATCCTATTCTCCGTCTTACTCTTAATTCTTTCAATAATAACTCTACCATACACTTTCCCCAGGTATACTCAACAGACTTATCCCCCTATAATTTTTTGCACTTTCTTTTGTCCCCTTTCCCTTTTAAATACAAAGGAACTATGCATGCTCTCTGCCAATCCCTAGGTACCTTACCCTCTTCCATACATTTATTAAATAATTGCACCAACCACTCCAAAACTATATCCCCACCTGCTTTTAACATTTCTATCTTTATCCCATCAACCCCGGGCTCCCTTTAAACCCCCTTTCTTTTTACCTACTGCCTCACGAATTTCCCCCACACTCACAACTGGCTCTTCCTCACTCCTACAAGATGTTATTCCTCCTTGCCCTATACACAAAATTCACATCTTCCCTATCTTCATCAACATTTAACAATTCCTCAAAATATTCCCTCCATCTTCCCAATACCTCTAACTCTCCATTTAATAACTCTCCTCTCCTATTTTTAACTGAAAAATCCATTTGTTCTCTAGCTTCCTTAACTTGTTAATCTCACTCCAAAACTTTTTCTTTTTTTACAACAAAATTTGTTGATAACATCTCACCCACCCCACACCAAACTGGTGCCGCATACTCCAATATGGGCCTAACGTACACGGTGTACAGGGTCCTAAACGATTCCTTATTAAGATTCGGAATGCTGTTCTGAGGTTTGCTAGGCGCCCATATGCGCACAGTTATTTGTTGATGTGCGCTTCAGGAGATGTGCCTGGTTTTTATACTCACCCCAAGATCTTTTTTTTTGAGTGGGGTTTTGTAGTCTCGGGCCCCCTAGACTGTGTGTTGTGTGTGTGTTTTTGTGTGTTTTGTGTGTGTGTGTGTGTGTGTGTGTGTGTGTTTGTGGGTGTGTGTTGTTGTGAAAATTGTTTTATGTAAACCTTCCACTAAACCAAGGGTAGAACTTTAAACCATAGGTTTTTAGACAAACCAAAAAATACCGCCAAAACATTTGAATAAAATTTCGATGCAAAAAACACTCACACAGCCAAACCCCTTTTTTACCACCAAACTTTTTCCCTCTCCGCGGAAAAATGTACGGGGAATGACTAAAACCAAAAATCCCTAAAAAAAATTTTTTGCGAACCAACCCCCCCTTTTGGTTTTTAACGTTTTTGGGTTTGAACCCTACTTTTTTTCTCCGCCCTCGTAACCCTGGCCACCCTTTTCCCTCCTTTCCTGGGTCTTTTTTTTTTTAAAAAAAGGGGTTTAACCGATTTAAAGCCTTTTAAGTTATGAAGAAACAAAGAAACATGAATTCTTTTTTTTTTTTTTAAAGGGGTTCATGGATCCCTCTTTTTGACGCTATTACGGTTAAGGAAACTTATTCAACCTGACCTTCCTAATCGCCTAAAATAGTTAAGGCTCCAAATGGAAAACGGATAATTACCTAGGGGCCAGCATTCCTAAAACGAATTATTTTTTCTTTGTCCAAACCTCTTCCTCCCCTCCTCTCTCTCTCTCTCTCTCTCTCCTCTCCTCTCTCTCTCTCTCTCTCTCTCTCCTCTCTCTCTCTCTCTCACTCTCTCACTCAGTAAGTATGAAGCTCAGCAGTGTGTGTAGGAAGGGTAATTACCTTCTTGGAATCAATTACCTGCGATATATGAGGGTCATTACCTCCTTCTTTATCACCTTTTTTCTCTCTTTTTATCTCTGGCAAATTTCATTATTGTAATTGTTATTACCGTTATTGTAAGTAAATTATATTTTTTTATTATTATTTTTATTATTTATTAATTTTATTATTATTATTATTTATTAAATTATTATTATTATATAATTATTCATACATCATCATCATCATCCCTCATCATCATCATCATCATATCATATATATTATTATTATTATTATTATTATTATTATTATATTTATTATTAAAATTTATTATTATCATCATTATTATTATTAATTTATATTATTATTAATTTTTTATTAATATCATCATCATCATCATCATCATCAAACATCATCACATCATTATTATATTAAAAATTATATATACTTTTTATTATTATTATTTTTATTATTATTATTATTATTATTATTATTATTATTATTATCACATCATCATTATTATATATATTATAACATCATCCATCATCATCATCATCATCATCATATCATTATCATCATCATCACATACATCATCATCATCACATCATCATCAAACATCATCATTATTATTATTATTATTATTATTTTTATTATTATATTATTATCATCATTATTATTAAATTTTTTATTATCGTCATTATTATTATTATTTTATATCATCATCATCATCATCATCATATTATTATTATTTCAACATCATCATCATCATCATCATTATTATTATTATCATCATCATCATCATCATTATTATTACATTATTTTATCATCATCACATCATCATCATCATCCATCACATCATCATCATCATCATTATTATTATTAATTATTATTATTATTATTTTTATTATTATTACTATTATTATCATTTATTATTATTATATTTTCGTCTTATTATTATTATTATTCATCATCATCACATCATCATCATTATCATCATTATTTCATCATTATCATCATATTTCATCTCCTCTTCCACATCATCTTCTAATTCTAGTTCTTCCTCTTCTTCTCCTTTATTATCTTTGTAGTTTCCCTCTTTTCCTTACTCTCCATTTTATTCTCTTTCCCGTTTTCTTCTCCTTCCTCTTCCTCCTCCTCCTCCTCTTCTCCTTCTTCTTGCATACCTAGCATTCTAAGTTTGAAGCCTGTCGACTAGTTAGTTCTCTAGGTAAAACCCTAAGCGTCTCCACTGCTCAGGGTGTTAGGTTTCAAGCTTATACACTGGTTAGTTTATTAGGCTTCAAAGCAATTAATTAGTTAACTTGTTACGTTTGAATCCTATCGACTAGTTACTTTATTACGTTTCAAGGTTATCTATCATCTAGTTACTTAGGTTTAGACAAAATATTAAGACAAAGCAATGTCTCAGTATATATAAACTGAGACACCTCTATATATACACCCGAGATATATACTTTTCAGCCTATATATACCTCTCTAGGGCTGTTTGTGTGTAGGTCGTGTAGAGTAAGTATACTTAGCGTGTATACTGCCAAGGAAGGGTATACCTGGCACCATTTTAAGGTATGCTGTAAGAAATCAACCTTGACTTAAGATGTTGATAAATTAAGTCTGGCAGCGAAACAGGCAGACGACAGCAAGGAGCAGGGAGGAAGGGAGAAGGCAGGTAGGCCCGGCAGGCAGGGAGGACAGCAGGCAGGTGGCAGGCAGGAGGCAGCAGGACAGGCAAAGGGGCAGGCAGGAAGGGAGCAGCAGGCAGGCAGGCAGGTAAGCAGCAGGCAAGGAGGCAGGCAGGAAAGGCAGACAGAACAGGCAAGGATAAAGGGAGGAAAGGGAGGCAGGGAGGCAGGCAAGCATCAGGCGGGTAGGCGGGCGGGCAGGCAACAGTCAGGCAGGCGGGCGGGCGGGGTTAGGCAACAACAGGAAAGGAGGCAGGCGGGAAAGGCGACAGGAAAAAGGGCAATAAAAAGGCAGGCGGGAGGAGGCAGCAGGCAGGCGGTAGGCGGCAGGCAGGCAGGAGGAGGCGGGCGGGGCGGGCACGGCGGCAGGTAGGCGGGCGGGCAGGCAAGCATGGGGGCAGGCAGCGGGCAGGCAGGAGGCAGACAGACGGGAAAGGAGGCAGGCGGGGAAACAGACAGGCAAGCGGGAAAGGAGTAAGCGGAGGCAGGTAGGCGGGCAGGGGCAACAGTCAGCAGGCCGGCAGGGGGGCAGGAAGAAGGGCGGGCAGCAGGCAACAGGCAGAAGGCAAAAAGTAGACAGGCAAAAAGGCAAAGGCAGACAGCGGGAGACAGCGACAGGCAGCAGACAGGCAGGCAACAGGGTGGCAAAAGGGCAGCGGGCCCCAGGCAACAACACGCACACAGCACACAGCACACAGACAGGGGCACAGGAGACAGGCAGACGGGCGGCAGGCAGGCTGGCAGAGGCAGGCGGCGCAGGAGAAGGCTGGGTAGTGCCCTTTCCCCGGACCACTCGGGAAAGTTTATTTTAATCCCTGTTTTGGGGAATCCCTTTCAGGTGGGGAAAGAAAATAAAACTATCTCCAAGACAGGCGGGAACAGTGACTGTCTCTCAGGAGGCAAGAAAGTAACAACCTCAGGAGGCAAGAACGGAAATTATCTCTCAGGAAGGCAGGACTATGAGTATCTCTCAGAAAGCAGAACAGTGAATTATCTCTCAAAAAGAAGCAGAAAAATAAAATTTCTCCCCAAGGGGCGGGATAGGAACTATCCTCCAAAGGCAGGACTAGGGGAGCTATCTTCGAAAGGCGGAAACAATGAACTATCCCCCAAGAGGCAGGATATGAACATCTCACCAGAGGGGCAGGATAGTCCCCTATCCTCAAAAGACATGACTAGTAACTATCCTCCGAGAGGCAGGACTAGGAGCTACTCTCGAAAGCAGGAACAATAACTACTCTCCAGAGAGGCAGACTGTGAACTATCTCTCCAGAGAGGCAGATTGAATTCACCAGAGAGGCAGACTATGAACTATTCGATAGCAAGGAAGGTATACCTCAGGCACATTTTAAAGTATGCTGTAAGAACAACCTTGACTTAAAGATGTGATAAATTAAGATCCTGGCAGCGAAACAGACAGAACAGCCAAGGAGGCAGGCAGGAGGCAAGGCAAGCGTCCAGGCAGGCAGGCAGGCAGGTAGGCGCACAGAAGGCAGGACAGGCAGGCCAGGCAGGCAGGCAGGTAGGCAGGCAGGCAGGCAACAGTCAGGACAGTCAGGCAGGCAGTAGGCAGACAGACAGCAGGAGGCAGGCAGGATAGGAACATCAGCAAGCAGGCAGGATATGAGCCAGGCAGAAGCAGGCAGGCAGGCAAGCATCAGCTCAGGCAGGCAGGCAGCAGGCAGCCCAAGCAAGCAGGCAGGCAGACAGGCAGACGGCAGACAGGTAGGACAGGCAACCAGGCAGAAGGCAGGCAGACAGACAGACAGGCAGGAAGGACAGGCAGGCAGACAGGCAGACAGGCAGGTAGGCAGACAGGAGCACCCAGAGAGGCAGGACAGACCCACACAGGCACACAGACAGCTGGCAGGAGGCATGACAGCGAACTACAGAGCAGGCAGGCTGTCAGAGGCAGGCAGGCTGTCGGCAGGCAGACAGGCTGGGTAGTGACCTTCCGTAGACCAGCTTTGGAAGTTATATTTAACTCCCTGTTTTGAGAGATACCTTTCAGGTGAGGCAAGAATAGTGAACTATCTCTCAAGACAGGCAGGAACAGTGAGCTGTCTCTCAGGAGGCAAGAATAGTGAACAATCTCTCAGGAGAGGCAAGAATAGTCAACTATTTCTCAGAAGAGGCAAGAACAGTGAATTATCTCTCAGGAGAGGCAGGACTAGTGAACTATCTCTCAGAAGAGGCAAAACAGGGAATTATCTCTCAGGAGAGGCAGGACTAGTGAGCTATCTCTCCAGAGAGGCAGGACTAGTGAGCTATCTCTCAGAAGAGGCAGGACTAGTGAACTATCTCTCCAGAGAGGCAGGACTAGTGAACTATCTCTCAGAAGAGGCAGGAACAGTGAACTATCTCTCCAGAGAGGCAGGACTAGTGAGCTATCTCACCAGAGAGGCAGGACTAGTAAACTATCTCACCAGAGAGGCAGGACTAGTAAACTATCTCACCAGAGAGGCAGGACTAGTGAGCTATCTCTCCAGAGAGGCAGGACTAGTGAACTATCTCTCCAGAGAGGCAGGACTAGTGAGCTATCTCTCAGAAGAGGCATGACTAGTGAACTATCTCTCCAGAGAGGCAGGACTAGTGAACTATCTCTCAGAAGAGGCAGGAACAGTGAACTATCTCTCCAGAGAGGCAGGACTAGTGAGCTATCTCTCAGAAGAGGCAGGAACAGTGAACTATCTCTCCAGAGAGGCAGGACTAGTGAACTATCTCTCCAGAGAGGCAGGACTAGTGAACTATCTCTCCAGAGAGGCAGGACTAGTGAGCTATCTCTCAGAAGAGGCAGGACTAGTGAACTATCTCTCCAGAGAGGCAGGACTAGTGAGCTATCTCTCAGAAGAGGCAGGAACAGTGAACTATCTCTCCAGAGAGGCAGGACTAGTGATTATCTCTCAGAAGAGGCAGGACAGTGAACTATCTCTCCAGAGAGGCAGGACTAGTGAACTATCTCTCCAGAGAGGCAGGACTAGTGAACTATCTCTCCAGAAGAGGCAGGAACAGTGAACTATCTCTCCAGAAGAGGCAGGACTAGTGAACTATCTCTCCAGAGAGGCAGGACTAGTGAGCTATCTCTCAGAAGAGGCAAGAACAGTGAACTATCTCTCCAGAGAGGCAGACAGTGAACTATCTTCAGAGGCAGAATGAGCTATCTCTCAGAAGAGGCAGGAACAGTGAACTATCTCTCCAGAGAGGCAGGACTAGTGAGCTATCTCTCAGAAGAGGCAGGAACAGTGAACTATCTCTCCAGAGAGGCAGGACTAGTGAACTATCTCTCAGAAGAGGCAAGAACAGTGAACTATCTCTCCAGAGAGGCAGGACTAGTGAGTTATCTCTCAGAAGAGGCAGGAACAGTGAACTATCTCTCCAGAGAGGCAGGACTAGTGAGCTATCTCTCAGAAGAGGCAGGAACAGTGAACTATCTCTCCAGAGAGGCAGGACTAGTGAGCTATCTCTCAGAAGAGGCAGGAACAGTGACTATCTCTCCAGAAAGGCAGGACAGTGAACTATCTCTCGAAGAGGCAGGACAGTGACTATCTCTCAGAGAGGCAGGACTAGTGAGCTATCTCTCAGAAGAGGCAGGAACAGTGAACTATCTCTCCAGAGAGGCAGGACTAGTGAACTATCTCTCCAGAGAGGCAGGACTAGTGAGCTATCTCTCCAGAGAGGCAGGACTAGTGAACTATCTCTCCAGAGAGGCAGGACTAGTGAACTATCTCTCCAGAGAGGCAGAACTAGTGAACTATCTCTCCAGAGAGGCAGGACTAGTGAGCTATCTCTCCAGAGAGGCAGGACTAGTAAACTATCTCTCCAGAGATTCAGGACTAGTGAGCTATCTCTCAGAAGAGGCAGGACTAGTGAACTATCTCTCCAGAGAGGCAGGACTAGTGAACTATCTCTCCAGAGAGGCAGGACTAGTGAGCTAACTCTCACAAGAGTGAGCAAGGTGTTATCAATATTCAACTTCGCTTCTCCTTGACCCTGACTAAGAAATATTCAACAGAACCTTTTGCGAAAAGATTACAAGCATTTTTTTTTTGTAACGAGAATATAAATGTGTTACGATACGCATATACATTATATACATTGGTGCTCATATATTTTTTTTTTGACTATATAAATTTTCGCGATGTTCATGCAAATTTTTATACTAAGTTTACAAAAATGTTTATGAGTTTTTGGAATAAAATTTTTTATGATGCTTTCTTTCGATATTTTTTTTTTATTATTGGTTAAGCTGGTTAGCTTATTGAAATCTAAATGAATAAATAAGCTAATTACGTTATTTTACGTCTGTGTGTTTGTGTACTCACCTATTTGTGGTTGCAGGGGTCGAGTCACAGCTCCTGGCCACGCCTCTTCCTGCTGAATGAGCTTTTTCGTATCTCATTTTAAAGTTATGTATGAATTCTGCCTCCACTACATCACTCTCTAGTTTGTTCCACTTTCTGACAACTCTGCGACTGAAAAAGTACTTCCTAACATCCCTGTGATTCACCTGAGTCTTCAGCTTCCAAGTGTGGCCCCTTGTTGCTGTGTCCCATCTCTGGAACATTCTGTCCCTATCCACCTTGTCAATTCCTCTCAGTATTTTATATGTCGTTATCATATCATATCTATCTCTCCTGTCCTCCAGTGTCGTCAGGTCGATTTCCTTTAACCTCTCCTCCGGGACTAGTTTCGTTATAAACCTTTGCATTTTCTCTAGTTTCTTGACGTGCTTGACCAAGTGTGGGTTCCATACTAGTGCTGCATACTCCAATATGGGCCTGAGGTACACGGTGTACAGTCTTGAACGATTCCTTACTAAGGTGTCGAAACACTATTCTCAGGTTTGCCAGGCACCCATATACTGCAGCAGTTATTTGGTTGATGTGTGCCTCAGCAGATGTGCTCGGTATTATACTTGCCCCAAAATCCTTTTTCCTTGAGTGAGGTATGTTGCGTCTGGCCCCCTAGCCTGTACTCTGCCTGCGGTCTTCTTTGAACTTCCCCAAACTTCATGACTTTGCACCTGGTGGGGTTAAACTCAATGTGACAATTGCTGAACCAGGCTTGCAGCCTTTCCAAATCCTTTTCGTAGTCCTGCCTGATTCTCATGCGATTGAATTATTTGCATTAGCTTCACATCATCGGCAAACAGGAACACCCCTGAATTTATCCCTTCCGTCATGTTATTCACATATACCAAAAACAGCACCGTCGCCCACTGACACCTCATCATGCGCCATCACTCGTTGTTTCCTTCCTGTCAAGTATTCTCTGCCTTTCCTGGTATTCCTGCCTGGTCCTCCAGCTTTTGCACTAGTCTCTTGTGTGGAACTGTGCCAAAAGCCTTCTTACAGTCCAAGGATACGCAATCTATCCACCCTTGTCTCTCCTGTCTTACTGTTGTCACCCTATCATAGAACTCTAGTAGGTTTATTACACAGGATTTCCAGTCTCTGAATCCGTGCTGGTTGTTGTTTATAAGATCATTCCTTTCTAGGCGCTCCACCGCTCTTCTCTTGACAATCTTCTCCATGACTTTGTACACAATACATGTCAGTGACACTGGTCTGTAGTTTAATGTTGCCTGTCAGTCTCCTTTCTTAAAAATTGGGACTACATTTGTTGTCTTCCACACCTCAGGTAGTCGCCCTGTTTCGACAGATGTATTGAAGATTGTTGTTAGTGGCACACAGAGCGCCTCTGGTCCCTCTCTCAGGACCCATGAAGAAATGTCCGGCCCCATCGCCTTTGAGGTATCTAGTTCACATAACAACCTCTTCACCTCCTCCTCGGTTGTGTGTATTGTGTCAAGTATTTGTTGGTGTACCCCATCACTCCGGCTTTCTGGAGACCTTTCTGTCTCCACTGAAAATACTTCCTTAAATCTCATACTGAGTTCCGCACATCTCGGTCGTTTCTTGTGAGCTCTCCTCCTTCCTTCCTCAGCCTGATTACCTGGCCCTTGACTGTTGCTCTCCTCCTGATGTGGCTCTACAACAGCTTCGGGTCAGATTGTGTGTGTGTGTGTGTGTGTGTGTGTGTGTGTGTGTGTGTGTGTGTGTGTGTGTGTGTGTGTGTGTGTGTGTGTGTGTGTGTGTGTGTGTGTGTGTGAAATAAAAACATTAAAACAAGTATTAAACCACGTTAAACCTCTTTTTTCAAAAAAAAAAATCGTAAATATTCCACTTTCAGTGAAGGGATTTATATACAAGCTCTTTTATCCCATTTACCTTTATGGGAATTTACATTTTTACTATAGAAACATTATTTATATTACTGTGTTAATTTTATTCTCACAATTTCTATAATTTCAATAATACTTTCCAAAAAAAAAAATTAGATTTATATCAATTTAGATGAGCTTTCATATATACTTTTTATTAAAAGTTTTCACTATAAAAGTATAAAAAAGTATTGTGGTAGAAGTATTAGTAGTAGTAGTAGTAGTAGTAGTAGTAATAGTAGTAGTAATAGTAGTAACTGTAATAATGGTAGTAGTAGTATACACTATTCCTGTTATTTATATCCACCTGGTATCCTGATAACAACCACCTGGTAACCTGGTAATGACTACCCGGTAATAAAAACCTGGTAACCTGGTAATGACTACCTGGTAATAAAAACCTGGTAACCTGGTAATGACTACCTGGTAATAAAAACCTGGTAACCTGGTAATGACTACCTGGTAATAAAAACCTGGTAACCTGGTAATGACTACCTGGTAATAAAAACCTGGTAACCTGGTAATGACTACCTGGTAATAAAAACCTGGTAACCTGGTAATGACTACCTGGTAATAAAAACCTGGTAACCTGGTAATGACCACCTGGTAATAAAAACCTGGTAACCTGGTAACCTGGTAATGACTACCTGGTAATAAAAACCTGGTAACCTGGTAATGACTACCTGGTAATAAAAACCTGGTAACCTGGTAATGACTACCTGGTAATAAAAACCTGGTAACCTGGTAATGACTACCTGGTAATAAAAACCTGGTAACCTGGTAATGACTACCTGGTAAAAAAAAACCTGGTAACCTGGTAATGACTACCTGGTAATAAAAACCTGGTAACCTGGTAATGACTACCTGGTAATAAAAACCTGGTAACCTGGTAATGACTACCTGGTAATAAAAACCTGGTAACCTGGTAATGACTACTGGTAATAAAAACCTGGTAACCTGGTAATGACTACCTGGTAATAAAAACCTGGTAACCTGGTAATGACTACCTGGTAATAAAAACCTGGTAACCTGGTAATGACTACCTGGTAATAAAAACCTGGTAACCTGGTAATGACTACCTGGTAATAAAAACCTGGTAACCTGGTAATGACTACCTGGTAATAAAAACCTGGTAACCTGGTAATGACTACCTGGTAATAAAAACCTGGTAACCTGGTAATGACTACCTGGTAATAAAAACCTGGTAACCTGGTAATGACTACCTGGTAATAAAAACCTGGTAACCTGGTAATGACTACCTGGTAATAAAAACCTGGTAACCTGGTAATGACTACCTGGTAATAAAACAACCTGGTAACCTGGTAACCTGATAATGACTACCTGGTAATAAAAACCTGGTAACCTGGTAATGACCACCTGGTAATAAAAACCTGGTAACCTGGTAATGACCACCTGGTAATAAAAACCTGGTAACCTGGTAACCTGGTAATGACTACCTGGTAATAAAAACCTGGTAACCTGGTAATGACTACCTGGTAATAAAAACCTGGTAACCTGGTAATGACTACCTGGTAATAAAAACCTGGAACTGTAAAACCTGGTAACCTGATACACCTGGTAATAAAAAACCTGGTAACCTGGTAATGACTACCTGGTAATAAAAACCTGGTAACCTGGTAATGACTACCTGGTAATAAAAACCTGGTAACCTGGTAATGACTACCTGGTAATAAATAACCTGGTAAACCTGGTAAGACCACCTGGTAAACAACCTGGTAACCTGGTAATGACACCTGATAAAAACCACCTGGTAGAACACCTGGTAAACACCTGGTAACAACCACCTGGTAACCTGGTAATGACTACCCGGTAATAACCACCTGGTAACCTGGTAATGACCACCTGATAATAACCACCTAGTAACCTGGTAATGACCACCTGGTAATAACCACCTGGTAACCTGGTAATGACCACCTGGTAATAACACCTGGTAACCTGGTAATGACACCTGGTAATAACCTGGTAACTGGTATGACACGGTAATACCAACTGGTAATAAACCACCTGGTATGATACCTGTAAAACCACCTGGTAACCGGAATACTACCTGGTATAAAACCTGGTAACCTGGTAATGACCACCTGAATAATAACCACTGGTAACCTGGTAATGACCACCTGGTAAATAACCACCTGGTAACCTGGTAATGACACCTGGTAATAAACCACCTGGTAACCTGGTAATGACCACCTGGTAATAACAACCTGTAACCTGGTAATGACACCTGGTAATAACCTGCGTAATGACACTGATCTGTAATAACACCTGTAACCTGGTAATGACCACCTGGTAATAAACCTGTAACCACCTGGTAAGACCACCTGGTAAGTAAACAACCTGGTAACCTGGTAATGACACCTGATAAAACCTACCTGGTAATGAACCACCTGGTAAAACCACCTGGTAACACCTGGTAACCTGGTAATGACTTAACCTGTAATAACCACCTGGTAACCTGGTAATGAACCACCTGGAATAATAACCTAGTAACCTGGTAATGACCACCTGGTAATAACACCTGGTAACCTGTGTAATGACCACTGGTAATAACAGACCTGGTAAGACTGGTAATGACCACCTGGTAACCTGGTAATGACCACCTGGAATAACACACTGTAACCTGGTAATGACACCTGGTAATGAAGACCTGGTAAAACCACTTAACCTGGTTACACCTGTAATGACACCTGTACGGTGTATGATACGACCACCTGGTAACGAAACCCACCTGGTAACAACCACCTGTACTCTGTATATTAACAGTATATAACCACCACTCAACTCACCCCTGCCCCCCACCCAGCAAAATATCTCTCACAGATTTATAATCGTACACCGCTTCGTCAGCGGCGAATCCGGATCTATTAGGGTTCGCCAGTTCGTCAGCGGCGAATCCGGATCAGGTAAACCGGCGAGGATGGTGAAAGAGAGAGAGAAGGAGGGAGCAATTTAACTGGGCAGATATTCATGAGAATTACCACCAGGAAGAGTGATTCACCTGAACGAGTTGTGAAGATAGTGAAGAGGTGAAGGACGATGATGAAGTGTATGAAGAGGAGGAGGAGAAGAAGAAGAGGGGGAGCAGAGATGATAGTTAATTTGAAGAGGTCGTTTGTAAAGGCTATACAAAGACGTGCATTTAGAAAGTGCAGAATGTACTCACGTGTGAGGTGTACTCGTCTAAATGTACTCAATTAATGTTCTCACTGTGTGGGGTGTACTCACCTACATGTACTCATTTAAATGTACTAGACAAACACACAGTATTATATATATATATATATATATATATATATATATATATATATATATATATATATATATATATATATATATATATATATATATAATATAAAATATAGGGAGGTACCACCTCTAGAACTGTCCTGGGGATCCTCATCCTCAGAGAAAAGAATAAACTTGCTTCAGGGAAAACTCAAGGTTCTCCCTGAAGCTGTTTGAGAATTTTCTCCTACCACCCCCTATATTTTATGTATATTTTATTTAAAGACAAAATACATTAACAAAACATTCACAAAAATACGATAGAAAGTAAAACAACATAGGTAACTCAGAGCTACATCTCGAATACTTCGCCCAGCTTCCCGGCGGTGCGCTGCGTGCCCAGAATGCTGCAGGCATTTCCTCTCTGGATTGCAACACTGAGTCTCTGAAAGAGGAAGCTGGTCGCCCTGTGGTCCTTGGTTTCTATGATGAGCTTTTCACCCAGCTCTATTAGGAACTTTAGAGCACACTTGCCCCATGCTCCAAGGGTCTCCGACCTTATTGGGATGAAGTTATAGGAAGGGGGAAGGTCTTCATATTTGCGGATCTTCTGGGTCTCCCTGTGGCTGGCAGCTCCACCCCCTTCCACTACGGAGTATGGGAATATATATATATATATATATATATATATATATATATATATATATATATATATATATATATATATGTGTGTGTGTGTGTGTGTGTGTGTGTGTGTGTGTGTGTGTGTGTGTGTGTGTGTGTGTGTGTGTGTGTGTGTGTGTGTGTGTGTGTGTGTGTGTGTGAAAATGAAGGCTAGTGTGCACTTAACAAGCTTGGTATCAACACATTAACTTGGTAACTAGTGTGGGCGTCACTAGAAGCATTTACAAAAAAATGAGAGTTGAAATCAAATTAAAAAAAGCTATTAATTAATTCCCAGGTTGCCATGGATCAACTTGCACTCAAATTCTAAAACTATGTAACCAGGTGCACCTGTCACCTGTTGTTATTATTATTATTATTATTATTATTATTATTATTATTATTATTATTATTATTATTATTATTATTATTATTAGTTTTTATTATTATTATTATTAATGTTAGTATCATTATTACACTTATTATATTATTATTATTATTATCATTATTATTATTTCATAATGATGTGAAAATAAATTGCATAATCTGCGAAAGGTATCGAAGTATCTCATAAACCTATCTCCCTCTACTTCAATGCATGCAGAAGGAATAGTACAGAGTGCGCCATGCGTTTCCAATGCACTGAAGGTTTGAACCCGATCCAGTGAGTCATTTCCACATTATCGCATGAAAACCAGCATTTGAATTTTCTCATTTTCTTCAACAAAATACACAGCTACATTTAAGGTTTGAAGCCGATCAGAAGAGACGTTCTGCCGATAGTGACACCTGTACCTGGCGCTAGTAGGTGTGAGAGAGGAGAGAGAGAGAGAAGCCTCTAAGGCACGGTCTACCTGCGAGGTACAAACGAGGAGTTAGGTATCTTGGTAATGCTATCTACCGAGGCTCAGGCATTCTATTCCTCAATAGATGTCTTCAGTGCTTGATTTGAGAGGGACGTGACGATATTACCAAGTCGTTTGTAGTGAAAAAATTATCTCTCCCTAAGACGATGTTTTTACAACTGGCTGTAAAAACATCGAGAGATGCCTGGCTAGGGGAAGCCTGCCTATGTTTGGGAGTTATCACGGTATATACAACACACGTATTGTACTGATGACAAATATCTTAACAGATCAAAACGTCGTCCCAACACTACAAACGTATGTTCTGTGCTCGAAATAGAAATCATACACAATCCCCAAATCAATGCGGGAGTTCCTTTGAGAACACCACACCAGAGGTGCGTGTTTGAAGCCGATCAGAAGATGCATTCTCCAGTCATCACACAGATCCCAACCATTCCAGATTCGTTCGCTATGCTAGTAAGTTAGTAAATTTGTACCTACACAAGCTAAACCCCCAAAAAAGATTGAAAGTTGTCCAGAAGACGCCTACTCGAGTTTATGGAAAAAAAGTAATACACCATCTAAAACATAGCAAAGTGGCACGTACTCCAATAAACAATTCAAGTCTTGTTAGGTAAGACACATATGCAACAGTTAGGTATCTTTATTATACCTAACTGTTGCATATGTGTCTTACCTAACAACCTGTCGGTATTTTATACCATTTTAATGTTCAATTCAAGTCTTATTATACGTAGGATATACCAATGTTGAAAGTTTGAAGCCGATCGGATGAAGCATTCTCAAGTTATAAGCGAAATTCTTGGAGAAAGAAGAACACAATTTGGGTAACTACTTAAATGTATTCCCTCGAATAGGAAGCCAGTACTTAACAAAGACGAGGAACCAGCTTAAACACCTTAACTCGATTAGTAGCGCACTCAGTTGACACACTGTAGCCCGTGGTTCGATCCCTGGTACGGGTGGAAAACATCAGGACGTATTTCTTTAAGACACCTGTTGTCCATGTTCACAGAGCAGTAAAATAGGTACCTGGGTGTTAGTAGACTGGTGTGGGTGGCTGGGCCACCAGTACACACACCTATTTTGTGTACTGGTGGCATCGTGGGGGACAAATCTGACCTAATTTGCCCGAAATGCTCTGTATAACAAGTGGCTTTCTATATAGTAGTATGTCATTGATGTCAGCTATGATCTGTATACCTTGTACATGTAGAAACATGTTATTATTATTATTATTATTATTATTATTATTATTATTATTATTATTATTATTATTATTATTATTATTGTTATTATTGAAGTTGACAGTTACAGTATATTTATAGAGTATAATCCGTAAGTTACACGGACGAAGGATCGAGTCTTCATCACTTATTAAGCTGAATGAGTCACGCAAAAAAACTGTAATTTAAATTATTATTATTATTATTATTATTATTATTATTATTATTATTATTATTATTATTAAATCATAGGAAAGGGTTGAATTAGTGTCCTTGAATCTTAACTATTACAAGAAAGGTGAGGTGAGATAAGGTGAGGTGAGGTGAGGTGAGATGAGGTGAGGTGGGGTGAGGTGAGGGGGGAGGTCTTAACAAAACTGTTAATTCTTTTATTCATGATAGTTAATTACAATTATAATTGCAGAATATAAATGCTAGAGTAGAGAAGGTTGTAACCTTATGGCTCACGTATTAATTAACGTAATTCTGCCTTCTTTTTGCATACCCTCATAAGAAGGGGTAAGTAATGATGTGGATGGTGGCAGTGCATGCGTCCATGCATGCCATACGCATACGTTCGTAGTTACAGTGCATGCGTTCGCATCTGTCTGTCTTCCCCCGTTCGCAAGCATGCATCCGTTATTTTGGTGGGCATTGCATGCGTTCGCTGCGGAGTATGCGTTCGCATCGCCCTTTGCAGAGCATGCGTCCGCCCGCCCGTAAGTCTACCGTCTCTCCACAACGTCCCGAGGTTTATTACAACCAGTCTGTTAGTCTGTGAGTACAGATTCACAGATGACAATAACAAGAGTACTAAGGTCACCGTATTCTCAACAAGACCAGTGTGAGAGTACAGACTCACACACTAGCAACAACAACAGTACTATGGTCATCGTACTCTCAACAATACCAGTGTGAGAGTACAGACTCACACACTAACAATAACAAGAGTACTATGGTCATCGTACTCTCAACAATACCAGTGTGAGAGTACAGACTCACACACTAACAATAACAAGAGTACTATGGTCACCGTACTCTCAACAATACCAGTGTGAGAGTACAGACTCACACACTAACAATAAAAAGAGTACTATGGTCACCGTACTCTCAACAATACCAGTGTGAGAGTACAGACTCACACACTAACAATAACAAGTACTATGGTCACCGTACTCTCAACAATACAGTTGAGAGTACAGACTCACACACTAACAATAAAAAGGTGACTATGGTCACCGTACTTCAAATACAGTGTGAGAGTACAGACTCCACTAACACATAAAAAAGAGTACTTGGTAACCGTACTCTCAACAATACCAGTGTGAGAGTACAGACTCACACACTAAAAACATACAGTACTAGGGTCACGTATTACATACAGTGTGAGGTACAGACTCACAACTTACAATAACAAGAGTACTTGGTCACGTACTCTCACATACGCGGTTAGTACGGACTCACACACTATACAATACAGAGTACTATGGTACCGTACTTCACAATACAGTGAGATACAGACTCAACATAACAATATCAAGAGTACTATAGGTCACCGACTTCAACAATACCAGTGTGTGAGTACAGACTCCACACTAACAACAACAACAGTACTATGGTCACCGTATCTCAAATACAGTGTGAGATACAGACTCCAGACAATCAATAACAGAGTATATGGTCACCGTACTCTCAACAATACCAGTGTGTGAGTACAGACTCACACACTAACAACAACAGTACTATGGTCATCGTACTCTCAACAATATTTACACAATTTCCCGACTCAACCACATAACTAACTGTGATGGAATTAATTATATTAATGACACTCGTTGATGACACGAAAAAAAAATTGTAAAGTAAATAAATACTATATATATATACGTATAATAACATAAGGATGATTTACAAAGTCTGTGACTTTGTAAATGACTCGTAACGTTGTGACAAGCTTCTCTCTCTCCTACGTGCGGGTTATTCGTGTATTGTTCCAGTCACGGTATTGTACCTTTGCGTTCTTCAAGTGAATCGACGTATTTTACAAACCAGTCAGATTAATTAGAGAGGAACAACACTTCGCTAAATGCCCACAGCAAGCACCAACAGCCTGATTGACCAAGCCTTGATCGGTCTTGGAAGTTACTGATCCTAGGAATCATCAGCCGGTAGTAGTTTCGAGTAAATATGAACGTACGAGTGAAAATATTCTGAATGTTAGTTCTGGCAGGAAACAGTATAGTATATCATGCACAATAAATCTAACACAGTCTTGTGGAACAACTGGTTGCTACCCCTTATATATATATTATATATATATATATATATATATTATATATATATAATATATATATATATATATATATATATATATATATATATATATATATTATATATTGTGTGTGTGTGTGTGTGTGTGTGTGTGTGTTATAAGCCTCTTATGAATAGGTTTGCTAAACTCCAGACTCAGGTCTATTAGTCTTTTGTTTCTCTTTCACCGGTGTTAAACCTTGCCACTAGTGTTAAACCCTGGCACCAGTGTTACCTGGCACCCACGTTAAACACTGGCACTTGTGTTACCTGGCACTGATGTTAAACCCTGGCACTGGTGTTAACTGGCACCGATGTTAAACCCTGGCACCAGTGTTACCTGGCACCCACGTTAAACACTGGCACTTGTGTTACCTGGCACTGATGTTAAACCCTGGCACTGGTGTTAACTGGCACCGATGTTAAACCCTGGCACCAGTGTTACCTGGCACCCACTTTAAACACTGGCACTTGTGTTACCTGGCACTGATGTTAAACCCTGGCACTGGTGTTAACTGGCACCGATGTTAAACCCTGGCACCAGTGTTACCTGGCACCCACGTTAAACACTGGCACTTGTGTTACCTGGTACTGATGTTAAACCCTGGCACTGGTGTTAACTGGCACCGATGTTAAACCCTGGCACCAGTGTTACCTGGCACCCACGTTAAACACTGGCACTTGTGTTACCTGGTACTGATGTTAAACCCTAGCACTGGTGTCATTTGGCACCGATGTTAAACACTGGCACTGATGTTAAAACTGGCACTAGTATTAAACCCTGGCACTAATATTAAACCTTGCAACTGGTGTTAAACCTGGCACTGATGATTAACACTAACACTTGTGTTAAACCCTAGCACTGATATTCAACCCTGACACTGGTGTTAAACCCTGGCACTGGTATTAAACCCTGGCATTGGTATTAAACCCTGGCACTGGTGTTAAACCCCGGAACTAGTATTAACCCCCCGGTACTAGAATTAACAAGCGGGGTAGTGTACCTATAATAAGAGGGGTACACAAAGGTCCTGTGAGGTACACAAAGGTCCTGTGAGGTACACAAAGGTCCCGTGAGGTACACAAAAGTCCTTGTGAGGTACACAAAGGTCCTGTGAGGTACACAAAGGTCCTTGTGAGGTACACAAAGGTCCTTGTGAGGTACACAAAGGTCCCGTGAGGTACACAAAGGTCCTTGTGAGGTACACAAAGGTCCTGTGAGGTACACAAAGGTCCTTGTGAGGTACACAAAGGTCCTTGTGAGGTACACAAAGGTCCCGTGAGGTACGCAAAGGTCTGCGGTTGTGAGGTACACAAAGGCCCTTTGTGAGGTACACAAAGGTCCTTGTGAGGTACACAAAGGTCCTGTGAGGTACACAAAGGTCCTTGTGAGGTACACAAAGGTCCTTGTGAGGTACACAAACGTCCTGTGAGGAACACAAAACGACATTTAATTAATATTACAACATATAAAAGGAGGTGCCATTAAAAGTCCTTCCCTATATAAACCGAGAATAATTTCTTCTTCCTTGTGTGGTTCACATTGTCTTGTGTGGTGTGGTTCACAGTGTCTTGTGTGGTGTGGTTCACAGTCTTGTGTGGTGTGGTTCACACTGTCTTGTGTGGTGTGGTTCACACTGTCTTGTGCGGTGTGGTTCACAGTCTTGTGTGGTGTGGTTCACACTGTCTTGTGTGGTGCGGTTCACACTGTCTTGTGTGGTTCACAGTGTCTTGTGTGGTTCACAGTGTCTTGTGTGGTTCACAGTGTCTTGTGTGGTTCACAGTGTCTTGTGTGGTTCACAGTGTCTTGTGTGGTGTAGTTCAAAATGTCTTGTGTGGTGTGGTTCACAGTGTCTTGTGTGGTGTAGTTCAAAATGTCTTGTGTGGTTCACAGTGTCTTGTGTGGTGTGGTTCACAGTGTCTTGTGTGGTGTGGTTCACAGTGTCTTGTGTGGTGTGGTTCACAGTGTCTTGTGTGGTGTAGTTCAAAATGTCTTGTGTGGTGTGGTTCACAGTGTCTTGTGTGGTGTGGTTCACAGTGTCTTGTGTGGTTCACAGTGTCTTGTGTGGTGTGGTTCACACTGTCTTGTGTGGTGTGGTTCACAGTGTCTTGTGTGGTTCACAGTGTCTTGTGTGGTGTGGTTCACAGTGTCTTGTGTGGTTCACAGTGTCTTGTGTGGTGTGGTTCACAGTGTCTTGTGTGGTTCACAGTGTCTTGTGTGGTGTGGTTCACACTGTCTTGTGTGGTGTGGTTCACAGTGTCTTGTGTGGTGTGGTTCACACTGTCTTGTGTGGTGTGGTTCACAGTGTCTTGTGTGGTTCACAGTGTCTTGTGTGGTGTGGTTCACACTGTCTTGTGTGGTGTGGTTCACAGTGTCTTGTGTGGTGTAGTTCAAAATGTCTTGTGTGGTGTGGTTCACAGTGTCTTGTGTGGTTCACAGTGTCTTGTGTGGTGTGGTTCACAGTGTCTTGTGTGGTGTGGTTCACAGTGTCTTGTGTGGTGTGGTTCACACTCTCTTGTGTGGTGTAGTTCACATTGTCTTGTGTGGTGTGGTTCACAGTGTCTTGTGTGGTTCACAGTGTCTTGTGTGGTGTGGTTCACACTGTCTTGTGTGGTGTGGTTCACAGTGTCTTGTGTGGTGTGATTCACAGTGTCTTGTGTGATATGGTTCACAGTGTCTTGTGTGGTGTGGTTCACAGTGTCTTGTGTGGTGTGGTTCATAATGTCTTGTGTGGTGTGGTTCACAGTGTCTTGTGTGGTGTGGTTCACAGTGTCTTGTGTGGTGTGGTTCACAGTGTCTTGTGTGGTGTGGTTCACACTGTCTTGTGTGGTGTGGTTCACAGTGTCTTGTGTGGTGTGGTTCACAGTGTCTTGTGTGATATGGTTCACAGTGTCTTGTGTGGTGTGGTTCACAGTGTCTTGTGTGGTGTGGTTCATAATGTCTTGTGTGGTGTGGTTCAGTGTCTTGTGTGGTGTGGTTCATAATGTCTTGTTGTGGTGTGGTTCACAGTGTCTTGTGTGGTGTGGTTCACACTCTCTTGTGTGGTGTGGTTCACAGTGTCTTGTGTGGTGTGGTTCATAATCTCTTGTGTGGTGTGGTTCACAGTGTCTTGTGTGGTGTGGTTCACAGTGTCTTGTGTGGTGTGGTTCACACTCTCTTGTGTGGTGTGGTTCACAGTGTCTTGTGTGGTGTGGTTCACAGTGTCTTGTGTGGTGTGGTTCATAATGTCTTGTGTGATGTGGTTCACAGCTTCTTGTCTGGTGTGGTTCACACTGTCTTATTTCGTGTGGTTCACACTGTCTTGTGTGGTGTGGTTCACACTGTCTTGTGTGGTGTGGTTCACACTGTCTTGTGCGGTTCTATTAGGAAAGGCTGTATTTCAAAAGATTCTCTTAGTTGACCAATAAGGCACATTCCATTTTTTTCTTTAATACATTTGAATTTACAGGCCAAGAGCTGTTACCCAACCTCAGTTTATTTCCAAGGCAACTCCCCTCTAAATGATACAACTTATACAGACCATAGCTGACATCAATGCCATTCTATACGGAAAGTCCCGTGTTATGCAGAGCATTTCGGGCAAATTAGGTTAATTTTGTCCCCAGGATGCGACCCACAACAGTCGACTAACACCCGTACCTACTTACTATGTAAACAGGTGCGGCAGGTGTAATTAACACCCAGGTACCTACTTACTGCTAGGTGAACATTTACAGCAGGTGTAACTAACACCCAGGTACCTACTTACTGCTAGGTAAACAGGGACATCAGGTGTAACTAACACCCAGGTACCTACTTACTGCAAGGCAAACAGGGACAGAAGATGCAAGTAACATCCAGGTACCTACTTACTGTTAGGTAAACGGGGACATCAGGTGTAGCTAACACCCAAGTACTTACTGCAGGGTAAACAGGGACATCAGGTGTAACTAACACCCAGATACCTACTTACTGCTAGGCAAACAGGGACAGCAGATGCAAGTAACAGCCAGGTACCTACTTACTGCTAGGTGAACAGTGACAGCAGGTTAACAAGCTTCCAGGTACCTACTTACTGCAAGGTAAACAGGGACATCAGGTGCAACTAACACCCAGGTAATTACTTACTGCTAGATAAACAGGGACAGCAAATGCAACTAACACCCAGGTACCTACTTACTGCTAGGTAAACAGGGACAGCAGGTGTAAGGAAACATACCCAACGTCTCTGAGTCTGTCAGTGCTAGACTTGTTATTATGTACATTTACATGTGTTTAATATGTGTCTTAATCATTTACATGTGTTGAATATGTGTCTTAATCATTTACATGTGTTGGATATGTGTCTTAATCATTTACATGTGTTGGGAATATGTGTCTTAATCATTTACATGTGTTGGATATGTGTTTTAAATTCATTTACATGTGTTGAATATGTGTCTTAATCATTTACATGTGTTGGATATGTGTCTTAATCATTTACATGTGTTGAATATGTGTCTTAATCATTTACATGTGTTGGATATGTGTCTTAATCATTTACATGTGTTGGATATGTGTCTTAATCATTTACATGTGTTGGATATGTGTCTTAATCATTTACATGTGTTGAATATGTGTCTTAATCATTTACATGTGTTGAATATGTGTCTTAATCATTTACATATGTTGAATATGTGTCTTAATCATTTACATGTGTTGAATGCGTGTCTTAACCATTTACATGTGTTTAATATGTATTTTAATCATTTACATGTGTTGAATATATTTCTTAATCATTTACATGTGTTGAATATGTGTCTTACTCATGCACATGTGTTACTGAACATGTGTCGTACTTATATACTTGTGGTATATAATAACATGTGTGATACTAATCTGCTGGTCTATAGGGATTACCATTAATATTATGATGATATCTGCCATTGTGACACCATCACTTCAGTCATCAGTGGTGAACACAGACACACACACCATCACTTCAGTCATCAGTGGTGAACACAGACACACTCACCATCACTTCAGTCATCAGTGGTGAACACAGGCACACTCACCATCACTTCAGTCATCAGTGGTGAACACAGACACACACACCATCACTTCAGTCATCAGTGGTGAACACAGACACACTCACCATCACTTCAGTCATCAGTGGTGAACACAGACACACTCACCATCACTTCAGTCATCAGTGGTGAACACAGACACACTCACCATCACTTCAGTCATCAGTGGTGAACACAGACACACTCACCATCACTTAGTCATCAGTGGTGAACACAGACACACTCACCATCACTTCAGTCATCAGTGGTGAACACAGACACACTCACCATCACTTCAGTCATCAGTGGTGAACACAGACACACTCACCATCACTTCAGTCATCAGTGGTGAACACAGACACACTCACCATCACTTCAGTCATCAGTGGTGAACACAGACACACTCACCATCACTTCAGTCATCAGTGGTGAACACAGGACACACTCACCATCACTTCAGTCATCAGTGGTGAACACGGGACACACTCACCATCACTTAGTCATCAGTGGTGAACACAGACACACTCACCATCACTTCAGTCATCAGTGGTGAACACAGACACACTCACCATCACTTCAGTCATCAGTGGTGAACACAGACACACTCACCATCACTTCAGTCATCAGTGGTGAACACAGACACACTCACCATCACTTCAGTCATCAGTGGTGAACACAGACACACTCACCATCACTTAGTCATCAGTGGTGAACACAGACACACTCACCATCACTTCAGTCATCAGTGGTGAAACACAGACACACTCACCATCACTTCAGTCATCAGTGGTGAACACAGACACACTTACCATCACTTCAGTCATCAGTGGTGAACACAGACACACTCACCATCACTTAGTCATCAGTGGTGAACACAGACACACTCACCATCACTTCAGTCATCAGTGGTGAACACAGACACACTCACCATCACTTAGTCATCGTGGTGAACACAGACACACTCACCATCACTTCAGTCATCAGTGGTGAACACAGACACACTCACCATCACTTCAGTCATCAGTGGTGAACACAGACACACTCACCATCACTTAGTCATCAGTGGTGAACACAGACACACTCACCATCACTTAGTCATCAGTGGTGAACACAGACACACTCAGCATCACTTCAGTCATCAGTGGTGAACACAGACACACACACCATCACTTCTGTCATCAGTGGTGAACACAGACACACACACCATCACTTCAGTCATCAGTGGTGAACACAGACACACACACCATCACTTCAGTCATCAGTATTGAACACAGACACACACACCATCACTTCAGTCATCAGTGGTGAACACAGACACACACACCATCACTTCTGTCATCAGTGGTGAACACAGACACACACACCATCACTTCAGTCATCAGTGGTGAACACAGACACACACACCATCACTTCAGTCATCAGTGGTGAACACAGACACACACACCATCACTTAAGTCATCAGTGGTGAACACAGACACACTCACCATCACTTCAGTCATCAGTGGTGAACACAGACACACCATCACTTTATTCATCAGTGGTGAACACAGACACACTCACCATCACTTTAGTCATCAGTGGTGAACACAGACACACTCACCATCACTTCAGTCATCAGTGGTGAACACAGACACACTCACCATCACTTCAGTCATCAGTGGTGAACACAGACACACTCACCATCACTTCAGTCATCAGTGGTGAACACAGACACACTCACCATCACTTAGTCATCAGTGGTGAACACAGACACACTCACCATCACTTCAGTCATCAGTGGTGAACACAGACACACTCACCATCACTTAGTCATCAGTGGTGAACACAGACACCCTCACCATCACTTCAGTCATCAGTGGTGAACACAGACACACTCACCATCACTTCAGTCATCAGTGGTGAACACAGACACACTCACCATCACTTAGTCATCAGTGGTGAACACAGACACACTCACCATCACTTAGTCATCAGTGGTGAACACAGACACACTCACCATCACTTCAGTCATCAGTGGTGAACACAGACACACACACCATCACTTCTGTCATCAGTGGTGAACACAGACACACACACCATCACTTCAGTCATCAGTGGTGAACACAGACACACACACCATCACTTCAGTCATCAGTGGTGAACACAGACACACACACCATCACTTCAGTCATCAGTGGTGAACACAGACACACACACCATCACTTCTGTCATCAGTGGTGAACACAGACACACACACCATCACTTCAGTCATCAGTGGTGAACACAGACACACACACCATCACTTCAGTCATCAGTGGTGAACACAGACACACACACCATCACTTAAGTCATCAGTGGTGAACACAGACACACTCACCATCACTTCAGTCATCAGTGGTGAACACAGACACACCATCACTTTATTCATCAGTGGTGAACACAGACACACTCACCATCACTTTAGTCATCAGTGGTGAACACAGACACACTCACCATCACTTCAGTCATCAGTGGTGAACACAGACACACTCACCATCACTTAGTCATCAGTGGTGAACACAGACACACTCACCATCAACTCAGTCATCAGTGGTGAACACAGACACACACACCATCACTTCAGTCATCAGTGGTGAACACAGACACACTCACCATCACTTCAGTCATCAGTGGTGAACACAGACACACTCACCATCACTTAGTCATCAGTGGTGAACACAGACACACTCACCATCAACTCAGTCATCAGTGGTGAACACAGACACACACACCATCACTTCAGTCATCAGTGGTGAACACAGACACACTCACCATCACTTCAGTCATCAGTGGTGAACACAGACACACTCACCATCACTTAGTCATCAGTGGTGAACACAGACACACTCACCATCAACTCAGTCATCAGTGGTGAACACAGACACACACACCATCACTTCAGTCATCAGTGGTGAACACAGACACACTCACCATCACTTCAGTCATCAGTGGTGAATACAGACACACACACACCATCACTTCAGTCATCAGTGGCGAACACAAACACACATCATCAACTCAGTCATCAATGGTGAACACAGACACACACACACCATCAACTCACTCTCTGTCATGGATGAAAGTGAACCTCGATGCTTCACAGCAACCACCACTCACCTTCAGTCACCTTCCCTTACCCCCCCCCCTGACAAGGACACATACACACACAGACACACACACACACACACACACACACACGGAGTCAGGAGCTGTGACTTAACCCTTGCAACCACATACAGGTGAGTACAAACACACAAACAAACACACGCACACACACACGATAAGGTTCTTGAAGCATGGAGAGTGGACCTAGTAGCTTCCAGCGAAAAGGCAAGGGCCAGGAGCTGTGACTCGACCCCTGCAACCACATATTGGTGAATACATAAACACACACACACACACACACACACCCACACACATTACTCCTAACTTAACATTCATATGATTACAAGTATGGAGTGTCGTGTGGCCATTACACTGCAGGCAACATTTACCCGAGTATTCTGAATAGCCATTGAATTTCTTTCTAATTAGGGCAGTAATTGGACGGACAGGTGGCACCACTCTTATTACTTCGAATTATACCAATTTTTTTTATTATAGCCATTTTATGAACATTCTAATAATAGAGAGTGAGTCTTGAATTTTAATTAAAAACATAAATTTTAGGGTCAATTTAATACAAGGACTTTGGTGTGTGTGTGTGTGTGTGTGTGTGTGTGTGTGTGTGTGTGTGTGTGTATGTATATATATATATATATATATATATATATATATATATATATATATATATTATATATATATATATATATATATATACGTGCATGTTTGTGTGTATTAAAGAAGCTGGGAGAAGTGCACAGAAAGAAGAAAAAAAAAGCAGAGAAATAAAGATGAGGAAGAGGATGATAGTGTGAGAGAGAGAAAGAGAGAGAGAGAACTAACGGGCATTGAAGTATTGAGTGTACGCTGTCAGAGAAGCGTCAGATAATGGTCTGAAATTCACCCTGTCTGTCCCGACATTTTCCACGTCCCTAACAGCCGCCGGCTGTACACAAACCTCAAACTATGCTTATCATTTTTTCCCCTCTCTCGTTTCTCTCCCTGACAGCTATGGACGGCGACTCTTCGGAAGCAAAAGAGAATCGCTGTGTTCGGAAGTTACCACAATGACCACCTTCGTGGCCAACGGCTACAACCCCGTCAGCACGCAGACTGGGCCGGTCCTTCCCCTACAGCAACAACAACCACTGCTGCAGCAACCACAACAGCAGCCAATACAACAGCAACAACTAGCATCATCCAGTCACCTCAACTTTCGTAACTCCACGGCCGGCTTGATTCAGAACTGTGGAGACCAGGACGGCAAACCTACTGTTAGGGACTCTTTACTGTAGGATTCCACCGCTGGAAAGCTTAGAAAATTTCAACTGCAATATTCCAGACCTGGAAGAGTCAGATAGCTTTCCCTGCTGTAAAAATACAGGAGTTTAAAATTCGGGTTCAGAGATTCCAGGAACTGCATATTCAGTTATAGATTCCTTGCTGCAATGTTCCAGGAACTGAAGAATCATTCGTGGTATCATCGTTGCAGTGTTCCAGAACCTAAAAATTCGTTCCTGGATTCCTTGCTGCAGTCTTCCAGGACCTAAAGATTCGTTCCTGGATTCCTTGCTGCAGTCTTCCAGGACCTAAAGATTCGTTCCTGGATTCCTTGCTGCAGTCTTCCAGGACCTAAAGATTCGTTCCTGGATTCCTTGCTGCAGTGTTCCAGGAACTGATGATTCATATATGTATTCCATGCCGTAAAAGTCCATAAAAGTAAACTTCTCTTACGAATTCACTGCTCCAAGATTCCAGGTCTGGAAAATTCAACATTGGATTCCTTGTTTTCAAGATTCGAGAAACGAAAATTTCTCTCGTGAAGATTCAAATGGAGATTCCTTGTTCTGTGGTGAGGACAGCGGCGGACATATATTTTTGGGGTTCTGAAGCTTGAACTGCTAAGGGGGGTTCCCTAGTATCCCCTTCTCATCCAGTAGACCAAAAAAATTTTAAGCAATGTGAACTAAAGTGGCTTCCGGGGCCCCTCCGGGATTAGGGGCCCTGAAGCTTAGGCTTCACTAGTCTCATAGTAGATCCGCCCCTGGATGGGGGAACTGCGGGAGGTATTAATGAAAAAAAAAACTATACCGAGATTCATCACAGAACACGGGGTGACGGGGACATATACAACGACTTTTATATATTATTACTTGTTAGTATTTAATAAATGACGTTCAGGGGAATAAATTACATACCGCAAAACGAGAACAAATAGTATATGTGTTATTCATAATAAAGATTATTTATCAACGAGTCGTGAAACCCCAAGAGCACTCAAAAAAAGAATTTCTTCAGAAATGATTTCGCCCCCCCCCCCCAAAAAAAAAAAAAAGAAAATAGGGAATGTGGCACAGAAAATTTTTGCGACACAGAAAATTTATAAAAATCAAGAAAAAAAATTATGTGCTAAATGATGACGAGGTGATTAAAAATACGCGCGTCAAAAAGTCAAGAGTCAGTAGCAATAAGCAAAACGCAAGACGCAAGACGCAAGACGCAAAACGCAAGGATGTGCTTCACCAGGAGAGCCACAAACTGGGCAGTGTTATTCCTGGACACTATGAATGATGATGATGGTAATAATTACAGTGAAAGTAATGACCACAGCAGTGATGTTATGTCCACAGCAGTGATATGGTGTCCATAGCAGTGATGTGATGTCCACAGCAATGATATGATGTCCATAGCAGTGATGTGATGTCCACAGCAATGATATGATGTCCATAGAAGTGATGTGATGTCCACAGTAATGATGTAATGTCCGTAGAAGTGATGTGATGTGCACAGCAGTGATGTGATGTCCACAGCAATGATGTGATGTCCATAGAAGTGATGTGATGTCCACAGCAATGATATGATGTCCATAGAAGTGATGTTATGTCCACAGCAGTGATATGATGTCCATAGCAGTGATGTGATGTCCACAGTAATGATGTGATGTCCGTAGAAGTGATGTGATGTCCACAGCAGTGATGCCTACAGTAGTGATGTCCACAGCAGTGATGCCTACAGTAGTGATGTCCACAGCAGTGATGCCCACAGTAGTGATGCCCACAGCAGTGATGTCCACAGCAGTTATGCCTACAGTAGTGATGTCCACAGCAGTGATGCCTACAGTAGTGATGTCCACATCAGTGATGTCCACAGCAGTGATGTCCACAGCAGTGATGTCCACATCAGTGATGTCCACAGCAGTGATGTCCATAACATAAAAGTGATAAAAAAAACAATGAAAGAAAAATACTACGAGAATAAACCTCAAGGGTTAATTGGTGAACAACAGACCTGTTTCACGACTACAACAGTGAACAACAGACCTGTTTCACGACTACAACAGTGAACAACAGACCTGTTTCACGACTACAACAGTGAACAACAGACCTGTTTCACGACTACAACAGTGAACAACAGACCTGTTTCACGACTACAACAGTGAACAACAGACCTGTTTCACGACTACAACAGTGAACAACAGACCTGTTTCACGACTACAACAGTGAACAACAGATGTTTCACGACTACAACAGTGAACAACAGATCTGTTTCACTACAACAGTGAACAACAGACCTGTTTCACGACTACAACAGTGAACAACAGACCTGTTTCACGACTACAACGGTGAACAACAGATCTGTTTCACGACTACAACAGTGAACAACAGATGTTTCACTACAACAGTGAACAACAGATCTGTTTCACGACTACAACAGTGAACAACAGACCTGTTTCACGACTACAACAGTGAACAACAGACCTGTTTCACGACTACAACAGTGAACAACAGACCTGTTTCACGACTACAACAGTGAACAACAGACCTGTTTCACGACTACAACAGTGAACAACAGACCTGTTTCACGACTACAACAGTGAACAACAGACCTGTTTCACTGCTGCAACAGTGAACAACAGACCTGCTTCACGACTACAACAGTGAACAACAGACATGTTTCACGGCTACAACAGTGAACAACAGACCTGCTTCACGGCTACAACAGTGAACAACAGACCTGCTTCACGGCTACAACAGTGAACAACAGACCTGCTTCACTGCTACAACAGTGAACAACAGACCTGCTTCACGGCTACAACAGTGAACAACAGACCTGTTTCACGGCTACAACAGTGAACAACAGACATGTTTCACGGCTACAACAGTGAACAACAGACCTGCTTCACTGCTACAACAGTGAACAACAGACCTGCTTCACTGCTACAACAGTGAACAACAGACCTGCTTCACGGCTACAACAGTGAACAACAGACCTGTTTCACGGCTACAACAGTGAACAACAGACATGTTTCACGGCTACAACAGTGAACAACAGACCTGCTTCACTGCTACAACAGTGAACAACAGACCTGCTTCACGGCTACAACAGTGAACAACAGACCTGCTTCACTGCTGCAACAGTGAACAACAGACCTGCTTCACTGCTACAACAGTGAACAAGGAAACCATCCTTCGCTAGAGCCAGTCCACTGCTGAAAAGTAAGAAGAGAATAAAGACAGTAAGGATACCCAATTGTGGCTCAATAACGACCCACATGAAGACAGAAACTCAGAAGATTGTCTACTGAAGAGGATCCCAGAAGGGGATCGAAATATACAGACAAATTCATCTTCTGAGACTCTGTCTTCATGTGGGTTATTATTGAGCACTGACAAGTATCTATTACACTTTAGCTGACTCACGAAATTGTAATACAAACCAAGGAATGGGTGGGGGATTGAACCCACGGCGAGTGAGTCGCAAAACTGCAAAGCCAGTGGGTAAGCCACTCGGCTTACGTGTGACTTACTCGTCAGAGCAGAGGTCTACGCCAGCGGATATAACTACGATGGTGCAAATGATAACTGAAAACTCGGACAAGTAAATTGGTGCGACATTTCCTGAGCGCTGTTGGTCATGAATTCCTTTTCGTTCCAAAGCAACGATGCAAGTGTAATAATCCAAATATTTCTTAAAAGAGGAGGGGGGACCACCGGTAAGCCAGCTGAAGGCCTCGGTCAGATGACCAAAAGCTCCAGTGGCGGGGGATCATCATGTAATTAGGACCCGCGTCAGGGAACAACGGTCCCGTTTCCCGACGAATCTTACCCAACTCGGTACTTGCGGAACGTTATCACAGAAAATGGGATGCATTGCTCGGTGACCGGTATGTATGTACCTCAGTGCTCTAGTGGCGAGATATAACACACAGGACCTGTGTGTTGAGCGCCACGAAATTATCTCCCGACTGAGCCTTCGTTAGTAACTCCCATACGAGACAACACTGACATCTGCTTGTTGAAAGTGCTGGTGTTAGATAATGGTGCAAAAGAAAGTGCTGGTGTTAGATAATGGTGCAAAAGAAAGTACTGGTGTTAAGACAGATAATGGTGAAAAGAAAGTGCTGGTGTTAGACAATGGTGCAGAAAACTGATGGTCTTAGATAATGGCGCAAAAGAAAGTGCTGGTGTTACATAATGGTGCAAAAAAAATGCTGGTGTTTAATAATGGTGCAAAAAAGTGCTAGTGTTAGACAGATAATGGTGTAAATGACAGTGCTGGTGTTAGATAATGTAAAAGAAAGTGAGGGTGTTACACAAAATGGTGAAAATGTAAGTGCTGGTGTTAGACAATTAATGGTGCAAAAGGTGTTGGTGTCACAGATAATGGTGCAAAAGAAGGTGCTGGCGTTTTAAGACAATTAATGGTGCAAAAGGTGCTCGTGTTGGATAATGGTGCAAAAGAAAGTGCTGGTGTTAGATGATGGTGCAAAATAAAGTGCTGGTGTTAGATAATGGTGCAAAATAAAGTGCTGGTGTTAGATAATGGTGCAAAAGAAAGTGCTGGTGTTAGATAATGGTGCAAAAAAGTGCTGGTGTTAGATAATGGTGCAAAAGAAAGTGCTGGCGTTAGATAATGGTGCAAAAGAAAGTGCTGGGTAAAAGGGTGAAGTTGTATACCAAGAAATTTGCACTTGTTAGACGAGGCTACCCAGCAATGAGGGAGACCAGAATAAGTGTTTGACAAAGTGTGTTACGTAAACTCAGCTCAAACGTCAATAACCCAAGTTTATGTACACACGAAGAACGTCAACATGTGAAGGAAGAAATTACCGAATTACAAGCTGAATAAAATAGGAGTGTTCACCAGGTCAGTCTTGTACTTAAAATGACGCCAGACTATGAAGAGGAACACCCGTGATTCAAAATCTGTGATGAGATTTAGACCTGTGTATGTGTTAGGAAATATCTCCGGGTACTCACCTTGAGGTGAGATGAACTCAGCTGACAGGTGAAGTTCTTCGTTAATAACTCTGAAAATAATAATTTTAATAACCGGTTGAAGGGCAGTTCCAGCCATCCATATACAACCATTAAATTTACAGTGCAACGAGAAACAAACATTGAGGTGAGGATATTAAACTGTGGCTACGAAATTACACAATTAATCCGCTGAAAATTGTATATATAAAAAAAAAAGAAAAAAAAATTGCCGAGTGAAGACTGTGGTGTACGCAGATGGACGAACATTCTGTGTGTACCCTCAGCAGTGTTATTAACAGTTACCCCCTCCCCCCCCCCCCCAAAAAAAAATATATATATATTACGTGGTCTTCAGCTTCCATGCAAAATAAACATGACTGTAGCTCTTACGCACTGAATTGTGTATAAAAATCCTTACTAGATAAGCCACAAACGGACAGATATTTGAAAATATTTTGAAAAAATGTATAATACCTTACTTGTGGTCGTTCAAGAAAATATGTGTCCTGTATCACGTGACTTTAAAATTCATAATACAAGAAGGAAATGCTTCTTACAAACTATATACAAAACCCACATAATATTTAGAGAACAATGAAACTGTGAAAAAATAACAAGAAAAAGCCTCTTTTTCCTGAAGTAGAGAACTCGGTGTTATTTTTCTACAGAGGAAGAAAGTGGCTTGTATATAAAGGCATTTATTAAGAAATGCGAAAATTTAGGGGTAACTTCTACGAAAAAGTACCAGTGATTACAGATAACTTTTTTAAACAGAATGTTCATATTACAAAGAGAATAACATAAATATAAAGCTATAATAGACACTTATGGCTAAACTACGGCGTATTATCCACGATATAAGCTCACATATGTGCTAGGAGGGAATTAATGCACACTTACGCTGGAGAGGCACATAAATTCGGAGAGGCGTCATACACTAGAGCCAGTGATATTCATTTGGGTTCGGGAACAATATATACATATTAGAATAATAGTGTTTATTAAGTTAGATGGACTTACCATTATGTAAATGGCCATACATTAGATTAAGAATCATATGTACATTACAGTGAGAGGTCGTTTGTTCTCTCGATTTAAGATGCAAGTCATATATTTTTGTGTACCAAAAGTGTATATAAAGAATGTATGTAAATACTCGACTAAACTGGTGCTGTTATGCGCATGCTCTATCCCAAACACTAATCATAGATTTTTCACCATTTTTGGTTTAGAGTATAGAAGAAAAAAACTTGCTTACACACTATTGGTGTTACTAGTGCATTGTTACTGGACACATGCTGCTGGTAGTTTGCGTTTAGGGTACACTGTATAAATGTGTGTATGTTAGTATATATATAAAAATGGATCTCTTTATTTTCTTAATGTTATTTCTTCAGAGAAAACAACCAGAGAAAGCCCGCTTTGAGTATATATGGGGTGATGTACTGAAAACGCCTGGCTTTCAATTATAGCACAATAATTGTACACGTTGACAATTTCCAGTGTTGATAATATTATTCCTTGAGGGTTCTACGTTAACGCCACTGTGTATATCAGTTACACTAACATTTCTAACGAAGATTATCCTCTTATGTTCATAGACTTCACTTTCCTATCAACACACCTGTAAAGATACAGGTGTATAATGATTCACAAATAACCCGACCTTAGAGACGAGACTAGATTCTTTCGGTCCGCCATGAAACATTATCAGGGGCGGAAATAAACATCGTCTAAACATCTCTTAAGCGTGGGTTATTTGTGACATGTTCCAACCACGGTATAGTGAATTTTATAATATTATATATGAAATATTCCAGCCAGTGGCTGTTATTCAGACGTATTTACAAGAAGAATCATACAACTGTTCGAATGACAGTAATGCAGGAACTGAGATTTTTTGACGATCTGAGAGCCTTGAACATGTGGTGGTCTTGATTACCAGGTCTGGTGTGATCCTGACTACCAGGTCTGGTGTGATCCTGACAACCAGTTGTGGTGTGATCTGACAACACAGTTTGGCGTGTCTGACGACACAGTTTGGGTGGATAGTGACAACCACAGTTCTGGTGTGGTCCTGACACACAGCTCTGCGTGGTCCTGACAACACAGCTCTGGCGTGTGATCCTGACAACCAGGTTTGGCGTGGTACTGTCAACACAGTCTGGGTGATCTTGACAACACAGGTTCTGGTGTGATCTTCACAACACAGGTTTGGCGTGGTCCTGACTACACACTCTGCGTGGTCCTGACTACCAGTCTGGGTGGTCCTGACTACCAGTCTGGTGTGATCCTGACTACCAGGTCTGGTGTGATCCTGACTACCAGGTCTGGTGTGATCCTGACAACACAGTTCTGGCGTGATCTTGACAACACAGTTCTGGCGTGGTCTTGACGACACAGTTCTGGCGTGGTAGTGACAACACAGTTCTGGCGTGGTCCTGACAACACAGCTCTGGCGTGGTCCTGACAACACAGCTCTGGCGTGGTCCTGACAACACAGTTCTGGCGTGGTCCTGTCAACACAGTTCTGGCGTGGACTTGACAACACAGTTCTGGCGT